>CM020440.1:84664256-85264256 GCA_009819605.1 Sterna hirundo
ACTGCCGGTTCCTGCTCTGTGGCCAGATCTGTGAGGCGGGGGGGGGGTGGGGTGGGATATTCCCGAAGTGAGGTGTCCCTGCATCCCGGGCGTCAGATGCCGCCACGGCTCCTGCTGCGGGTGCACAGCCCCCCCTCAGCACCCAGACCCCGCGCTGCTCCTCCAACAACCCCCACCGGGCTTGGGGACTGCGCTCAAACTTAAAAATGCAAACAATACTACCACTTCTAAATTTATCTGGCTAATGAAGCCACCACACAAATTTAGCACATTATTTTTTTGTTATTAATTGCTAACAGTGAAAAGGACTAAATTCAGAATAACTCTCTGTTTCAAAGACCTAATTGCCAAGGACCTAGCCTTAATATTAACTAGGATAATTATTATGCAAAGCATACCCACCCAGAATGTTTGCATAGCTATCACAAGCGCTTTCATAAATGATGCTTTAATTAGTCTTAATTAGAATTTGTTTAAGTCAGCAGGGAATGCAGAGCCCGTGAAATGATGTATGTAATAAGCATCAGGCTCACTTTTTACTTGGGGAATAGAGCTGACAAAATCACATCACGTTAAATTGATTCAGTCAGAATTAAAATTCTTATGGTATTAATTAAATGGGGGATCTCATTAGCAGGCTGCAGGGTGACAGAGTGACTCTTTGGCGACCAGATGTGAAGAAGCAGCACCGAACAAGAGCACCATTAGACCAAAAAGCCGTCCTGTCTGAGGCGCCCGAGCAGCGGCGCGGGGCTCGATGCAAAGCGGCCCAGCGCCGGCAGCGCGACATCAGCGATTTGGAGCGCTTTTCAGCTAATCTGGCTCCTTTCAGCACACGCAGCTCCATAACGCAAGGATTGTTGGGGTTTTGGGGGGTGGCAGTGGCCGGGGGAGCCCATCCCACCGGCAGGACCCCGGCACCCTCGGGTGCTGCCTCCACCGGGGCTCGGCCAAAGGGGTGCTGCCCCCGCACCCCAGGGCAGGGAGAGCCCCGGCACCCGCCGTGTCCACCCCGGCACCCTCCGGTTAGGCATTCCCGGTGTCCACAGTGAGTCTCACACACTCCGCAAACCACTCGTGGCAGCCGGCGCGCTTTTCCCTATTTATAAGCCAGATCCGACTTTGCAAGGCTTGTCAAGGATAGATGATATTTACCTCCAATTAGCATATGTTTTGTGAATGGCGAGGGGCACACGCTGCCGCTGCGCACGCTTTTGTCACTGGTAACCACTTGCTGGTTTTATTTATCCTAAATTTCAGCATTTTAAAAATAAGCCTGCTCCTTGCCTGAGATTGAAAGGTGAAACCCCAGCCCCGTTGTCGGGGTGATGCACCCGAGGGAATCCCGGGTGTCCTCTTCTGTGTCCTCTGCTCCTGTGCCCAGCGGGACATGGGACCCCCAGTGGGGTGGGATGGGATGGATGGGGATGGGGATGGGGATGGGGATGGGGATGGGGATGGGGATGGGGATGAGATGGGATGGCATAGCATGGATGGGATGGGGCTGAGAGAGGACCCCAGTATAACAGCCAGCACCCGCCAGCCCCGGCAGCCAGAATCTGGCAGCGCAGGGTACCGCCGGCGCTGGGGCTCTCAGCAGACCCTCGGGCTCGGTGGGAAGCATTCCTTGGTCTTTCATGCCCCCGGTTAGTTTCAAAATCAGCACAATGTGCTCCCGGTTCATCCAAGCGCTTCCCTCTTTTGCTGAAAATTAAGCGTAAGGTAATCGCAGTGGCACGGCGTCTCTGAATGTGACATAAACGGCAAAAGGAAAAAGCCTGTCGTGTGTACAAACAGCATTTTCTTGTTCAAAAGAGTGGGCCACTGGCACTTTTCTGCATTGACCCCAAGTCTGTCCGGGGGGCAGCGGGACAGCACAGCTCCTCTGCACCATCGCCATGAGGGAAGGAACTGCTGTGCCCCGGGGGGCTCAGCGCCGGCCCCCGCCCTGGAGAGGGCTGGCACGGTCCCTGCTCACACGCCATCCCCGCTGCCCCCGGGGATGGAGAGCGGGCAGAGCCCGGCGGCGTGGGGAGGGCTGGAGGCAGGGCTGAGGCTGTGCAGCTCGTGACACCAAACCCACCCCTTGAAACGGGTGCAGGCCTTTTTTCAAAGATGTTGGCCTTGAGAATTTTTCTAATGACCCTATTTCAGGAGCATAAGTGTAAACTATTTTTAAAAAGATCTGTAAATCATTTAAAAAAAAAAAAAATCAACCAACCACAGCAAGCAAGAGACCCCGATCAGAGCGAGCTTTCAAAGTCAGGCCTCTGTTTTCAGCTTTTCCGTGTCCGGTCTGTTAGTGAATCACAACTACATTCAGTATAAATGAGAAAGTTTGCTGAGGAGTTCTCTCGCGCTCTCCCTCTCTCTCTCCCATGACGTCTGGGATCCCGAGCCCTCCTCGCCCCGGTGCCGGAGCCCGCAGCCCTTCCCTCCCTCCCTCCCTCCCGCAGCCGCAGCGCTCGCAGGGTCCCACGTTGGCCGTCCCTGCAGGGAGCGCACGGCTTCTGCTGGGGAAGGGGCTGGGGACAGTCCTGGGGTGGTGTATGTTGGTGTCGGGATCAATGCTGGTTCTTTAGTGTTAGCAATGCTCATTATTTAGTCTTATTCTATTAAATCTGTTTATATTTCAACCCTTGGGTTTTCCCAATTCCCCTTCCCAGGTGAGGAGGGGTCATTGGGTGAGAGAATAACAGTCTAAACGACAATAAATTGTTGTGGGTTCCTCAAACTATAACAATATTATTTTTTTCCTTAAAAAAAAAAAATCACTCTAAAATTTGGACCATAAAAATCCCAGAGATGTTTTTGTCTCTGCTCACGCCTCAGGCACATACATAACGGGGCTCCCTGAGCCTTGCCTTGGTGGTTATTCAAAGTTCCTGGAGGAGACGGGCAGCCCAGCCCGTGGGACCCCCCCCGGCCCTGGACCCGCGGCCCCGGTTTAGGGGGTGCCCAACCGGAGCCGGTGCCCGCGGCACAGGAGGTGGAGAGGCTGTTGTTGTAATACCCCGACCCACGTGCCCGGGGAGCAAAAATCCTCCAGGCTAATTAGTCAGACTAACCTCGCGTTCCCAAACCTTCCGCCTGGAAATGCTTGGGACTTTACCAGCTTACGCCTCATCAGTATTCGGCTTCCCTGCCAACGCACGAGAGGGGGAGAAGAGATAACCATAAGGACAAGAGATAAAGAGGAACTCAATAGGAAACAAAAATAAACACTCCCGTGTCTGCGCTGTGGACCTCTCCTGCCATTTCGATAACCTCTGCGCTGGGCCAAACCCCCTCCCCACCGCCCCCAGGGCCGGCAGCCAGGGCCCGGCCAGCACCGAGGGTCGCAGCCGCGCCGGGACCCCGGCCCCGGGGCTGTCCCTGCTCCCCCGGCCAGGCCACTCTGATGGAGTGCGGGGCTGGGAGACGGGGGGGTCTGGGTGGACCAAGGGCTGCTGTCACCTCGCAAAGCGGAGACGATGGGATGAGCACATCCCCGTGTGCGCATCGGCAGCTCCCGGCATTCCCAAAGTCCCAAAGAATCCCAGAGGCAGCAGCCAGCACCGAAACCCGGCAGGGCTGCCTCGTCCCGCTGCCGGTTCCCATCCTGGTCCAGCCTCGTGCGTGACGGCCACCAGGATCCTGAGAAATCCTGGGAAACACCGCGGGGGGGGGGGGGGGGGGGGGGGGGGGGGGGGGCGCGGCATGGGGACAGGGCGATACGATCCCTGCCCGGTGTGAGCACGGTGCCAAAGAGCCCAAGAACTGCCGCAGGCTCCCACACATGGAATCACAGAGTCACGGAATCGCCTGGGTTGGAAAGGACCTTTCAGACCATCGAGTCCAACCGCCGACCCAACTCTGACAGGAACCACCATAACCCGTGTCCCCAACACCACATCTACCCACATTTTACATGCACCCACTCTACCTTTGCCCGGCCTCAGCCCTGCTTTTTTTCTCAGCAGATATTTCAGGGCTTGGTTGAAATCAAATACAGGTTTTTTTAATCTAGTCTAAACCTACTAAAACATTCACTACTCTTACTGCCTAATACATTTATTCATGGCCTATATATATTCTCCACTATAACTAACCTCTTTTTTCATGTCTTCATTTTTAATAATATTGCTTATGTGAAAATTGCTGGATAAATTATTCAATTCTCTCCATAATCTAGTATATCTGCAGTAAAACTGCTAACCTGGCTCTGTCAATACATTCATAATAATTTAGGTTATTTGCCTGTGTTCCTCCCCTCCATCCCCCCCCGGGCCGGGGCTCAGCCCCTCGGCAGAGCCGTCCCGCGGAGAAGTGTGTTGTTCTCCCGTGAGGAAGAGAAGCTGCCGTGCTGATGCACAAGTCAACGCGCATTTCACATGGAATTTCATTCGCGTGCGTAACTGTGGGGTGAGGATGGGGAATTAATCACTCCCACAGTCACGAGTCCACAAAGCCTGACCACCTGCTGCAAAAATCCCTGCTTTTGGGGATACCGGCAGGGGTTTCGGGTGACCGGCCAAGGCGGGGGGTGTCAGCGCGGGGAGGAGAGTGGGCAAAGGCTGCAAATCCTCCTCAGGAGGGAAAGCACGTCTTCCATGGGGCGCAGGACGCCCTGCCGGGCGGGACGGGACGGGCCCATGTGCCAGATTGGCGACAATGGGACACGGAGGGACGAGCTGCTTTGGCCACGCTGGAATATTAAAACATTTGCCGTGGATGTGCGGTGCACGACGCGTGTGGCCCTCTCGCGCAAATTAAAAACGAGACGATGATCTCCGTCCCCCTTCCCCAGGGCTGGATGCGGCCCCGCGGCTGAGGCAAGAGTCCGCCTGCATCCCACCCAGCTGCGAACCCGCTTCACCCCTTCCTCAGCACCCCCTGTCATTTAAAGATGTCAAACGATAGCAATGGAGCCATTTAAATAAAGAAGGGCAAATAAAATGCTGAGAGTCGGTTTGATGTAACTCAACCTTTTCAAATGGCTACACTAATTTTCGACACATGAATTTAACTGTGTGTTTGCCCCCCTATAAACAGGACGAATAAACACTATATCATTTTTACACTTGAACTGTATTATGATTTTAATGCAGGCTCAGGTGAGATGGGGTCAGAGGATACAATTAAATGGATCTGGTACCATCTGGAGATTAGGGTCTCTTTAACCATGCTTGGGTGATTTATCCATCAGCAACTCATGTAGTGCTTCATAAAAACTGGTATCTGTTTGAAAAAAGATATTAAAATACAGCGTATTTTTAAAATTAGAGACTAAAATATTGTGTAGTTGCAGGCAAGCAGTTTATTTCCTAACCACCGAAACAGAAATTCCTGTATGGGAGTAAATCTGCTGGTGTAAGCGTACGGCGTTTACTGGTATTTATACAGGGCTGCTTTGTGCTGGGCCAAAGGAAAACAGCAACCGAATCCCAAGCCCTTTGAAGCGAAAGCCTAATGAGGCGGCTTTAAAGGGTTGAGAACTCCCCGCCCGGGGACGATTCCCTGCCCTCCCCGGGGAGCCTGCCCTCCTCGCATCCCGCTCCTCGCTCCGCTGTAGCCGCGGAAGAGGCTGTGCCGGGAGAGCGGCTTTATTACGGCAAACACAAGTTGGGAGCCTTCTACCACCTCTTATTGCAAGGCTGCAAGCAATAGCCTATGGCATTAGCCAGAATTTATTTTGCAATAAAACAAAATGGGTGTAAAATCAAATATTTAAGCTGTCAACTTTCAAAGCAAATGAGTGGCCAAAACTCAGTTTAATAATTGGTCCATCAATGCGCGGATCAAAAGCTGAGGCCAAAATTAAGCAATTATTTTTCTGAAATTATATTTGATTAAAAATTTCCTGAAAGAAAAACAATTCAGCCATTCTTCTGGACAGTAATTTATACAGTTTAGTGATCTTGCTGTCAATAATATACAAATAGCACTAATATATTACTATAATGCTTCATTTTCATTAAGACATCTGCCAAGTTCTCAAAAACCTTTTCCATTTGGGACTTGACTTATAATTGAATAATCCCTTGGGGGAGTTTCAATATTATTTTAATCAATTTTAACCACAATACACAATATGGATGATTACATTGCAATGTCATTTCCAAAGTTACTTTCCCCCATTACTCATTTGCAAGGGGAGAGGACTCTGGAAATGTTTGTGAAAGATATTCCGGCAGGGAAACAAATGACAGAAACGCAGAATGAATTTCTCCACCTTTCAGAAGAACGACAAGGCGAATAAATATGAATTTACATGAACCGAGGGTCTGCAGCGAGCGTCGCCGGCGTCCCTGGGTCTCACAACCCCCCGCAGCGGCTGCTCGCCAGCGGCACAGCTTGTGCCTGAAGGAATTAGCACTGATGAAATACACCTGATTCCTGTCCTTCCTCTGTTCTGCACCGGCACAGCGCTGCGGCCCAGAACGGCGCAATCTCTGGGGTGTTGCTTCCTGGGTCGTTCTACAAAGTTTTTGCCAGTGCAATCTTTATCTCCAGGGACATGATCCAAAAACCACATTTATTGGCATCTGTTGCCTCCTCCTGCCCCCAGCCCCGTGTTTTCCAACGTTCTCCAGACAGCGACCTTGCAAACGACCCACTCCTGCTTTCTGCTCTGCTTGAAGTTCACGGAGAAGGTCGGGGGGAGCCACGTCTCTCTGACCTGTAGTAACTGATCCTCCGACGTGCAGACCAAAAGCTAAGGCCAAAGTTAAACGGTCACTTTTCTGAAAGTGCATTTGATTAAAGGTTTCCCGAAAGTAGAACAGTTCAGCCACTGTTGTGCCACCAATTTCCCAAGATTTGCAACTGGGGAAATGCACCATTTAGAGTGAGGAGGGGCATCCACAAGGAGGTCCACAAGGGTCTGGAGAGGACCAAGGGTCCACAAAATTCTGGAGATGACTAGAGGTCTGCAAAAGTCTGGAGAAGACTCTGGGTCCACAAAGGTCTGGAGAGGATTAGGGGTCCACAAGGAGGTCCACAAGGGTCTGGAGAGGACCAGGAGTCCACAAAATTCTGGAGAGGACCGGGGTCTGCAAAAGTCTGGAGAGGACCAGGGGTCCACAAGGAGGTCCACCAGGGTCTGGAGAGGACCAGGGGTCCACAAGGAGGTCCAGAAGGGTCCAGGATGGAGTAGGGGTCCCCAAGCTGTGGGGAGGTCGGAGGCTGGAGGCAAAGGCACATTGAGGGAACGTATCAACAGCGTTTAACTCGGGGGTGAAAAGGGAGGGCAGGCGGTGGGAGGGGAGGGTGCTCCAGGTGTGCTGCTCCTGCACACGTTGAACATGCCAGCTCCCGCGCAGCCCAAACCCGCCTTCAGACGTGACCTTGGCAATATTACAGTGGTAATATTTTCACAGGCGTGACCTCCTCCGAATCTGGGTCTCCAATATATTCTGAGCAAACATGCTCTCCTCCCTGTCAGGCACACTGCAGATATCTTCTTTCTCCACCTGGTTTTTCCTGTTCCTCGGGTATATGTAGGTCTTTCAGCCGAGGCGTGTTACGCACACACGATACGGATGGGGTACTGACAGCTGTATTTTAATCGTTGCCACTACGGTGGATGTAGTTTCTTTATAAATGTTGGCGCTAATCTCAGAGTAGATGTAATTTAACGTACGACGGAGCAACTCCTCGTTACGAGCTGTTTGCGTTGCCTCCTGTCCTCCGACAGCAGAGGCTGGTGAGCCGGCGCTGGGAGGGAGGACCCCCCTGCACGAAAGGATGAACTCAGTGTCTTCTCTACCTAAACAAACAAGCCCGGCATCCTCTGAGCTGGTTTATATATGCGCTGAATTACTTCTCTAACGCTTTGCAATAAATAAAGAGTTTGCTATTGCGAAGACGTAGAGCGTGGAAAAGCACAGGCAGAATCGCGCTCTCTGCCTCGGGCCCAGCAGGGAGTGGGTGGTTTGAGTCTCTGGGTACCCCCGAGAGCTGCTCCAGCCACTGCTGCCACAGTCGTCACTAGTGGGGGAAAATATGACGTTGGAACAGGCCTTTAAAAAACACTTTAATGTCTTTTTTTTCTTTTCCCCCACAAAAAAATTACCCAAGAGCTCTTTGTTCTCACTAAATAATTTCCTGGTGTATTTTGAAAATCTCAGAAGTGTTTTCTGTGGTATAAAGTAAAAACAAGAGACTCATGCAGTATAAACTCACCCACCACCACTGTCTGCCAAAACCCCTAAAACCAAACATAACGCCAAAGTTATGAATGGACACCAACCCACCCACCACTTTGAGAGAACGTTGGTTGGGTCATTAAGTGAAACCACTTTTAAAAATACAGACTGTAGAAGTTGCATTGCGGTCTGTAGCCAGTAAAGAGTACGCTTTTGTGCTCCTTATTTTAAAATAATAATATTAGCGAGCGCTCTGCAGCCAAAGGGTGTTTCCTAGGCAAAAAGGAGATACTCTGTACGGCTCAACATTGAATTCAGATGCTGCCTGTCACCATAAAAGAAATACATATAAATACTTCTCCCATTTTCTTTAAATCAAGGGAAGACAGAGCAGTCTGAAAGTTTGTTTAAGCCAAAGCCGTGGTGTGTCACGAGAGGTTCTGCCACAGCCTGTCTGTAGGGACTGCAGAAATGTATGAAAATGAGACCAAAAGGCAAGACTGAAGAATTAGCTCCTGCCAAGAGAGAGAAAGGGATCCGCTTTGTCTTCCGAACTGGTAGGAAAATGGATTAAGAAGTTAAACCAGTCCAAAACGTACTGGTTTGAGGTTTTGCCGAGTGCTGTTGGTTTCAGAAGCCTTTGGAACAGATTTGAACCCATTTGGGGACTTCTCACCTTTGCTAGCACGGGATGGGTCCCACCTTCTCCATCCTTTCACCGCAGGCACTGACGGTGGGTTGGACTTTCCAGTGTCTTGGCTGAATTAATGCTTCTTTTGTCCTGACATCGGCCCCAAATCCTGCATATCTCATCAAAACTAAATTCTTTTTAGTTGTTTTTAGAAAGTGGAATTCTTTTTTTAGTGAGAAGTTCCCCAAATGCCATGATGTACCTTCTTATTGAAAACAAAACCCCAAACTGCAGAGTTGTGAACGGTCCCTGCAATGGCAGAGGTGGTTTGCTTCCATGAAACATTTCATTTTCACAAAAGAGTTTCAGTGATAAAATATTTCAGTTTGCTACGACTTTTAAAAAAGAGGAGCTACTTCAAAAAATGGCATATTTCAGCAGTGACAAAGGGCTCTGGAGCTGCCCCATCCCTTGGGCACAGGCTCTGCGGGATGGCACATGTTCCTGAAGGTAGCACAAGGCCACAAATACACTGAAAAAAATTCCCTCTTTATGCACACTTAGCCAAGGTTTTGAGGCCAGCTCCCCTCTGGAGTGCAGCTTGTTAGCCGGGGATGTGCAGCCCGGGGTGTCCATCCGAACCCCACGCTCAGGCTCCCAGGGATGCTCTGCCTTCTCCGCATCCCGGAGATGCTCTGCCTTCTCCCCATCCCAGGGATGCTCTGCCTTCTCCCCATCCCAGGGGTGCTCTGCCTTCTCCCCATCCCAGGGGTGCTCTGCCTTCTCCCCATCCCAGGGATGCTCTGCCTTCTCCCCATCCCGGAGATACTCTGCCTTCTCCCCATCCCAGGGATGCTCTGCCTTCTCCCCATCCCAGGGATGCTCTGCCTTCTCCCCATCCCAGAGATGCTCTGCCTTCTCCAGATCCCAGGGATGCTCTGCCTTCTCCGCATCCCAGGGATGCTCTGCCTTCTCCGCATCCCAGAGATGCTCTGCCTTCTCCCCATCCCAGAGATGCTCTGCCTTCTCCGCATCCCAGAGATGCTCTGCCTTCTCCCCATCCCAGGGATGCTCTGCCTTCTCCGCATCCCAGAGATGCTCTGCCTTCTCCCCATCCCAGAGATGCTCTGCCTTCTCCCCATCCCAGGGATGCTCTGCCTTCTCCGCATCCCAGGGATGCTCTGCCTTCTCCCCATCCCAGAGATGCTCTGCCTTCTCCGCATCCCAGGGATGCTCTGCCTTCTCCGCATCCCAGAGATGCTCTGCCTTCTCCCCATCCCAGAGATGCTCTGCCTTCTCCCCATCCCAGAGATGCTCTGCCTTCTCCCCATCCCAGGGATGCTCTGCCTTCTCCGCATCCCAGAGATGCTCTGCCTTCTCCCCATCCCAGAGATGCTCTGCCTTCTCCCCATCCCAGGGATGCTCTGCCTTCTCCGCATCCCAGGGATGCTCTGCCTTCTCCCCATCCCAGAGATGCTCTGCCTTCTCCCCATCCCAGAGATGCTCTGCCTTCTCCAGATCCCAGGGATGCTCTGCCTTCTCCGCATCCCAGAGATGCTCTGCCTTCTCCCCATCCCAGAGATGCTCTGCCTTCTCCGCATCCCAGAGATGCTCTGCCTTCTCCGCATCCCAGAGATGCTCTGCCTTCTCCCCATCCCAGGGATGCTCTGCCTTCTCCCCATCCCAGAGATGCTCTGCCTTCTCCCCATCCCAGGGATGCTCTGCCTTCTCCCCATCCCAGGGATGCTCTGCCTTCTCCAGATCCCAGGGATGCTCTGCCTTCTCCCCATCCCAGGGGTGCTCTGCCTTCTCCCCATCCCAGGGATGCTCTGCCTTCTCCCCATCCCAGGGATGCTCTGCCTTCTCCCCATCCCAGGGATGCTCTGCCTTCTCCCCATCCCAGGGGTGCTCTGCCTTCTCCCCATCCCAGGGATGCTCTGCCTTCTCCCCATCCCGGAGATACTCTGCCTTCTCCCCATCCCAGGGATGCTCTGCCTTCTCCCCATCCCAGGGATGCTCTGCCTTCTCCCCATCCCAGAGATGCTCTGCCTTCTCCCCATCCCAGGGGTGCTCTGCCTTCTCCCCATCCCAGGGATGCTCTGCCTTCTCCCCATCCCGGAGATACTCTGCCTTCTCCCCATCCCAGGGATGCTCTGCCTTCTCCCCATCCCAGGGATGCTCTGCCTTCTCCCCATCCCAGAGATGCTCTGCCTTCTCCCCATCCCAGGGATGCTCTGCCTTCTCCCCATCCCAGGGATGCTCTGCCTTCTCCGCATCCCAGAGATGCTCTGCCTTCTCCCCATCCCAGGGATGCTCTGCCTTCTCCCCATCCCAGGGATGCTCTGCCGACTCCGCATCTGAGCACTAACAGCGCGAAAGGAGAAGTCTGAACTACTTAATAAACATGGAAAAGGCTGCCGTGGACAGGCGTAACCACAGAGAAAAATCATTAAAAAGACATTTCCACCAAATGGATGTTTTAAAAAAACATTTCTAAGCCCTACCTATAGCACTTTGCATAATTCCTCCCTGTTTATGAAAATGAAATCCCCAAGAAGTCTGTGTTGGAGCCCATATGGTGGCTGATGTGATATTTGGCATAAGCGCTGAGGAAAATCTGGCACTGCTCATTTGCCTACGGGCCCCCGGGACGGGTCCCCAAGCTGTGCCACACGAGCTCCGTGGCCGAGCCAGGGCAGGGCAACAGCCATGCCAGCCCCGGGCCGTGCCGGGGGAATTAACGACCCGGGGGAATTAACGGCCCCCGGCTGCTCCTCCGGCCATGGGCTCCTGCAGCCACGTCCCTGGCATCAGGCACACCGCCGTGTCCCTGAAAGGGTTAATCAAGTTTTGACTGTTTTACTACATGAATACTGTCAGTGGAATGCATTTTGAATCCCTGTTTAAAAGACATGTAATTGCCTCAGATTCTTTATATTATCATAACTCTTCAAAATTGATTGGTTTTAGGTTTATGGAAAAATATGCAAATGCACCGAGAACGACACACATTCCTCATTGTGGGTATAAAAGTAGTTCACAGAGAATCCATCTGATTGAGTTTGATTACTGAACAAAATCTAATTATTTTAGATACACGTCCAGGCTTTTCTGGAGAGGCAGGCTGAAGAGAAGAAATATTTGGTATACGTGAGTGTTGTTTGCCCGCTCAGATTTGTTTATTCACATATATTTTGACAGTCCAGGATTTGAAATAACTGATATTGACGTTCACTCCGCAGAGTAAAAGAAACCAACGTAGCTGCAAAAGGCTGGGTGCCGACGTGCTGGTGCGCGCCTTTCTGCCTTCCGAGGCGATTTGGGTTCAATCGTCTTCGGAACTCCTTTGGAGCAGCTTCCGTACATGGTTTTGTACCTCCCCATGCCGCTTCCCGTGCCAAGGCATTTCCACCAGGCTCCCGGCAGCCGGGATGCGCGGCTGGGGATGCGGGGCTGGGCGCGGGTACCAGGGCCCGGGGGCATCCCCCCGCACCCCCCCAGCAGCAGGAGTGCTCGGCGGTACCGCCCCTGACCGCTGATCCCGCATCCACGCTCAACCATTAGTTCTGGAGAGGGAGGGAGATGCTCGAGCCGATGTTTTGGCCCCTCCTGGGCCTTTGTCAAGGAGTATTTACAAGACTTTTAAAACAGCTTTGAATAATTACTAAATCCCTCCCTCTCACAAACAATTACCATCCTTTCCCAATTATCTACTCAATTATAATCTACAAAGTCTCTTGCATTAAATTAAACCATATGTTCTTCACAGTCACTTCTAGCAGGAACGCGGGTCTGCCTGGCCCTCCCCGACACACAAACTTTTTCTCCCCCCGACCCCCCCTGCAGGAGCTGCTCCCCCGCAGCGGCAGCCAGCCCGGCAGGGCCCTGGCGCGGCCCGGCCAGGAGGGCCCAGCCCACCGCAAAATCCAGTTCCTGAGGCCACCAGCCGCCTTCTGCCTTTTTCCAATTGCGCTGGTTGAACCGGGCACCGAATTGGGATGTTGTTGCAACTTTATAAGGCCGTGTGGATCTTGTGCTGGGGCGGCGGGGAGATGCCATTGCAGCTCTCGGTCTCCCATCTCACTTTCACAATTAGGATTATTAAAGCATGGATGTTGTTCCATCAAACCCCTCCGCCTGTACAGGTGGGCTGCTGAGGAAGGACAGGCTCCTTCCCAGCCCGGCCAGCACCAACACTGGCGTGCAGCGTGGTTCTTGGTCACTACCCTTTCTCTCTTCTCGGTAAGGGTAAAGAATTATCAGCATCCCGAACCATTTCCCCTTACCATTAAGAGGTTTTTTTCCACACAGTTAAGTGCCTCTTTCGGGCACTGCCAGGAGAGCGGGGCTGCCCACCCTTTAAGGAAATTGATGTGTAATAATTAGGTGTAGAGCCCCTCTAATATAACCTGTTATCAAATACAAAAGAATTACTTATGCATTCGGCTATGAGACCCGTCATTAATTAGGAGTTTTACATATTAATCGCAACACAGGAAAAAAACCCAACAGTTTTCCTGTCTCTGTGGAAGGCTGAGGGTGTGCAGCCTGTGTGGCTCCGGGAAATAACGGGCGGAAAATCTCTAGACTTTCAGCTGGGTTGCAAGAAAATGGGCTGAGGTGAGGAAACACCTGGGCTGATGGCCCCGCCAGCAGATCACCCCCCGGCGCCCTGGGCAGGTACGTCTGCGATGCCCGCGCGGCTCCGGGGCTGCCCCTCCAGCCCCTCACAAGGCTGGGCTCCCCGGTGCCGGGGGAGGATGGGGAGCAGCCGGCGGTGATCCCAGACCTGCCGAGCGGTGGGATGGCAGCCAGGGCCCGCGGGGATGGCAGGGCTGGTAGCGCCATGCCAGCAGAGAGGAGGCGGGTGCCGTGGGAAGAGGCGCATCTTCTCCACATCCCCAGCTGTGGGACCGCACCAGCACCGGCAGAAGAGGATGCTCCCTCTGGAGGGATGTGGAGGACCACCTGAGGATGATGCGGTGTTTTCATGGACAAAGGCGTGACCGTTCCCACCCAGAGCGCGTGTGTTCTCCAGCGCCGAGGTTGTGTCTCCAAGCGGGGTTTGCTCCTTGGCAGCAGGAGAACAGTACCCACGGTTAGGGCAAGAGGGGTCACCAATTCCAACAGCCTTTCCTGGCCAAACGGTGATGCTGGGTGCCAGCGATGCCCCGTTTGGCTGGGTGCTGGTCGCATCCCACGCCATAGATCACCCCCTTCACCCACTTGGTGGCTGCACGGACCTCTCCAGAGTGGTGGCCAGCAGCAGGGTGGAGGTGGCAAACACAGCCCAGATCTTCTGCAGAGGCAGAGGGGCTCCTCCCTGCTGGAGCGGGCACACAGCTGGCAGCCGGGAAGCCAAGGACGGGTTTTACCGTCACTTTCTTCCAAAGGCAATTGCTGGGAAGACAGAGCAAGACACCCAGTACGTCAATAAGGATTTGCACTGTATCATCTGTGCCAAAAAACCAACTCAATCTTCTCCACTTCAGTACAAATTAGAATTTATATGCAACTCCCCACTTCAGGTGGGCAATCCAAAGAAATTAACCTCAGGAGAAAATTGCTTTTTTCTGACTTAACACATAGCTTATTATCATGTCAGGCAGAGGAGGCAGTGGGGAAAATGCAAAATCACAGACACGATACAACGGTGCATCCATATATTCACAGCTAAGGAACCGCTTATTAGGAGGAATGTTTAAATTCAGAAAAGCAGGGTTCATCCGTTATGGCAGTGGAGCCAGTCCTAGGGGCTAATAAACTGAACCGTGCTGCGGAACTTCACCCCAAAATAACGAGTAGGGAAGATGTACCGACACTGTTGATAGCAAGTTGGGGACTGAGGGCTGTTTTCTGCAAATATCCCAAAGCGCTTTACAAACAGGGCGAAGGCGTCTGTCGGCTGGGCTCGCCGCCCTCGCACCGGGCTGAACCGCACCGGCTGCCGGCGGAACCGAGCCCTGGACTGGTGACCTGCCGTCTGGCTGAGTTCTGTCGCGTTTGCCTTTTCCCGTTCCCTTTGGCTGTTTTGCTTTCCTTCCGTCTTTCTTCCTTCCCCCGGCTCGGGTGCATCCCTCAGGAGTCCCACGGGGCTGCCCGGGCAGCACGAAAGGGAAGCGGAGGAGGATTTCTGCCCCAGCCACCCCACCTGCACTCGAAGGCGCCAGCAGGAGCCGTTCTTACGGGGTGTGCTTGGGAACGGGACGGGAAGGCTGGCGGAAAGCTGCGCAGTGCCGTTGGGCAGCACACGGAGAGTCCCCTCCCGGTCTGACGCTGCGCGCGTCGGTGGCAGCGTGATCAGCCCCAAACCATCGCGTTGCCAGCGGGGCTCCTCTCCTTTCCCCTGTGAGTACAGCGTGGCTGGTAACTCAGCTGCGTGGGCTCACACCCACCATGGCCGGGCACAGGGGACGCTGCGGTGCCACCCGCAGCGGTGGGACACGCCAGGCTTTGTCACTGCCACCGCCACGGGGGGTCTGGGGACACACGGGGATGTGTGGAAATGTCCTTGTGAGACGTGTCTGAACCAAAACCCCACCGGGCTCCTGCAGTCCGGGCTCGGCAGCAGTCACCCTCCTGCTCCCCCCGCTGCTCCTGCCACCCATGCCACCAGCACGGGAGGTGACCGTCAGGGGGGAAAGTGTGTTTTGCCCCAGCTTGAGCCTCCATTGCCCGTGGCCGGCCCCCATTGGGGTTCTGCAGCGGGGGTGGGAACGCAGGCAGGGATGCTCAAGCCAGGGGCTGCTCCCCTGCTGTGCGAGGGATGCCTGAAATCCTTCTTCCAGATGAAGAAAAATAAAAGAATTGGCTGTTTGGGTTTTGAGACCTGCTGAAAGGCAAAGCTTGCCCGCCGTGGCAGTCCTGGTGCTTGTTTATCCCCAACCCCATTCCAAGGCCGGGCACTGGCTGCAGAATCTCTCCCCTGCCCTCGCCATGGGCACAGCCGCAGGGACACGGCGCTCTCTGCCCCGCGGCGCCTCGCGGCCGCGCCAACAGCTCACCAGAGGAAAGTTGTCACATTCACTGATTCATCAGCTCTTCCTCCGGCGGCAGCGGTACCTGTGCCATCTGTGTCGAGCACTTAGAGGGAAACCTCTCTGCAACTGCCATACAAATCAGGGGCAGCGCCAAGGTCGCGCTGAAGGGAATTTCGGGACACGGGGAAGATGTTCGGCGGCGCGGCGGTAAGCAATAACAGCATCCCTGCACGAGTCCTCCGCATCCCCGGCTGCTCCGCCCCAGCCTCCAGCAGCCCGGGCCCCGCTGGGAAATGTGTATTATGCCTGGGTTAATTTACTGATTAATCTCTAGTCAGTGGTTTGTGCTTTCCCCAGATGGCCAATTAAAATTTACAACTGGCAGAGCAGTGCCCCGTTGGCAGGCGGCTGCGGGGCCGCGGCTGGAGGCAGCGGCAGAAGGCGCGGGCCCTCGCCTGCCTTCGCTCCTGCCGCTGGCGTTAACCCAAGGGCAGAGCAGCCTCCTCCCTGCCGCCGGCACAGCCCGGCACTGCTCGGCACAGCCCTGGTACTGTCCCGGCACAGCCTGGCACAGCCCGGTAGATCCCGGTACAGCCCCGGCACAGCCCCAGCACAGCCTGACACAACCCTAGTACAGCCCCGGCACAGCCCAGTACAGCCTGGCACAGCCCGGTAGATCCCGGTACAGCCCTGGCACAGCCCAGCACAGCCCAGTAGATCCCAGTACAGCCCTGGCACAGCCCTGGTACAGTCCTGGCACAGCCCGGTAGATCCCAGTACAGCCCCGGCACAGCCCCAGCACAGCCTGACACAACCCTAGTACAGCCCCAGCACAGCCCAGTACAGCCTGGCACAGCCTGGTGGATCCCAGTACAGCCCCGGCACAGCCCCAGCACAGCCCAGTAGATCCCAGTACAGCCCCGGCACAGCCCAGTACAGCCTGGCACAGCCTGGTAGATCCCGGTACAGCCCTGGCACAGCCCAGCACAGCCCAGTAGATCCCAGTACAGCCCTGGCACAGCCCTGGTACAGTCCTGGCACAGCCCGGTAGATCCCGGTACAGCCCCGGCAGAGCCCAGCACAGCCCAGTAGATCCCAGTACAGCCCGGCACAGCCTGGCATTGCCAGGGATGGGGAGCCTCCTCCACCCCACCGGCAGCCCCCGCTTCCCCGCAGATGTATGAAACATTTCCTGCTGTTGCATAAATCCGGGTGCTGCTGTGGAGGGGCAGTAAGCGACGCTGGGATGCCTGTAAACGCCAGCACACTGTCACAGCAATAACGGGGAAAAAACCCGCAGAATTGTGTCTTTTGGCACGTGATACAAACTGTTTTTGGTGCGTCTGCCCGAGTCAAGCAGAGCAGGAAGGAGAAGCCCGCTTTTGTGCTGCTCTTTGTTCTGAAGTTACACGCTCACTTTGACGTGGGAGTTGTCTAGGCTGGAAAACTCCAAAGCCAGTTATTAATCAGGACCACTGATTTCCAGAAAAGGCCAAACATATCAATAATGATGCGCAGTATCACGACAATTTGCTATTTTCAGACAAATACATCGTGAAAATATATCGCAAAAAACGTGGAAAATTTCGCTACTACTCCTTTTTGGTTTTTTTTAAGACGACTTCATGAATGTTGATGGTAAACATAATAACAGCGACACTCAGGAGAATAGTCAACTCTTGCTGTACAATTCACATAATTCCCCTTAAATTAACGGCAGCTCCGCGTGTGCCCGGGGTGCCGATGGCAGCCCTGGATGCGCCGACGCGCCGCCAGCTCAGGGTACGAGCGTCCAGCGAAGCGCTCCCTGCCCTTCCCGGCAGCAGACCCGTGGGATCGGGCCCTTCCACTCGTTTTATTTTCCTTTATTGTCAGGGCTGAATGAGCTGGGCCGGGCTGCAGGGGGGTGCCCGTGCTCCTCGCCGTGCGATGGCTGCCTTTGGCAGCGCAAGCCCCAGAGGTGACTCCCCCGTCGGTTCCGTGTCTCAATTCCCACGGAACCACCCTCTGTCCTCTCCCCCGGTCACAGCTCCCCGGCAGCGTCCCGTGCACCCCACGGCGGCTGAAAGGACGGGGCACAGGGCGCTGTGACCCCCGTCTCCCTGCCCTGCTCCCCAGGGCCACGTCTCTTGTCCCGCTGCTGTCCCCGTGCCGCAGAGGCGGCGGTGCCTGGGGGAGGGGACGGGCGCATTCGTGCAGGTCTCATCTGCCCTGATCTACCAGCTGAAAGCGTGGGCTGCTCCCCCGGCGGCTCCCCCGGCACCGGGGCCACAGGAGACCCCCATAGCAGAGGGGAGCAGCATCGCTTGGGCGGCTGAGACTCTGCGGAGCAAGACACTCCATAAAGCTCTGGAGAGAGCAATCCGGCACTGGCACGGGTAATGGATCAGTGGGTCTATGTTATGGTTTGAGAAACCCTCAACTATTTATTGTTGTTTAGATGATTATTCTCTCACCCAATGACCCCTCCTCACCCGGGAAGGGGAATCGGGAAAACCCAAGGGTTGAAATATAAACACATTTAATAGAATAAGACTAAATAATGAGCATTGATAACACTAAAGAACCAGCATTGATCCCGACACCAACATACACCACCCCAGGACTGTCCCCAGCCCCTTCCCCAGCAGAAGCCGTGTGCTCCCCGCAGGGACGGCCAACGTGGGACCCTGCGAGCGCTGCGGCTGCGGCTGCGGGAGGGAGGGAAGGGCTGCGGGCTCCGGCACCGGGGCGAGGAGGGCTCGGGATCCCAGACGTCATGGAAGAGCCAAAACTCCTCAGCAAACTTTCTCATTTATATGGAATGTGCCGTTCATGGTATGAAATAACCCTGTTGGCAGCTTGGGGCAAGTGCCCGGGTCTGGCTCCTCCTCGTGCCCGCACCTGGGGAGCTCGGAAACACCGAGACCTTGAAACCCGCGCCCCAGAGCTGGCTGCAAAGGAAATATTTTCACCGATTCAGACACCAGAGTCTTCTAAAAGTGCAGCTTTCCCAGGAGTTAGAAGAGACCTCACTGAAAGGTAGAATGACTGGAAGAGAAATTAACCCCATGTCACTCAAACCAGGACACCCTAATCGGTGTGATTCCTGCTGGTGGGAGTTTCCCTGGCTCGGAAAGGAGTCACAGCTCCCTGCGTCCTCGGCTCATGCCCAGCGGGAGCTCCCCGCTCTCAGCCGAGGCCCAGCCTCTGCCCCCGCCATCCCGCGGCACAAAGCGTGCAGCTCTCTGGGAGCTGAGTGCGGGATTCCTGGGAAACGAACAGAGCGGGGCTTGCGTGAACATATCCGCCTTTCAGAGAGCCTTTCTCAGAAGTGGAAAAAAACTTCTGCGTGTCAAAGGCTGGCCACGCTGGAGGAGCCCACCAGGGTCCCCCACCACCCAGGCTGCTGCTTCGCCCTCACCCAGCCCCCCGAGACCCACCTCGGTCTGAGCCCCGTCCCGTTTGGGAATCACAGGCTTTTTATTTTTTGCTCTTTTTTTACGGGTAAAAAAAGATCATCATTTTGGAAAAACCCAACACATGTTAATACCGTGACCCGCACAGTTACTGTCAATAGAGATGGGCTGGTGATCTTTAAAAGGAGATTTTCTCAGGGTGAAGGACAAACATGACATTAGAGTCATCAAACTCCCTATCTGACAAGGACATATAAATTGTAAATGGTCGGGGGCACCGAGATCAGCTTGTCTTTCTGCCGGGCGCTTTTCCACTGGAGCAGCGATCCGCCGGCTGCCCTCCGTGTCCCGCACCGCGTGCCGGCAGCGGGGACAGGCACCGGTGACAGCCAGGCTGCTGCCGCTCCTGACGCCCCGTCCCCTGCAGGGAGGCGGCAAAGAGAAAAAGCCAAGGCAAGGGGAAAAACCAGCCCAGGCTCAGCGTCAAAGCCCCCAGAAAGTGCGAGGGCATCAGGAAATGGGGCAAAATCCTGCTCTTAGAGCGCTGCCGTACGTCTGAGGGACCCTCCTTGGGTTTACCCCACCTAAGCACGAGCACGACTGAGATGAATTTAGTCCTCCAAGTGTAATTAAAAATGAGAATGAAATTAGGGCGCGCGCAGAGCCTGCGTGCTTATGCGGATGAAGAACGCGCTTTCCTTCTGCTCCGCCGAGAAGCCGCTGCCCGGCGGGTGGAATATCCACTGTACAACCCGCAGAAATGGGGTAAAAACACTGTGCTTTATGGGAAACCTTTGCACATCCCGTTTTCAAGGAACAGGGATGTTCCCAAGTGTCGCTGTAAGAGTTTTACTGGTCAGCTCTCCTGTTAGGAATGCTCTCCCGGCATCCCAGCCCCGAGTCCTTGGCCGGTGAAGACAACCCAGAGCACCAGGGGGTGTTCCTGGGCTGCGGAATCGCTGCTGGGTGGGGGATACCTGTGAGAAGCAAACCCCATTTTCCCTCTTGCACGGGATTTATGTGCTCAGCGAACCCAGGGATTTCCCTAGAATTCCAGGAAGGGGAAGCCAGTGAAGCCGACTTTCTCATGTTAGAGCCTTTGAGACAAACTCTGCGTCGTCTTTCTGTGCCTCAGTTTCCCCATCTGTAAGACTCGTGCACCAGTCACTGTTTGCAGCG
Organism: Sterna hirundo; assembly: GCA_009819605.1. NCBI lineage: Eukaryota > Metazoa > Chordata > Aves > Charadriiformes > Laridae > Sterna > Sterna hirundo. The sequence goes on from CM020440.1 coordinate 84,684,574, forward strand.
CTCAGGATGTGCCACTGCTGTGCAAAGGCTCTGGAGGAGACAATCACAGGCAATTCGCCGCAGAGAGAAAAATATCTTGTTATTTTTGTACCGTGCCCGTTTATGGGCTTATTTAGACACACGCTCAGTTGCGTTCTATTAAGAAGATTTCGATTTACTTTTTAAGAGTTTGTTTCCAGAATTGCACATTGGGGATTTGGGCGGTATCCCCGATGAGCATCCCTTTGCTGGGCAACGCCAGACAGCCCCAGTACCCACCGGGGCTCTGGCTGGGCCTGATTCGTGTGCGTGGTACCAAATAGTCCTGGCCTGGGAAAAAAAAGGAGTCGGCTGAGGATGAAACACAGAGGAAGCGGGAACATTGGAAATTTTGTTGTGCCGTTTGTACCTAGGGTGAGCTGAGGCATCAAACTGGTCCCGAAGCCATGTCCTGGCCATGTCCCTGTCCCGGTGAGGGTACCGGCGCCGCTCACGGGGACACCCCGACGGGGCGATGGGACGGGGGGTGCCCCCCTGGCAGGGGAACGGGGGGCCCTTCTCATAGGGCAACCGGGAAAATTCCATCCCGGCGGCACAAGTCGAGGTGGGTGTCGGGAGGGATCGATCAGGGCTTCCAGCGCTCGCGGCAGCCAACCGAACGCCTCGATCTGCCGCGTAAATGCAATAAAAGGGTACACTCGCAAGGCTGCAGGATTTATAGCCTCGAAAGGAGCAAAACCCTATAAAGTGTCACTTCTTTATAAAAACGTTGCTGCCGTCTTCAACGTACGGAACCTTCCCCACAAAGAAGTATATGTAGCATGTATAAGTCCTGTAAACCTCTCGTGTATATATATATTTTATGTATATATATGTATTTTCTGATGAATTGCATGGAAGGACATTACGGTCTACGTTTTACCAGACCTGGCACCTTATCAATGCTGTTCACATTTAATTAGTAGACATTTCTTCTCCGTGAGCATATTTACTTGAATTCCCTGTTCCTACGGCAACCCAGCCAGCACCGCCGCTCCAGGAGCAGTCTGGACTCGCCTAAAAAAGGAATGGAGATTAACGAGCAAGCTCAATATTCAGACTATACCGCAAAGGCTGAGCCTGGCGAGAGCAGCATCACAAAGCAGGCTCGGGGAAGGCTCTTATTTCAAGGAGCCCCTTTATAGCGTGTCCGATGTGTGTTTATTCCGGGGCACCTCCAGCGGGCAGGGCAGGACACCGCCCAGCCAGCACTAAGTTCTCGGTAATTGGCTATCGGCTCAGCTAAAGGGATTTTTTTTATTATTTTTTTTTTAATAATTACAATCCATTTTCATTTTGAACTACCTACCAAGGGAACAGCTAAACAATGCCCAAACCATTTCTATTTAGAGGTGCTCTCCTCGCTGATGCAGTTGGAGTTCCAAAGCACAGAAAATCTCTAAATTACCTAACGGCACTGGGGCTGCTCAGAGCAGGAAATATTCTTTAAAGGAAGACGCGCACGTTGCCGCTTTTATTGACATTCTTATTTAAGATTCCCTTACTCAGTGCGAACACTGAAGGCAGATGTTTAAAGACTGATTTGAGATAAATAGCCAACAGTTCGTCTCGTTTTAGTTTATAAATGTCTGGGGTTTTTAGACGGATAAAGGAAAAAGCAAAATAAATTAAATAAAGAGGAAAGGGCCATTTATAAGTTACAGAGAGAAGCATCTCATTTAAGCATTTTTTTAATGCTATGGGATTTTGGAAAAAGTACAGCCTAAATACCCTCATGCCTTCTATTTCGAACACAATGTAACTCTGGAGCAGAGAGCTTTGTTAAAAGGTATCCGCAAAGCGTTAAACAAAATCATTAGCGCGGCACCAAAAACTCTGAAAGGTTAATTTTTACAGATCTCCAAAAGGTATTACGGACTTTGGAGGTTAAAACACGCATATATTTTTGCAGGGGAATGTTTAAGGGGCTCCTGGGGAAGCCCCCCCGGGTCAGCAGCCCCCGTACGGGCTCCGAGCCCACCAGAAATGCCCCGCTGGCGGCCCCCCCGCGGTGAGCGGCCCTGGGGAGGCCATTGCCTGGGTTTAGCTTCTTAATGCCCCAAAATTTAGAGCCTCAAAATCACTACTTTTACAAAAAATAGCTCTGAGGTGCAATCAACCACCAGAAACCCCTCCAGAAGTCCTTTCAGTGCCGTTGGCTTGCCAAGCGAGGGGAGAGATTGTATGTTTTACACATTGCTGCCCACTTCCCGGGCTTCAGCTTCCCCGCAAGTATTGGCCATCACAGGAATTAATTAATCTCAGCGACCAAACAGTGGGGCACCTTCTGCCGCAGTCCGTGCCCTGAACCCCGCAATCCGGGATGTGCTCCCGGCCTTGTACGGAGTGCCTTTTAATACCAAGGAACACAACAACTTAAATGCCATTCCCTGGTTTTATGAAAAAGCAATATAGGAGAGTAAATAGGGCAAATACCAACAAGGAAGGACACGCGAGTCGAATCGAACAATAAATTCAAATAATATCACTAAATCGAAGAGCAGAGGCAGTGTCTGAAAGCTCCTTTCTCTCCGTGACTTTTCTGGAGAGCCGAGCAGCCGAGCACATGTAAGAATAACCTATTCTCCTTCCCCATTAACAACAACAATCAAGGCTGGATTAAACCTCTTCAAATAATTCTCCAAGTAGAGATAAAGCATAAAAGAGAGAGAGAGAGAGGGGGGGGAAAAAACCCAGCGTATTCTTTCGCCACTGGTAATAAGCTTATGCCTGGAATAGACTTGTTAAATAATTAGAGTTAAATTACCTCCTCTCCTACCACCGCCTTCCTCAGCTTCTCCTTTGGAAGCCGCGGTTTAATGGGGAGGAATCGGCGCAGAGACACGCGGGCGAGGATGGTGTGAAACACCCCCTCGCTCAAGGCAGGTTTGTGCCTGGCCGGCTCTTAAGCCTTGTCACCCAGGGTCCCCGGGGAGCGGGAGCTGCCCCGGCACCGCGCACACGCGTGTGCACGCACCCGCACACGCACCCGCACACGCGTGCCGGCGGGCACGCACCCCCCGCCACCCGCAGCCCACCAGAGCCCCAGCCCGGGTCCCCGCTCTCCAACAGAAGGCACAAAAAAAAAAGAGGAATTGAGATTTGCAGATCTGATAATGAGCCAGTTAATGACATAAATGATACCTCAAGAACCTCACTAAACCATCCAGGTCCTACAATTTAATCTGTAATAAATACTCCTGCATCATTGCGAGATGGCTGCTCATAATGGCAAATGAAATATGCTGGTATGATAGGTACAATAAATCTGGATTTTCCTATGGTTCCCTCAGGCTAGAACAATATGTAACCAGAGTGCGCACTGTCAGGATGAGCAGATCTCAAAGCCATCATAAAATCTAAATGGGGACTAATTAGGAGGCCCTTCCCTTCTAGAGTTACTATTTCTATTGACATTTTCCATGCATGAGCCCCTCCATAACATCATAAGTCACCAAGATAAGAACTCCCTAGATTATAGGGAAAAAGCTTTAATGGAGAAGTTGAACTCAAAGGCGATGCATAAATTTTCCTTCTGATACCCCGGGAAGTCTGTGTTCAGTACTTTCTTTACAAACTTTCCTCCCCGGCGCCAGGTCCCGCTCCGTCCGGCCCCGTCCCTGCTCCCACCCTGCCCGGGGGGACGGGCGTCGGGGGTGTACGTGCTGCCTGCGGGACCCCCGAGCCCCCAGCCCGGCTCCTGGGAGGGCATCCCCCTCTCGGCACCCCGGTCCCTGCTGCAGGGCGTGGGGGCCGTGAGCCGGCGGGGCGGGGGGCACATGCGGGGAACCCTGAAGGCACCTATGGGGCCCATAGGTGGCCTCTGCGACCCCCAGGGACAAGGGACGTTGGCGCGGGAGGGAGCGCTGGCCCTGCCTGGGCTTGGGGGAAAATGTCCGGGGTGGAACAGCATTAAGAGAGCCGGGATGGTCCGTGGTGTGCATCGGGGCCGTGTCCCTGGGGAAACCCGGCACCCCTGGGGCGAGGGTGGGCACGCAGCGGTGCACGAGCATCACCGCTGCCCCCGTGGGTGACCCCCACATCCCCTGCAGAGGCTTTGGGGGGAACGCCGGGTTTCTGCAGAGCCATTTGGGCATGGCCCGGGTGGGCTGGTGCCGGCAGCCAACCCAGAGGTTTCCCCCTCTGCCATGGCAGGAGCACACAGGGCACCGGGAGCGGTGGGTGCTCCGAGGCCGCAACCCCCAGGTGGGTGATGCATCCCACCGTGCTCCGGCCCCCGCCCCGGCCCCGTTCACCACATGCTCAGCCGCGTTCCCGCTACCTACACGGGGACCTACAGCCACCTGGGCTCCTCCTCAGCCGAGCGCACAAAGCAGGATTTATGGGCTGTTTTCAGCAGACTTCACATTCCGTTTTCCCCTGTCGCGCTGGCACGCAGTAATTGCCCTCGTGTGCACCTGCAGATTCCCGCTCGCTGTCGGCGTGGGCGCGGGGCTGCTCCTGACGAACGTCCTCAGGCCCAGCCTGCAGCCGCAGGGTTTGGGAACCACGTGCTCCCTGTCCTGCCTTCAGCCTGGCACGAACTTGGGATACCTTCTCCGCTGGGCCGCTGAAGTACCCACAGCTTGGCCACAGCAGACGGATGGATTCCAGCGTGGGGGACTCCGGCCCTCCCACCCCCAGCACCAGGGGTGCTGGCAGTGCCAGCAGACCTGAGCCCAGAAAAACCCAATGCCCACAAAAAATTGGAGGTGTGGACTCTGTTCCTGCCCACAGTCACCCCCACGGGAGCTGAACAGGTTTCCGCCATCTCCTCGCCCCACAGACAAAGAGTGGGGGCAGCCTCAGCCCCCGGCGAGGTCCATTGGGCACACCCTGACCCTGCCCTGGGAAGCACCGGCACCGTCCCCTCCTTCTTCCTTCTCTTCATACATTGGAACAACATACCATCATCTCCTGCCTCGTTTGCTGTCCTGTTTGAGAGATGGTGCCATGCCACGCCATGCCATGCCATCCTGTCCTGAGCCATGCTGTGCCATGCCATGCCGTGCTGTGCCAAGCCATGCCATGCCATGTTGTGCCGTGCCATGCCGTGCCATGCCGTACTGTGCCATGCCATGCCATGCCGTACTGTGACATGCCATGCCATGCCATGCCGTGCTGTGCCATGCCATGCCGTGCTGTCTCTTGCCATCCTGTGCCATGCCATGCCATGCCGTGCCGTGCTGTACCATGCTGTACCGTGCCATGCAGTGCCAACAGGAGCCCAAGTGCTTGCAGTCATGCCAGGCAGGCAGCTGGCACCCACACCCCATGAATTGCCTGCAAAACCCCGACATTACCGATGTCGGTGACACCTCAGCAGCTTCGCAGGTGTTATGTCATGAAATACATTCTTTTCTGCGACACGGACATTTGCACAGAAAAAATGAAAGTGGCCGCACTGAGCCCAGCTCAGGGTTGTCTGGTTATTTGGTACCAGCCTCTATGAGTCAGCCATACGTGACATGTTAAAAATTCATAATATTTTTCAAAGGGTCAGTTTTAGAGATCTTCTTGGGCTTTGTAGGTTTTCTTAACTCTTTATCAGTCAGGTTTTCAATCTCTTTTTTTCCTTAAATTTTTAAAAAGGGGTTTTGTTGCTGCTGTTACTTGTTTTAAATGGGAAGTCCAATTCTCATCCATGATGTGCCCGTAGCAGCTGGAGCTGGATGCAATTACCAGCATCAGTACCCTTACTGAGCATACAGCTGGGACAGGTTCCAGAACCCCAAAATCTGGGTGCTGGGGGGCGCCGAACTGCTGGGAGGGTGCCCAGGGAGGTGCAGTGGGAGCCCCCAGCACAGCGCAGCCACCGGCCCCAGCGGCATCCTGGGGACATTGGGGTTGGGGCGTCACCTTCTGCCTCGCCACCGGCTCTACGTTTCTAAAACGATGCATTTTTGGTTCTCGGGAACCAGAGCTGTGATTTTCTTTCCGAGGTTGTCCATTTCTGCAAACTGGGGAAAAAAGATAGGAGAACATGATGTATGCCAAGCATATCATCAATGGCTTATTCTTTTGTAGCCTTAAAAAAATGCATTAAAAGTAATTGTTATGAGCTTTTACAAATATTTTCCCCCTTGCAGACATAAACCAGTAGGAAAACACACTGAGAAAAAATTGTAGCGAGGTAACTTGCATTGTATAGAATACATAATGGCTCCTACCTTTGATGACATTTATCTTTACTCATGAGGGAAGACCTAATAACATGAATTATCAGGTCCCTCCTCACTCATGAAGAATAATGTCATAAAGGACCCACGCCATCAGCCATCGGAGGTGTTCGGTATTAATCCTCCCATTGTTAGAGCCAGCGGATCGCTTGCCTTTCCATTGTTTTCATGGTACAAGGCGAGCCTGCGTGGAACGGCCGCGGAAATGCAATTCTGCAGGAGTTTCAACCTGATCGAAATGCTGGAGTTTTCACACGTGATCATCTTTGATCTTCAAATGCACATTATATTTTTGAAAATTACTGACATAGGTAAACAAGCATTTTCTCAAAAACAGCATTCCTGAAGGATGAGTCTAAATGCCCTTTCCTCAACTTTGTGTTTACACAGAGTTATACAGGGGAAATGAGCCTTCAGAGAATTATTAGAGGGCAAACGAGAAGCAGCCAAGTTTATGAAAAAATAGCACAAAAATGACTGAGAGGATAGAGATCTATATCCTCAGTCAACTCCAGTTCCATTTCATTTTTTTTGAAGGAAAAGCACTGGCAGGTGTGATGGACGCTGGGTTTCCAGCCGGGTTTCACGCAGGTGGGGAGCGGATCCTCCGTCCCCCAGAAGCACCCGCGAGGTGCCCACGCTGCTGGGTGCGGGGTCTGCCCGGGGGGAGGAGAGGCCATCGCTGGCCACAGGGCACGAGGGGTCACCGAATCCCAGAATCCCAGAGCGTCCGAGGCCGGCAGGGACCGCTGGAGGTCACCCGGTGCCAGCCCCTGCCAGAGCAGGGTCCCCCAGAGCAGTGGGGCAGGAACGCGTCCAGGCGGGTTTGGGATCTCTGCAGAGCAGGAGACTCCACACCTCTCTGGGCAGCCTGGGCCAGGGCTGGGGCACCCTCAGGGGAAAGGAGTTTTCCCTCCTGTGGAGATGGAATCGCCCGTGTCCCAGTTTGTGCCCGGTGCCCCTTGTCCTGTCCCCGGGCAGCACTGAGCAGAGCCTGGCCCCACGCTCTTGCCCCCCGCCCTGTAGCTCTGGCTGGGCATGGATGAGATCCCTCTCGGGCTGCTCTTCTCCGGCGGAGCAGCCCCAGGGCTCTCGGCCTGTCCTCAGCACAGAGATGCTCCGCTCCCTCAGCATCTCCGCAGCCTGCGCCGGACTCTCTCCAGCAGTTCCCCGTCCTTCTGGAAGCGGGGAGCCCAGCGCTGGCCCCAGTGCCGCAGCTGTGGCCCCCCCGGGGCAGGGCAGAGCAGAGGGGGAGGATGAGCTCCCCCCACCTGCTGGCCACGCTCTTGTCAATGCCCCCCAGGAGACCACTGGCCTCCTTGGCCACAAGGGCACATTGCTGGCTCACGGGCAACTTGTTGCCCACCAGGACTCCCAGGTCCCAGCAGATCCCACCACCGTGGTGCCTTCCCCAGCCCGTGCTCCCTGCAGCTTGACCATCCCTTTTCCCCCTTTGACACCATCAGCCGCGTGGCCGCCCCTAAGTTCACGTATAAAAATCTGCTGTAAAATTTGGTGCACGCAGCTGCTGCCAGCAGCGTCCTCCGAGCCCTCCCAGTGCCCCACTGAGCCCCTGGCTCTGCTCACCCAGCGCACGGGGGGCACCACGGCGCCCACCAGCCGGGCACCCCGCGACGGACCTGGCCAGGGAGGCTGCAGGCCCACCTCGCTCTCCTCCTCCGAGGATTTCCAAGAGACTCTCCAAGAGCCGTGTTTGTAGCCGCAGGCGAGATTTCTGTGGCAGAGCTACTTTTCCAAAGTTGTGCTCAGATACTTTGTAATGATGGTGTATAAATATCAAAGGCAAACACCCACTTGCTTTCCACTGAAAGCATGGGAATTCAGGGAAATGGAAAATAAATACATTTAGGATTTAATGCAACACAAATTCTCGGTCAAATAGCTGTTGGGTTTAAATGGATCTGGAAACCATTCACTTGAAAAAACATGGAGAAGGAGCAACACACTGTCCTCACGCATTGAACAGAATCCCTGGTGCTGTGGCAGGGCTGCTGGGGTCCTTTATTTTGAGTATTTGGGTTGTCAGCTCTTGCCATACAAATGAGGGTGGGTGGGTTTGTTCGCTGGAGGGAAGTAATTCAAAACTCAGCAAAAAAACTCCGATAATAGCAGTGACGCTAAAACGCTGGTGAAGGTCCTTGCCGTTCCCGCTGACCGCAGGTGATGCTGCGGAGGAGCCCCGGCGGTGTCCGAGGGCGGCTGCTGACGTCCCTGGCGCGTCCCCCACCTCGCCCTGCGCAATCCCAGTCAGAGATTGCTAAGGAAGAATGATTTATCAACAGATATAAATCAAAATGACTGTTTAGCAGCGCTGATTAGCTCGGAATGAGGACTTCTGGAAACACAGCCGCATCTAAACATGACACATCTGTCTCCGCTATCGCAGGGTGGCATATCTCATTTACTCCCTGTGCCCATGTCTGTCTGCCCTTTAGTCCCTCCAAACAGTTAGAAACCGGGAAGAAAAGAATTTTATCTCACATTACGGCTAATCCTGTTTCGTATGCACCCAATGCGTAACCCAGCCAGCACCACCGGGGATGGCGCCATGGGGACGCGGGCAATAGCGTGTGCCGCGGGGGCTGCGGGGCATCGCCAGCCCTGGCGCTTTTACCGCAGGAGCCCCCGCATCCATCTCCATCCTTCCCGAAAGTAAATAAACGAATGAACTAGCGGCACCGTGGCACTGAGAAAGAGGAAAGCATGAATCCCGCAGGCATGGAGCAAACACAGAGACCAGCGCTTCAGAACATTGCTGCTTTTGAGGGAGCACCTCGGCGCTGCCGCCCAGCTCTCAGGCGTTGGGGTGTTCAGCCCCCGGTCGCTATTTCCCCATAACCTGGTGTTTCCCAGCGCCTGGAGCAGCAGTCGCTGGATGCTGGAGCATCGGGATCCGTACAGGCCCCGGGGCAAGCACGTCGGGCAGGAGCCCACCCCGGGGCTGCCCCGGGGGCGAGGGGCCACCCCCAGCCCCGGTAATGGCCACACAATTGCAAACAAGTGGGGAAATGGGTGTTGCTTAGCAATTTGCTGCAGCGTGCGAGGACCGCGGCACGGGCAAAAGCTTTGTCGGGAGCTACAACATTACTATTATTATTACTATTTAAAGAGCATCCCAGATGTGCGTGGCACTTTACGGACAAAAATAATGGATGGTCCTTGCCTCCTGAAGCTGAAATAGCACAAACCTGGCCCCAGACAACAATGAGCACGGCTGCGGAAAGACGGAGCGCGGTGGCACTTGGGAAAGAGCACGGGCTGCCCCCATTATCCCATCTGCGCTGGCACCTGACCCCCCCGAGCGCAGCTGCCGCTGGGCCTTCCTGCTCTGGGGGAGCTGGGGGTGCTCAGCCTGGAGAAGAGGAGGCTGAGGGGAGACCTTCTCGCTCTCTACAGCTCCCTGAAAGGAGGGGGGAGCCAGGGGGGGTCGGGCTCTGCTCCCAAGGAATGGGCCATGGGACAAGAGGAAATGGAGTCCAGTTGCCCCACGGGAGGTTTAGGATGGGTATTGGGAGCAATTTGTTCACCAAAAGGGTTATTAACCATTGGAAGAGGCTGCCCAGGGCAGTGGTGGAGTCGCCATCCCTGGGGGGGTATTTAAAAGCCGGGCAGACGTGATGCTTGGAGATGTGGGTTAGTGGTGGGTTCTGTCAGAGTTGGGTCGGTGGTTGGACTCGATGGTCCGAAAGGTCCCTCCCAACCCAGGCGATTCTGTGACTCTGTGACTCTCTGATTTTCACTGAGTGCCCGATGGCAAGGAGAGGAGACCGGCTTAGACCTTCTTGTACCTATCGCTCTATCGATGAAGATGGCACCCGGGCAGGAGACATCGCTCTGGTGCACATGGAAAAGCTTCCCAAGGTGGGATGGGACCAGGGACCAGGGAGCAGGACGGGCAGGCAGGGCGGGCAGGGTGCTCAGGGCAGGCAGGGTGGGCAGAGCGGGCAGGACGAGGATGCCAGTGCACCCCACCGCCCACACGGCCAGCAGTCCCTGCCCCTGACGCTCACCTAACGACCCTGTCACCGGAGCGGTTGGCAAGTTTTGCAGCTTTCTGCAGGGCTCGTGACATATTCCCAAGCACTGATTGATTGCTCGTGCATTTCGGGATCACTGTTGTGCGAGGATGTCCCTCCCCAGCCCTGGCCAGGGCATTACTGACGGTGCCAGCCCCTCTTTGCCATAGAGGGATCGTTTCATGGGGACGGCCGTGAGCCGAGCCAGAGCTCGAGGAGCCCACCCAGGCTCTAAGACGGCCAACAACACAAAGGCAACCTCCTAAAATAGCTGGAGTTTGTGTTCCAGCTGTTTGGGGCCGCACAAGGTGCATGTTGGCCCTTCCCTACCCCCTGCTATGGCATTGCAGCGCTCCGGGTGGTACATCCTCAGCTGCTCTGCGTAGCTCCGGGATGTAACGCAGGCCTGATCCAGAGCACGGGGAAGGCAGAAGAAAGCTTCCCACAGCTTTGAATGCGTTCAGGATCGGGTCTCAGGGCATTCCGGTGCTGTTTGGTGAAATTACTTAGATTTATGTCCGGTCATTTAATGTCAGCCTGAAAAAAAAAAAAGACCTGATTTTCTCCCTCTGTGTTAGACTGCTGGTCTTCCCATCCAAAGATTTTAATTTTTTACCTTGTCCATTTTTTTCCCCTTTGCACTGGTATTTTTTTCTAATTTGGTGATGTCAGCAAGATGTTTGGGATGCACTTGACAGAGCATAATCTATCACCTGCCAAGAGATCCTGGTTTTTAAAAAGTTGTGAAATTACGGGTATAATTGGAGAGTAAGCACCTGTCCGGGGAAGGGGAAGCCCTTGGTGCCGTGGGGTGGCCCAGGACCCCTCTCCCCCATGGTGGGGGTCCGGCCGGCGCTGGGCGCTGATGGAGCCTGAGGAGGAGCGGATAGACCAGGGCTGCCCCCTGCTCGGAGACGCTCCATAACTGATTGTTTTAATACCACAGTGACACCGAAGGGGGGTCAAGTAAATAAATATGCATGCCTCACCAGTTCAAAATAATAAAATTCCAATGTGTGCAAGCCTGCTTGTTGAACATATGTTTGCGGCACGGCTAAGCCATCTGGCTCAATGTCAAGCATTTACACCAACTGCAGTCTTACACTACCTGACAGCAGAAAAGCTTTATTCCCTTGGTGTTTGGGCACAAATGGAGAAATATTATTGAAATGATTATCTGCATCAAGACTCAGATTTGGTTTGACATTTAGCTGGCTCTGTTTAATCCAAAGGGTTGTCTGAATGAATAAAGAGAAGGGTTCCTCCAGAAGATGCTGCAAGCAGCCAGGGAAAGCCAAATGATTAATGAGACTGAGAGGCTGGGTGGACCCTGCCCACCTCCACCCAGACCCCGCTGCCAAGAACCGCATCGGAAATTAGGCTGAGGCTCCTGGAGCTTGTCAGGAGGACGCTCACCGCCGGGGGGGCTCTGTTTTCGGACCTTCGGAAAACAAAAGCAACCGCCGCCTCGCCCCCCGCCCGACGAAGGGAAGCTCCGCGCCCTAATTAGAAACAACCTCTTAAAAGTCGCAGGTCGCAGCGGGGCTGGAGCCAGATGCGGTTCGGCGCCGCGTCCCTCCGCGCCCGAGGGGAGGGGGCGGCGGGGCCGGGGGCAGCACCCCCGGGGGCAGCACCCCCGGCAGAGCCCCCCCCGCACCCCGGGACGGCCGCGGCGGGGGCAGCTCGGTGCCAGAACAGGGAGCCCCCTTCCCCCTCTTAGGAAAGCCTGCCGCGGCTCGGGAGCGCAGGGAAAGACAACCCCGGCGCAGTCTGGAGCGAGGTAACGAGGCAGGAGCGGGAGCAGGATCCATCTGAGCTCGCGGGGCTGTGGAAGGCTCGGTCTGACAAAGACAGATTCGCCTGCGAAATCAGACGTACGATATTTTAAAATCAAAGCGGATGGGACTGCGCGGCGCGAGGCTCCGATCAGGGTTATGGTCCCGAAAATCGCTCCCTTCGGGAGTACTAAAGCGCAACCTCCCTCCCTCCTCCCGCAGGAGACCAGCCTGTGCCCGCCTCCTCCCGCTTTCTGTATATCTCCACTTCTGATTGTTGATTTGGATTTAAAATTAATTTGGTGATTTGAGTTTAATAAGAATGTTAGACATGATTTCCTTCTCACTCTTACTTTTAATTAACTTTTTAATTGAGATTTAAATGAATTCTAATGAACAGAATTGGTAGCCTAATTGATTTGTTGCAGCAGCGTAGTGAGGGATCAGTATGCTGGCAGCATTTTGATATATTACTCCACGATGTCAAACGGTTTACAGGTTAATTTTTTGGCAGAGGTTACTTAATGTCAGCAGAAAACAATAATTTACTTTTGATTTATTAGTAAACAGTTCCTCCTAAGTATATGGTCCACGATGTCAAAACAAACTCCTGTTGATGCACCGCCGCCTTTGCCACCCATTAGTGTCTCATTAGGAGCTTGTCCCGGGCGTTTGTACCAGAACCAGGAGGTTTTGCCCCGAAGCAGCGGGCAGCAGGATGGACCCTGCCCCCCCCCCCCACTCCGCTCCTCTGGCCACAGAAGTGGCCTAAAAACCCCTTGTCCCCCTGCACCTTGGCAAACACTTTGTTTCTGGGCAAATAAACCTTTCACCGTTTTCCTAAGTAAATCTGTAATAAATTTATTTCCACAAATAAATGAGAAAATGCACTCTTTTATCCCATTGAGAGCAAGGAGCAGGTGAGGAACTGCGTTATGACGGAGCTGAAGGTGGGCTGGAATTTCTGGCCGCCCAAATGGCAGTTTGCCCCCGTCGGGCTGCAGAGAGCCCAACCGCCCAGCTCGGAGCCGCTGGGGCCTAATTAATGGCGACCTCATGGATTTTGCAGCTTCGAGAGTCCATCACCTAAGTGATGCTAAGAAGTGCTAACTTGCTAAAATATAAACTAATTTTCGTCTCTAGATGTTAAAATATAACGCATCTTCCTCCACCATGGCACAGCTGTGGCTGGCGTGAGGGATGCAGCGGGGAGAGCTGGGATCGGGCCCCGCAGGACTGGGGGGATCCTGGGGGGGCCCTGCCTGTCTCCCCCTGCCCGCCTCAGCCCACCCACCACCCGGCACTTCCAGGTGGGAAATGCCCACTTTGGCTTAAAAGGTTGGTTTTCTTCCCGTCCTGGGCGTAAATGGGAGCGCTGCCGGCCCTGCGCGGGTGGGAACGCCGAGCTCTGGAGCCTTTGCTGCAGCCAGAGGGTGAAGCGGGACTGACGGGACAGGAGAACGGGGAGAGCGCGGGGAAAGCGGATGAACGAGAGGAATATTAACGTCCAAAATGCCTTGAAGTACAGGGTGCCACCAAAGTTAAAGGAATCCGAGTTAAAAGTTTCATTTTCTGATTCTGTCAGGAATTTGTGTGAACAAAATATTCAGAGGCTGGCATGGGTTTTTTTAAAATACCAAGCTGCTAGCCAGGGAGAGAGACCCGTGGCAAACACTAGCCCTGCTCCCCCGGCTGAGCCAGGCTGGCGGGGGCTGCGGCGGCGGGGGGACAGTGGCCACCTCCAGCCTGCGTGAAACCCCGTCCCCGGCATGCGCACACACCGACACCTCACCTCGACTGCGGAGAGGCTCCTCGCCACTACAACGATAGCATTGGCAGTGGAATTAATTAACAAATTAACAGTTTTTGAAACATTTCTGGCAATGTAGAGCCGCGGGCTGACTGCGGTCCAGTGTGTGGTCACAGCAGGGGACGGTTTAGTGACACTGGTGTTCTAGAGGATGAAAAACCTGCCAATTCAGTGCTTTCTACATATGAACAAAGTATAAAAAATGGCACATAGCACTCGGCACCCCCGGGGGCGGCGCTGGGCATCCCAGTGAGGGGATCGGCTGTGTCTCCATCCCCCTGGAAACGGAGGGGTGCACCCACGGCGAGCCCCGGGCTGGGACCCCCCGGACGGTGGGGAGGGCGAATGAACGCCCCGTGCGGCCCCACGCCCTGGGGGTGCCACCCGTGGCCTTTGCTATCAGAAAAGAGCAAGGTGGCAAGTGGGAGTGGAAGCAAACGTTGTCGATAGCCCTTCTCATTCCTCTCCCCGATATAGTGGCTTTTCAAACATAAAATAATGAAAACCATAATTTGCTTCAATATGCTCCATTTAGAGCATTTTGTACATCACAAACTTGAGATTAAAGAGCGCGCCTTTCTCCAATGCAGATTAATGTTGGTTTTCAACTTCTTAAGCTTCTGTTAACACCTTTTCTGCAATCAGTACAGTATCTTTTAAGTTAATTAGTTCTGGAAAAGAATTACTAGTGTAATTCGTGATGAGACCTCCCTCCCTTTCATGCACCAGGCAGAGTAGCATCTGATGGAGATGAAAAGGACCACTGGAGGCTCCTCTAGTGAAGAGAGATGGTTAGAGATGAACGCAGATAACGTCTTCAAACCATTTATCTCCTTTCAGCTCTGTAAATGGGGAGAGCGAAGAAGCATACGTACATTTCCGTAACCTTTGGAGAGTTTCCTCCTGAATTATTTAGATTCCCGAACACCGTCCATCCCGTGCAGGGAAGCACCTCACGGAGCGGCTGGTGCCCACCTTTCCTGTGCTGGTGGGTCCTCCATGCCAGGTGGCCTTGGGCCAACTGTTTCTTCTTACGGTCAGCCTGTACACCACGGACGCCGCGCGGTCCCTGCCGGCTCATGTCCTGCCTCCAGCGGCTTCACCCCAAGATTCGCAGAGCTGCTCCGGGTGGCCGCTGCCCACCCAGGCCCAGGGGGTCTCTGCCCAGACATGAAGGAAGAGCTGCCTCAGCTCTGCACCGAGTGCTCCTGTGGCTCTTCTACTTCACTCACAGAAGCACAATAATTCTCCACGGCTGGTTATCCGTCACAGACTCCGAGCTCCGGATGCTGCATGGTCTCCACCTGGAACCACGGGGACGCACGGTTCTCCTTGAAAATTGCCGCAGGGCACCAGACAAGGCGAGCGGCGTTTGCTTGGTGAGCGATGCTGCTGAAGGCTCTGTGGAGCTTTCTATGAAGCCAAGACGAATTTTGGGTTCTACGCAGACTGGTGTGGGGCTTAAACATGGAAAATGAATTACGCATGTCATTGCTCTGCTGCACGAGGCTGGATGTCAGCGAAGCTGGGGCTCCCACGCCACAACGCCACTTCTAGCTTCGTCTCAAGGGCTGAGGAATTGGCCTGGAGTGAATGACACCCACCGATCTTACCGAATTCTCCATGTGTTTATGTATGCCGTGTATTTTAACACACAGGGACTATCCACACTGAACTTTCACAACATCCCTTTGACTCACTGTCAAGTTCAATAACGTCAGAGATCAATTGGCAGCGCATAAATTTACCTTCCAAGCAGCCCAAAAGCTGACACGTGGGCTGATCAGCATCCTCTTCTGCAACGGTGTCTTATCCGCGAATAGAGAACGGGAGCGACGGGTGACATTTCCAGCGTGTCCCATCCTGACGGAAGCCCAGAGACAGAGCGGCCGGTGGCACGGGGTGGTGACACCCCGGTGCTGCCGCTGCCGTGGGGCTGGGACAGGGACCGGGAATGGCAGAGTCACGTCCTGCCCCACTGCTGGCAGCACCCAGGGGCTGCCGGACCCTTCAGCATCGGGCACTTCCCTCGGGGACACTAATCCTGTCAGAAACATACATAGCAGTAACTTGACAATATCGGCTTCCAATACTAATACTTTGCATTAACGCTGACCAATTAAATTCAAATAGAAAACATTTATGCAAAAAAAAAAAAAACTATTCATTCAAGTCTGGTTTTTTCCCTATAAACCCCACGTACAGCAGTGCTCAATCTGTCCCTTTCTCCAGCGCTTGTGTTTGTAAGTGCGATTACTACCAACTCTCCTGCTTTGCATGGAAGGAGGTTTATTCACAACCTGCAATGGGAAAAGCCTGGGCTGTTTGGCAAGACGCATTATTTAGCTGATTCTGGCTCAGTTCGATTGTTATGCTGAATTAGCAAACAAGCCGGGAGAAACTTTGCAACTGAAAAAAAAATTATGTTGAGTGGAACCTGGCTACTAGCTGCTTTAATGAAAATAAAACTCCGTTAACCCCCAGTTGAAAGTAACAATCTAATGCTGTCTTACACCGTTAGCCACCCTGTGAGCACCCTGCCCACCCCTCACACGCTGTCAGAGTGAGGAGCGGGCTGCATCCATGGGAGCCCGGCCCGGCTCTCAGCCAGGTGAGGATCCAGCCCCAGCCCCTGGTGCTTTCACAGCCCCCCAGGGTCGGGCTCCGGTGACCTTCACGGGGTAGGGTGGAAGCCAAGAAAGCAATGAGGAAAACGGGGAAACCCCCCTGCGTGCCTGCTGCCATTGAGGCAATCTGTCAGACAGACGCAGGGGTGTGAGCCCGGTCTCTCCCTGTCCCCGTCCCTGTCCCCGTGCCCGCAGCTGGGACACCCCCGTCCCGCCGCCCCACAGGGACACCCTGCCCGGGGCTCTGTGCAGGGCTCCAGTGGGATGGGGGCTGCGGGGGCTCAGGCTCTGCCCCCTCTTACTCCCCGTGTTGGCATCAGCATCCCTGGCCTGACGCTGGGGACAGCCCTGCTTCCCCCACGCCCCACCGCGCGCAGCAGCTCCACCTCCACACATCCAGTTCTGGGCTTTTTTTCATTATTGGAACCTATCTGATATGTTTGTCTTCTCTATTTCTCTAGAAATATTTATTTTTTTTTCAGGTTGCCCCTAGGGCTGAATTCTTTTGCAGGAGTGTTTGGGGCTTTTTGTGTATTTGATCTTGCTCAAGGCTAAACGCAGCGGGACTCCATCCCTGGGTGCTGCTGCAGCTGGCTCTGCTTCATTAACCAAAACGTCCCTTCTACGACTGGGTTCTTGCCTTCACCCCTGAAGTTTGCTTAGCAGGGAACCTTGGATTTAACTCCCAGGTTTCAAATGGCCCTGCAGCCACGGTCTTCCATGGCCCGATTCCCCCACTAGGTGCGTTCGTAGGGTATTTCAAAACGCAGGAGCGGGTGGGATCCAGCCCTTCCGTGCCCTGCTGAAGTGGGGAGAGCCACAGACCGGCGACTGCAGCAGGCGAGTGGCTGCCCCAGCTTCCCTCCAGGCCGAGCGGTGGCCCAGGCCTCCCCCTGTGGAGGGTGTCATTGCCCCCTGCCCTGGTGTCCCCGTGCCTCCGGACCCCGCGCTGGCAACCCCGGCCACCAGCCGAGCCACGGCAGCAGCCGCCGCTCCCCGCGCGGGGACCTGTGTGACCTGCCGTATTAACTCGCCCGACTCAGCGTGGCGTGTGATCATTACATTACAGAGGTGTTATTTAATTTATTTTTTACATACTGCAGTTAATCACACCGTCTCTGATTGTGCTGATGATTTTTACTCCTCCTCAGCCCGGTAATCAGCAGCTCCTCGCGGGTCTCGTGGCAATGCCAACAGGCAGGACACCATGACTTGATTTGTTCTGGGTGTGAACCAAGTCAGGCGGCTTCTTTGGGGTTTTTTTCCTCAATTCCCTTCCCCAGCAAGGGGATGTAGCGTTTCTGCTTCCCCTTGAGATACCTGATGTTGGGTGAGGGGTGGCCAAGCCCCTGCCAGGCCGCTGGTGGCCACAGAGGTGATGCTGGTCCCGCACTGCCAGCATCCTCCGAGGCTGGAGCCGCCGGAGCGCGGCTGGGGCTGCCACGAGCTGGGAAGGTGGTGAGGTGGGTGCGTGGCACCCTCAGTGGCAGCGCAGCCCCGGGGCGGGCACTGAGCCAGGCTGGAGATGGAATTCTGCAGGTTCAGCGCTCTGCACCCCCCTGGGCCTCACCGCGAGCACGGCCTCAGCACCCTGGGCTGGAAGTTGGGAAGGTTTTGTTTCCTACGTGCCTCTGCCAAGGCGTGAGAGCCAGAAGCTGAAACAAGCCAGGAAGAGCGAGGCTGGAAAATGAGCAGAGTCAAAAAGACTGTATCTAGGTGCCTGTTTCTCCCTTCGGCAACAGAGAAACGAGTATGTGCCTCCAACATGACTCCAGCTCGCTGCAGTGGTAGGAGTTTACTTACCAGGAGGGTTTCCTCGTGTACTCGCTGCTTCTGGTTTTCTAAAGGATGGTCTGAGTAACTACTTCCATGATATCGTCTGCCAAGGTCCTTCGAATTTCTGCCTTGCATTAAAGACAAAGAATTCTCCACAATTAATGTGCTTTGAGGGTTCGCTGTCACAGGAACGTAATTAACTCTTTGCTGGCCTAACTAATTCCTGCATTTTAAAAAGTAGCCTGATAATGACAAAAGTGGAGCACTCAATCCACAGGATAGCCATTAACTGCACTCAGTTATTGTGCAGCTTCCATTCAGCCCACAATTACTGTCAGAGAATTGCACTGGAAGCTACTTCTTGTACGCAAACAAGAATACTATTCATTAAAGGCCACTTTCAATAAAATGCAATCTATATTTTTAATGAATATTTGAGAAAGAAAATACAATCTTGGATCCAGAAACCTGCAATACAGTTATTATTCTTTTAATAACAGACTTTCTCAGGTACAGCTACTGACAGGCGTCGGAGAGGCAGCAGAAATGAGGTGGCTGGTGTAAGAGCTTTGACTGGAGAAATGAAAACCAGAGCTCACAGCAAACTAAGTCCATGTTAAATAAGGCTTTTCCTGGGAGCACCTACAGCGGGCACAGCTTCCCCCGCGGCGCGTATTGATGTCCCTGGGCTCGCACACTCACCTTAAGCCTTCGCACCCAGCTAAACACGGGGACATGGGGGACGGCGGAGGACCCTGGCACCCCCGCAGCGCTGCCCGCACCCAGCCCCTCCGCCCCGCTCTGTCTCCGGGCCACAAGCCCCAGCACAGGGACCCTTCCTTTCTCTTCTTAAAGAAGTAAAAACTTGGTTTATCCATTTATAAACTCCCTGTTTTCCCACGGCCCGTGCCCCTCGCCCTCAGGCCGGCGTTCGGCAGCGCGGGGCGTGCGATCCTCTGCACAGGCCGAGCACGGCACGGGCTCCCGCGGCTGTCCCCGCTTGCGATGGCCTTTGCTCCGCGTCCCTCGGCCTCTCCCGCGGGGAAGGGGCGGCTGCGGGCCCGGGGTCCCGCTGCCGGCCCCCGCTCCGCGCCCGGCGGCGGCGCTCCCCGGGGGACGCTCGGAGCAAAACCGACGGCGGAGGCGGCGGGGCTGCCCGGGAGCGGGGGGCGGCGGGACCCGGGAGCGGGGGGACGCGGGGGGACGGGGCGGCCGCTCGCCCGCTCGGCTCCGCGGGGGGCGGCGGGGGGCCGCGGGGGAGCCGGCGCGGCCGCTCGCCGCTTGTGCACGGCAACATTGCCCTCTTTCGGCAGCGGGGCGGCGGGCGGCGGGCACCGGGCGGCGGCGGCGGGCACCGGGCGCGGGGCTCTGGGCGGCGGGCAGAGGGCGGCGGGGACGGCCCCTCCCGGCAGCGCGGCACCCCCTCTCCCGCCTGCCCCGCCGGTGCTGGGTGCCCTCCCGGTGCCCAGCTGCCCCCCGGGCACCCGACGGCCCGGCCCCGGGTACCGCAGCCCCGCAGGGAACCGGCGTTTTCATGGCATGGGTGAATTCTGTTCTCCTCGCCCTTTGCTGCCGGGTGACCCCCCAGGGCAGCACAGGCAGCGCCTGCCCACCCGAAGGGCAGCGGCCTCCAGGCCCGTGTCCCCACGGACGTGTCCCCGTGTCCCCACAGCCCAGCCGGGGGCACCAGCAGCCGCTCCCAGGGCGGCGGGCGCTTTCCTGCGGGGTGTACCCGCACCCTCCATCCCCACGGCGCGTCCCACAGAGCCGGGAGGCGGCGCACATCCAGGCTCCCTGTCTCCCTGTAACCCTGTAGGAATTCTCGTGGTTACGGGTTTCTGTAAAGACTGAATTTGGGAAAAGGTTCCAGGAAAACAGCTAATTTGTCATGACATTTACTGTGAGGTCAAACTCAGCTCCTGAGGTTTTTCAGTTCATGCACAAGAAAATTCAAAGGAGCTCCAAATTTTAAGGAAAAAATTGATTTTGAAGGGAAGCAGAGAGATCCCTTAACTGAGAAGTCAAAGCATTTTGCACAAGTATTCATCAACAATGTTTTGTCTCTACGCTTTTCTGTTGTTTTACAGACAGCTGAACACAGCCAGAAATCAACAGTCCCTCAGCATTATTCTCTGTGTTTTCCTTGCTAAAGGTGTAGAAGCAGGTAAGCAATGTAAAATTACCACATAATATTTACTGACTTTATTATCTGAGGTTAAATACTTCGCAATAGGACACCTGCTCTTATTTAACACAATTTATTATTTTTAAACATCGGAAATACTGTGTGCAATGTCTCCTGTGTTCTTTCAGTGCCCACCTGCTCTTCTGCATTCAGCGACAATTGCCATCGGCTCTTTCAGGTTTGTCAAAATACCACCTCCTCTCCCATAGCAGCAGCTCAGGAGTGCCCCAGAGCTCTCTCCAGCTGGGGCCGGCGTGAGATCCAGGCTCCAGCCTTCAAAAGGAGCGGTGAAGGGTCCCCAGCGTTGCTTTGCAAGTCTGTAGACACAGGGCAGGCTTTTTCCTCCTCTCTGTGCACGTCAGACGACTTCCCAAGAAAGGTAAAGCAGGCGAAGTAAAATACAGAGCGCGTGGGTGTGGGTGAGGAGCGGAGCGCATCCGTACGCAGCTAAGCACAACACCTACGCGCTGATTTTTGCAGGCCCTTCGCTTGCGTGGGGTGCAGAGCCAGGCAAAGCGGGGACCCAACGCACACAGCGTGAGCTGTCACTCGTGATAGATACGAATCCGCATCTCTGACAGGCTGGATTTTAGAAGATGCTGCTGCTTGTGTGTAAGGTGCTCGGGCATTAGCAGGGCCGAAGGGTGGCTCCCCTGCCCGCCCTCGGGTCCCTCCTCTCCCACGTGCAGCTTTCCCACCCCGTGCCCGTCTCCGCCAGGCGCCGCTGGCCCCAGCCTGACCTACAGAAGCCCACAGCGGGTACTTCAGGGGGCTTCCAAGGCGATTGCACCATTCCTTACACTGGCATGCGCTCAGCCGTTATGTGACCTTCCTGATAATTTTCTCCCCTGAAACATTATTTTTGCTGGATTCTCCCCGGATCCAAAGGAATTTGCTTACCGATACCTGCCCCCGACCCTGCTCTGGGCACATTCCTCGTGACGGCCATACCCAAACCAGTGGGAAGCTACAAAAGCGTGGGCTCAGAGTTTGTTTCGCCAAGACTTTCCTCCAGAGGATGACCCGCACTTGGACGTGGCAGCAGGGGGTGGCCCTGCCCCAGCGGCTGCTCTCTGGTGGGCCGGGGGTGTCCCCACCACGGGGCCCAGACGACAGGAGAGTCCCCGGAGCTTCGCAAGGCAGGAAAACAGGGGACAACACTTTTTGTGTCCCCGCTCGGGGACCAGGCAGGGCCCCGCGCTCCCGTGGCCTGAGCGGGGCTTGGTGTGAGCCAAGAGACGGCAGCCAGGACTCCGGCGTCGTTGTCTATGCCGAAAAAAATTAAAGTTGAATGGGTTTAAAAACTCCTTAATGATGCCATGGCATTGCATGGTAGCGTTTCTACTGCACAAGAAATAATGAAAGAAGCTGGTAACAATTCCTACGTGTCAGTTTATAGACCTAAATATGCAGAATGGCCACGGAGGGAAATTTCTGAGGCCGCAGAGAATTTACGCCCCAGGGAGGTAAATGGTGACATGGGGGGAGGAGGGCCCGAAGGATGGAGTAGCTTTCGCCACTAAAGTAGTCTTTCCCACAATAACTTTTGTTTCTCCAATACCAAAACTATGTTTAGTTAAGATTTTACAAATGAAAATCTTAATAATCATGAAAAAGAGAAATAAAATATCGTTGACAGTGTTAAATACCAATGTGGCTATTTAACTTAATGGCACCGCACATGCCGACAAATCCTAAGGGAACCCTCCCCCGCTCTTCCTAGTGGGATAAACAGGGTTTGTCACATTGAGAGAATATTCTATAGTGCAGGAATAATCAGGACATATTGTTGGATACAATTTTCTATCATTTACTTTTTGATGTCAAACAAAAGTAAAGCTCAGTACACAATTTAGTCATGGGTGGAAGGAGAATTAGGCATATAATGCGAGCTACTTTTGGAGGTAAAAGTTGAGGGAAATGCGCCTTGCATTAATTCGCATTGTTCACTGCCCTTACTGATGCGATGAAAGGATTTTGATTTTCATTATTATGTACTTTGCATGTTGCTTGTATTAAATCAATGGGCTACTTACCTCCTTGTTTTTCCTGCAGCTGATCTAAAAGGCTTTTTGAAAGAAAACTGAACTGGCGCAGACAAAGACTGATTCTTCATCCATCTGACATGTCACGCCAACAAATGGGGTTTTGTGCACTCTGTCAGTGTCTTAATCAGAGCGTCACGCCAGCCCGCAGCACCTTCCCGGCTCCCAGACCTCTTCCAGCACTTAATCCTTCAACTTGTGTACCTTGTACCGACATTCAGATGAGGGCCGATAACACCAGAGATTTACATGTTTCTGTCATCGCCCGGATTTGTCACACATCCCCCCCCGGTGGCTCCCGCCCCAGCCTGGGCAGCGGCGCTGGGAAGCGGGGGGACAGCTCGTGGGTGCCATGACTAGGGCAAAGCCTCTCGCCAGGTGGGCTTCCAGTGCTGGGGGGCTGACACAGGGATGGGTGGGTGGGTGGGTGGGTGGATGGATGGGTGGATGGATGGGTGGATGGACGGACAGATGGATGGATGGATGGGTGGATGGACGGACGGATGGATGGACGGACAGATGGATGGATGGATGGATGGATGGATGGATGGATGGATGGATGGGTGGATGGATGGATAGATGGATGGATGGATGGATGGATGGATGGATGGATGGATGGATGGACGGACAGATGGGTGGGTGGGTGGGTGGATGGATGGATGGATGGATGGACGGACGGACAGATGGGTGGGTGGGTGGGTGGATGGATGGATGGATGGATGGATGGATGGATAGATGGATGGACAGATGGATGGATGCATGGATGGGTGGATGGATGGATAGATGGATGGATGGATGGATGGATGGATGGATGGATGGATGGATGGATGGATGGACGGATGGGTGGGTGGGTGGGTGGGTGGATGGATGGGTGGATGGGTGTGTCAGTGAATGGGGCTCAGCCAGGCAACAGGGATGGAGGGACCCGTGGCCCCTGTGCCGGGGAGGACAACAAGCTGCTGGCAGTCCTCCATCCCCTCAGGCAGGCAGTGGGCTCGGGGAGGGATGTCTCTGCCTGTGCCAATCCGCTGGAGCACAGGGTGTCCCCACATCCCCCACCCCCAGGCCCTGCTCTGCTTCCCTCCACCCAGGCTGCACCTGGCCGGCAGCACCCGATGGGCCTCCAAACACAGGGAGAGTCGTGAAATGCATGAAACGAATCCAGAGCTGGAGAAAATGCTCCTTTGGGACACCCTTCGGACACCCCTCAGGTACTTCCTGGGGGGCAGTTGCTGACCCCGCTGTCAGCCCACTGCAGCACTCTGTCCCCGGGGGTGGGCACCCAGCTCCCCGCCTGCTGCAGCCAGGATGGTGGCAGGGCTTGGGGCCACTTCAGGAGCACCCTGGGCTCTTCAGGAGGCCAGGTCACCTCGCAGCCTTGGTGCAGACCAGCCTTTGGCTGAGTTCCTGAGGGAGCTCTGTGACAGCTCCGGGACACCAACAGCAGAAGGACACGGAGCTGTTGGAGCGGGGCCAGAGGAGGCCCCGGAGATGCCGGGAGGGCTGGAGCCCCTCTGCTGGGAGGACAGGCTGAGAGAGCTGGGGGGGTTCAGCCTGGAGAAGAGAAGGCTCCGGGGAGACCTTCCAGCCCCTTCCAGGCCCTCAAGGGGCTCCAGGAAAGCTAGGGAGGGACTCTGGATCAGGGAGGGGAGCCATGGGACGAGGGGGAAGGGTTTTACACTGCAAGAGGGGAGGCTGAGATGAGATGTGAGGAGGAAATTGTTTGCTGTGAGGGGGGTGAGCCGCTGGCGCTGGCAACAGCCCACCAAGGGGGGGTGTGACTGTCCCGGCTGCAAATCCGCAGCTCGCCAGCCCATTCCCACTGCAGGCTGGGCATTAGCCAATATCCTCTTTCTATGTGTGCATACTGCTGAGAAAATGGAATTTAAACTCTCGTTGGTATTCCTTTTTGCTATAAAAATAAACAAACGAGCCGCTGCACACCCTACCCCCCCTGCTGCAGAGCTGCGTGCCCCCCGGGTGGCAGCCGGCCGCTGCCCAGCCGAGCTCAGCCCGGCGCTTCCAGCTTCCCCGGCAGCCTTGCTGCCAAGCACATTTTGCTCCACTTTCTCTACGGTTGTAAGATCGGGGAGAATCCTTTTCCTTCCGCTTGGAAATTGAACTGTGGAAATGGTGAGAAGTCGGCGGGTGGAGCAGCGACCTGCGAACACCTTGACACCTGCAGAGGTGCGAGGAGCATCCCGGCTCCGCTGCCAGTGCCGTCCCCGCGCTTGGCCAGGCTCAGGGAGCCCCACGGGACGGGGACGGGTCACACGCGGGCACCCAGGGTGTCCGTCCATCCCGGCTCTGCCACCCGCCTGTCGGCTCCGGCAAAGCCCAGAGTGCTTCTGCCCGGCACCCAGCTTTGGGGACGGTCACACCTTTTCTGGTAGGCTTCTGCTCTGCAGGCATGGATGTTTGGTATTTGGGAAAGGGAAAGGGAAAGGGAAAAGGAAAATGGGAAAGGGAAAAGGAAAAGGGGAAAGGGAAAGGGAGAAAAGGAAAGGAGAAGGAGAAAGGAAAAGGAGAAGGAGAAGGAGAAGGAGAAGGAGAAGGAGAAGGAGAAGGAGAAGGAGAAGGAAAAGGAAAAGGAAAAGGAAAAGGAAAAGGAAAAGGAAAAGGAAAAGGAAAAGGAAAAGGTGCTAAGGACAAGGATTAAACCTAGCAGCCTCAGCCACTGCCAGAGGGGCGTGATCCCGCACTCGGGCTCGGGGCACGGTGCTGCCGTCCCACGGGGGGGGCGGCTGCCGAGGGGGTGGCTCCTTGTGGGGTTTTACTGGCACCCCCGGGACACTACATCTGGTCCAGCAGAAACAGAAATCGTGACACAAGGTGGGTTTTGGCGAAACGGAGGTGGAGCCAGTTCTCTCCCTGTCCCTAAACGCCGTCTGGATCCACCTGAAACACCTTGTTGAGCCCCAAGCAAAGGGCGGCGTTGGGTGCCAGGGCGTGTGATTCCTGCCTGGCGCCGCAGAGCAATCCGCATCCCAGTTCTTCCCTTTCAGAGGCCTGACGGCGAGATGCGCCACGTCGCGTCTCACAGCGCCTCGCTAATCTGACCTGGGTTTAGGAATAGTTTCGTCCCCTTCCCCCAGCTCAGCCCGCTGGCCACGTTCCCACCTGGGGGGGCTGCAGGAGACGTGGCCACCGACCCCGGGGGGTCTCCTTGGGGCTCTCGCCCCGCTGGGACGTGCCTGCGTGCTCTGGCAGCAATGCCAGTCCTCCCGGAAAAAAAATCCCAATGCATTCATAAGTCCTAAATTAAGCACCAAGGGTTCAAGAAACGCCAGGGAAAAGCGTAGAATCACAGGATCACAGAATGGTTGGGGTTGGAAGGGGCCTCAAAGCCCACCCAGTGCCACCCCCTGCCCTGGGCAGGGACACCTCCCACCAGCCCAGGTAAATGTCACCCTGCAGTGGCCCAATGCAAGTGTGCGTAGATTGCCACGGCAGATGGACACAAACATCCTCTGGGAATGGAAAAATAAAGCACCAGAGGACAATCCTCGCGGCTGAGCACATCGGGTTTGTTTTGCAGCACTTTTAATAAGACTCTGGGCACTCGGTGCAGAAAACAGCCACGGGCAGGGAACACAACTCTGCTTTTCTTTCCTTGACGAAAATCCCACCAAACTGCCCGTCAGGGCCCCAGCTCCACCCGCCCTGTGTCCCACCAGCCTTTCAGCATCCCCCGGGCCGTTGTCTCCCAAGATGCGGACACGCAGACAGCTCTGCGCCCGCACCGTGCCGGGACCGCGCCGCTCTCCGTGCGGCATCCCGCCCGCCTGGCGGCTGGCATCGGCATCGGCATCGGCATCGCCAACCCAGCGCTCCCCGGCGCCCGCGCTGTGCCGCCACATCCCCCAGCCCCGCCACCAGCCAAAACGACAGCCAAGAAGGGCGAAAAGGCTTCGCAGCCCATGGGATGCTGCCTGGAGAAATAAAAAATGCTAATTCAAAGGCTTCAGAAGAGAGAACGCGACAGAAAAAAAAAATGCTCTGCAGAGGGTAAGATATAAAGTAGAATATTCCAGCCTTATCCCAGGCTGACTCCCAAATGCCGGCGTGTCAGCGGCACAGACCTGGAACCGGGTACAATAAAAAAGTTGTAATTCACGGCAGACTAAAGCGCAGCACCTATTCTGTGCGACTGTAATGCCTACATATAATCACTCCGACACATATTTTAAAGTACATTATGCAATACATAAAAAATAATGATTTTGAGACAAATTAAGCCATAACAGCCTCAAATCAGTTTGCCTACACAGTTAATATGTTGATTAATGTCCTGTTAGGACTGAGACACTCATTTTTATCTCATTATTCAACTCAGTGTTTTCCCATAGCTATTGAATAAAAATGTAATTATTGCTCTAAATTATGTTATTATTAACTTTCACATGGTGTTTCTTGATAAACAGCAGCACAAACAGAGGGCTGCTGGTGGTGAGGAGACAGGGATAAAAAATGCTTAAATAAATCGAACTGGTTTTTTGGCACGACTTTTCACGTCAGTGTCACAGAAACAGCCGGCTGCGCCACTAGGAAAGTGCACAACACACAGGCACAAGGAGGGACCCCAGAACTCCAGGTTTTCCCATCGAAGTGCCCGGGAGGCTGGGTCCAGCGGGGCCGTCGGCCGAGGCACGGGAGGGATGGGGGGACGCGGCGCCGCTCCTGCCCCCGGCTCCAATCCGCCACCTCCCCCGCGGCCCAGCTCTGCCTCGGTACAGGCAGGTCCTGCGCACCCACCGCCGGCCTCACCTCCTGGGGTCACGGAACCTGCGGCCGGGCCCTGGGGCACAGAATTGTCGCTCAGAAGCAACAGCTGTCGGTATCAGAACCAACAGGATTGTCCGTTTCACGTTCCATTATCTTCTTGAGAGTTGCCAAAATGCAACGTAATTGATAAGTCAAGAGGTAGAAACTCTCGAAAACAAAATGAAAGAAAATCTTTTTCAGCATTTAAATTTTGTATGGAAGGAAAGTCAAGGTGTTTTCAGTTTTTTGATTGATTCCAAAATATTTTTTTCAGGGTTTTTAGTTTAATCAAATGAAGTGATATTAAAAAAAAAAAAAAAAAATCAGCCATTTTTCTTTTTGATGTCTTACTCCAGACAGATTTTTTTTTAATAATGAATTGCATGAAGAGCGTGGATTCAAACCCACCTGCGGGAGCATCTTTGTCCGGATGTTCATTTGAAGGAGCGTAAAAAAGGGGAAAAAATTACATTCTCCAAAGAGAATCTTTACTGAGGACCTAAACTCTTTGAGAACTTCCCAGGCATCCCGACCGTTCCCAGCACTTTCCTGACTGCCGGGACTCTCTGCCCAAGAGAAGCTCTCCAGGGCGCTGGGTGTCCCTGGGGCTGGAGCCCTGGGCAGGGACCTGCTGGTGCTGGGCTGGGACTGGCGCTCACCAGCCTGGCATCGGCACCGGCATCGACACCAGCATCAGCACCGGCACCGGCACTGGCACCGACATCGGCACCAGCACTGGCACCGGCATCAGCACTGGCATGGGCACCAGCGTTGGCATTGGCACTGGCATCGGCACCAGCACCGGCACTGGCATCAGCACCAGCATGGGCACCAGCATCGGTACTGGCATTGCCACCAGCACTGGCATTGGCACCAGCACTGGCATTGGCACTGGCATCAGCACCAGCACCGGCACTGGCACCAGCACCGGCACCAGCATCAGCACCAGCACTGGCATCGGCACCGGCATGGGCACCAGCATCAGCACTGGCATTGGCACCAGCACTGGCATTGGCACTGGCATCAGCACCAGCACCGGCACCAGCACCAACACCAGCACTGGCATCGGCACCAGCATGGGCACCGGCATTGGCACTGGCATTGGCACCAGCACTGGCATTGGCACTGGCACCAGCACCAGCACTGGCATCGGTACCGGCATTGGCACCAGCATCGGCACCAGCCCCGGCCCCGGCGAAGCCGCAGCCCTGCCTGGCGCCTGCCTCACATCCCGGAGAAGGAAGAGCCGTGGGTGCACAGCCGTTGTGGAGGAGGTATAAGGGATGCTTAGCTTGATTGAGAAAGGTTAATTACATGTGAAATGAGACTGGGATTCAGACTCTGTTTGCTCTAGATTTTGTGTAATGTTATATCAACATTGGGATTCTCTGTTATTCTATTAACAAAATAAACTCATTTTGTTTGGTTTCATTTTACTGTTGTTTTAATCCCACTGAACATTTATACTGTTATTTAATTTTACTAAACATGTGTGGATAGTAAAATACCTACAGAATTAAACTACCCAAGGATATTAAAGTGATCCAGTTCTCATAGAGATTTGATCTGCTAATTAGCCACACCAATTTTATGGATCATTGCAGCGCACTTAAAATGTATTGTTATATGTTCATAATCTTTTCTTAATGAGCTTTTATTGAGAGCACGGGCCAGCCTCGGTGCAATGTTCAACAGAGGGGTTTTTTCAAACCCTGTCTGCCTGCGCCTGGTGAATCACAGCACAACTCTGCGCGAGAACCCGCCGGAGGAGAGTTATTACTTGCACCCGGGATGGGGCCCGGCGGGTGACGCGGGGTGAGTGGAGCGGGGATGGGGGCCGGCTCGCAGCCGCTGCAGGACACGGCCCTGGGCATCCCTCCTGGCTCTGCATCGGGGCCCCACCGCGCCCCAGAGGGAGAAACCTCTCCAAAAGTGGGATGAATCCAGGTGCAAACCCCCTGTGCTGGGTCAGTTCTGCTGCTCTGACCCTCTCCCTGCAGGAGGGGCCGGCTGGGACCCGCGGGAGAGCTGGGGGTGCTTTCACCCCGGGGTGTTGGTGGGTGAGAAGCTCAGCATTCACCGGCAACGTGCGCATCCCCAGCAGCGTGGGCAGGGGGGCGAGGGGGGGATTCTGCCCCTCTGCCCCGCTCTGTGAGACCCCCCTGCAGCGCTGCCTCCAGCGCTGGGGCACCAACAGCAGAAGGACACGGAGCTGTTGGAGCGGGGCCAGAGGAGGCCCCGGAGATGCCGGGAGGGCTGGAGCCCCTCTGCTGTGGGGACAGGCTGAGAGAGCTGGGGGGGTTCAGCCTGGAGAAGAGAAGGCTCCGGGGAGACCTTCCAGCCCCTTCCAGGCCCTCAAGGGGCTCCAGGAAAGCTGGGGAGGGACTCTGGATCAGGGAGGGGAGCCATGGGACGAGGGGGAAGGGTTTTACCCTGAGAGAGGGGGGATTGAGATGAGATCTGGGGAAGAAATTGTTTGCTGTGAGGGGGGTGAGCCCCTGGCCCAGGGTGCCCAGAGAAGCTGTGGCTGCCCCATCCCTGGAGGGGTTCAAGGCCAGGTTGGACGGGGCTTGGAGCAACCCGGGGCAGTGGGTTGCAGGAGACGTGGCGGCACACGCTGGTCCTGGGTCCATGGCGGTGCCCAGAGCTGAGTTTTGTGCCGGGGTGGATGGGGCTGCGGCACAGCCGAGATGCAGTGTCGGGGCAAGCGCAACCCACGGCGGCTCCCGGGGGTCCCACCCGTCCCATCCTGCCCTGGCCCTGGGGGCTCCCACGGCCCTCGGCCCCCTTGCCGTCGAGGGGTTGCTACTTCATTAATTAGAGACCACAGAACGGAGAGCTGAGGAGTGAATCGTAGATCACGGAGCGTGCTGTTCGGCGCTGGCACGGGCTCATTTAACAATTCAAGGGTCACTACCTGCAAAAGTGAGGACACAGCTTACAAGCGCGCGGATCCAGCCAGTTACAATGTGCGCATCGGGATAATGAACTTAAAACAATCGCAATTAGCAGGCCGAGACAAAGGATTAAAATTAAAAATGAATGGTGCGGTGCGTGCAGTTGCTTGTAGAGCAGCGCTAAGCCCCGCTTAATCCATTTTAATTGGGCGCGGGCCGGGCGGCGGGAGCGCGGCGGCGGCGGCGGCTGGGGAGCGGCGATACACCGGCCTCCCGCCGCGATAAGGGCCGTCACGGGGCCGGGGGGCGCCCGGCGCCCGCCCCCCCCGGGGAGCGGGTGTCAGTGCGTCCATCAGATGGCGGGCGACGGGGGGAGCGGGGCTCCCCGCCATTGTGCCGCCGTTGTCATTGACTGATCAGGCCTTTTAAGCGCGCTTTCAGAGTCAATGAAACCACCTGAATAGATGAAAGGCAGACAGCTCCTGACAAACAAGGGGCTGCGGAATATTCATTGTGCATCTGCGAGGGAAAGATTAATGTATTAGAAATTAAAATGGGCCTGGGACGTATGATCTTGCTCTAACACTTGGCCAGACCTGTGTCACCCACCGCGAGCGCCTGAAGTCGGCAGACAATCCTGCCAAGGTAGCGGGGAATCATTAAGCATCCGGCTATTGTGCGCGGTGAATAATAAAACTTTCCCCCCTATTCTTTGCCCGGAGCTGACAATGAATAATTCTGGAGCTATTTGCAATGTTAACAGCACCTATCTTGCCCATCCATTCCTTTACGATAAGGATGGAAATATGCATTTCAACAGTCTGCACAGATAGTGATTCACAGGCGCTTCAAAGGACACCTGCCACTCAAGCGAAGGGCTGTCAGTCTCCCACCGCCGACGCTGCCAGGAAAATGGCGAAAAAGATTATCTGCACTTTATTTCTTTTTTCCTCCGATTATAACACTGTTACATTTGCCATCAACTGACAAGTGATTTACACTCGCAACTGTAATGTGTTTAAGCTAGAAAAAGCTATTCTCTTAGGCAGCCCTTATTCTTTCAAGGTTTACAACTGTATCAAATATACTATCGCAAATGTGATCTCGACCATACAGAATGCCATTATGGGAGATATTAGAAGCGTTTAATCTGTTTGCTAACATAAAGGTGACATTGATAAAGCCCTATCTTTGACGTCAGGACCCAGCGAGCTCAGCCTATTTTTACAGACCAGCCGCGGTTCTTGGGGGTGTGCCCAGAGGGTCTCCAAACTTCCCCCCCAGCAGGCACCGGGCATGGATACGCCTTGCTGGGGGAAGTTTTTTCGGGAGGAGGGGTGAGTCTGGAGCGAGGCACCATGGTCCCCTGCAAGGAAGATGACCCAGGGTGCACGTGGGCTCCCAGTGTCCGCGTTACACCAGGAGACGTGTCCTGGCACAGTGACCTCAGGACAAAGCTGAAAGTCCCTCCAGCGGCATTTCTCATGGCCCATGGCCCCCCAGGAGAGAGGTGCCCTGCGGCTGAGCCACGCGAGCAGAGCTGTCGGACTCGTCCCCATGTCCCTGTGCCATCCCTATGCCACACCTGTGCCCCGGGAGCCCCCGGGCAGCGGTTGAGCTTTCGGAGCCGAACCCTTGGGCAGGGCCAAAAGCAGGGGCAGGTGGTCCCCAGGTCCTGCTCCTGCAGCCTGGGTCTGGCCGTGGGGGCAACGCGTGGCTGGGAAACCGGCAGAACTGCAAGGGGGGGGTATGTACCCGGGGGGTATATAATTCCTGTGCCTGGGTCGGGGCAACCCCCGGTATCCACGCAGGCCGGGGATGGAGGGATGGAGAGCAGCCCCGAGGAGAAGGATTTCGGGGTGTTGGTGGGGGAGAAGCTCAACACGCCCCGGCAACGTGCACTGGCATCCCAGAAACCCCCCGCATCCCGGGCTGCATCCTCCATCCCTGGAGGGGTTCAAGGCCAGGTTGGACGGGGCTTGGAGCAACCTGGGCTGGTGGGAGGTGTCCCTGCCCAGGGCAGGGGGTGGCACTGGGTGGGCTTTAGAGGTTCCCTCCAACCCAAACTATTCTATGATTTGATGGTTCAGTGGTTTGATGATTCTATGGAACAGCCATGTGCGCTGCACCCCTCAAGCAGCTCTCCCAAAGGGGGGTCCCTGGGGTGGGTCAGGCTGTGACGCTCAGCAGTACTTCATACTTGGGAGGAGGTTTTGTTCAGAAGCGACTGTGAGTTGGTTGCCCCCCCGCCCCCCCCCTGTTGCCCCCGCACCCAGCAGCCCCACGCGCGGCAGTCCCGCTGCCCCACTGCAGCCCCCACGCCCGGGGACACAGCAGGACAGGAATGCTGTCCCGGTCACCCCCCGAGGACGAGGGGATGGCCACGGGGTCGCTGCCCAGCTGTGTGCTCTCAGGGACGCTAAACACAGCTAAATACCACCGTTGCAGCAGGTGCACCTGGAGAACGCTTACAGACCCTCATACACATGTCCACACACATATTTATAAAATAATCTGGTTTTCCGAGCACCGGCAGCCAAGCGGTCGGTGCCATGCCCTTCTGCCTGAAGGCAGAGCCTGCCCGGGATTCCCCCACCCTGGAGACCCCCGGGCAGCCACGGCCCGTCCAGCCAGTCAGTCCCCGCTCTTGCTCCGCTCTGCGTTATCCCAGCGGAAAAACAAACAAGAAATAAAAAACCCACCACTCTGCTCACATTTATCTTAAATATTTTCCAGATTATTTGCTTCAAATTCTTCCTCGACAGTGGTCCTATTGTGGCACCTCAGCGGACTCCACCAGCATCAAGGCCCCGCTTCATCAATGTTCACTTTCTTTCAGCCCCAGAGTCACCGGGGAGCGACCCAGAGCCGCGGCGGCTGCACCCGAGTTCTTCCCGTTGCACAAATAGTTCCAGTTGGGGAGGAACAAACGCCGATGTGTTGAGTGCCCTGGCTGGCACGGCTCCCGTGGGCGCCAGCCGCGCTGAGCGCAGGGCGAGGGCTTGGGGACGGGACACAAAACACCCCAAAAGCTGCCCGGGTCTGTGCGCTCGCAGTGGGTCCATGGGGCAGGGGGAGGCCAGGGTCCGTGGGGCAGAGGGAGAGCGGGCAGGACCCCCCAGTGGTACCGGGCACAAACATCCCCTTTGGTGCCGGCACCACAGCATCACCAGCGTGGCGCCGAGCACCGCGGCTGGGCAGGGACACGGGTCCCCCTGCTGCCACCCGGACCCGCTGGCGAACCTCCGCCACGGCTCACCGGGACCCATGAACCCAGGCTAACGAAACACGGACTAATTAACAATCCAGTCTGATGGGACCATCTGGAAAGCGGCCCCAGCCCGAGCCGTGCGGGTGCCCCTGGAGCCCTGCCAGGCTGCTGGTGCGGGGCACCCAGCCCGTCCCGCAGGCGGCTCCTCTCTGCGAGGGGCACCGTCCCCCCGCAGGAGCCGGGTGACCCCTGTGTTGGACAAAGCGGGTATTTTCCACCCAGCTCCGCAGCGCGGCACTGCTGGCGATGACGATGCCGGAGACACTGACTCACAGGGTTCCATCGGCAGGCGACATTCCTGCCTCGCCACCCCCCCCGCTGGGCATCTGTGCCCCCGCCGGCAGCCCCGGGACAGCCCCGCAGACCCCTCTGCTCCACGCACACCCCGGCCCCAGCTGCATCCAGGTAACATCCCGCCTTTTCCCCACAGCTCCATGCGCGGATTTTCCCAACTTTCCTCAGTGTCAAATCCAACCCTGCCCACCGTTAACGCGGGGCTGCTGCCTGCCCCCCGGCACCTCGCGTCTGTGGTTGAGTCTGTTCTCCGTTTCGCCACAAAAAGCGGTAAACAGCTTCATTTGTAGAGCCGGCTGAAGTGGAGAGAAGATCCAACGTAGCCACGGGTGACTCCCTCGTGGATGTGCGGCCACTTTGTGGTTTCCGCAGTAAACTTTTACAGCCAAGCAAGGGGAGGGGAAATACTCCGAAATGAAGAACACGCTCTTTACCGACAGGCAGCAACAAAAACCCTCGCCGCAGGCAGCAGGCCACTCACTGGCCGACGACAAGGCCAAAATGGGAGTGACCGTGGCCGCGGCGTGGGTGGCGTGAGCAGCGAAGGACACGGTTTCCTCCTGCTGACTTTCGGGTGCCTGGTGGCCGGGATCCGGGTCCCGGCTGGGATTTACACCCCGCACACGATTTCCACGAGGCTCCCGAGGTCATTCACGTTAGGGCTGGGCAGGGCAGAGTCCCCGCCGAGCGGAACAAAGATGTTTTTAAATTGTCGTTGCTGGGGGGAAAGGCCAGCGCGGAGAGAGGGAGCGGGAGGGGGTCTCCCGGGCTGGGCCGCAGCAGGACGGGCTGGAAACCTCTCCCGGGAGGAAAACGCGAACACCAGCCTGATGCCCTCCCTCTGCACCCGCCTTCGGGGTGCGCTGGGAATACGCGTGCTCTTAAACGTCCCACGCTGTTGGCAGCAGGCGCTTCTCTTGGCGGATGGCACTTATTTCCAATGTTGCCAAGTGGACCGGAGGGGAACTAGTAAGATATTAAAAAGCCAGTGGAAACAAGGTGTCTGCTACACGATTTCTGAAAGTAGAGCATAAATCAGCCCTGAAACTCGCAGTCCATCTGCAACATCTGTGCGCGTTGCGGGGACGCGGGGCCAGGGTCACGCTTGCAGGGACGGCAAACGACACCGCAGCGCTTCATATTTATTCTCTCTCAGTGACTCCCATATGAAATTTGCTCAGAGAAAAAGTCAGAGACAGAGTTTTACGGCCATGAATGCCGCAAACTTGACCTCGTAGCTGAGGAATCATGCGGTCGGTGGTCCTGCTGCTTCGCAGGTCGCCAGCAGTAAAGATTTGAGAGTGAGGACGGGGCAGCTTCATTGCGAATTCATGAGAGGGCAGGAAAAGCAATTTGCGCTCCTCCGTCACAGCCAGGTTCTGCTTTCGTGCCTCCGCTCCGTGAGGGATGGCTCCTTTCTCTGCTGAAGTCGGCACGCCGGGAATGTCACGGCACCTTCTGGGACCCCGTGCCAGCATGGGCCCAGGTCCCTGCTCCCCACCGGGGGCGAAGGGGAGCGGGAGCGGACCCGGCACAGCTGCCCCTCGCGCGTGGAGACAAGTTGTGAAAGTTTTACCTTCAAAATAGGGCATTTTTCAAACCAGTTAATTTTCATCCTGTGGGACGAGAGGGTTGAATTTTCTGCTGGAAGTGATATTTTGAAACAACTTTTTTAGTCTTTGAAAACTCTCAGCAAAATATGAAAATAGCAATAGTCTAGACTTTTGTGTTTCAGTGGCTTCGGCAAATAGCGAGCAGCCAGGGGCACCATCCCTGTGCCGTGCCAGCTGCCGGCGGGTCCCCAGCCCCATCCTGCAGCAGGACAGGGATCTCGCTGCGGAAAACTCTGCGGTGCAGAAGGAGACACCTGCACCGAATGTCCCTGACAATGTCAACATGGAGTGGCATTGCCGAATAAAAAATCTGAAGACGCAAAAAGCCACAGGATTCCTTCTCCCTTCCTTCCTTCCTTCCAAACCCAGTATCCCAACACAGCTGCTTTTTCAACAGATCACCTTGAAACCAGTTTTAACCCAGTTCTGCAGCAGTGGAACCCTGTTCTTCAATGGTGGAACCCAGTTCTGCAGTGGCGGATCCTCCCTCTCGCCCATGAGCGAAGCCGGCATGGAGGTTCCCATGCTCCCAGCATCTCCCCAGGTCCAGCCCTTGGAGAAGTCCCGCTCTCTTGGCCAGGACTATGGGCTTCTTCTGACCCCGCTGGTTTGGGAACAGTGACCTGCAATTGTCAGCGTAGAGTGGAACTGGCTCGGTGAGGCCCCATCAACAAAAGGCCGCCTTGTCGGGTCGCCCGGGTCTTGTCCCTGTGTCCCTCCCACAACGCAGCGTATAATCGATCCTGTTATGCCGCAGAACTAAAAGGGAAGAAGCTACGGATCAGGGTGGAGCCGTGCCGATGGCTGCGAATAAAGCGGATTTTGTTCTGAGGGAGCGATATTTTTAAGACCATGTCTTTGACCCACGGGCAGAGGTTACGGTCCCCTCGCAGAGCCGGGTTCTGCAGACCCCGTCCCCGGGGGAGGTGGGATGTTCCCGATGCCGATCCCTGCCGACGCTGTGCCCGACCCAGCCGGCGGCCGCCCCTTGGCAGCATCTGGTTGTGTACAAACGTTTAGAGCAACATGTGCTGTAGGTTACGAAAACACACAGGGATCCCCTTCCAGCGCTTTATTCCCCTGGATGAGGGTGGGAAGCGGTCTGGTTTACGTGGCGGGTCTTCTGCTCAACAGAAGAGCCAATTCAGCCTCCGTCCCACTAAATTATCCGGCGAGGGCTGAACCCTATTTTTCTTTTGAAGACGAACAAGGGCGCTGAAATAATTTGTGGATCTGGGTTCCTAATATTAAATAATTCTTACCATTTAAAACAGTTTTTGTAGGAAATATTTTATAGTTAGAGAAATAGTTTTTGACATTTTGGGGGGGAAAAGAACAATGGACCGTTTACAGGTCTACACAGTAGATTAATGAATCTAATTGAGTCTGTAGGGAAATGCTTCAGTTTAACTACTGGAACTAATTTATACATTCACTACATCGTAATAAGTCAATTTAAGTTTCTGGAAATAAAACTGGATATCCTGGGTATAGATTTGAACTATAAATTTCTGCAAGAAAGGAGTCTGTGTGTTCATTATACATTGTAAAATTACCATATGGACCTGTCAACACTTCTTAGCACAGCTTTGTAATAATGTCATTTAGTTTAACATTGTAATGTGCCAACTGAATTAATGCGTATGACACAATGAATGCCTCCCAACCGCTGGTTCTGGGGAGGTTTGCAACTTTTAAAAGATGTTTCTTATGCAAAAGAGTCTTGCCTGTGTTTGCACAGCTAATATCTGGCCTTTGATGGGGTATTACCAGCGTGCACGAGCGGCAGAGAACTGTTCCGCTCCCAGCGACTACTTCTGAAGTTTGAGGAAAGGGGATGGGTGTGTTGCAAGCACAACAAAATCCTAATTACTGTCAGCAGGACACGGCGCCGGTGCCCCCCCTGCCAAGCTGCACCTGAAAGCACCTCTTTTCCCTCTCGCTGCTGAATTTCTCCTCCCTTCCCTGTTACTGGGGGCTCCGTGGCCGCTGCTCGCTGTTGGCCGCGCGGGCCGGAGGAAAGACGCCCCTTGGTCTGAATTACTCAGTGCCTGCCGCCCTTCTCATTCCCCGCTCTCCGTAACTTGCTCATAATAAACACCCTTTTCATTCATCCAGCCAAAACATAGAAGTCCTGGGCGGCAAATGGCGCTGGTGCTGCTGCCTGCGGGGCAGAGAGCAGAAAGGCACTTCAGGCCAGCGCCCGAGGCATTTGCCCGCCGCTGCCCAGCCGCCAGCCCCGTTGGGAGCCACACGGCCGGGCTGGGTGCCCGCCGGCCCCGCGGGGGACATGGGTCACCCCTGGGACCGCAGCCCCCGGGGTGCTCCCGCTCCGGCAGCCCGGACCTCCCGCCGCGCCGGAGCAGAGGGGAGTCTCTCCCGAGGGTGCTCCACAGAAACCAAGCGGCGTTTGGCCCTTTGTCCTTTATTTGTCTACTTCTTTTATTTCACCCCCTCCTCCCTGCGCCTATCAGCAGCCCTGCTGAAGGGACACGAGAGATTTTGTAAAATATTACGGCATTTGGCTGGATGAGGGGAGGGGAGGTGGGCTGCTGCTTAAAGGCGGAAAAAAATAAACTTGCTAAACTGCCCGTAATCGGGCTACAGGCATCCAAGTGTGAAAGCTTCCCGCTCTCCTCGCCTGTCAGGGTCACGGCCGCCGTTTGCCGGAGCAGCCCGGCGCCGGGTCCCGGTGTGGCCGCAGCATCGCTCACCCGCCGGCGGCAGGGATGCTGCCCGATTTCCCTCGGGATGCCGGCTGAGCAACCAGGCGAACAACTAAAAACCCTACCTCGGTGAATCAGCCGAACAGGCTAATCCCCGCAAACAGATCGGATTTAGGATTTGGTTCTCGGGTTCTTATCCAATTGCACAAAGCTGCGCAGACCCAGCCGCGCCAGGGCTGCCGAGCCCCACGAGGAGGTGGCCAAACGCCCGGTGAGCGCTCAGAGCCGGCTCCGCACACCTCCGCTGTGCCGAGTGCTCCCGTTTGGAGTGAGGGTGGTGAAGCAGACCCCTTTTTGGTAATTAAATATTGTAACTAAGGTTTCGCATCGCTAATTACGTATTAAAATCCAGTAGTTATTTACATTTCTGCACTCTGATTTCTACTTAAAGCTATAACGGTTAATGTCACTACTTATGCAAACCTGATGGCATCTGCCTATAAAAGGATGATTATAAAAGATTAGCGCCTTACCTATAAATTCATCTCACTAATAAGCAACACGCTCATGATTGAAAGTCAAAGAGACTTTCGAAAGTAGTTGGATGTTTTATTTCCTTTTAAAAAAATTATCTGATGACAATGAAAGAAGTGCTTGCGAGCAGTGTGTGTGTCAAAAGTAATAGTGCCGTGCGCTCGATAGTTCTGGAAAGAGTGATAAATAGCGGATCCTCAATTACGTCTTTGCTTTATTCCCCAAGTGACTTGTATTTTGGCAGATATACAGTCAATGTGATTGCAGTTGTTTCCCAATGCAAGGAAAATGCCCTTCATGAAAACATTATTAATTACAGGGAGCTGTAATTGTGGGGAGGGCTGGAGGAGAGGCAGGGATGGAAGCGCCGCTTGGGCAGAGGGAGGCCGTGCTGGCCACCTGGGCTGGGCTACCACTGCCCGCCCGCACTCGCCAGCCCTGACGGCCACGGAAGCAGAGGGACGTCAAGAGGCAGCAAGCGCCTCGTCAGCGGGGACAGGAGGGGTGCCGGGGGGAGGACCATGCCCAGCACCAATGGGAGAGGAACGCTGTTTGGGAGCCCTCCGAGGTCCTCCAGCCCTGGTCGCTGCACAGGGACAATAACCGTGGTGGAGAAGCCCCGGCTCTGAGCCAGTCCACACAACCCAGTTCCACCCAGGCAGCGCTTTCTCGCCCCCGACATTTCCCAGGTTTTTAACGCCATCCTCGCCCGTGGTCCCATCCTCCGCCATACCCAGGTACACCTTCGCCTGTGCCAGCAGGAGCACAGGGCAGCGGAGCCGTCCCACGCCTCCGTCCCCAGGGACGGCTTGGCTGGAGCGCGGGGGCACAGCCCCTGCTGAAACCCGCCTGGCTCTTTCTGGAAAGGCCCGCTCACTGTGTCCGTAAAACAGGTTTTTCCATTTATCGTATGGTCCTTGTTTCCCTTTAATAAACCTGTAATTGTACATGCTCAGGGATATTTGCTATGCTTCACGCTTTGACATCTCCTGCATGAACCTTATCCAGGTTAAGAGAGGTCACTAGTCAGTAATGATTTCCCAAGAGCCCAAAACCAGAATCCATTTTTTTATTTGGAATATCTTTTATTTAATTAACCGCCGAATCAGGGAGACGGTGTTCCTACCGGTATAGGAAATAGAAAATTCCTCCCGGAATAGGAAATATTTCGGCGAACTTCCAGCCGGAGAATTTCTCCCTCCCCCAGCGAAGCCGCCCGCTGCGCGTGGCGCGCAGTGTCCACAGCACCCGGCGCTGGGCTCCTGCTTCCTTTCCCCCTCTTCTCCTCTCTCTCTTTTTAATTATGAAAATCAAGGAACCCATAATTCCCATGACAGCTGTGACTACATTCAGACTTAACCATAAACTATGCAGCAAATGCTTGGTTTGTAGGGAATCATGTTCTATAACATATGTTTCTCATTATGGGGTAAATTTGCAAAAGACTAAGGCTCGTTTCTCCCGCAGGTGGGAAGGCAGGCCGGGCCTTCCCTGCTACCTGCTTTGCACCTGCAGCCCAGCCTTTGGAAACACGGGGGTGAGACTCACTGTTGTAAGGGGAGCCCTCGCAAGGCTGAGGGGAGACCTTCTCGCTCTCTGCAACTCCCTGAAAGGAGGGGGGAGCCAGGGGGGGTCAGGCTCTGCTCCCAAGGAACAGGAGATGGGACAAGAGGAAACGGCCTCAAGTTGTGCCAGGGGAGGGTTAGAGTGGATATTAGGAAACATTTTTACACTGAAAGGGTTATTAAGCCTTGGCACAGGCTGCCCAGGGCAGTGGTTGAGGCACCATCCCTGGGGGTATTTAAAAGATGGGTAGACATAGAGCTTAGAGATATGGGTTAGTGACGGGTTTTGGCAGTGTTGGGTCAATGGTCGGACTCGATGATCTAAAAGGTCCCTTCCAACCTGCACAACTCTGTGATTCTGTGATTCTATGATTCAATGCAGCTGGAGGAGGAATTCCTGCCCGTGGCCACGTCCTTTGCATGGGCGAAGGGAATGTCTGCCTGGTGGGCACCTCTGGGATGGGCAGTGGTGAGTGCACCATGGTTTGTTGGGGACAGAGAAGACGTCGCATGGCAATGCTGCGGTGGAAACACCAGGGTTAGGAGGAGATGGGGGTTTCTGTGCTCCCCCAGAGCTGACTTGCATGAGCACGGCTGTCTCCACAAGGACAGGGACGGGGAACTGTCCCCGAGCTCTGCCCCCGAGCCAAACCCTCCCTGCCCCAGCCCGGGGAGGAGGCACCACTTTGCAGGAATTGCAGCGCGAGATGTTTTGCCCCTGAGCTCTTTTCTGAAGTTCCCAGGTCAAAGCCTGCCTTGGCTTCAGCAGCCCCCTTTGCCTGGCTGCTGGTGGCACCGACCAGGTCCCCCCCGGACCCCCACACCGTCCTCTGCGGACGTGTCACTCATATCCATCTGTGCGTGGCGTCCAGCTTTGCCCAGCTCTCCCGCTCAGCAGGCACGGGGACCCCTCAGCACCCCCTGCTCATTGCAGGGTCAGGGCACGGCCCACAGACCCCAGACCCCGCACGCCCTGTCCCGGCGGCTCCCGGAGCATCCCTGTCCCCCGCCCCGTCCCTCCGCCCCACGGCTGTGTGATTGCGGGCTGCACCCTCTCCGGCTGCGACTGTCCGCATCGCGGCATGGGAGAAGGGGGTGGCTTTGCCCCGGCACAAAACTGCCGGGGTCTCTGGGGGTCTCCCTGAAGTCCCAGGGCTGCACAGCAGGATTTGGATTGTTTGGAACCGTCTCCCGAAACATCCCCAAAGGCTCCGGCAGTCTGAGAGCGGCACTGACAGCCCTCCGGCGGCTGAAATTGGAGGCCAGAGGGTCGACGTGGGGCGGAGGGAGGTTCGTCGTGCCGTGAGCGGGCAGCGCGGGTGACATCCCCGCGGGGCTGGCAGGGGACATCCCCGCGCCCCGTCCCGCTGCGGGTCACCGTCCCCGGGCCCCGGCGGCTCCGGCCGCACCCGCCGCAGGCTCCTGTGCCGCCGCGCAGGGCTCAGCCTCCGAGTCCTCCTCCGCCTCCGTCCCCAAGTAAAGAACGCTTCCTCCCCCTCCTGGCTGCTCTGCTTTCATCCTTCCGCGGCATTAACCGCCTACCCGTGCTCGCCCCTCGCCCGGGCTGCTCGTTTCAGTTCCCTCCCTGCACCCGTTGTCTCCCCTGTCCCTACCCTAAACACCTCGCTGCATGGTAAGTTTGAAAAAAATTTAGCAGAAGCACGTTGCAAATGGAAAAGGGAATTTGCCTTGGCACATTCACCAGCAAGAAAACTGAACACAAAGTTTCCGTTTCGCTTGGAACCATCAGCCTGGGCTTTCCTTTTAGTTTCAGGGGGAGCGCTTGGCTGCAGGTAATTCTGTGGAGGAATGTGTTGCAAAAAAAGTTTGGTCGTGGCAGTCCCTCTAAGACATTGCAAACCGAGAGGCCCCGTCTCCCGCAACACCCGCAGAGTAACTCTAACCTCAGTACCCCTTCCAAGAGCCTACTGGGATAGCTTATTTGATCCTCTCTGCTCCGTTTTTTCAGTTGAAATCTCTGCAAATTGGCACTAGAAATAAAGAAAAATAAAACAAAGTAATAGAAGTACAGAAGTATGTATTCTTACACGTATTACAGAATTGCTCCACCGGCTGTAAGAGCAGAGTTGCCATTAAGCATTAACTA
This sequence comes from Sterna hirundo, assembly GCA_009819605.1. NCBI lineage: Eukaryota > Metazoa > Chordata > Aves > Charadriiformes > Laridae > Sterna > Sterna hirundo. Next base: position 84,726,737 of record CM020440.1, read on the forward strand.
GACAGGTATTAGCAACCGCCCGTGTCACTGCTCTAAAGGAAATCAATATACAACATAAATGCAAAATCAAAAGGTTCTTCCCCTGACGGTATCATCTCACCAGCACCGAACAAATAAACACCGCGTCATCTGTTACCGCTCCCCGGCCCCTCAACCTCTCCTGCGTCGCCCAGATGTTCCAAGGCAGACGCGTCGGAGGCCAGCACGGAGGACGGGTGGCTCGCTGTGGGGAGCGGCCGGTGGCCCATCCCTGCCTGGGCTCCGGCAGATGCACTCCAGCCCCAGCCCCTGCCGGTGCCGGCCGTGCTCGGTGGCCGCGGCACACGGAGGAGCACGATCCCCCCAGCCCCGGCATCACTGCACAGCCACGCACCGCCACGGGCATCTTCCCGAAGGGCAAGTGGCTTTCCCAGTCTTACAGGACAGGTGTTCCTGTACTTCTCAGCTGGGTGACGGTGCCATCCCAAAGCAAAGCGCTTTATCTGCCCTCTCTTCTCCAGGCAGCTCTAGGCATGGGGGGCTGAGCGGCCCTGCGGGAGCCCATCCCCGTGGAGCATCACAGAGGACGAGCCCCTGCTGCCGTGGCCACGAGCACCGGCCGGCCGGGGCAGCGCGGGCGCAGGGCCGGGCACTGACCAGTACCCCCCCCCACCGCCCAGCTGGGCTAGAGCAGGTCTGCTGGAGAGACATGTAATCTGGGCTTAATGACGGAGCCACGGGGGTGTGCTACCTCCCCTGGTAACTGCTCCATATGTTTAATTATGCTCGCTGCGAGGAAATTACATTTTCTTTCAAGGCTGAATTTGTCTAACCTCAACTTCCGAGCATAACTTTAAGTGAAGAATGAAGATTATATTTTTAGGATGTGTGATCATTTGCTGGGAGAAAGCATACAGAACACATAACATATCAAGAGAAGCTGCCTCATTAGATTAATTAACTTGTGCAGGCGAAGCCTTACACGCCAGCTCTGGAAGGAGCGAGAGCCCTCAGCTGCCATCGCTCCCCGGGGAGGGGGAGCTGCAGGAACATTCAGCTTCTCGCGGGCTTTGCAAGGGCAAAGTCCGGAATGTGTGGCCCTGCTTTGCAGTATAAATGAATACACAGCTTTTCCTTCAGTCCACCCGGAACATGTGTAGGAACAGACATAGCAAATATGTGCCCTTAAAGAATAGAAGAAAAGGGCGCATCCGTGGGAAATCACCCCCGGGCAGGACACCGGCTGCCAGCGCCTCCCGTGCCATCGCCTGCCCCGGTGCCACCCGCTTCCCAGCTCCGTCCCACCTTCCCGCCCCGCGCCGCCCGCCCCCTCCCCATCCCCGAGCCTTATAATTCAATGTCACGGGGGCTTATGTAATATTTAGGCGTGTATTACACTAAATTAATCTTAACATGAAAAATCTTTTGATTACACAGTACGTTTTTGTCATTGATTGATTAATTCATTTATTCATATAGTAATGCTATGTCCAACTTCTATTTATATTCAGTTGTAAGAGAAAGTTCCTATTCGTGTCAGAGGAGATGAATTAAAATAGTTATCCCTGGTATTTGCCGGGCTGCTGTTTTGTGAGGTCCCATTACGATGTGCGCTTTCTCTCCCGCACCAGCCGCCTGCCGTGACTCCCTGCGATCCCCATCCTCCTGCGGCAGCCCAGGGCTCTGGACCCCAGCGGAGGCAGGGACCCCCTCCCGCAGGGGGTCCCGGGGAGCCCGGGGGGCTGGTGCATCGGCAGGGAGAGGTGTGCTGCACGCCCCCACAGCCGAGGTGAAGGCAGGAGGCAGCGTGACACCGGGCGGCCCACGGGACCCTGCCACCGGCACCCCGGCGTCACTGTGCCGCCCGCAGGCAGCGCTGCCATACTCCTTCCCGGGAAGCAATACTGCAGGGCCGAGCAACGCGAAAGGCTTGGTTGCCATGGCATGAGGCTGCCCTGGCACGGCAGAGATTCTTCTTAATTTAAAAATAATGCTTAATTAATTGTAACTCTTCTACGGGCTCAATCGTGCCATTAAGTCAGAGCCTCCAAGGGCCCCAGGGGGCAGTAACGACGGCGACGTCCACATCTCCCGTGCCCCCAGCCCCGACCCCGTGCCAGCCTGGAGATGCCGGAGGGAGCGACCGGGTCCCCCCTCCCTTCGCAGCCCGGCCCCCACCACCGTCCCCCCAGTGCGGGGCCGGACCCCACAGGGCTCAGATCCGCCGCTCTGCCAGGGCTCCCCCGCTGCGCTAACAACAAAGCCCGCTAAAATTATCACCAATATGTTGTTTTAATTCCACACACAATAATGAAGCCATCAGAAAAGTGGCTGTGTACACACGAAATATACCTTCTGCTCTTTATATGTGTTTTTCTGAATTAAAGGGAATATAAAACCGGTGAGAAATCAACTTGGAAACATTCCCCTTTCGGGTAGAACAAAATTTCAAGCCAAGCAATATTAGCAAGGAAAGGAGAATCCACCAAGGAGCAGCTTCCCACACCTGGACACCACCCGCGACAGCAGCGGGACAGCGGGGGTTCGGTAGCTGGAGCCTCCGGGTGCCTGGTGGGCAGTGCGGCGGCAGCACCGGCACAGCCGGCTCCTGCCACACGGGGTTCACCGCAGCCCGCCGGGCGCGGGAGCATCTGGGAAGCTCCGTCGGGTCTGTCTGGGCTGGGCAGCGATGCTGGGAAAAGAGCGGAGGTGATGCAGGGCCGGGCTGGAAACTGCTCCTCAGGGGGCCGGAGGGTTTGTGAAACTTGGCGAGAATTCGGAGGTGACCTCTGCATCTCTAGAAGGGAAACTTTCTTTCCTCCATCAGGCTAAGGCACCTGGACTGGCAGCTAGAGCCAGGCCAGCCAGACTGCAAACCCACAACATTTCTTACGTGGAGACAATTAGCGGCTGGAACGACATCCCTGGCGGTATGAACAAGCCTCCATCGGGAAGGGCCAGGCGTTTCTCCACGGCAATCCCTCCCTGGCAGCAGACACCACAGCCTGCTGCGAGGCAAACGCTCCGCCGCGGTTCCTCTCATGGAGGAGCCGTGGCAGGGACATGGTGGGGACATGGTGGGGCTGCGATGGGGTTGGGGTGGGTCTATGGTGGGGCTGCGGTGGCGTTGGGGTGGGTCTATGGTGGGTCTATGGTGGGTCTATGGTGGGGCTGTGGTGGTCCCTCGGTGCCCTCCGCTCTGTGACACAGGCACCGTGAGGTGGGTACCGGGCGCTGCAGGGAGTGGATGGAGCCATCCCACGCCCACCAGCGGCTGGGAGACTCCTCGCTGCTGGGGACCGGGCTCTACAGGGACACGGGCCACCGACAGCAAAGTGCCTGCTGCGGTGTGTGCTCAGTGCGCCAGGTGACACAAGGGTCTTGATTGGCACCTGCTGATTAGCACCTGCAATTAGAGCCTCCCAGATAAGAGCGGCCCAAGGGCAGGCTTTCCCAGCTGCAGGGCTGCTCTCTGCTCCTCATCCACCTTCTGGTGTATGTGGGGCTCAGACCCTGCTCCTCCTCCCGGAGCCCAGCCACGGACCGGGACCAGCGGCTGGAGGCACTGGTGAGCGCGGGCAGGGCCGGGGGGTGTGTGGAGCCTGGTTTGAACAGCATGGCACTTTGCCCCCCTCCTCTCCCGGCCTCTCCCCCTGTGTTTGTGCCTCTGACACAGACGCACAAATGAACTGCGCGTGCGTAGGTGTGAGAGAGCTCGCCGACCGCCGCAGCCCAGGCTTGGAAGGGCTTTGGGCCATTGCTTTGTGACCTGCAGTGGCCACCCGGCCCCTGGGCACGCGGTGTTGAGGAGCCGCAGTTGAGGTGGGATGCACGCGTCTCGGGATGCGGGGATGCACGCGTCCTGGCATGCTCTGGGGTGCACATTTCCCACTCCAAAGCTCTCCCATAACCGAAGCCTTTTGGACACGGAGCAGAAGACAAGCAGCAATTAGTGCACTTAGGAGCCTAATCTCGAACCGCCTGACAGGCGAGAGCGGCTGCAGCTTCCCAGCGATTTCTGCGCTGGGAAATGGGATCAGCTAACGGGGACCTGGCTGGTCTTCTCTTCTCCCACAGAGGGGACGCTTGGGTCTGAAACGGCTCCGCAGTGCTTTATCCGAGAGCTGGTGTTGTGGGGTTTACATGCATATGCTGCATTCCCTTCATCAATATTTTACATACACAGGTGTACGTAATCTTCATTTTTATGCAAATCTCTCTGCAGCCAGCCAGGTGCATTTCCTGATCTCTATTCATCATCAAGAAATCCAATAACTTGGCTGTGTACTTACATCTGGTTAGGGGTTGACCCAATGTGCACTTAAGCATGGATTTCAAATATGGGCAGCAGGGAAATAGCTTATTTCCCCCCTGGCCTTTATAAAATTAAATGCAAAATCCCCCCGTGTTAATGCAATGTTAATGTTGCAAGATCAAGCATTTAAAAGTCAGGAAATTCCATAACTTGAGGTTGCTCCGGTGATGCTGAGTTGATGCATTGCCCATCCGATGTATTTTCTTGCATACTTTAATGATAAATATTAATCAATAATTAGGAAATTAAAAAAGCAATAATAAAATATTGCTAGTACCTCGGCAATACTGAAATAAAGGGAAGCCTCGTAGAAAATACCCTGTGTCTCCTCGGAGACCCTTCAAGATGTCCTTAGCGGTACAGATAAGCCTGACAAAAAGGGGTTTGAAAAGGTAAGCTGGAGTTTTGACAAAGCGGTGCGTTTGGGGCCCAGAGGTGTCTGTTCGCCATGGTAATTCTGCATTTTTACGTGAGGAAAAGCACTTTGGGGAGGTGCTGAGCGCTGCTGCCCTTCCTGCAGCCGAGGCGCCTTGTGGCCCCGGGCTGAGCCACCCCCGGCACAGGGACACCAGCTCCAGAGGTATTTCCAAATACGATAATTCTGTTTCCTCCTTTTAACACAAAACAGCCAACAATGGAACTTTTCCCTGGGGAACAGCCCTGGGCTGGTTTCCTGCTGCCGGCTGTGGGTGCTGTTGGAGCCCGGTGATGCCCTGGGAGGGTGCCCACCCCCGGCTCTGCGCCTGGTCTCCACCATAGTGTGTCCCTTCCACCAAATCTGCTCCCGGATGGGGGAAGGCGTCTGCCCTCCCGCTGCCAGCCGTCAACATCGTGGCGATTCTGGTACTGCTGCTGCTTCAGAGGCACGGCGCTCTCGGTGTGGTTTGCTGCTTTCAAGCAGGAAGAGTATTTGTTTCCTGGAATCCCGGAGCGTCTGGGGCTGGCAGGGACTGCTGGAGGTCACCCGGTGCCAGCCCCTGCCAGAGCAGGGTCCCCCAGAGCAGTGGGGCAGGAACGCGTCCAGGCGGGTTTGGGATCTCTGCAGAGCAGGAGACTCCACACCTCTCTGGGCAGCCTGGGCCAGGGCTGGGGCACCCTCACGGGAAAGGAGTTTTCCCTCCTGTGGAGACGGAATCGCCCGTGTCCCAGTTTGTGCCCGGTGCCCCTTGTCCTGTCCCCGGGCAGCACTGAGCAGAGCCTGGCCCCATGCTCTTGCCCCGCGCCCTGTAGCTCTGGCTGGGCATGGATGAGATCCCTCTCAGGCTGCTCTTCTCCGGCGGAGCAGCCCCAGGGCTCTCGGCCTGTCCTCGGCACAGAGATGCTCCGCTCCCTCAGCATCTCCGCAGCCTGCGCCGGACTCTCTCCAGCAGTTCCCCGTCCTTCTGGAAGCGGGGAGCCCAGCGCTGGCCCCAGTGCCGCAGCTGTGGCCCCCCTGGGGCAGGGCAGAGCAGAGGGGGAGGATGACCTCAGCCTTTATCTTGGAAATATATAGAAAAAATTAATTCCCCCTTTGGAAAGGACAGGAGCAAAAGCCCAGCTCGTGTTGGCCAGGGTGTCACCAGCACTGTCCACTGGTGCCATCTGTGGGCTTGCAAGTGCCCTGGCTGCCCCACACAATGATTTTGTCATCGTGTTTTGACCATGTCTTTGTTTACAAGTTCCATGTAAACGTCAAGGCCAGGTTGGACGGGGCTTGGGGCAACCTGGGCTGGTGGGAGGTGTCCCTGCCCAGGGCAGGGGGTGGCACTGGGTGGGCTTTAGGGTCCCTTCCCACCCAACCCATTCTACCATTGTATGATTCTGTAAGTTCCCTCCTGCTGGGATCAATTCACATCCCCAACAGAGAGACCGCTGTCTCCCCTGCCCGTGGCAGCGCTGCCCTGGCCGGGGACCCGCCTGCCCGCGCCCGAGAGATGCTGAGGATGCAGCCCCCGTGCTGAAATCCTGGTGCGGAGGTAGGAGCGTGTACCTCGCGTTATTCCTGCCCGCCCGCCTGCTGCAGCTGCTATGTCTTCATTCCAAAATAATATTTTTTCAAATGAAGTAGCAGAAAACAGCTTTACATTTTTGTTATCCCTTCCAGCACAAAATAAAAAATGCCTGTGCTGCCACTACCTGATTCAATCAAGTGGAGTACATTGGATACCCACAGGCTACAAGTGCTGGAAAAAGCTGACTTGTATTTTAATTAATAATGCGATACAGTGTCTCAACAGCCAGGCCTCTGGCAATATGCTTTGCTTTGTTCATTATTTGCTGTAAACAATTTTCAAGCAATGTGTAGACAACCCTATTTTTTAATTCCTGCTAATTCATAACATTAATGGAATGCAGGATTTTTCTTGCGCAATAAAGCGAGCGATTAAACCTCCTTTCTAGCTCATGAAAGATTTCAGACTGGTTCTGATTTCAGACCAAAATAAGACCCACAGCTGTTGAACGAGGTTTCCCTGAGTCTGGGGGGGTGTCACTGGGTGATGCTGGCCGGAGGCGGGTTTGGGGGGACAAGGGACAGCCCCGGCTCGGGATGCGGGGAGTTGCTCCCTCTCCACGTGGCGGCTGTTCCCAGAGAAAGCAGGGATTCCTCCTCTACGTTTTCCCTGGCTGCTGCCTGTTGAAGCCTCCTCGGTGTGTCCCATGGGTCCGGGGGGTGCCGGGCCGCAGGATGTGACGGCACCAGCCCCCAGCCCAGGGGCCAGTCCCAGCGGTGCTCCCGGGTGTGGGGAGCCCCAGACCTCACCCCAGGGCTCCTGGTGTCTCCTCCATCACTTCCATGGGCATCTCCGCTCTCTGCCCCTCGCTCCGCAGGGGCTGCGTGCGGACACGGCGAGCAGCGGGCTCAGGGAAAGAGCTGCTCAGCCACGGTGACATTTTTCTCGCAGAGAATAACTTGTATTTGGAAAGCGCCGCGATCCAGGCTGCACGCCTCCGAGCCTGCTCTCGCTGCTATTTGGCAGGCGAAGAAGGCCCCTCCAGCTTTTGCCTTTCTGCAAATCCTCCTCCTGAGCACGACTAGCAGGCTCCCGCGCGCAGCAGAGCCCTGCTCCTAATTAACGTCTCTTCCCCGGGCCATCTGCTCAGCCCGGACCAGGCTCGGCGCTGCCGGGAGCCAGGTGTCCCCGTCCCCAGGCGCTGCTCCTCGGGGACATGCGGGCTGGCACCGGGTCACCAGCGGTGACAGTGCCCACCCGTGCGCTCCTGCCTTTCTGCGTCCCAGGTCGGCTCGCGGAGGCACCGTGAGCGGAGCCGGGACCTGCACCCCAGCTGCCGGCAGAGCCCCTGGGGAGCAGGCACGTAGCACCCCGTGTGCCCCCCCGGCGGGAATCGCCTCTTCTCCAGCATCCTCCTAACGACTTGGCAGCCGCCTCGCTGCTTGATGCTATCAGGTAAGAGGCAATTGGCCAGAGCACAAAGTAAAATGTCACCCAAATGTCACAGCAATTTCCTAAGTGTCCACAAAATGGCAGATGCTCCTTTCCAATGGCGTGTCGGCCTCTCCTCGGAACAGCGGCACCTCGCTCCTCTCCCCTGTCCCCCTCGTCATCGCCCTGCGCGAGTGCGGGGTGCTGAGGGACACGGCCACCATCGCGCTGGAAGAAGAGCCATTATCGCTTTAGGAGAAGAGACCGTTCCTGGTCCTCAAACAGGCGCCTCCATCACAGCCTTTGCCTTTTCCAGCTTGGCCGGTGTCGGCTTGGCGGCCAAGGCAGACCTTCCTCCCTTTGATGTTGAGGCCCGTGGCCAGTAGGAGGTCAAGCACTTTCCAGGCTGGGGACACCCTTCACCGTGGGCTGGACAAAGAAACAAATCTGTTCTGTGCTTCTTCCCACCTCAGAAGGGCAGAGCTGAGGGGTGGCACTCTGAAACCAGCGGTAAATGCGCACGAACAAGCGCCCACAGGTCCCCGCTCGGGGCCCTTCACACGCTGCCCAGGTACGCTCACGGCTGTGAACCTCTCGGCTCCTAATCCATTAACCATCGGATTAAACTGTGTGATCGCAAAACTACCCAGGGCCATCCTAAGCACTTCGTATGCTTCCTCCAGGATGGTCGCAGCAGCAGACGGTGACCTGGAGCAGGGCTCTGGTTTGGTCTCACCTTCTCCTGTGCCGGGTCGTCTTCACGCAACACACACTGCTGGTACCCAAAGGAGCGGAGGATGAGCACTGACAATGTGGAAGGTGCCCTCTGGCAAACACGGCCACGATGGCAGGCTGGCAAGGTGGCTCCAGCTCCATAGCTCTGCTGCGTGTGCGGTGTCTTGCTGTGCCTAGCACTCCCAGAACAACACGCAACGCCAAAGTCGGAGCTGGAACGTTTCTGAAGAGGCACAGCCTGCTCCCTCCTGGCAGCAGGCTTTCTTGGACGTGACCTCATGCGACTGAGAAGACGTTGCAGTAGGAACACCTCTCCTTCTCCCCTGCTCATCACCGGCGCGTACGCAATGCAACACAACAGTGACACATGCTCACAACGTAAGACAAGTGTCAGAAACAGCCAGCTCTGACTGCTCTGATGAATATGTAAAAATACCACCAAGAGCCACAGAGGAAAATGGACCAGAAATAAGAATACGTATTCCGAAATAGCATACCATCTGCTGCACACAAAAATCTTACACAACCACAGCCAACCCATCGGTACGTGGTGTGTGGAGACAGAGCTCCCCTTCCCAAACTTCTTCAGCAGTCTATTCTTTACGAATCTGGATGGAAGCCACATCTGCAAGAGCAGGAGACCCAGCAGAGGGTCCTGCCATACACGTCGTCTTCTTCCAGCTGCGCCCTGTTGCGTGTCCGACAGGAGCACACAAACTGCAGACTTAGTGGAGGTGAAACCCTGGCCAAACCGCAGCAAAAGTCCCATTTCTGTGGCTACGAGGATGCGAATTCTCCACCTGAGTCGGAGGGCGGTGCGTAAAGCTGCATGTCGACCGCTCCGCACAGCTGCGGTGCTGCTGACGGGATTGTCTTGCCTGTGATCACCCCGTCATCCTGCGCCATTAATTCCCCTCAGCCCTTCCTGCCTGTACGTGCATTCGGTTCCTGCAACTTCGGGATCAGTTTTCTAAGTATCTGTGTAAACGCACGCGTAAATAGCGATACTTCCTATTTCGCCTGCTTAGCGCACCAAGGACTCCAGCCATCGCTTTAAATGACTTGTCAGACACCTACGACGCGCGCGTTAACGCGGTACTAGTGCGATGAGCTGCGGCTTGGTAGCTCGCCTCTGATGACAGCCCCCGCCACGGCAAACACAGGAAATTACGGTGTGAGAGAATGCGCGGCCCCTGCCTGGCAGTGCTGTAATTATACAACTTCTAACAATTAAGAGCTTACTGATTATGCGTTGAAAGGAAGCTGAACGCCATCAGCTCACATCGTTGCTGATTTATTGAGTTGTTATTGGCCACATCCTGAAGCTCTGACTGTCCTTCCTTGATCAAAACTCCTCATTTACCTGAATAAAGATGAAGAATTTTGCCCTGTGGTGTTTCAGGCAATAGTGTGTAATCTCAAAACCTTTTCAAAATGCTATTTATAATCCCGAAGCATATTGTTTAATGCTTGTTGAGTTTTATAAACAACTATTCTTCCTGCAAGGATAAAAATAAAGTCAACCGGTGCCTTCTGCATTTAAGTCAGGTCACCACAAAGTGCAATAGGCAGGATTTTGAAAGGTCTGGTCTTACAATTTACTGAAGACGAAAGAAAGAAGGCTCTCGAAAGCCTCCCGATTTTGTGTGTGCTACAGTAGGCTATGTATAAAATAAGGTCACATATGCTTTTTCTCTGTGCTAGACATCAGGCATGAAACGAAACAGAGCTGACAAGCAGTTTACCGCGTGCTTTTTGTTAATACCACAAACTTAATTCAGCCGCGAGAAGACTCTTTGCTTAGAGCGTGTCATTGACAAAAAGGTTCTAGACAATCGTAAAGAGAACAAGGTAAGTGATCTTCATCATTATTATTATTATTTATTCCGTCTCTTCCCTCTTCCCCCATTAAGCATTTCATTTGGAAATTCACTGGGGAAAAAGAACGGGAGGAAATGCATTCTGCTTTCCCATCTGAATATCCTTAAGTCACATATGTTATAATATATTTGCATTTTTAAATAAATACCCCTCACAAAAACAAATTAGAAATGGTTATTTATGTCTTCCCAAGCTCTGCTACCCTGCAGTGCTGTCAGAAGGTCAACCATCGCCTCTAACTTTGCTGTGCACACGATGACCTGGAAGTACCATCGATAACGACCCTATGGCTGCGAGTCTTGAAGACTTAATCATCTGACATACAAGGAGCCCTACGGCGCTCGCGCTTGGCATTTGCCTTATTGAAATGTACACAGACAATATGCATTTTAAACAATCCCGAGCCGCGTGCCTAAAATAGTCATGGGGCCACAGATCCCTGTCTGAACCAGGCTTCTCGCTATTTCAGCTCTCTCGCCTTGATGAGCAAGTCAGCTAACGAAACAATCTGATGCATCTGGAGCTAGAAACTAGCTGCGTTTATTACTGGCGTTTGCTCCATATTGCAAGGGAAAGTTATCATCTGCGTCATCTGGAACTTAATTACTAGGTGCCACCAGCCAAATCTGATTTTAAGCCTCTCTTAGAGGGAGTTCATAAAACACAACAACAAAAAGGGGAGGAAATTCTGTGTTAAAAATTCCGCGATTCCGTGAAAACTGAGCTCCCCGGCAAGAGCAGCTGCCCCTGGAAGCCCTGCGCAGCTCCGGTGCTCGGTCAGCGGGGGCTGCGTCCAGCCGCTGCCCTGCTCCTCCTCTGAAAATGGTCCGAAAAAGCCAATTATGCACGTCGCCCTTTGATCCGGTAGAGCAAACCCAAACCTGCGAGGAGGGGGATGAGAACCGCCTTGAGTCGGAAAGCCGAAGTCGGCGCTAACTATTGCGATCACGAAGTGCGTTATTTAACGATCCCCTGCTTAGGAACTCTTTTGCAAGACCACCATATGCCGCTGGTGAGCAGCTCCTGATGTATGGCCATGGGCGGGCTCGGCAGAGCGTTCGCTCTCACCTTGAGCAGACACGCGGCGCGCAAGCGCCTGCTCCCCGCTTGCTGTGGCTGTCGCGCTCCTTCCAGCTAATTACAGTCAGAGCCCCAGGGACCCGCGGCCGTCCCGGGGTAATGGTGGGTCCGTGACGAGCCGGCCGTCACTAGCAGCACCCCCATGAGCCTCCTGAGCCGGTGCCCCATGCCCCCGGCCCCGGCGAGGGGACGCGGTGCGGTGGGCAGGGATGGATGTCCCCCCACGAGGTCCGGCCGAGGGGCTGGGGACGGCCACACAGCGGCTCTGCCCGTGCTGCTCCCGGGGGGATTTCTGAGGATTTTGAAGATCCCGGAGCGCTCGCTGCCAACCGGCGGAAGAGGCGGATGGTTTTGAGACGGTGTCCAGCTGGCGATGGGCAGGTGGGACAAGGTGGGACGTCGCCACCGTCGATGGGAGCAGCCCGGGCGAGGGCTGGGGGTACCTGTGCTCCCCCCGAGCTGCTTCGGCACCGAGCAGGGCTGTGCTGCGTGTCCCCAGCCGGCCACGCACCCCCACGAGGTCGCACGGGCCACAAAGACCACGCCAAGGGGAGAAGCTGGAGCCGCCTGGGCCCCGCGGTGAGGCCGGGCATCGCAGTGCCAGCAGCCCAGCCCGCACCGTCGGTCCCTCACGCTGCCGCAGGAGAACGTGGAGACATGGTGGCTGCCTGGGAGAAGAGGCGACATATGTTAGTGGCGACATAGCTGTTTCCTCTTGCGTGTTTACCCTCCTACGTATCTTCTCAGAGGCTCAAAAGAATTATGCTTGCTACAGAAAAAAAAAAAGAAAAAAAAAATCAGAAAAAAACCTTCCCTTTTCCACCCACCCTTGAAAAATATGCCCAAGTGATGTCTCTTTCTGGTATTTCACATTGCTGGGAGTCAGGAAAACTAGCCCGTGCACTTTCCATGTCTTCTGTTTTAATAAACTGCACATTAGTTTCGTTCGGCAGCTCCAGCCTCTGGCTATCCGCTGCGCTGTATATTAGTTTTAAATACACATTGCTTGCAATAACACTGGAGCGGGAAGCTGTGCCTCAAGTTAAGAAATGGTTAGGATTGCTTTACATTTGCAGTCTCATTGAAAACATTTATTCAATCAAAGGGAAAAATAAATGTGGTCCCTCCGCTCTGTCAAGTATAAACTGTTATTGATCCCCTAAATGAAATTTGTCCATGCTGATCGATCAAACACATTATCTTTTTTCCCCAGTCTATTACCAGCAATTGGAAACTCTCAAGCATCAATAGCGGCTTGACCACACACAACTGTAAATTTAGCCTATCAGCTCCCAAAATCCGAATTACTCCGCTCCCCCTCCTTTCTCTGCAAACAGCGGGATTTCTGCATTATGACTGTATTTTTCCTGAGCTGAAGGTTAGAAAAAGTTAAATTTCATAAAATGCAGGGAATCGTTTGTGTCGTGTTGAACTCCGGCTGCGTGGTAATGGCTGTGTGACAACGCGGGGACGTCACTGGCGCCCACCCGGGCTCTCCGGTAAGGTCCTGGGGACACACCTGCACCCAGCCTGTGGTTTCCCGGCTGGCCACATCCACAAACTAGAGGATTTTAGTATTTCCTAGTACTTCATTTTTGAAAAACCTGATACTTATGATGAATACTCCTGTGCATAAGCTTTCCTGCGTCCTCCCCACTCCGGAGCCAGCCTGATGCCACCGAGCCACCAGCCCAAGCGCGGCATCCGCTCCCTCCATGCGGGCACCCCGCGCTTGCCACTCAGTGCTGCCCGGGGACAGGACAAGGGGCACCGGGCACAAACTGGGACACGGGCGATTCCATCTCCACAGGAGGGAAAACTCCTTTCCCGTGAGGGTGCCCCAGCCCTGGCCCAGGCTGCCCAGAGAGGTGTGGAGTCTCCTGCTCTGCAGAGATCCCAAACCCGCCTGGACGCGTTCCTGCCCCACTGCTCTGGGGGACCCTGCTCCGGCAGGGGCTGGCACCGGGTGACCTCCAGCGGTCCCTGCCGACCCCGGACGCTCTGGGATTCCGGGATTCCCGTGGGCTGCCCCACTTTGGCACAGCCCCGGCCCCCACACAGGGTCTGGCCGTCCCTCCCCAGCCCTGCCCTTGTGCCGCTCTCTTGGAGAGACGCGTCTGCAGGAAGCGCCGGGCAAAGGCGGCGTGTCCCGATGAGAACACGTGTCTGTAGCGTGCACGGGGCTGGGACGGGCCGTCACCTTACTGGTCCTGCTGGTGGCATTCCTCGTCTGCACAGACTAGCGAGAGCTGGGGAAGAGGGGAGGGTTTACACACCCTTTTCTGACTATCGGGCTGTTTATACAAGGCTCACAGAGTCACGGAATCGCCTGGGTTGGAAGGGACCTTTCAGACCATCGAGTCCAACCGCCGACCCAACTCTGACAGAACCCACCATAACCCATATCGCTACGCACATGTGGATGTGGAAACGCCGTGTCACACGAGCCTGGCTAACGGCTCACTGATCACAAAACCTCCGCCATCCCCAGGGCCCGGCTGCGCTCGCCGTGCTCTCGGCAGGGGAAGGTGCTCAGGGAGAGGATGGAGTACGTCGGTCCTGCGGGAGCCCAGCGCTTCCCGTGGGCGGGGGGCAACCCCCTGCCTGGGGACGCAGCCTCCCCGCGCCGTGCGGGCACGCCGAGGGTGTCTGATGGGAACCGAGCTTCAAAAAGAACTTAATTTCAGGTAGGCTGTGGAAAAAAAGGTAACGCTCCTCTCTTAATAGCCATCACGAGGGGCTCACTCTCCACCGCTGTCAATAGCTCATATGTTTGTCTTCCGTCTTGCTGATAGGTAATAATTTTCCAAGCAAGCTTAGGGAGCAGTGGCTCTTTATTAAAACTAATAAGGGAGGGAGTCACGGGTTTGTAAAAATCACTCAGGAAATTATTGCCGACAACCCTTCCCTGCCTCGCTCCACAGAAGGACAGTGACGCCAGGTTAAGATGCCTCGCATGATGCCAGCTCCTGGTGTCGCTGCCACGCACGCTCAGGACGTAGGGGCTGTGTAACCAACAGCGGCTCACGCTGCAAGTGAAACAGCCCCGAAACTTCACCCGGGGTGGCAGAAGCCGCAAGTGTCAGTTGTCACAGGGGACCGGCACAGGAGAGCCACCGACACCCCCAACCAGGAGCCGTCAGCAGGCTGGTGGCTCTGCAGGGACCGCGATAGAACAGAGCCAGAGCTCTCTCGCAACCAGGCCAAAACCCGTCCGTGTCAAGATTGTATCTCCCGATCGCACATGTCTCTCTCAAAAAAATACCTTGCCTCGACCTAGCGCAGAACCAGCCCCGTCCCGAGAGGGGCCGTTCTGGTGGCTCGTTGCCCGCACAGACCTGGCCCAATGCGGTGCTTCCCCCTGCCCCATCCCGCGGGGCTGCCCAGGCGCCTGCGCCCTCCCTCAGCGCCCCAGCTGGGAACCCTTTGGGGCAGTATTTAGCCCAAAGTTTGCTGTTCTGTCTCAGACCCGAAGCCTGGTGCGCTGTGCAGCCGCGCGAGCAGGTCTAATGACAGCCATGACCTCTGCCCGCGCTCCAGCTGGGAACGCCATCGCAACGAAGTTGCTTTTATCAATCACACTTTTAACCTAATAAAAAAGATGACGGGGGGAATGACATAAAGACCAGTTTCTTGCCAATATTGTTGCGTTTCATGCTATTATAACAACCTTCTGTGAAAAAAAGAACATGCTCATGTGTGGCCACATCCATTTCCGTCGTGAGAAATGTCGGCAGAAGCGCTGCCTTGTTTCCCCCGGGATTTGCCGCGCGCGGGGAGCCATCCTTCTCCCTTCCCAGCGGGGGCTCTGCCTCAGCCGCCTGCGGAGCGCCTCCGGATTTTCCCCATGCTGGGATTTTCCTCCGGCGCCGTTTCCCAGCTGGGCTATCACAAAGATAGCCATGCGGTTCCTACTTCATCACCCGCGAAAAGGGAAAGATGGAGCCATTTTTTCCGGAAAATTTTAAAATGTCGACAGTGTTTGTCAGAACAACAAAACTGCACAGGCTTTTCCTGATTTTCTGGTTTTTTTGCACACTTTGGCCTGCTCCCTTCGGAACGGTGGGGGAGTGTCGCCGTGTTTCACGGCCACGGCAGCGCTTCCAGAGGGCTCCTGCGTGCTGGGACTGACGGGGAGATTCTCCAGTAGCGTATTTAGGGGAGGGAGGAGAAAAATGGAGACGAGGAACGGGATGCCCTCCCTGCCTGGCTCTGGGATGTGCCTGCATGTGGAAGCGCCCCGCCAGCTCAATCACAAACTATCGGCAGCACCAGCCCCACCACACTACCATAGTTTTGCATTGGGATTTCACTTTTTCACTCTCTTCGTGTTTAAATTCCAGGCTACGGAAACGCAAGTCCCTGGGCTGGAGGGGGTGCCAGTACCAGACCCGAAGGGCGGTGGGAGAGGGGCTTTCCCAGGCTGGGACCCGCAGGCAGGGCGGGGGGAGATGGGGGCAGCAGCAGGAGCAGCAGCGGCGGCAGCAGGAGCAGCAGGAGCAGCGGCAGCAGGAGCAGGAGCAGGAGGAGCAGGAGCAGCAGGACCAGGAGCAGGAGCAGGAGCAGGAGCAGCAGGAGCAGGAGCAGGAGCAGGAGAAGGAGCAGGAGCAGGAGCAGGAGCAGCAGGAGCAGGAGCAGGAGCAGGAGCCGGAGCAGGAGCACGAGGGCTCCCACCGCCGGCACCAGCCGCTCAGACTGCACTAGCCCAGACCATCCTTCTGCACTCATTTGCTACCAAAAAAAGTCACTTTTATTTAAAGCAACCTAAATTTTGAGGTTCAAATACTAACTGAAAAAATTCACTTTGTAAGTGTGAAATTGTATAGGATTGGAGGAGGGGGGGGGGGGGTGTGTGTTTCTGCTGCTCTTCCACTCCAGAGGGAAAAGGAATGCGCCCCGTGGTCTGGGGTGGGCACGGGTACTTGGGATGGGACCCCTTGGCTGGGTTTCATTCCAGGTAAGTTTGGGGGGCACTTAGTGACAAAGCCCTCCAAGTCCTAAGGGCGGCCTGAGCTTCTACAAAGGAAATTAAAAGGAAAAAAAAAGAATAAATGGCACAAAGTGCCCTTGGTGTGAGACCTGCCTTTGCCCTTCGGGCTGCGCGGGAAGGAGGAAGGTTGTCCCGGTGACGGTGACCTCGGTTACACGAGGCTCCCGAGCCCCGAGCTGCCTGCAGGCACACGGCATCACCGCCCAGCGACACGAGTTGCAGCAGGTCTCAGCCCGCCGCTGGTGCCACCCTCCCAGCGGGACGGCAACCGGCTGTTCTTAACTGCCAACGCCAAAGTGCATCAGGAAAGAATAGAATAGAATAGAATAGAATAGAATAGAATAGAATAGAATAGAATAGAATAGAATAGAGTAGAGTAGAGTAGAGTAGAGTAGAGTAGAATAGAATAGAATAGAATAGAATAGAATAGAATAGAATAGAATAGAATAGAATAGAATAGAATACAAACTAAGAAATAGAATACAAACTAAGAAATAGAATAGAACTAAGGACTCTCAGCCCTGAACTCTCTTTACTTTCAGTTTGCCCACCTAGGCAAAACCAGCTGATTTAATTATGCTCCGGTGCCTCTTCTCCCATGACCCCTTTGGCTCTTTAACAAATTGTATCAAAATGTGGATGTTCTTCCTCAAAACATCCCTTTTCTCCTTTACTTGCATCTTTTAGGGCCTTTTTCTGTCTGAGTGATAAATTCCCTTACTTTAAAGAACCAGACAGAAAAAGAAGTCCATTTTTCCCGGGGCTTTCTGGAAGGGCCCCGCAGCATCGGCAGCCGCAGGTGCTTCTGCATCCTCTGCCCGCGCCCGGCCCCGGCTGCTGGCGCCGCTGGCACCCGACGGCAAAGCATTCCCAGGGCCCTTCAGGCCCTCGGCTTTCAGCAATCCTGCAGCCTCAGTCCGCAGAGAAAATAAGTTTAAACTTTTTTTTTTTTTTTTTTTTTTTTATTTTAAGCATGGAGAAACATGGAGCGCACCGTGAACTCCCGTAACTCTGCGGGTTTAATCTCCGGAGCGTACACCGCACACCGGCTTCCCGCAAAAGCCTCAGAGCATTGAAAAATAAAACGCACCCAGAAGAGCCGGGGCTTTACAGGGTTCCCAGCATCTCCGAGTTCAACGAGCTACAATTACACAAGCCAATTTTCCTCTTTAATCATGGGGTGAGCTTTTAAAGGGAAAACAGCCGAGTCAGTCAGGTTCTATACGGGATATTTGCGGGTAGATAATTCAATTATTGTAGAAAATGATTTTAAACATTAAGATGCACAAAGTTCAGTTTTTCCCTGTTTCTGCTACCATCACACAAGCTATTGATAAGATGTCTAAATTTATTGCAGAATAATTCTGCAGGAAAAGAGATAAAAGGTTCCTGAATAAAATATGAGGCGAGAGCTGTAAATTGTAGCAATGCATATCATTTCATTCAAATGTAGGAAGCAATTACCATCTGCTATACTCATCAGTTCCCTCCTTTATGACTTAATTATATGTTTAATGCTATCAGATCAAGGAAAGGGCACAATAGATGAATGAGTGAAAGAAATAGAAAAGATTCAGCAACAAGACAAAAGGCAGATGAAAAGTAACCCAAGAACAGAATTGATTTCATTTGTTGGGAGAGAAGTTAATTTAAATAGTATATTCTATCATCTCCTGTGCTGTGCTGAGATAATATAAATCATGTGTTTGTGAATTTGCTTCATACAATTTTAACAAAAGCATTCAAGTTTCTGAAAACCCAGGGTCTGCAGGTTTTGATTTATTTATGAAACGAGTAACATTTACAAAGAAAGAGCAGTGACTGACAACCAAAGCATTTAAATTATTATTAACAGTACTTTGCTGTACAAGTATGAGATGACAGAAGGAAAGCTGACGAGCTCTTCTCGTTCCCCTCCTATCTGGGCTTCGATACCTGCCGAGATCACCTCCCGACGGCCTCCGAGATCACCTCCCGACGGCCTCCGAGATCACCTCCCGACGGCCTCTGAGATCACCTCCCGACGGCCTCCGAGATCACCTCCCGACGGCCTCCGAGATCACCTCCCGACGGCCTCCCCTGGGCCGAAGGCGTGGGGCGATGAGGGCACCCAGCCACGGCCCCCCCTGCACCGTGCTGCCACCTCACCGGCCGGGCCAGAGGGACGGGGAAAGGCGCTGGGCTGGCAGCCCCGGGACCGCTCAGCTTCCCTCTGCGGGATGCGAGCCACCGTCCCGCCGGCCATCCCCGGGTTTGGCGCGTCCGGACACGGCCTGGTGGGGCTGCCTGTACCCTGTGCTCTACAGCCCGCATCCTGCATCCAACACCCCTGCATCCTGCATCCCTGCATCCAACACCCCTGCATCCAACACCCCTGCATCCTGCATCCCTGCATCCAACACCCCTGCATCCAACACCCCTGCATCCTGCATCCAACACCCCTGCATCCAACACCCCTGCATCCTGCATCCTGCGCCCCTGCATCCAACACCCCTGCATCCTGCATCCTGCATCCAACACCCCTGCATCCAACACCCCTGCATCCTGCATCCTGCGCCCCTGCATCCAACACCCCTGCATCCTGCATCCTGCATCCAACACCCCTGCATCCTGCGTCCTGCATCCTGCGCCCCTGCATCCAACACCCCTGCATCCTGCATTCCTGCATCCAACACCCCTACATCCTGAAGCCCTGCATCCTGTACCCTACATCCTACACCCCTGCATCCTGCATCCTTTAGCCTACACTCCTCCATCCACCCCTGCATCCTGCGCCCCTGCACTCTGCATCCTACACAACGCACCCTGCACCGCTGCATCCTGAATCCAATACCTTGCACCCTGCGTCCTGTACCCTGCACCCCTGCATCCGACACGTTGCTCCCCATACCCTGCACCCCCAGCCCCGGAGCTGGCTGCGCCTGCTTCCCGCACAAGTACGGCACGTTGGGAAAGTCTCGGTCTGATGTTACAGTCTGGGTCCTGCTTGTTCTTCCCTTCGAGCCGCTGCCCCGCGCCCTCCTGCCGTGTCCCGCTCCCGTTTTCCTGGGTCCGAGGCAGAGCACGCCTCTTACCATTACAGGGAAACAGCAATTCCCATGTTGCTGAAACCCTTAGTGCCAAACACTGTCCTGCGTTCGAAGGTCCTGCTGCTTTGAAATATTTATCAGTTAAGTTTGACAGCACACCTGCCTGCTAAATACCGGGTTTATATTGGGGGGGCTGCATGTTCCCGTGCAGCCCGGCCCCGAGCAGAGGGGTCCCTCCGTGGCCTCGGGGGGAGCAAGCAGAGGGGAGCGGGGGCCCCACCGACACAGCCCGGGTCACACGTTGCCTCAGAAAGCCGAAACTGCCTTTTCTTGACATTTAGAAAGGAAAGCACTCGATTGAAACTGATCCGCTTCAGCTAGCCCTCGCGTGTCGGGGATCGCTTTCACAGAGCGGTGTGACACCCACCAAAAATGTGGGGAACGGGCACAGCAGAGAGTACTTGGCTCTGAAACCTCCCCTTCTGCCCTCGCTGGAGCGTCCCAGCTCCTGCCCCCCGAAACAAGGACCAGGGCTTGTGGCCAGGCTGCTGGGGGAGGCAGTGGCCGGCGGGGAGCAGGGCCAGCCCCGCGAGCATCCGTCCACCCAGAGCTGCCGGCCCCGAGCCTGGGGGAGCCGCCCGCAGTGTCGGGAGATGGGAACGGAGCAGCTGCAGGCGGCAGTGCCCCGGAGGAGCCTGATCTGTGACGATGGACTCAAGACTGCTCCGCAGCTTTCAGCTGCCCCAGGAGCCTTTGTGCTGAAGTCAGAGAATCCCAGAATCCCAGAGTGGCCGGTGCTGGCCGCAACCTCTGGAGATCATCTGGTCCAAGCCCCTGCGTGACATTGGGGGTGAGACCGACGCATCCTGGCCGGGTCCCTTACGTGGGACCGTAAAGAGCAGGTTAAACACGCACCTGCCGCGCAGGAGATGGGGCCACCCAGGGAGTGGGTGGCCTCTGGAGGTCCCTTCAAGCCTGTCCTTCAGGGGCTGCATGAGGTCTGGATCAGGGACTGCCAGTCCTCGGGGAGACTGGGGCTGTGACCTGAAAACCGGAGTCAGCAAATAATCACAAAGTCCTGCTTTCATTCCTAACATCCAGGAAACTGGCCTTCATGTTCAGACCCGGTTGCTGGAGGCGTCCCACAGCTGACAGAGCAACGGCCACGAAGACGAGGGCGTTGCTTGCTGTGGATAACCAACTAGGAAATAAGAAACCCCGAATAATCCTGGCAGCAAACATCCACGGCTCATCCGAGGGCTCAGACTCTCTTAGCTTGCTTAGCTGTTTATTTTTTCCTTCCACTTTCCTTCCCCTCTGTCCCCTGGGACTCCTGGTGTGGTCAGTCGTGGCGGGGAGCTGGGGATGTCGGCTGAGGAAAACCCAGGTCTGTGCCGAACTGTGGCAGTGGGGCTGGGACCTCCGGGCTGGAATGGAGCGAAGCCGTGTGTCCCCATGGCCTGGGAGGCTGCCACGTCCATAACAGGGCACCGGCACAAAGGATGCTTCACACGGGTACGAGCAGGTACGAGCAGGGGTGGATTTCTTCACAAATCAGACCCGCTGCCTTCCCCCAGCGTGAAGGCAGAGCCAGGGCCGGTTTGGGATACTGGGAGGGGGGTGGGAGCGTGGGGAGCTCAGGGGACCCCAGCCGTCACTCTGCCCAGGGAAGGCCGCGGTGCAGACCCTGCCCGGTGCCCGCCGCGGCCGCCGGAGATCAGCGCTCGGCGCGGCGTCCTCCCGCCGGGCGCGTCTCCCCACGGAGCGGCAGCTGCTCCCTGCGCTACCGTCGTTTCCCCGGTGGCTTTAAGGTGCAGCCCCGTGTGGCCTCTATCGCATCCATCTGTCCCTAATGGCACTGCGTACGCTGCAGTTCATTGAGGGCCCTCCCCGTACCATCTCCGTGCTCTCCCCAGCGCTGACGGGGCTGAGGAACTTGTCACTGATGTCAGTGGGAAGCGCCTGCTCTCTCCGTGGGAAGCACAGCCCATTTTCCAGCGGCTATTGGGAGTGAAAATGAAGGCACGGGCTCTCTCTTACCACCGTCCTTGGCATTTCCAGAGCCGGGCTGGGCTCAGCAGCGAGCTCGGCGCCGGGGGGGATCCTCGGGAGGCGGGGGGGGAGCAGAGGATGCTGAGGGTTACTGGGGGGTGCGGTGGCCGGGGGGACACAGGGGAGCTGCGTGCTGCTCGGCTGCAGCCCCCGCAGCCCACCCTCTCCCCACCTTTGCTCCGCAGCCCCAGCTCCGCACCGCGTCCAGCCCCACGCCGGGACCCCGGGGGTCCCGCAGCCGAGCTCTGCGCGGGGGCAAGCGAGGGGCTTGTGCAGGGCTGCGACCTTCCTGCCACGCGTGTCCACGGAGGAAATAAGGGGATAATGCAATTTGCTTAAATATCACACGGTGGGGTTAGAACACAAAAAAAGTATGTCGTCTTTTAGTGCACCTCCTGAGGCTTTCAATTTCCCCAGCTGGTTTCAGTAATGTGCGCAAGGCAATTACGTCACAGTCCGAAATTACGGGGTTGTAGGAAATAAAGCGGTTTGTGCCGTTTCAGGAGACCCAGGCAAAGCTGGGGCCGGAGACCAGCTGGGCAGGCACAGAGGCAGGAACGTCCCCGCTGCTGTCCCTGCAAGTGCTCATCCCAGGAGTTAAACACGATGGGCACCGAGCGTTCCTCTGAAAGAGTGGAACAAATAAAGTTTTAATACTTCTTACTTGAAGTTAAAGATGTCCCTGCTTACTGCGGGGGGGCTGGACTAGATGACCTTTAAAGGTCCCTTCCAAGCCAACACATTCTGTGACCCTGTGAAGTCTGAACCCACGTTACGTTCAGATCGAGCCCTTCAGGTGGAGTTAAACCGCAGGCTCAGACAGCGCACACTGTTTCTCTACACATAATTTTCTCGCTTGCATGCATGAAGCACACCTTCTAGTGGCTGATGGCACCAAGAAGGCTTCAGGCAGCCACTGCTCCCCTTCCTAAATTCAAATAAATACCTGGTGCGAGTCCCCAGGCAGCCCTGATCGCTGAGGAGCAATGGCCAGCCAGGTGTGCGGAGCTGGCGCTGCCCGTCCCGCTGCAGAGCGCCGGGGAAATGCCCCGTCCCGCTCCCACGGGAGTGCCAGGGCCGTCAGTAGGGCCCAGGGCACACGGGGCGGGAGGGCAGGAGAAAGCAAAGGGGGTCGGTGCCCGAAGGTGCCCGCGCGGTGCCTGCCGGCCCAGCAGCCTGTGCCCCCGATCCCGGGGGGATGCTCTGCCTCCAGAGCCGGGTCCAAACCTGTGGAGCCAGAGGGAGGAGGTGGGGCGCGGAGCCGGGGGCTCCGTTTTGGAGCATCCCCCTGCCATGGCGGCTTTACCCTGCCGCGTCCCCGCAGCAGGGCAGGGTGCTTACCCGTGGGGTTTGCCCCCGCTGAGGACGTGCGCAGCTGCCGAGAGCAGGAGCATCATCCGAGCGCTGTGTTTTCGTTCCTTTGGGGACACACAGAGCGCAGCGCCTTCACACGGGCTGCCCTGACCAAACCTAGGTGCGTGCAGATAACTGCTGGGAAGTCTACGAAGAAAGAATGCAGTTTTATACTAATTCCCTTAATTTATTCACATCAAATGTCAGTGCGGTGTCATATAAAAATCTTTAATGATTTTAAAACAAATGGTCCCTGAGGCAGGAAAATAGTTATAGTGCCATTTCTAAAATTAATTTAATTCCTGTGGAATAGAAATAAAAAAAAAAAAAGTGCCTGCTCAGTTGCATATGCATTACAAATAGTATTAGAATGTATCTGAAGAGTCTTTTCAGCTGAAATCACAGAGGGTTTCCCCACCTTTCTGCCAACTCTCTCGACACGGGGCTGCCGGGAGCAGCTCTCTTGGCTCCCTGCGCCCCGGAACGCGCTCTGAGGGCAGCCCTCGCTGCGCCCCGCGCCACACGCAGCACCCACGTTAATTAGTACCTGTTATGTGCTTTACACAGTAGCAGAACCTATTTTTATTACATTTCTCAGTGACTCATAATAGCGTATCTTCTGTGCCATATGCGCACAAGCCCAGGACAGCATCGCACTGATATTCTGGGCCTGGAATCCTTCCTCTCGCAAGCTCACGGGAGGATCGCACACGGTCCCGCTCCGCTGCCCGCCGCCCCGCTCAGATGCTGTGGTACCTACTCACCATATGGCACCTTGGCTTCACGCTGGGACGCTGCTGGCAGCGGCTCCGGTGGGCAGCCAGCGCCGTCTTCCTGCCACCGGTTCCCCCGGTCCTTCTGGCAGGGGGGGGCCACGCTGCCATCGGCTCTGCCGCGGCTCCGGGAGCAATGTGCCAAGCTCAGGCAGATGGGGAAGCGGCAGGAGCATCCCTGTGGCTGGCGCTGGGATGCTGCGGGTCTGCCCGGACCCGGGGGTGGGGACACGGTGAGAGCCCGGCCGGCAACAAGCGGCGCGAAGGTCTCAGCCCCTTGGCATCAGACACATGCGTTTCCCAGCAGAAACCCGGGCAAGGGAGCAAAGATGAGCTTAAAGCGAATGTTGTTGAAATTAGGCTCAGCCCAAGGAATCAGCAGCAAAAGCCTCAGCTGGAGCTGCCACGGGGCGGAGGCTGGGCTGGCTGTTGCGTGACACCTCCACCCGAGCAGCTGGGACCTCTGGGGACACAAGCAATAAATTCAGGGTCAGCACCAAACGTTCGGGTCGGTCACCACCCCCCCAACCCACGAGTTTATCTCAGAAATCAAGCACTTTTATTTTAAAAATGATACTATGATATTGATTTCTAGATCACCCGTGTACCTCTCCAAGTCTGAATTTGTCGCCAGACCTCCTGAGTGCCCTGAACGAGATGAATTTGGAGCTAATAATCCTTCATGCTGCCTATTTGTACAAACTTCCTTGTCTCTCCCCACACTTCCAGAGCCTGACTAATGATTTTTCCCCTTCCCCCAGCCCTGAAATCAGTTACACACACCTTGGTGGTCCCCCACCAAGAGGCAAAGTAACTGATATTTCCAAAGTTTAAAGTGTTTGACTTTGCAACCTAAAAGGACTAATCTTCTGGCTTTTTTAATGATGCTTTTTTAACAAAAGCATCATTTATCCTCTGCAGCTCAGTCCCTTTAAAGTCAGAAGTTGCCACTGTGGGAGCCGTTGGTTTCCTCCACGGTTCCCGCTGGTTCTCCGCGAAGGGCTAACAGGGAAGCCAGGCAAAGGAAAAGTCCGTCTTGCCACATTTCTCCACAGAGGCCGAGAAGGGACAGCATCGGAAGGTGCTGCAGAAATTGGCAGCCCCTTCTCCGCTGGAGTTGTAGGGCAGCTCCGCGTGTGGGGCAGGGATTGCCCCCGCCGGCCCTCCCGGCGGAGATGGGTCCCTGCTGGAGTGATGGACATCGGGTTCCCACCAGAGAGAGGGACGTGGGCCCCTGCTGGAGCGGAGGGATGCGAGTCCCTGCCAGGGCGAGGGATGATTCTATGATTCTCTGATTCTACGTGGGACCCTGAAAGAGCAGAGGGACGTGGGTCCCCGCCGGAGCGGCACGGAAGGTCCTGCAGCAGCTGGGACACTGGTCTGCACCTTTGGGGCTGAAGTTGAGAAGGTGTTTCCGTAATTTACAGCCGAAGCAGAGAACGCAGAGAAGAGCAGCAGCCAGCGGGGAGCCCCGCGATGAGAGGGGCTGTCGGGGGGCTGCCGGCGCACCCACCTCCCGCTTCCCTGGCTGCTGTCAGTCGGGATATCGGGACTGGGCTCTCAGCCTGAGGGGAGGCTGATGTGTCAGGGAATGCACGGGGAAGGGTCACCTGTCGTAATCTGCAGCACCTTGAATGCAGAAATGTGTCCGCCGTTTGTAAAGCAGTTTTGCTGAAAGGGTTTCTCGGTAATTCCGTGGAACCTGTAACCAAAGGCATCGCTGGGACGCTGCTGTCCGTAGCTGGGATGACACAAACATGCAGTGCTCCTTCCAGGCACAGAACAGAGCCCTCAGCCATCCTTTTGTCACCCCCAGGGCAGCGCTGGGAGGAGCACAAAGGTGGGAGAGTTCCTGAGAACTGCCCGTGTGGATAATTAAAATAAAACCCAAACACATGAAATTATGCTCGGTGACTCAGTCCACACACTCCCACTCTCCTCCCACACGCCTTCTGATGCTCAGGGAGGAATTAAGCACTTGTGGTTTTTTCATGCTTTGTACTTACGGCTTCACGTTCCCTCTCCTTCTGCCCAGCCCAGGCCACCTCCAGCGTCGCGGCGGCTTTGCAAACCTACGGGAGATGCCTTCAGCCGCCCTGGCTGGGCTGGAACCCTCTGGAGAGGAGTCACGGCAGTGCAGCTGCACTTGTAACATAATTATTTTACATTACTTATGGTACTATTTAAACTACCCAATGGGTAAAGGCTTCTTTCAAAAATTGGGAGGTCATTGAACTACACTATGTTTAAAGGAAAACATTTCCAAAGGCATAAGAGTGAGTGAGGTGCCTAAATCACACCCGCTTTAATTAAGGAAGAGGTAAACAAATCTGTTTAAATATATATAAAAGATCAGCTGTCAGCAATCCAGTGCCCCTGTTTCCAGCGCTGCTGTGAAGCGAGCTAAACACCACGACTTTGAACTAGTGGCTGCGCTTAAGCCGAGGTGCCAGGTTCTAATTATGAACAGATCCGATAGCAGCCCCAGGACAGTAGGTCACATTTCAAATGAAGATTTGACATGTTAATTTCAGCTGTGCCTTTAAATTTATTCAGATGGAAAGTAGAGCGAATGTCCGTCTCCAAATACATCGTTAAGCCCAATGTTCTTTGCCTGACTCCTCTTTCCTTTCAGTTCAAAAACTGAGCTAAAATGCAGGTGTGCTCCGAAAAGGCTCCAGCCCCCGCCAGCTGAATCGCTTGATTTCACGCGAGGCAGCCGCTCTGCCCGACTCCTTTTCAACAGAAGCGGATTTCTGACCTTCCCGGAGGCCTGGGGAGCGGGCAGGGGCGTTTGGCCGGGGCAGCGTAACGTGCGTGGTGGGTCCGCGTGACACCGGCAGCCCCGGAGCCGGGAGCGTGTCTCCTGCCCGTGCTCACCGAGCTCACGGCCCCGAGCACCAGGGACCGCGACAGCACGGGTAACGCCTGCCCAAAGGGATTTTTAAGTCACTTACGGATCAAATCACCGTCAGTTCTTTGAGAAACCTCTCCGTGCAGGACGAGGCTTGCCAAGGGCCACACGGCTTAGAGCCACAAACTCTTCTGATCCTGGAACTCCACTGTGGCGTCTGCTTGTACTCCTTGCAACAGGCCTTGTGCTCTGGGATCTTTTCAAGCATTTTAAAAACTTCTGTCCTCGGGGTCATCAGCTTCTTCCATGCCAGCCGACCTCTGTAGGGTGGGAGTCATTCGTTGGATGTGAACATCGGGAAGGTCTGACAAACAGCAGAAACCCTCAGCGTCCCGGATGGAGGATTGAACACCGTTTCCAAAGCCACCGGTTCCGTCCGCAGGATGTGCGATTCAGGACAATAACGGGGGGTAAGGAGTCAGGGCGCTGAGCGCTGGTGGTGGGTTAGCGGGTGAGGCATGGAGGGACAATGACAGGCTCTGACATTGCCTGTGCACAGAAATAAGCTCCTGCGGCTGCACACACACAGTCGCCCCCGGCTTTAGCGCTCAGGTCTCTCCTGAAGGTAACTTTTGCAAAAACGGTCTGATCCACTTTAACCCAAGCACTGGAACGTGGCACCTGCCACCACCCGGGAGAGCCCACAAATCCTGGCAGAGCCAGGGCCTTCGTAAAATGCAAATTATATTAGATTATACTTTTTATTATATAAAAAATTATATTAAACCCTTAGAAAAATTTAAAGATGGCTAAACTTGGGATAAGTGAGAATAGAAAAGCAGTATTGTTTCCACTCTGTTTAACATTTTTGGACAGAGCAAGCCAAACCGTGGCAGCCGTCCCAGCCCACAGCTGGGTACAGCAGGCTCGGCTCCGGCATCAGCCCACTGAACCCCGGCAGGACGGGCGCGGGGACGGCTCAGTGGTGGGGGTGCAGTGGGGAGGGGACACTCCTGTGGGGACGTGGGAGGGCCCGCGGCGTACATAATGGGTCCTGGCATGCCCAGGCTGGATGAGTCCTTGCGTCCCCTGCCTGACAGGCTGGGAAGGGAGAGCAGGAGCCCCTGTGCCAGCACAGCGCGGTGTGCCCCTGCAAAGGGACCGGGCACGGGACTGCTCTGCTCAGGCCTTGGTGGTAAAACGTGACGGAAACAGCTCACGTCAAGTGAAACAGGAAACAGCAGCACTTATATATAATTTTTCCCCAACATTGGACACTTTTAAGATTCAGCTGGACAGGGTGCTGCGCCATCTTGTCAGGACCGTGCTTTTGCCAAGGAAGGTTTGACCATATGATCCATAGGCAATTACACCTCAGCTACAAAACTTTCTGATACAGCTAATAGAACGTATGGAAATGCATTTCGTTTCTGTATTTGTCGAGCACGGCTCACCACGGCTCAGTCACTATGAAATCCCAACAGACCTTCCCACGAGGAACTGTCTGCGAGGACGTGAAATTGCTGTATTTGTTGTTTGTACCACCGCTTTCCCGGGTTGTGCGGGCGGCAGTGGGGCGGCGCGGGGCTGGTGATGGAGCGGTGAGGGGTGGGGTGGGCGGGGCGGCGCAGAGCGGGGCTGGGGATGGTGGGGAGCGGTGCGGGGCTGGTGCGGTGCGGAGGGGGGCGAGCGATGGCACGGGGGTGGCGATGGAGCGGCATGGAGCGGAGCGGTGCGGGGCTGGTGATGGAGCAGCAAGGAGCGGAGCGGTGCGGAGTCGGTGATGCAGCGGGGCGGGGCGGAGCGGGGCGGGGCGGGGCGGAGTTGGTGCGGCGCGGTGCGGGCGGCGGGGCGGGGCGGGGGTGGTGATGGAGGGGCATGGAGCGGGGCGGTGCGGGGGTGGTGATGGAGCGGCATGGAGCGGGGCGGTGCGGGGGTGGTGATGGAGGGGCATGGAGCGGGGCGGTGCGGGGGTGGTGATGGAGCGGCATGGAGCGGGGCGGTGCGGGGGTGGTGATGGAGGGGCATGGAGCGGGGCAGTGCGGGGGTGGTGATGGAGGGGCATGGAGCGGGGCAGTGCGGGGGTGGTGATGGAGGGGCATGGAGCGGGGCGGTGCAGGGGTGGTGATGGAGGGGCATGGAGCGGGGCGGTGCGGGGGTGGTGATGGAGGGGCATGGAGCGGGGCGGTGCAGGGGTGGTGATGGAGCGGCATGGAGCGGGGCAGTGCGGGGGTGGTGATGGAGGGGCATGGAGCGGGGCGGTGCGGAGCGGAGCGGCGCGGAGCGGATCGGATCGCGTCCCGCAGCCCCGCGGCCGCGGCGGGGCTCGGTCGGTGCCGGCAGCTCGCGCTGCCGCCGCCCCGCGCCATCCCGCGGGCAAACGCTCCCCCCGGCGGCGGCGGCCGCTCCCCGCACCCTCCTCCCGCCCCCGGCCCTGCGGGGGCCCCGCGGCCGCCGGGCCTCCAGCCCCTCCAGGTCCTGCGGGGAGACGGGGAGGCGCGTCCCGGCGCCGGAAGAGAAACGGCGTTTGCAGCCCCGCGTCAGGGCCGTGGTGCTCCCCCCCCACACCCCGGGGATGCCCACGGGGAGCCCCGGGGTGCGGGGGGGTTTGCTTCAGTTTCTCTACATCTGCAGTTGTTTTTTCCTCCACGCAATGGAGGGAGGCAGCCCGCCCCCGCACCCCGGTGCCTCCCCGCAGCATCCAGAAACATCCTCCTGCCCTGTATCAGACCCATGATCTTAAGGTCCCTCCCAACCCCGACGATGGTATGATTCTGCGGAGAGCCCTCAGTGCCCTGACCAGCCTCGCTGGGAGGGATCGGCTTCTCAGTTTATCATCACCGCTACCGTGAAGAACAACTTCAAAATCTTAGTTCCTGGTTGTTTGCTCCTTCCTTCCCACGCAGCAGGGCCAGCAGCAAAGGCCTGGTGTGCCTGCTCCTTCCTGCAGTGTGTGATGGGGACAGTCGGGACTTGATTTTCGGCACACCAGGAACAAGACCAGGAATTCATCTTTAAAATAACCTATGGGCTTTTGAAATTGCTTAGGAAACCATTTTGACTGGCAGGCTCACAGAGAGTACATTACGTATTACTGATTACTTTCCCTGGCTTGCAATAGATTACTGATTATTTTTACTTTCTTATGCATCATGCGTGCGAATTGCTCAGCGAGACAATGACAGACTGCCTTATGGCGATCACGCAGACTACCTTTACATGACATATCGTCCCATGGCCATCAAAGTACCAAAACATCGTCACTCATTCTCAGGACAGGGCTGTCAAGCACAGTGACCGCCTGGGTACCCCAGCTTACAGAGGAGGATTTTTTTAGATTAATCCATTTCTGTGATCACTCATGTTAAAATATTATACAAGGAATACACATTTGCTGCTATCAGTTTCTTTACCAATGATAAAACCAGTGGGTTTTGAATATCAAAGTATTGCGTGAGCAATGGAGGGTACAGAGCACACCCTGCCTGGTGCCTTCCAGGAGGGACGGAGCAGGTAACGCCAGGGGAAGGGTTCGGGGAGGAGCGGGGGGCCAGGCACAGCAGCACCCTGGGTACCCGGGCAGAGGCTCCTGCCCTCCTGCAGCACAGCATCTCCTGCGGGGGGAGGATGCTCAGGGTGCCGGTAGCTGCACTATCTGTGCGGGGATTGAGTGCATCAGACTCTGGGGGGGGGTTCAAACATCTGCTCACCACCAGAGAGAGGGAAGTACTGAGGGAAAAACATCCAAGCCCAATCATTCTGGGTTTGTTAACATACCTTTCTGAATTCCCTGCTAGTTTTGATTCCTGCCAAAGGCGAGTCAAAGGGGTAAACAAGATCAGTGACCAAAACATTTCAAGAGCATTTCCAGAAATAGGTACGGTAAAAAGTTTACAAATTCCTAACTCTTCCCTTTGCACTGGAAGAGCGATGCTGAGCAGAGCACGGGAGGAACCAGCCTGAGGCACCGACCTGCTTCACTCCTGTGACACGGGAGCAGGGACCAAACACGCACCCGCCTGCTGACGAAGATGTCCCTCTTTTCTTAACGGAATGTGCACAGAAGCTAATACAAGAAGTGATCCATTTTAATATGCTTACCCAGCAGCTTTAGTCCCCAAAGAGTAACGCATTATCCCTCAAAGAGAGATGAAGGAGTAAGCTGGGACTCAGGAGGGAGGCCTTTATCTTTGATTTTATGTTGATAAAGATAAGCAACGGTACAAGCTTATTTTACCAGAGTTCTGGTGACTGGCTGCACGTGCTCAGGGAGCAACCAGGGCTTTCCTCCCCCCTGCCAAGGCTCTCCGCATCCCATCAGGTGTGCCCAGGGAAGGAGCCTGGGCAGGGTGGGGGGTGCCTGGGCAGCCCCAAAACCATGTTGGGAGACATTTGTCTCAGTTCCCACTGGCAACACAGGCCAGCCGTGTTCCGGTCCCCTCGTATTTGCTGTCATTAACATGTGTGTGCCCAGTCCTGCTCGTGCAAATATTAGAGGAAAGGTGCCCCCGGTGCCGGTGCCCGCTGCCAGCGGCAAACAAAGGTGCACGTGGTGGCACACCTGGACCTCGTTCTGTAGAACCAGCCCTTGCGACAGCTCTATGAACGGTTTTAGCCTTGCAGGCAGGAGACAGAGAGAATAACGTACAGCTGAGGTGAGCTGTCAAGTACCTCAAATATTAAATAATTATATTCAACAGGCTTCAAACCCCCTGCCCCGTGAGCTGAGCACAGGCAGAAGGATATATTTACAAAAATCTGGATCCCTCCATGCATTAATCAGGCTGAGGATGAAAGGTTGAGCTCTCCCGCTAATGCATTCATGGCGGGGCCGCCATCCTCGGCGCACAGGGGAAGCAACGGGTGGGGGTCTTCCCCGACAGCTGGGCTGGGGGCTCCACAGCCACCCCCCAGCAGGGATGGGGTCCCCCCCCAATCCACAGCCACCCCCCAGCAGGGCTGGGGTCCCCCCTCTCCACAAAAATCTCAAAAGTCTCAAAATCCTGTGCAGAAGGTGACTTTCCCCCCCTCGGAAGCTGTGCTGGGCAGGAGGAGGCAAGGCGAGCCGGGCATTGCAAAAGCCGCCTTCCCTTCTCCCCAGCGTTTCTGCTTCCCGCCACATGGATCTCCTCCCCGCCGCAGAGCAGCCGGTTGGAAAGCTGGACTCTTTCCTTCTGAAACTCAGAATCCCCATATCACCCGCCAGTGCTGCCGCTGCCAACGCGCTCGCACTCGGGGAGCGCTGTCTGTCGCGGCTGGTCTTCTTCGGAGAGAGGACGAGCACACGAACGGCCTCTGCCATCGCCGCCCGACACGGGGAGCATCGCTTGGCTTCTCCCGCAGGCACCTCCGTCCCTTCCCGCACCCAGCCCAGCGCTGGCCCAGTGACCGAGATGCCGGAGGAGCTGCCCACCCCAGACCTGTCCCTGCGCAGTCGCGGGGACACATACGTGCCTGGGCATGGCCAGGATGCCCAGGAGAGGCGCGGGAAATGATGCTCTTCAGGGCCACGAGGAGGAGGAGGAGGAGGAGGAGGAGGCCAACGCGGGATGCAGGCGAGGTCCAAGGTTCAGCGGGAGGTGCAGGGATGGCACAGGGGGACTGGGACCAGTGGAGGATGCCCAGAGGGTCCCTGCGCCCTGCGGGGAGCCGGGGTGGTCCCCGCACCGTGGCAGCGGCTCCAAACACCCCAGCGCTGGGCCCACAACCTGACAAATTTAGTTTAACTATTTTGATGTAATAACGTAATTAGGTAAAAGGGTTCAGCAACCGATTGCGTTTCACTAATTTCAACCATCTGCTTCAACATTTGTTCTTATGTGTACCAGATTTCAGAGCGTCTTTGCTCTAATAGTAATTAATGAAACTGTTAATAAGCTACATATATCATATGATGCTGCAATAATTTATCAAAGGATAATGTTATGAGACAAATTATATATAACAATTACAGAAAACGGCTTACATTACTAAATGTTGCACACTGCTAACTAGTTTCTTTACTCTTCTCTTCTTAATGAATTCCCTAATTAATTTAATGCATACTTTATGCGTAATTTGAAATTTAAAAACATCGCTGGGTCAGGTTTTAACCGTCCTCTTTTATATGCTGTCTGCTTCTACAAGACACATATTAGGAAAACATGACCTCTATGCAAATCGCCGAGCACCGGCTGCTGTTTCCATTCCCAGTTCCCGGTGAAGGCGCTTTGGCGTCCTCAGCCCCTCGTGTGTCACTGCGTACGGAACGGCCGCGCATTTCATGAGAGACACAACGAATCTAGGTCACTATTTATAACAAAAAAATAAACATGAATGGCTATTCTAATCTTTTATTACGTAACCAGCTCCGTTTTGGGGAAAGCTGCTCTCAATCATACTTCATGCAAACAGCCGCCTAAAAATAGAGCTTTGCTGCCATCCTGCACCCGAAGCCACCCCGCCCCCGGAATAAGGAGGTCAGCCTAAAAATCCAGAAGACTTTCCAAATAGAAATGTAAACTTCAGTTTTTTTAATCTTCATCTCTTTAAGGGCCCAACACACAATTGCCCGGTATTTCCCGGTTTTCTGCGTCTACAGCTTTGCAGTTTTCCTGTGGAACACGACCTTAAACTTTTCTTTCAAAGCCAAGTTTCCATTCTCGCCTGACGGTGTAATTGCTGCCTGTGGAGACTTCAAGAAAATCACCGAACACCCCAGCACTCCAGATGAACTACCAGGGAAATCTAAGTTCAGTGTTTCCTGAGTTTTTACTGGCAATTTCCATAGTAAGAGAACTAAGATATCCCACCGCGGAGCCTCCAGTTAGTAACGTAGGAGCGGACTGTACACCGAAGAGCGCGCTGTGTGCTCTCCGATGGAGAAGTAATGAGGTAACCAAGTAACTAAGATAGAGCGGATCCTGCCTTGTGGCAAAAGGGAGAGCTTGATGGCTTTTTGGGCTACCTGCTTGCGCTACCTTCTGCTAGTTTCAGCCAAAAGGCCCTTGTATTCCGCATGGTAGGATCAACCACACGTGTCTAATCTTGCCCTTTGTGGAGCACTGTGTTGTCTTCCACTCTGCACGGTCTCTTATGCTCCAGAGAAGAAATATGATTTATCGAGCCAGCCAGGCTTTAGCAAGAGATCATTCCTTCCCAGCTTCTCTGTGGACAATATTTTTTTTACATCACTAAAATATTATACGGAGACCCAGAGTGACTTATGACAATGTCACCTCATCTTCTGGGACACTGCTGGCTGGAAAAAATGTTGAGTTTTCATCTTCAAGTGAGCTTGCTTCTGTGCTTTTCCATCTGACACTTCAGATTACTTTAATGATGGAGTAGCCTTGATTAAATTAATTCCCCCCTACAAAAGCAGCTGTCTTGTGTCAAGGAATCTGTTCAGCTATCTGGAACGTTTATACTTGCCAAGGAGGAGAGCCAAAGCGCGGACTTAGCCGAGGGAATGCCTGACCGTACCGAAACAGCCATGACTTTGTCACCACTCGTCAGCGCGAAGCCGAAGCTCGGAGGAACATCTCGGGTCTCTGCCCGCAGCCGCGGCTGACGGGAGGTCCCACGGACCCAGCGCCCACAGCGCAGCCCTCGGGCGCGGTGGCCGAGTCCCCAAACACGGGGACACCAGCCACGCCGGGACATCACGCCGGAGCAGGTCCTGAGCACCCCTGCTGCGGGGTGAGACGCTCGGGAAGGGCAAGGGAAAAAACAAAATAAAAATGAAAAACTGGTGCCAGCGAAGTCAATGAACTCAGTTCATGGTTTATCTTAATTTTTTATTTCTAACCCAAAGGTAGTATTTCACTTAAGTCTAATCCTGACCCCAATCTTACTCTCAGACAGCTACTCAGTTGTTTTCCCCTTTTAGCAGTCCTTTTGTAATCTAATCCTTCACTCCCTCTCGCTGAAGTCCTTCAGCATCCGCACACGCAAACCCTGCTGAAACCAGAACCGCCTGCCACGTCTGAGGGGAGTTTGCTTCACAAAGAAAAGCCTTGGAAAAACATCAGAATTGCCATTTCTTTTAAAAAGACATGTTTTCGATCTCACAATATAACCATAGGCTGGACTTTGAAATTACTATTTTTTAAAGTACGAATATGTAATCTTCTCCCCTCGTTTCTTGTCCTTTCAATGCTCACATGCACTGCAGTGGGCTGGAGTCCTATATTTAAAAAATCTCTTGCTTTGTGATTTGGGACACCGTGTGTTGCTTTTAAATTTATCACTACCAGAGTTTGAGAGCTGCAGAGCACTGAGCAGCTCAGGCTTTTCCCTCTTTCACTTCAGCGCCCCAAATCTGAGTTTTCACAACCGATGCACGCACATCACGGCGGACCTTACAGCTCGTTAACCCGGCCGTGCCCACGGGTGTGACGGGTGCCACACCGACCGTGCAATGCTGCACATGCCCTTGCACTGACGCTGCCACGCTGTCCTGCTTGTGGGCTGCACGGCGTTCCTTAAGGCGGAAAGCTGCTCCATGGGGACCCTGGCACGAGGAACTGAGTCTCCCCGGCAGGGCAGTGGGACAGTGCCGGTGGTGACAGGGTCCCCACTGTCTTCCTGGCAGCTGGGGGATGGCAGAGCCTCCCCAAGCCGTGGTTTTGCTCCATTAGTGCAATCCAGCCGTGGGGGCCATGTGTGACCCTCCACAGCACGTGGAGATCGCTGTGACCAACATGCCCAACGCAACCACGGCTGCAGGAACAGCTTCTACTGATGATTCACCGGGTTTTACCCTTGCATAGCCCGCTACTCCGACACCTGGGGACACCAAGGGACATGGGGGGGGATGCCATGGGACAGAGCACGCAGCTGTTAACCCCAACCACCCTCTGCTCCGCTCTGTGAGACCCCCCTGCAGCGCTGCCTCCAGCGCTGGGGCACCAACAGCAGGACATGGAGCTGTTGGAGCGGGGCCAGAGGAGGCCCCGGAGATGCTGGGAGGGCTGGAGCCCCTCTGCTGTGGGGACAGGCTGAGAGAGCTGGGGGGGTTCAGCCTGGAGAAGAGAAGGCTCCAGGGAGACCTTCCAGCCCCTTCCAGGCCCTCAAGGGGCTCCAGGAAAGCTGGGGAGGGACTCTGGAGCAGGGAGGGGAGCCATGGGACGAGGGGGAAGGGTTTTACACTGCAAGAGGGGGGATTGAGATGAGATGTGAGGAAGAGATTCTGTGCTGTGAGGGTGGTGAGACGGAACCTGGGGAGCTCTATGAAACCCGCACCCCATGGCTATAAAATAAGTATTTTCACAAATTCAGACGCTAGAGTCTTCTAAAAGTGCACTTTTCCCAGGCATTAGAAGACACCTCACTGAAAAGTGAAACGACTGGAAGAGAAGCTAATCCCGGCTGGCTCACACAGGACACCTGCGGGCCGCCCCCTCACAGCCCGCAGGCCCAGTCGCGGCCGGGGCGGGGTGGGGAGGGGGGTGTGAAAGCCGCCCCTCACCGGGCTGCCCGCCCCGGGACCCCTCGCGGAATGCCCCATTTCAGCCTTCGGGGCCGGGCCGGGCCGGGCCGGTCGGTCCCCGCCGGTGTTGGGTTACGGCGCGGGCGGCCGGCGCTGGGTGGGGCGGGAGGCGCCGCGGCCCGGCCCGGCCCGGCCCCGTCCCGCCTCTCCCCTCCGCTCCGCTCCCTGCGGGCCCGGCCTGCGGCGGCCCGGCTGCCCCTCCGCCCGCCCGCGGGGATGAGCGGGCTGCGGCGGCTCTTCCGCGGCAGCGGGCGGGCGCTGGCGTTCGTCTTCGCCGCCTCCGTCGTCTGGCTGCTGCTCGACATGGCCGCGCTCCGCCTCTCCCTCGGCGACGCCGGCGGGCGGCTGCTGAGGGAGGCGGCGGGCGGAGGACAGGGGCGGGCGGGGCGGCGCGGACCCCCGGCCCTCCCGGGCAGCCCCCGGCCCGGCCCCGCCGCGTTCGGCCGCGCAGGGAGGGCGGCCGCCCGCCGGGAGCCCCCCGGCCCGCCGAGCCACCCGCCCGCCGCCGGGCGCCCCGCGGGCCCCCCGGGGGCTCGGCCGGCCCCGCCGCGCTGGGCTGTCGGGCGGAGGGGCGGTGCGGGGGCCGCAGCCACCTCGAGGGCAGCGGAGGAGGTTGAGACGGAGCCCGCGGGACGCGGAGCCAGGCGGCGGGGGGCACGGCCATCGCCCCCCAGCGAGCCCCCAGCCCCGGGGGCTGCCCGCCCAGCAGGGGCCCGGGGGACGGTGGCTGGGGTACCCCGACACGCCGGCACGGTGGGGAGAGGCAGCCTGGCACCCCCGGGGGCCCTCCCTGCGCCGGGGGAAACTCCGGTAGGAAAGAAAGAAACTTCCTCGGAAAATCACTTCGTCCTTATTAGCAAAGAGGGGACAAAACCCGCCGGCGCAGCAGCCCCCCAGCTTGGATCTGAGTCTGCAGGGAGCTCCACAAAGAGCCGAGGAAAGCGCAACGAGCAGCAGATCGCTAACGAAGATGGCAACGGTGCCCATGCTGCCAACGCCATCACCGGGGCCACAGTGCTGGGTGGGCAGAGCCGGACGCTGGGTGCGACGCCGGGAGCAGGTCCCGGTGTGCCTGCCACCTTCGAGGACGGGCAGGAGCGGGCAGGCGGCAGCAGCCTGGGAACGCACAGGGTCTTGTCCCTGGATGTGACACTTGCCCCCCGAGACCCCCAAGCTCCTGGCCAGTTTGGACACCCTGTTGCAGTCCCTGACGATAAACAAGAAGAAGCAAAAAGCAGATGGAAAGAAGGGAACTTTAATGTCTACCTCAGCGATTTGATCCCCGTGGACCGAGCCATCGTGGACACCAGGCCTGCCGGGTAAGACCTGCTTCCCTCGCACATGTACCTGTGCCATGGCCCTGGGAGCCCGCGGCTGGCTTCCGGGGAGGGCTGTGGGGCACGCCATGGCCTTAGCTTCGTGTGTGCTAGCCATGGGGCAGCTCTGCCTTTCCAGGTAAGAGCAGCTAGATATTAATCGTAAAGCTGGGTAGAGTTTGCAGGTTGTCTTAACCCGCTGAGCCCTGCTGTCCAAAGAGGCTGGGCCACGCGAGGCAGGCGATGGGGCTCAGGCCTCTTTGTGCCTGGTTTATCAGGGCATGCACTAGCCTGCAATCGAGATGGTCTGGGGGACACCCTGGGAGCCATCCATTCTGCAGACCGGTGGCACCACTGCCCTCGAGCCCTGCAGTCGGTACCCACTCTGCAGAGGCAACTTGGGGGACCCGAACCTGTGGGCACATGCAGGGAGGGACGCAGAGTTTTAGTTGGGAAAACTGTCATTCAGTTAAAGTTGTCCCCACAAAATGCGTGGCTGATTCTGCAAATCTCGGTGTTGCAGTTCAGAAAAGGCGCTCCCTCCCCGAAGTCCCTGTAGAAGAGGAAAGGGTGGAAGGCGGCGAGCGCAGCGCCCTGCCGAGGGAAGAGGCGCAGGGCTGGAGGGGCTCCCTCCCCAGGGCGGCTGCACCTGGGCAGCGCAGGGAGGGTCCAGGGAAGGTGCCAGTTCAGGTGAATGGCAGGTTTGTCTCATACTTGGCTTTTCCTGCTGCAAACATCTCTCAGTCCCTTGGCAGGGAGAGACCTGCCCCACACAGAGACCCTCCCGTGTCCCTCTGCCTGCGCTTGCCGGGGACAGGTGTGGTGGGATGGAAGTTGTGCTGTGAGTTGTCCCCTGTCCCATGGCGATGCACAGACATTTCCATGGTGCTGTCAGTGCTCACGGTGAAGGCCTGCACGGGAAGGAACAGGGCAGGGACAGGGGGAGACAGTAGGACTGGTTTCAGCAGGCAGAAGGTGCCAGCTACGGAAGTCGCCTGTGCACAGAAAAGAGCTGTGGCGGCTCAAAGCCAGGCCAGTGTTCGGTCTTTGACAGCAAAGCCCTGGAGCTGTGGAGCAGAAGCCACCTCCCAGGAGCGCCGGCAAGCACAGCCCGCCTGTCTGTAGTGACCGTGAGTGACGCACCTGCCTAGGAGGGAACGGCATCGCTGTCGGCGTCACAGGGAACACCTTGGCCAAACAGGGGCATG
This sequence comes from Sterna hirundo, assembly GCA_009819605.1. Classification (NCBI taxonomy): domain Eukaryota; kingdom Metazoa; phylum Chordata; class Aves; order Charadriiformes; family Laridae; genus Sterna; species Sterna hirundo. Next base: position 84,765,136 of record CM020440.1, read on the forward strand.
GCAGGAATCCAGCTGTAAGGGCCAGCTCACGGCAATGGCTGTTGGCAGCTCTCAGCGATCAAACAGCACGATACTGTTGTGCTGGAGTCTTCCAGTCGCTCCCAGTTTAGACCTCGGTTCCTCTTGTGATCCTTGCTGGAGTGCTGGACTAAACCACTGAAATTTGTCCAACAGGAAACTTGTCACAGCCTTCAGTCTGCCTCCCCGTGTGCAACACTTGCTGCTTTCCGAGCTTTACCTGCCGTGCTAGTGCTTGCTGAGCACGATGCCTCTGCAGAAATGCCTGCAGGAGTCCCACCAAGGAGGAGCAAGGTGCAGAAGTCCTATATTTGCTGGCCGGGGGTGGCCAGGAGGCTCACAGGGAGCGTGCCTTGCAGACCCCGCTTCCAGAGCCCTGCATCCTATGTCAGCCAGCAGCGCAGGTCCCTGCGTGCCTCTCCCCAGGCTGCTGTCTTATCTTCTCTGGACAATCAAGTTAACCGGGTTTAGACAGGGACACAGATTTCCTGGCCCAGCAAAAAAGAATGTCACATGCGGCATGGCACAGTGGGGTCTGGGTAAGTCAGCCCCGGTGCTCATAGATGTGGGGAGGGACCCCGGCTGCGCCCACCAGCAGGGAGAGGACGAGAGGATGGGGCTGGGCACCCCTGCGGCTCAGGTCTTCAGTGCCAAGCTGCTTCCAGACTCAGAGGCAGCAGCTCTAAGGTGACATTTTCCCAAAGCAACTTTAGCATCTCGAGAGCCTACGTCTGCTGACTTCCAGGGTGATGTCAATGGAAGATAAAGGCTGTCATGTATTTTTGTTTAAAAGCCTGTTTTGGGGTGAAATTTCAAAAGGTTTGACTTCTACTTAACATTAATTATATAAGTTATTATATATGCATATATAAAAAATATATATGTGTGTACATAGAGTTAGCAAAGATATGGAGCCCCAACTCACACAGGACATAGTGAAATACCTTTAGCTGGGGGTCAGCAATAACAAACCCATTGCTCTCTGCCTAGAAATCCTACCTTTTTTAGGCAAGAAGTGATAAAAAGGTGTTCCTCAGTCTGAGGTTTCCCATCGCCCTCGCGCAGACGCTTTCCAGCTCCCCATGTACACACAGGCTTTGGCCAAGAGCCCATTTGCTGCTGACAAAGGGGCTAAAGAGACACGTCCTCTCAGCAGGTACTGCCCAGCTTCACGCAGCCTTCACGGCCTGCGTCTCGGCTGCTTTTCTCAGCTGCTCTCCCCCCGCCTCTCCATGCAATGAAAGCTGTTGTGCTCAGCAGCTGTCTCTTGCCGTATCCATGGCCCCTGTCCCTCCTACCCCTGGGAGCTGCCTCCTTTGGATTCCCTGTAGGAGCAATTACAATTCATCTCTTTTCTCCTAGTTTAACTCTCCCGTGTTGTCCTGTCTCCTTCTGGCCAGGATCTCCCTGGCAGTTCAGCCCCTGCCTTCTCTCCATCAGCCCCGGAGCCCTGCCAGCGTGCCCAAACCACCCCCCCAAAGCTGCAGAGAGGTCCCATCACCATGGGCCAACACCCTTCTGGTTTCCAATCAAACCACATCACACAGCGCATCCCTCCGGGCTGGGCCAGCCCTGGCCCCTGCCCGAGGAGAGACAGGCTACAGAAGGAGAGGGAAAGACACCTCCCAAGGATTGCCACAGAGAGTAATTCTGGGGTTTTTTTTCACTTACCCAGAGCACTTCTGGTCAGCTGCGAAGCCCTGGAATACCTCTGAATTTTCTTCACACCACCACAGGCTCTGAGCTGTGTGGTGCCATGGCATCAGCATCCGAGCCAGCACCAGCCCAACCCAAGGGGCCGTTCATTGAGGCAGAAGAAAAAGAAGCCACTTTTCCGTACAGCAGAGTGAACGGTGGTTTTGATTCACTGCTGAGAAATTAATTTTCTGCATCCGCAGATGGGCTGGTGCCTGTCCTGCCTGCAGGAGGTCTGCTCTGGAAGGACAAGAGAGAAAAACCTGCTATCAGACTTCAGCCTGCTGACGAGAGAGACAGAGCAAATCCCCGCAATTCGTGGGTATTCTGGGACAAGCCGGCCGGTCTTGGAGAGCACAGCACTCTGCCGGGCTGGAGATCCCCTCGGAGACGGGAGATCCCTGAGGGACCCCTGCTTGGATTGCAAATGGGAGAGGAGAAAAGCTGCTCATCCCCCTTTTGTTCAAACACAGAAGGTGCAGACCTGACCCAGCTGTTCCGTTTTTGGCCGTCACAGAATAAAATGGCAAACTCGTGGACACGGGAGAAATCGCATCGCTCCTCGGACCCGCCGATGCGTGTTGCTGGCTGGGCACTGGGAGCCCCTGCCCGTGGGTGGCTCTGGGGAGCCGTGGGCGCTCAGGGTGCGAGATACGGGGTGCTCAGGGTGCAGACCCACCGGTGCCATCATACATGAAATTCAGGTGCTTGGATGTTTTCCCATCCTCCTGGGTTGCAGAAGTTGGACTGGGCGACTCTTCCTTGCTGTCTGCATGTTTGACAAGCTGCTGTGCCAAGTAACCCTCCATGGAAATGGCTGTTTCCCTGCATTTTGAACATAATACCGATTCTTTTTGTCCAGCAAGGCTCCGATGCAGCCTGGGATCCCAAGTCCCGCGGGTGCTTGGAGCATCACAGGATCCTTTCCCTGCAGGAGTCCCCAGGCCAGTGGCGCAGAGCTGGGATCGGCCTTGCTCTGCGGGACCATTGCACTGTTTGCTCACAGAAAGGGGATATTATCACCCTGGGGGTGGGGAGTTAATAAGAGGTCCCTGTTAGAAAGGAGCGAGCACACCCTGTCCCGGCCGGGCTGTGTGGGGAGTTGCCCCCACTCACCCCTCTGCTCCTTCTCCCCAGAAATTCCCATTGGGGGGGTTTGCCTCCATACTTCACGTTTGGCAATTCCCCCCTCCCCGTGCCTCTTCCTGACAAACCATAAGCCTGGAGGTTTTCGGGAGCACGCCTGGCCGTTGCCTGTGAGCCCCTGTTGCCATTGCAGGTGCTCCAAGCAGCGGGTTCACGATGACCTCCCGACCACCACCATCATCATGTGCTTCGTGGATGAAGTGTGGTCCACCCTGCTGCGCTCCGTTCACAGCGTCCTCGGCAGATCTCCTCCACACCTGATTGAAGAAGTCATTTTGGTGGACGACTTCAGCACTAAAGGTAGGGGAAGCTTCTACCTTTATGAAACTAATATAACTTGAGGCCAAAACGCGATTTGTTCGCTGTAATTCAATTCTGAGTAGTAGAAGGAAATCGCATTTTCTCCTTTCGCTGTATTGAAATACGTCCCCATCCAGCGTTGTTGTCTCTCCAGATGAGGGGGATCAGAGGCCAGATGGGCACTGGGGGGTGGCCATGGGCAATGGAGCCGTGGCAGCTGCCCAACACCCTGCCCAACTTTATCATTCACATCTCTCCCACCCCCGTTCACTCACTGTGCAGTTTCCAGCCCAGTGCCCCGTGTTGGTGCTGGCGGCAGGGAGGAGCAGCACACGCTCCCCCGGTTGCTCCAAGAAGGGGGTAGTTGCAGTAAAAGCAGTGGTGACCCAGGCTTCTGTGTGTGCACGGCGGCTTTGCACGTGTGCTGACATATTTCAGATGATATTGAACCTCTGCTTTGTAATGCTTAGGCTCTCTGCTGACTTCAGCCCTTAAAAATTTAGGAATGATGTAATTTTCCAACTGCTGGTTCTTCAGGGAAAGTGCTGTCTCAGGCAAACTTCAGAGCTCATGCCACGCATACAGAGAGCCTACAATGTAACGAGACAATAGGTGCAAAAAAGAGGAGAAAAAACTCAGTTTGCTCATTTTTAAAATAATCGTGTTCATACCACTTCCCCTCAAAAGCATCTTTTCAGGTTTCCTCTTTACTTTCTCCCATGGCTTCCCTTCGTTAGCCAGTGAATGACTGAAATGCTGGGTTCATACCTAAAACCTCGCAAGTGCAGGTGAGTTAGAGAGAGCCGTGCTCGGCACTGCTGTAATCCGACAGCAGCAATAACCTACAACAAACACGTCCACAAATGTTTCACTCTTGGAGCCGTTCAAAGCTTTTAACTGGCTTTTGAAATGCAAACAGTTATATTCTTCTGGAAAGAAACAAGCAGTATTCATGAAGCCCACCGGTGAGGGAGGTCGGGGTCCCTGCAGACCCAGCGGTGTGAGTGGGTGCCGTCTCCAGACGAAGCGCTCGGAGCGGCAGCAGCTGCAGGACCCTGGCAGAGGTTCCCGGGCTGGGAACAGGACAGCCTGGTGCTTGAGTGCCCCGGGCCACGTTTCCTCACACCCTCTTGTTCCTGAGAGTTTACCACCAGCTGCCTCCACAGCCACAGGAAACCGTGACAAAAGCAACCTGGAAAGTAGAGATGTGCCACAGCAAACCCTTGTGCAGTTTAAACTTGGGCTGAGCCTTTAAATGTGGTGCTTAATATCGAGAAATCTGTAAAGCACATCAAAAATATTTTTTTAGGCAAAGGAAAACAATTCACGGGCGGATTTTAATGGCAATTATAGTGCAGTGAAGAAAAAAAGTTCATTTTGGAGTCTTTGAACAATTGTTCAACCATTCTATGATTCTATGAAATTCATCAACTTCAGCCTAAACCTGCTGGTGCTGACACAGCTGGGAGTCACCGGAGAGCAGGCTCGGACTGCAGCGCCGTGCACCAGAAGCCCTGCAGCTGTGCCCAGATGTTCACGCCCCAGACCCAAGGACACCAGTGTGTCCAGGAGGTGCTTCGAAGGAAAACCTGCCCGCTGCCTTTCACCCTGGAATGGTGTACGAAATGGGTAAGTCAGCCTCGCCCTCTCCTTCTCCTTCTCTGCAGAGTACCTCAAGGAGAAGCTGGACACATACATGTTGCGATTCCCAAAGGTGAAGATCCTCCATCTCAAGGAGAGGCACGGTCTAATACGGGCCAGGCTGGCAGGAGCGGAGATCGCCAAAGGTAGGGCGAAAGCCGTTTTACAGCCCCGCCAGGGTCCCCCAGAGGTGCCAATAAGCCATCTCCGGCATTGAGCTTTAGTCCCCTCACAGTAAACTATGGGCATCTTTTCCGTATGTGAAGCATGAGGGTCTGATGAGGGGATGAGCTGTGGCTTGTCCGGCCCCTCAGCGTGGCCCGCATGAGCAGCATTTGGGATCTCCAGCCGTGGCCAGGCTGTGTCAGCCCCAACACTGCCATTGCTGCCAGGAGCCACCCTGCTTCGCTCTGCGGCCCCCGATGGCTGGGCGGTGAAAACATGCTCTGGGCTACAGCTGGGAGGTTTGGGGAGCCGTGGGGGGGGATGGCACCATCAGCAGCACCCTGAGCCCACAGGAGGCGGATGGGGATGGGGATGGGGACAGGGTGCCTGATGCTGCCCCGGGCTCTGCCGCAGGTGCCGTCCTGACCTTCCTGGACTCGCACGTGGAATGCAATGTGGGGTGGCTGGAGCCACTGCTGGAGAGGGTCCACCTGAGCCGGGCCAAGGTTGCCTGCCCTGTCATCGAGGTCATCAGTGACAAGGACATGAGGTAAGGTGCCCCTGGGAAACCCAACATCCGTGCCAGTGGCTTGAGCAAACCCTCTTACTGGGACCTCCAACATGGTAATTACAGGAAAACACAGGTCCAGAGCTCCTAACTGGCCTTCAGCAGCCTTTCACAAGGGATACGTAACTTTGCTGTACACCAGAAATTAACATTAGTGGTGGACGTGGCCTCTTCATTTATCACACACACCTTTTCTCTTTTTCATGACTTTTAGTACACGAAGAGGATTCCTGATGAAATTTGTTAAAATCCTGTTTTAATTATGTACAGATATTCATCTTCACTCATTAAGGGTGACATTTCAATCAGGAATGTGACTCAGAATTAGTCATCCCCATCTTTTCCCCGTTTAGTTACATGACCGTGGACAACTTTCAGCGTGGGATTTTTACTTGGCCAATGAATTTTGGATGGAGGCAGATTCCACAAGAGGTCGTCGAGAAAAATAAAATCAAGGAGACGGATATAATAAGGTAAAAAAAGCAAAGGTGAGAGCTCTGTGGACCAAACTGTTAATAATTTAGGAACAAAGGCTCCTTCCAGGCCAAATGTTATGCCTTTGCTTGTAAGGACGAGAGAGGCAGTGGTCAGTGTGGGCAGTCACGTCACCAGACGTGGGCATAGCCTTTCTCGCCCCTCGTGGTACAGCTGGCATTTCACTGGTGCCACCAGGACTGGGGGACGTATCGTTGTATGTTTCCCTTCCATGCCCAGTTACAGCTTTCAGGCTGGGTAGAACCACCCAAATGCCCTCTATTTTAAAGGGACAAATGGGGTGGTCCTTGCTGTCTCCGTAAGTGCCATCTCGGGCGCTGTCGCTGAGCATTTGGTAGCCTGCAGCTTATCAGTGATTCCCTTGTTCAAAGCAAGGGGAATGGGACGGGTGCTTCCCCACCAGCTGACATGCCATGTGCCTTCTCTGTTCCCAGGTGCCCGGTCATGGCAGGTGGCCTGTTTTCCATCGATAAGAAGTATTTTTTTGAGCTGGGAGCATATGACCCAGGACTGGATGTCTGGGGAGGTGAAAACATGGAGATTTCATTCAAGGTACGTCTCCCTGGGCAGCCTGTCCCGCACGCCTGCATCCCCGCCAGCCTGGCTCGGGTGGTGGGCTCAGCTCCGTGCTGGAGACCCTGTCCCTCCTGGCAGTTCTCTGCTTCTCTTCTGGCTTGCACAAAGCCAGCACCCGACATTAGCCCGTGTTTCTATCAAAGCAACAACCTCTGTTTCTCAGGTCTGGATGTGTGGGGGAGAGATTGAGATTGTTCCATGCTCCAGAGTTGGGCACATTTTCAGGAACGACAATCCTTATTCCTTCCCGAAAGATCGGGTGAGAACGGTGGAGAGGAACTTGGCCCGCGTTGCAGAGGTCTGGCTGGACGAGTACAAGGAGTTATTCTACGGCCACGCTTACCACTTGGTCTTGAAAAACCTGGATGTCGGCAACCTGACTCAACAAATCCAACTGCGAAAGAAGCTTCAGTGCAAAAGTTTCAGGTGGTACCTGGAGAATGTCTACCCAGACCTGGAAGCTCCCGTGGTTAAAGCCAGCGGGCTGGTACGTACCCAAATGACTTGCTGTCCTTCGTTTAAACATGTTTTCCATGGCTGGCTAGACTTGGGAGCATCCTGGTATGCTGACTCTGAGTTGCTTCCCTGGCTTTTGGTAACATTTTTGAATATTTCCTCTGTGGAGGTGGTCTGGATTCCCAGGTGTTTTTACGAAGGAAGGGGTCACAATTCCAAGAGACGGTTTCCCATTACAGAGCTGGCTCAGTGTTTAAACGCCAGATGAGCGTCGTGGAACAGCGATGACCAGGGGCTGCGCCTCCAGGGCGGGCGGTCCAGCACCCTCCTGCCCGCGCATCCTTCTGGCCAGGCCGGGAGGGAGAGGTCCCTTTTGGGGCGGGTTAGGGGTGCGCAGGCAGGGCAGGCAGTGCAGGCAGTGCAGGCAGGGTTTGTACCGGGGCTCTGCCGCCAGCAGAGCGCAGCAGAAATCCGCTTTTCCTCCGTGCTGCCTGCAGAGGGGCCGGGCAGCAGAGCCCTGGCACCTCTCCAGAGCAGGTGAACTTGCGCCTCGGGAGGGGTCCCTGGGCAGAAAACACCTTAAAATCCATTTTGGATCAAGTCCTGCCTCTGCAAGCCCCCGGCTGGCTGATGAGCACAGCCGTGCCAGGCTCTGTTTCTCCTACGCCACCCCTCCAGCTCCACGCCAGGGAACTCCTGGTGCTCTCTGGCACTGGGTCCTGCTTCTGCTGCTACTCCACGGGTATTCAGTGTCACTTCAACAAAAGGTGAATTAAACAAGAATAAAGTGTGAGTTCTAAATTTGGCCCAGCCCTGAGCCTCAGCAGAATATCACCTGCTGCTTTAAACATTCAGAGACCTCAAATATTCTGCCCAGAAAAGATACAACATTGATTGCAAACTAGTTATAATTGCAATAGCAAAAGCAAAATATCTGGTTTGTCACAAAAATTACAGCGTTGCCAGGAATGAGAACTCAAGGGTGTGCTGCCTTCCCCGCCCGCCCCGTCTCCCCGTGCCACGGCAGGAGCAGCACTTGCCGAGCGGAGGTGGCTGGGGGCCGGTGACCACAGGGCTGGCACAGCTTGGGGAGCGAGAACAAGAACTGCCTGTCCCCCCCAAGCCCTGCCAAGGCGCGTGGCCTCCAGTCACTGCACCGGCCCTTCGGCGAGCCAGGAAAAACCACAGCAACCGTTTGGCCGCGTTTCAGGCTTGTCCGTGGGCCAAGGGCGTAACGTGAAGGTTCGCCGTCACAGGGGTCCCCAGGGACCAGGTCTGGCGCTCTGCCAGCTGCAGCCGGTGCGATGCTTCTGTGATGGAGCTGGGAAGGTGGCTGTGCTTCCTCCAGGTGAGCTCTCAGCACCCATGGAAAAGCTGTAGGAAACTGCTGGTTTGGGGCGGATTGTGAGCAGAGGATCCATTCGGACGCATCCATCCGTCTCGGTGTCTCATCTCCTGGCAGCTGCACGCACACGGACCAAGGGCTGGCTGTGGGGAAACGCTCCAAAACCCGTGTGGCTGAAAGCCCACGTCCTGCCGTCCCTTCCAGAAAGCGCGTTTGCATTAGCCTGAAGGCTTCAGTGAAACTTTGGCTTAAGTGACATTTTTAAAAAAAAGAATTAGCAGAATAGTTTTGAGAACATCAAAAAGTGGAAATTTCTTGAGAAACATTCACTTTTCCAGCTCTTTTGTTTCAATCAGGGCAATAAAACTCCGTATCAAATTCAGTGCAAAGCAGTTAGACCATCTAGAGAGACCTCTGCTTTAGCTGAACCAAAACCTCAACTTTTCAGAGGTGTTTGTGAAAATTTTCAAGACGTTGCCTTCTTTGTTCTGATTTAGGCCACCTGAATCGCTCTTTCATCTTCATTCTCAAAATTTAATAGGGCAGAAAATCTGTTTTTCAGCTAGCTCTGCAAATTCCAGCTGTGCTGAACACTGTCCAAAGTTACTCGAGAACTCTTTTCTGAATGGCCTAATTATTCACCGGGATTAATTCATAAGTTCTTCAGAAATTCTGAAAGAAGGCGAAGGAAGGACGTTTGCAAGGAATGGGAGCTGTGAGCAGTCCCGACTGATGTGCCGCCGGGGCTGTCTGAGGAGCCGGTCCCTGCAGACTGGGGCCGACCAAGCCCTCGGCAGACGTGAGTCCCCGCAGCGCGGTGGGCTGCAGCCCAGGAACGGGGGGGCTGGCAGAGCTCAGCCCAGTGTTTTCAGCTTTCCTGTGTGATCTCCCACGCTCCTGAGGCAGCTCTGAACGCGCCAGACCAACAGCATTGAGAAAACGCCTCTGGCAGAGCACGCTGTGCACGGACACCAGCGCTGGCCGGGCAGTGGGGGACGGCTCACCTGTGGGGGACAACTGCAGGGACAACCAGCAAAGAGAAGTGGAGCTGAGGAGCAAGAGCCTGAGGCTCCCTCGCAGCAAGCTGGGGGCTGGATCATAGAACCATAGAATGGTTTGTGTTGAAAGGGACCCTAAAGCCCACCCAGTGGCACCCCCTGCCCTGGGCAGGGACACCTCCCACCAGCCCAGGTTGCTCCAAGCCCCGTCCAACCTGGCCTTGAACCCCTCCAGGGATGGGGCAGCCACAGCTTCTCTGGGCAACCTGGGCCAGGGGCTCACCCACCTCACAGCAAACAATTTCTTCCCCAGATCTCATCTCAATCCCCCCTCTTTCAGTGTAAAGCCCTTCCCCCTCGTCCCATGGCTCCCCTCCCTGCTCCAGAGTCCCTCCCCAGCTTTCCTGGAGCCCCTTGAGGGCCTGGAAGGGGCTGGAAGGTCTCCCCGGAGCCTTCTCTTCTCCAGGCTGAACCCCCCAGCTCCCTCAGCCTGTCCCCACAGGAGAACATAGTGATGGAACCGTTCCCCAGGGCTGGCTGCGGGGTCCATGGCGGAGGGCCGGAGCCCAGGGCCCCCTGCCTCACCTGGGATGGGACCGGCCAGAGCCAGGACGGGACCACCAGGAGCTTGTGTCATCTGCACACAGTGGCTGCTCAGCACAGCAATGGGAAGGGATTCTGCGGTTGTTACTGTTGGGAGCTGTTGTTTTGGGGAATTGCAGAACAGGAACATTAGCTGTGTCCAAAAACAACTCAAAAAAGAATGTGTCTCATCCAGCCTTGAACGGTTCTGGAAGGGGCTCATTTCAAGCTCCTCTCAGTAGAAAAACATGTGTAACGGACAAGATGTGTGTTTACACACCCCTCCAAGGACCATGACACATCATCTCTGCTTCGCTTAGTTAAGTGGACAGTATTAATCAGTGTCCTGTGAATCCAGCAGGTTAACTGTAGTGTAACAGCCTCTCCTCTGTCTTGGGAGTTTATGTCTAAATTTGCATTTTGTTTTTGTTTTCCAGCTTGTTAACATAGCCATGGCAAGATGCATCACTGTGGAAAACACCACTCTAGCTTTTGAGGCGTGCGATGTTAACAACAAGGTAAGGATGCCCTGCGTACCAAGCCTGTTACACTCCTTTTAGTGCACGGCGTAGAGCTCCTGAACGCCCCCATGGTGAGCGGCCCCCTCCCAGGAGCTAATGCGGTCCTTCCCACCGGGGGGGACATGCCAAAGGATGCCTGGGAGCAGCGAGGGGCAGGAGTTGCCTGTTTGCAAAGCCTGTAGCCAAGCAACAACCCCAGAACCAGGAAATTCAAGTTTTATAAAGCCCTGAGCACGTGAGAATGGGGAGACGTGTGTAAGTACAGGCAGCGTCCTGCGTGCCCCTGCAGAACACCCAGCTGCACTCTGTGCCTGGGTGGGAAGCAGCCGCGGTGGACAGTCTCTCCCTTCCTGTCCAGGCAGCGTTTGTTAGGCAGCTCCCTACTAATGGCTCGCTGTCTGGCACAGGCCAGCCTGCGGATCACGGCCCCAAGCGTACGGGGGGGGTTCCCATCTGCAGCGAGTGCTGGGGTGCAGGCAGGGGAGGTGGCAGGAGAGGTCTTCCCATGGATCGTGGCTTTCCCCATCCCCTGGTCCTGGGCGAGGGCAGGCGGAAGGCGAGGGGAGCCTCTGCCGGCTGCTTGCCAGCCTGGCCAGGGGAAGGCCAGCGGGTCCCAGCTCTCCCCCGTCCCTCCCCACAGGACCAAAAGTTCAACTACACCTGGCTGCGGCGGATCCAGCACGGAGAGCTCTGCCTCGCCCCGGCCGGCGCCGCGGGAGCGCTGGGGCTGCGCCGCTGCCAGGGACGGAGCCGCAGCCCCACCTGGCTGCACAGGTCACTGGCCACCATCCAGCCGGACCTGGTAAGTGAAGCGCTGGTGGCCCACGGTTCCTGGTTTGGCTCTGCACGCTGGCGTGCAAAGAGATGGGCAGGGTGCACCCTGTACGCCGGCACTCTGGGCCCGGCTTTGCCAAATCTGTCTCGTCTTTTCACCTTTTCACCCCCGGCGTGGGTCCCACCACCTTTCCCCGCGGGGACAGCGGCACACGCCCTGCGTTAGGCTCCATCCCTCCCAGTGATGTCCAGCCCGGTGCCCCGGCACCGCGGGCCAGGCCGGGGAGACGCCGGTCGTGCTGAGGCATTGGCTCCAGCAGGGCTCCACGGTAACAAAATGTCCCAGTTTTACATAGAAACCATCGATAGCACTTACAAGGAGATGATTTGATATTGATTGGCATTCAGCTCACAGCGTTTTTTTTCAAAGAAAACATTTATGAAAAGGAGAGGAACGGATACTTATATTTATTACCTGCACTGCAAATAGCAAGAGTCACAACGGTATCTCTGTCAGCCTGGTGTAAGTAGTTGTCCAAAATGCTGTGAAATGGCATACTTCATATTTAAGAAAGAAATAGTCTTAATTTAAGAAAAAGAAAATGTAGCTGTGTTATACACTCAGCATATTGACAAGTTCCCATTCTGCTTTAGTCTGAAAAAATAAAACTTTGAAAGCCAGCAGGCTGCAGCGCCAAGGCTCACAAAGGCCAGGCAGTTTTGTGAAAAACAGATGAAAATTGTCATCCATTTAGGAGTCCAGAGAGCATTACTGGTGCGCGGGGAGATTTTGTCTCCTGTTCCAGCTCACCTCGAGCCCCGAGTCGGACGTGTTCGGCGTTCTCTGCTGGAACAGGGGCTGGGCAGAGGCGGCTGCTCCGGCCGCAGCAGTGTCTGCCACCACCACCGTACCTGGGGACAGGTGGCCTCGGTCGATACAGGTGCATCGGCCTTGACCAGTGCCAGCAATAGGACGTCTGAGGAGCAGCTCAAAGGCTGGTGAATGCCAGCTGAAGGAGTTAGGGTGCTTTTTCTTCTGTTGTCACAGTCATTGTGTCGTATTAGAGCCAGCAATGTGCACTCACATTGCAGAAAGCCCCCTGCACCCCAGCAGCGTGGGCAGGGGGGCGAGGGGGGGATTCTGCCCCTCTGCCCCGCTCTGTGAGACCCCCCTGCAGCGCTGCCTCCAGCGCTGGGGCACCAACAGCAGAAGGACACGGAGCTGTTGGAGCGGGGCCAGAGGAGGCCCCGGAGATGCTGGGAGGGCTGGAGCCCCTCTGCTGTGGGGACAGGCTGAGAGAGCTGGGGGGGTTCAGCCTGGAGAAGAGAAGGCTCCGGGGAGACCTTCCAGCCCCTTCCAGGCCCTAAAGGGGTGCTACCAGAAAGTTGGAGGGGGACTTTTTACAAGGGCATGTAGTGATAGGACGAGGGGTAATGGCTTCAATGTGAAAGAGGGGGGACTGAGATGAGATGTGAGGAAGAAATTGTTTGCTGTGAGGGTGGTGAGCCCCTGGGCCAGGTTGCCCAGAGAAGCTGTGGCTGCCCCATCCCTGGAGGGGTTCAAGGCCAGGTTGGACGGGGCTTGGAGCAACCTGGGCTGGTGGGAGGTGTCCCTGCCCAGGGCAGGGGGTGGCACTGGGTGGGCTTTAGGGTCCCTTCCCACCCAAACCATTCCATGACTCTATGACTAATGATGCGAAGTGAACTTCTGCCCAGACAACACTGTACATGTCATTTCAGGAGTCTTTCATCTAGGTGTTAATGAATTGCTAATGCTAAGGGGTGACACAAAAATGTCCCTTACCTTTGGCAGCACTCGCAGCATCGCCTTGCTGACACATGGGTTAAGCAGATAAAGGCCAGCAGATGTGAAAAGCAAAAGGATGGAGATCGCACAGACTCTTCATTCTTTCATAATCCAGTTTACTGCCCCGGCATTTGAACTTCATTGCTGAATTACCTAACATCCTTTTCAGCACAGTCAACGGGCTCTGAGTTCATCAGCCGAGAAACTCCAAAATACGGAAATCAGTCTCCTGCCATACGTTCCCCTGTATTGCAAACGCCATCTGGAGTGATTTCCTTTGCATGGTAATTACCACTTGGACAGGGAGAGAACTAATCTTCCCATTTCCAGTGAACGAAAAGCCACGAAGCAGAGAAGGTACGGCCTGGTCCTGGCCCAGCATCATGTGCGGGCATTGGATCCCACCCAAAATCCCTCTAGGTCAGCAAAGAGATCTTGCGTATTAGGGAAATGCGAAAAAAGGGCACCCCAGAAAGAATCGAGCTTTCTCAGTGGAAGAATAGAGCTGCTGCTGCATGAGTCGCGGTACCTAAAGCCCTCTCTCTCTCCCCTGCAGACGGACCACATCATCTCAGAGCACCTCCAGCAGCCGGCGTGCTTGGAAGTGGATCCCTCGCACAAAGCCCTGAGGGTCAATGCCTGTGACTCCGCAAATCCTTATCAAAAGTGGCAGTTTGGCAATTACTATGCAGACTGAAGGGAACACAGTTGAACCAGAAACACTGGGTTTTCATCTTGTGAATTCAGCAAGGACTTGGGAAGTCAGCTGTGCGACTTGTGACAGCCATTGCAAAACTGGAAGTTCATTTCCAAATGATAATTGAAATCCCTAATTCAAACCAGCATATTGAGAGATCAGAATACCAAGAGCAGCACATCTGGTTTAAAGATGTCTGAAACAGGTAGGCGTGTTTTCCCCTCACTGTGGAAGACCTTGGCAAAAACTCAAATAATTGTCTGTATTATTAAATGGAAATATTTTCTGAAGTCTCCCATCCTACCGTAAACAAACCTTCCTCAGTTCCCCCCGGACAACAGCATAAGCTACAGAAATACTTCCAGGGCTCTGTAGTCTATAAACAGAAAATTGGGCTGCTTATTCTTCCCCAGCCCGAGAAATGGAAGTTTATTGACCAGCGCATTAAAAAAATCCATCCAACATGCCCATGCTGGGTCTGGCCGCAGGATCCTGCCCTGTGGGACCCGTTGCCTCTGACAGATGAGTATCAGGGTTCCGTTGGAATCGATTGCTTATCGAAAAAGCCTTCTCTTAATAATGGGAGGCCAATGTGGGTCGATAAGCCGCCCAGCAGAGGAGGAAAATGGGGGGCTGCAGAAGAAGCAAGGAGCACGCCTTGCCCACGCCCCGGGGACAGGGAGGATGTGTTCCCTGTGTGGCTTGGAGGTGAGAGGAGGCGCCGGGCCGGCAAACCGGGGCTTATCCTGCTTCTTGCCGGCGGCATGCACCAGCACTCCTCGTCCCAGGGCGGCCGGGCTGTGTCCCCCAGCCCCCATGGCTTTTTCAGGGCTCCCCAGGGACCACCGCCGCTTTCCTTGGCCCCCGGCTGGCCGGGGCATGGGGTTGTGCTGGTGCCTGTGCCGGAGCCCCGTGGTGCTCGGTGCAGCCCTGAGCAGCGTCTTCCCCACCGTGGCGGAGGGAGGGCAGAGACCCCTGGCAGGACGTCTCGCAACCCAAAACTGCTACCTGCCGGCGCTCAGGATGGGTGGAAACGCCTGCTGAACTCGGTGAGGGCTCTGCCTCGGAAACCGAGCTGGCTGCAGAACACAAGTGCGTGCGGGCACACACCTTTGGCGGGGGCTGTCAGAGAGGTGGACACGGGACCTCACCGGCACCAGCCACCGCACAGCGGGGGCAGCGCGGGGTGGCCAGGCTCTGCACACCAAAAGTCCCTCCAAACTTACCATCACGGGCACGTTTTTTTTCTTACTGTGAAATTTTTTATCTCCAAAGGCCGTCACTGGTTGATGGTGCATTTGATAGGAAACTACGTTGAGATGCAGGGTTGGGAACACCGGTGCATCCCAGGCGGGATTTCTTCCCCGGTTTGTTGGGAAGTTCCCGCAGTGGAGGCTGCTCCCCGCGTCCCTGGGGGACAGCAGCACTCCTCCTGCTGCCCTGTGCCGGGCCGAGGGGCTTCTCCAGCACAAGCCTTTGGGGACGCGCAGGGCTGAGCATTGCACTCCGTCCTCACGCCGCGGTTGACCGCATCTGAGCCTCCGGCCTCCCGTGTTCACACACCTCTTACCTCTGCTCCGGTCTTTCGGAAGGCCCCGGTATAACTACCTCTCACGTGGGGGATCAGTGCTGGCAGCGGCTGACAGGCTGCGGCTGACAAAATATTGACTGGCCCAACAGATTTTCCCAGTTGGCTCCCATTCCAGCTGTCTCCCCGATTTTCTCTCCCTCCGTTAGCGCAGCTCGCCTGCAGTCACCATCAGAAAAATGACACAGGCGTTGTTTGTGCAGTCATCTTTTATCAGGAGCATGAATTTCAGCAAATTCTGATTGCTGACATTCGATCACTTGTCAGTGGGCAGGCACCCAATGGTCATATGTCACGGTCACATCCCATTGCCAGGCCTGTCACTCGCGCTCTGCTGCCCCGTGCGGGTAAATGCTCACTTCCACGTTGGTGTCTGTTGCTCACAGCTGGGAGCGTGCCCTGGGGCTGCCGGCAGTGAGCTGCGGCCCTGCCGTAGCACGCCATGGAGGGGCGTTGGGATGGCACCGCGCTGCCTTTGCTGCCAAAAACAAAAGTGTTTTTTCTGTCCCGCTTGGCAGCCGTGGGGATCGGTGTCTTGCTGCTGCCCGCTCCCTCTGCCATCTCCGCCGGGGGCCTGGGGGCAAGGGAGGCTTCGTGGGCGTTAGGGAATGGAGGAAGCACCAGGGGTGGGAAGGTCCGCGGCTGGGGACGGGAGCTGCTGCCATCCCCAGTGTCGGCAGAGGGAAACACGCAGCTTTTCTGACCATGAACAAGTGCACGGGCACGGCACGGCGTGCTGTGCTGCCGTCCATAAGCGCCCTGAATCGAAGTGGCGATGGTTGGAGGCCCTGTTTCTTTTATTTAATTTAAAAAAATAAAGTTTCAAAAAAGGGAATAAATGATAATAGATGAAGCTTCTTCCTCTGAGCCCCATGCGTTAACTCTCTCTCTGACCAATGCAGACCTTTCCAGGGACTCTCCTGCCCTAGTAACTGCCAGGGCAGCCCCAAAACGTCGCCCCAGGAAGAACTGTTAAACCACCAATTTCCCCTGATTCAGGGTTGTGCTAAAAAGCCCTAAAAACCTGAAAAGCACAGCCCCATGCGCTAATGATGCCCGTGTAGCGCGCTATTAGTGCAGCAATGGCAGCAGCGGGCGCTGGCGGCCGTGCCCTGCAGCTGCTGCAGGTGGTGTGGCAGCTGGCACCTTTCTGCCAAAATGGGTTCATTCCCGTTCAAGTTGGGCGCGCGGCGCTCCCGCAAACGCCTCCCGCGGGGGAGCCAGCACCGCGCCGCGCTGCCCGGAGAGGGGGGAAAGGCATCTCGACCCTCCAGAAGGGCTCGATGTACCTCAAACCTGCCATCAGCCCCCACCTGGCTGTTCTCAGCTGATCAAACTCTGCTGTCCAAGGAAGGTAAAAAACTAGTCCCAAGTTTCTTGAAAGTCTCGGCGAGGCTCCACGCTGAGCTGGAACCTGAGCCCACCATACTCCCAGCATCGCATCCCTGCACTTGGAGGCTGGAATCTGGAGTTCAGCTCTCACCTAGGGTATAAGCCGAATGTTAAACACTGTTACAGACAGACCTATGATAAAAGGAGAAAAAAATCTGCCTTTTGCTAAAGCGAGCACAGGGCCCAGCCAGCCGTGCCCCTCCCTGCGGTACGGACGGCTTCTCCTGCTGTCCCACGGCGCTTAACAGAGGAGGGGACGGAGACACTGGGAGGGCAACAGAGGAGGGGACGGAGACACTGGGAGGGCTGGAGCCCCTCTGCTGGGAGGACAGGCTGAGAGAGCTGGGGGGGTTCAGCCTGGAGAAGAGAAGGCTCCGGGGAGACCTTCCAGCCCCTTCCAGGCCCTCAAGGGGCTCCAGGAAAGCTGGGGAGGGACTCTGGAGCAGGGAGGGGAGCCATGGGACGAGGGGGAAGGGTTTTACACTGCAAGAGGGGAGATTGGGATGAGATATTTGGAAGAAATTGTTTGCTGTGAGGGTGGTGAGCCCCTGGCCCAGGTTGCCCAGAGGAGCTGTGGCTGCCCCATCCCTGGAGGGGTTCAAGGCCAGGTTGGACGGGGCTTGGAGCAACCTGGGCTGGTGGGAGGTGTCCCTGCCCAGGGCAGGGGGTGGAATGAGATGATCTTTAAGCTCTCTTCCAACCCGAACCATTCTGTGATTAAAGCCAGCTGCATCACCAGCATCAGCCGGCTGTTCCCCTCCCTCCTGCCCAGCCCCAGCAGCTTTGCCAGAGCCGGGCGCGAGCACCCACGTGTCCTGCAGACGCCGTTGGAAAGCGGGGACGGGCAGGTGCGGCCCCTCAGCTCCTGCCTCACCACCACGTAACGCCTCGGAAACCCACCTTCTCAGCCACGCGCAGGGGTACGCGCTTTAGCTCTGATTTTTATTGCACTTTGGGTTTTTGTTGTTTTCTTCCCTATTGCCTTTTTTTTGCTTGCAGTAAAGCAAATTTGCCGTTGACTTTCAGAAGTGGAAGTGGGGCCGGAGGGGGTGGGGGGGAGGCGGTGGCCACCAGCCTCCCCCTCAACGGGCCTGCAAATACTCGGGCGGCACGGGCCACCCACGGCCTGAGCCGGTCACCGACAGCCGCGGCAGCGGTCACGCCGCGGGGAAAAGCCTCGCCCTTGCAGGAGCGGCGGCGAGAGGGGCGACGGGGGGCAGCTGGCCGCGGGGAACAAACCCGCAGTATCAGTTCATACAAGCAAAGCTCTGAACTTCCCCACGCCAAGGAGCAGATAAACAAGCCTGAATAGCACAATGAGGGCTGTCTCCGGTTTGTACAATACAGAATTGCCAGTTATTATTTTCGCATTGCCAATAAATAATTGCCTTTATGTATAGAAGCAGAAAAGTCAAAACGATATTCAGTGTTGCTGGAGATGTTAAACTAACCCTTAAAAAAGCGCTTATGGCTGAAGGAGGCTCCCGCGGCTGCGCTCGGAGGCTGGCTTTGCTCCTACCTCCGAGCCCTTTGGCAGCCGCTCTCGGCGGTCCCAGGTGCTCCCTGGGCTGCCGTTTGCAGAGCTCAGTCCCAACTCCAGGCAAACTTTTCTGTAAAATAGCTAAAAAAAAGATCGCATCAACATCGCTGTAGGTAAACAAAGGTTTGTAAACAAAACAAAGGGTTGTAAAAACGGAGGAAGGTTGTGTTCCAATGGCAAAAACAAATCATGCATAAAACTTGGCTGCTTTGAAAAAAAAAAATCTTTAAAATTTTGCGTCGAAACTTAGTGTGAAGAGTGGGAAGGCATGTGAGGGTCTAAACTGGTGGTGTTCTGAAAATACAGATTTCTGGTCGTGGTCGGTTTTACGGGGTGAACACCAAAGCACGCGTGGGCCTGTGCCGTGCGGGACACACGCGGGGTCTGAGCCGCTGTCCCCGGGCTGGCCCAGACCCCGGCTGTGCCACTGCGCGCGGCGCTGCTCACCGGTGCCACCGGTCACCTGTGCCGCGTCCCCAAAGGCAGCCGGCCACGGCCGCAGGAGGAGGGGCGGTGGGAATGTCGCCGGCGGTGGTTTCGGCTGGCTGCACCCCTGGTTTCACGCTACCGCCCAGGACGGGCAAGCTGGAGGGCAGCTCCGTGAGCCCAGCAGTCCCCGCAGTGTGCGCTGTGCGTGACGGTGAGCTCCCCCCAACCTCTATCTCCTGGCACAGCCCTGCCCGAGCGATAGCCACCCGTTGGTGGTCACAACGGGTGCATCTGGTTGTGACGGCTCCATGGGCTCAGTGAGGTTTCGAGGGACAGGTAACGACACGCCAGCCAGGGGCTGCCCGGAGCAACGCGCCCACCTGCCCCCAGCCCTGGCACCCGGGTGAGGTGCCACCATGGCTATGGGTCAGGCATCCCACCCCATGGACCGCGGGCAGCCCCAGAGCCCGCTGAGCTCTCCTGCGGGGCAGCGGCTGCGCGCCGGGGTCTGCCCCGGGCAGGGACGCGCTCAAGGTTATTCCTCGAGATTCAGAGATTCCCGGACACAACGGGGCCTCGGTAAGTGGTTTATAACCTGCTGGACTCTGAAGCTTCACTGAGATTATATCTTAGAGTGATTGTGCACACGTATATGATTGTGCACATATACAATCCTTTAGGCACAAGCCGTTGCCCAGGTCTGGATGCAGCTCACCCAGACCCCGCTCTGAGAGGGCGTTTATAAAGCCGGGGGTGCTCTCCCGACCTCGGCCCGACGGGAGGGTCTCCCTGACAGCTCGGGCTGACCCTGTCCTCTGGGCAGTACGTGACAGTGTCCTTGCCATCGCATCTCGTTAAACCACTATCGAAATCGCTGGTTTCTATCAAGAAATGCTTCTCTCTTACGAGTGCGGTGCATCGCTCCGGCCACGGCACTGCGGCGGGCAGGCGAGGACACCTCTGAAGACACCCAGGCTGAGAGCGGTCCCCGCGGCCGGGGCCAGCGGGCAGCAGTCCTCGCTGGCGCCGTCAGGAGCCCGGCCCGCCTGGGGAGCGGCTGGGGGGCAGCGGGGCAACAGGGGCCTCGGGGCCTTTTGTAATTCCTGCACGCCAGCATCCACCCGCCAACCCAAATCCCCCCCATCCCACCGGCATGGGGTGGGAATGGCCGGGCGCCGGCCGGAGCCGGCTGTCGGTGCACCGCGAGACACCAGCACGGACGGAGAGCAAAACAGAGCGGTGGCAAACAGTCGTCGCTTTTATTGTTCTCTGCGCCGCGGCGCTGCCAGCCCATCGCCAGCACGGCTGACGGCATGGACCACCCGTCTGTCGGCAGCCAGAGAAGCCCCAGACGCTCCAAGACATCCTATTGTTCCCATACGGTTACAAAAGTTGGATAGAAAATGAGAGGGTAAACTTTAAATCAAATGGTATTATATTTAGCAAACTGATTATTTATTTTCCTGCGCTATGGATGCCTCTGCCCGCTGTCAAAGCGAAGATGTTAAATTTTCACAGTGTATTATGAAATCAAATACAAAACCGAAAAAAGCAGCAACCTCGTGTGTGGAGAGACATGTCTTGGGGGAAACAAAAGAGAAAAACCAAAAACCAGAGCGAGCGCTCGGCTCGCTAAGCAATTCTCCACTTCAGTTTATAAGTGCATCATGGATTCAAATTCATCGATCCGTTGTTTGGTGTTTCCTTTTCTAATCCTCCGGTAGGAAATTGTGTTGTATCTGGAATAGCTGTGTCGGGAGATATCATTTTTTTTCCCCAGGCTGGGCTGCTCCCCGGGTTTCTCCGCCTGGGAGTTGCAGCCGGGGCTGGTGGGGGGGGACGGCTCCTTGCCGCTGCCTTGCTGCTGCAGACGGGACGCCTCGCCGTTCTCCTTCTTCAGTTCGATCACCTGAACTTCATCCTCCTCGGTGTCCTCCTCCTCCTCCTCCTCCGCCTCCTCCTCCTCCTCGGCCGCGTTCCCTCTCCCCTCGGCGCTGGCTGCAAGTGTCCCCGCCGTGTCCCCGCCGGCGCTGGCCGCCGTCCCCGTCCCCCCGCTGCCCGCAGGCGTCCCCTCGCCGCCGGGCCCTGCAGGACACAGAGGGCTGCGGGTGAGGACGGGCTCGGCACCGCCGTCGTGCCCCGTCCTACGTCGCTCGTGGTGGCTCTCCAGCCGCTGCCCCCGAGGCACCCACCGCCTCCCTCCCCCCGGTGGGGGTGCCCCCCCTCTCCAGCTGAACCCGTCACCGGGGACGCTGGTGGGTGCTTCAGAAAGGCTTCCCGTGTCCTCACACCCACCCCGTAAGGCCACCGGCCCCTGCGTTCCGCCCTGCCCACCTGCTGCTCCACCTTTCCCGGGGAGCCCTCCCGCCGCCCCCCTGTCCAAGCGAGGGGCGGCAGCTGGCGGTGGTGGAGCCCGGGGAGGGCAGAGCGGCACGGCGTGTGTCCCCCACCCCGGCACCACTGTGCCCCCCCGCAGGCACCGGCTCTGCCCTGCCCTCTCGGACACGGCCTGGCAGCCATCCTGCTGCCGGGCCTTCCCAAAGGGCTTCCCAAAGGGCTTCCCAAAGGGCTTCCCCGCCGCGCTCGGGCTCTGGTCTTGGGCAGAGGCTGCGCTCCAGGGGACAAACTCGTGGGGGGTCCCGTCTCCCCATGGCTGGGGGCTCGCTGCTGACTCTGCCCACCGTGCGGGGTGGGAGGGAGGGATGGAGGGAGGGAGGGAGGGATGGGGGGAGAGAGGGGATGGATAGAAGGATGGATGGAGGGAGGGAAGGGTAGAGGGAGGCATGGAGGGGGGAGGGAGGGAGGGAGGGAGGGAGAGAAGGAGGGATTGAGGAAGGGGGGGAAGGATGGAGGGATGGAGGGAGCCGCTCCGCAGGCAGCACCCCGCAGCACCCAGCACACAGGGGGACCCCGGCACAGCCCTCCCGGGACACGTCCCTCCTTCGGGGGTGGCCGACCAGGCCGGGATGGCTGTCTCCCTTTCGTCCTGTTTGGCACGTCGCTGCCCTAAATTATGCTGCAGTGTCACAACAAATGGTCTATTCAACATTTTGCCTGTGGGGTCCTGAGTATTAATTAGACTAAATTGGTTAGGTCCTAAAAAGCTGCCTGCAATTTAGAGATAAAGTGCTTGTGGCTGGGGGGAGCGGGGGGGGGTGACTGTGCAAGATTGTTTAATAGGTTTTATTGTGCCCTCATAAAGCACCACGGCTGGAATACGGATGGCAGCTCGAGGTGGGAAAGGCTCCATCACGATCCACCTCCTCACAACCCCTGCAGCTGCTGTGAAATATTATTTTGCCCATGACAAATGTTTGTATATTTTTTCCTTCTCTTAATCAAAGCAAAGTTTCTGTTCACAGGGCACGGCCCATCCATCTTTTAGAGCTACGGTCAATGCCTTTGCCAGGGCTGCCACAGCTGCTCTGGGTTGTTAACCTGCTCTGCTCCGAGGAGGGGGTGGTGTTTCGGGGGCAGCTCACTGCAGAAAATCCCAGCTCGTCGTGGCCAGGCGGGCGCGTAAATGACACGAGGGCTCCGGCGCGGCCGGGTTTTGGGGCGCCGGGGCAGAGCCGGCCGCCCTGAGCCCCGCCATGGCCCGGGGGAGTGATGGGGGTGTCAGTAGCCCCCGGCCCAGCCGCCCCTCGTCCCGTGGCTGCCAAACCCGGCGAGCCGGGATGAGCCCGCGGGTGGGAAACATGGACGGGCGGCGATGCTGAAAGGCCACCCGCAGAGAGACGGACCTTCCCTCCTTTAATAACACTCGATAAAATACTGCTCCTTTTCGGAGGAGCGGCTGCATTTTGCACAATACAATTACATTCCTCAGCCTGTGCCTAACTCATGCCCCGCTCCCGCAGGAGGCAGCGCGAGGTCCAGCCTTGGCACCAACTGATTTTTACCACTTTCACCCAGGAACAAGTAGAGAGAGGCCCAGCCGCAGATGTTTAGGAGAGCAATTTTCTGCTAAATACTTGCGCGTCAGGGGGATTTAGACATTCCGTGAACCAGGCAGGAAGAGAGTTTGGGTTTTGGGGCCACCGATTTTTGCCTGACAGCCTCGCAAGGTCCCCCTCTGAGCTCCCCTGCGTGCAGCAGAAGATGCAGCATCTCCCAACCTCCAGGGCTGCCGGAGACCTCCTGCTCGGAGACCCCACGGTGCTCCGATACCCCACGGTCAGGGCGATACACGCAAACCTCGGGAAGAAAGATCCCAGCCATGTTTCCTGAGGTGCAGCAACTCTACGGATGAGAAATGAGTCCCTGCTCCCCAGAATATAGGGTCTGACCGAACTTAAAAAAAACCCAAACTAACCACCCGTAGGTGGTTGTCTTTGAAGGCTACTCCTTGCTGTGCTTCGGGAACACCTCACCTCACGCGGCATTTCCCATTACCTTCCTCCGATCCCTGGCCATCAGTCCCCGTGTCCTGGGCATCCGCTGGTCCCTGCTGTAGCGTCCCACCGTTCTCCTCTGGCTTTTCTTTGGGAAATACAAAGCATAAGAAATGGGCTGGTGGAGCAGTTAGTGGCAACGATCGGGTTGTAACGGCTGCAGAGTGGCAGCAGATTTTCAAAGCAGATTATGAAATTGCTTGTTTCTTTAGTCACGTAGTTTTCATCGCGCCCGGTGTACCTGCTAGCTCAGATTTGTCCCTAACTCTGAATTACTCCGAGTCACTCTTATAATGACCAAAGGTTAGGAATTTTAACTAATATACGTAGTACACCCTGTTATTCATAAGGCTATGCATAAAACAGAACTTTTCTCTCCAAAGACTTAAAGAAAGGCACTTGTACTTTACCTTCGTGTTGCTTCTCTCCATCACAATCCCCACGAACTACATCCTCTGCCAACGAATTTCTATTTTCCTCCTGATTTTCCTTTGCCGGTGGAGGGTCGGGGCTCGTTTCTGCGTTTGCATAAGGAACCGTCCCAACAGATTTGGCTATTTCATCAATGACGCCGATGACCTGGAGTGGGCCCTTCTCCGGGGGTACGCTCCCGTTGCACTCGGGCATGGTGGATGCTGCTGGGACCTCTTCTGTCATGCTTAGAGCCGCACCGCGCCACACCGCGCCGTGCCGCCGACCGGGGCTGTGCACCGCCGGGGCCCCGCTCCTGCACCCCGGGGTGGGGAGCGATGCTCCTCACCCCTTCTCCCGGGGGTCTGGTCCCTGGGCAATGGTCAAGGCGCGTCTCTGCGGGTGCTGCGGCAGAGCCGGGACCGCGGTGGCACCATCAGCTGCGCCGAGGGCTTGCCCGCGGGCTCTGGCCACGGGGCGATCCAATCAGCACCGCGCTTGTTGCTGAGGCTGGTCCCGTTGCATAATTAAATGCACCATTTTAATTTACATAAACAAACAATCTGAAGCAAGGGAGCTTTTGTGCTGGCGTGGAGAGCGGGTCGTTCAGCATGTCAGCTCCGCCGTAATAAACAGAGATTTTGTGCTCGGGGCACAATGGCCCTTTATGCCCCCGCCTGGTCACAGGGACGAGGATTGTTCTGACCCCTAATCCCTGGAGGGTGACCACCTTCCGCAGCACTGCCGCCACCTAACCCGCTTAACATTCCCCGTGGGGTTTGTGCCGATAAACCCCTCCGTGCCGCCGGCCGGACAATGCGGGCATTCTGCGCTCCTCAGGAGCAGAGGGGCCGGCGGGGAGGGCACATGCCCCGCACACGGCACCCTGCCCCGCGCCGCCGCGCAGCCCCAGCCCGACCACGGCCAACAGATGCCCGACATCTGCAACGCCCCACACGGGGAGACGCGCTGCGAGGGCTCAGCCCCGGGGGCAGAAGTGGGAGGTGAAAACCAAAAGCACCAGCCAAAGCGATGGTTTGCGACGAGGTGTGAACCGAGGTGTCAGGTCCCCGAGGCTGAGCCAGGCAACGGGACGCTCGCCCCCGCTGAGACCCCAGCGCGTCCCCTCCCACACAGCACAACCCCTGCTGCAGAAACAGCTTCTGGCCACAGCACAGAATCCCGGAATCCCAGAGCGTCCGGGGTCGGCAGGGACCGCTGGAGGTCACCCGGTGCCAGCCCCTGCCAGAGCAGGGTCCCCCAGAGCAGTGGGGCAGGAACGCGTCCAGGCGGGTTTGGGATCTCTGCAGAGCAGGAGACTCCACACCTCTCTGGGCAGCCTGGGCCGGGGCTGGGGCACCCTCACGGGAAAGGAGTTTTCCCTCCTGTGGAGATGGAATCGCCCGTGTCCCAGTTTGTGCCCGGTGCCCCTTGTCCTGTCCCCGGGCAGCACTGAGCAGAGCCTGGCCCCATGCTCTTGCCCCCCGCCCTGTAGCTCTGGCTGGGCATGGATGAGATCCCTCTCGGGCTGCTCTTAGCAGCAGAAACTCTCTTTAAAGGGATACAAAAGGAGCAAGGGCTGAGATTAGCACTGACATCAGTGGTTACCAGTCGGACCTAAAGCCAGCAGGAGCGAGAGGGGAAGGTCTCCCAGAGGGAAGCAGGAGGATCGCCCCAGCCCCGGCAGCACCGCGGCGTTTCCTGACCGCAGCTGAACTCGTCTCAACCCTGGTGCCCAAAGCCAGGTTTACGTAAAAGCGTAATCTCCTGCTGTGAATGACTTTTTGTGTTCATACAATACAACATTTTTGATATCTTTAGGAGCTGGAAATCCTCTTGTCGACTCGATTAGAAATGGACCCAAAGCCTTCCCACTGGTTTTGTTCATCTGTGAATTTGCATTTTGAAATCAACAAACTTTCATCATTGTTATGAAAATGAGTTTGGTGTATTTGATTTATAAAAGTGATCTTTTGCTGGAAAACTTTATCCAAGAAAAATGGACGATGGTGTTTGGACGTGAGTTGCCAACACGCAGCAGTCGGTGCTCCCAGGAGGAGCGGCCGGGTGCCGGCACGGGCTGACGGCTGGAGGGGGGAAGGTTACTTTCTCTTCTTATCAAGATACTTCCACATCCCCGAGATAATCCAAAGGGCCCTGCAGGGGATTTCTGGTTTGACAGCTCCTGTCCCCAGCCTTTCCCTTGTTGTGGAAACACCATCGACAAAGGTTTCACGGCTGGGACTGGCCTGAGCGTCCCTGCTGTGCTGTCACCTCGGGCTGTGCCCCTGAGGGTACCGGGAGAGCCGCGGGTGACAGCGGCGATGGCCACGCCGTCACCTCGCTTCGTGCAGGGAGCCGTGGGGACGTCCCCCTCCGGCCCCGCACAGGCCATGGGCACCAAGGCAGAGCAGGGACAGGGCCACGGCAGGGGCAAGGGGCTGTGGCCACCCCAGGACAGGCAATTCACCCCGCTCGGTGCAGCGGGCACAAATCCTGCTCAGCGTGGGGCAAACTGCCAGCCAGGCTTCACATTTGAAAATAGCTCAAATAGCCCAAAAAATTAACCCAAATTGCCCAAAAAAAGTAACCCAAATACCCCGGCTACTTCACCTTTGAAATAGCCCAAAGCTGAAAACACAGCACCAGGCTTGGCAAGCATGAGCCCTGCTGCTCTGGGAGCCGGCTCAGCTCCCGCGGGGACGGGGACGGGGATGGGGACAGGTCCCATCGCCATCTCCCCAGGGACCTGCCTGCCTGACTTCTCGCCTGCAAGAAGATGTTGGAACAATCTGAGGTATTTCCTGGTGCCATCTATTGGTTACACAACCAGTTCTTGACAATTCACATTTTCCCAAATACGTGCCTCGTGGTCGAAACACGATTTGCATGAATCTATTATAAATCATCTTCAGCGTGACCTTTAACGCAGGAAGCTTGCGTTCGAGCTATCCTTTGCTGAAATTTCGGAAATAGCACCTGGGGTTTCAGAGACGTTGGGGCACAACAGGGGTTTGAGAGCCAACGAGGTAAATCAGCAGAGCCCCAGCAATTCCAGATCATCCAGAACAGCAAGGGGCCGCCGCGGCAGGGCGTTCGCAGGGTGTTCGCAGGGCTCTGTAGGCTCCTCTGTCATTAACGCTCTGCTCCCGGATTTCTGCCCCAGTCCCAGGTTTCTGGGAGCAGCTGGTGCCCAGGGCACACGCACACCACCCGCGGTCACCCAGCAGCTCTCGAGCAGCAGTCGCGCAGCCCCGGGTCACCACGGGACATGCAATGCCACCCGAAACCCAGGGCAGGACGACAGGCACGGTGGGTTGGGAGGCAACCGTTCCCACCACCCCGCACAGCCAGGAGGGATTACGTGTCACTCGAACACCCAGAGAAAAATCTCCTGTGGATCATGTCAACAAGCTGCAATCAAGCACTTCCATTACTGTTCAGCCTGGAGAAGAGAAGGCTCCGGGGACACCTAATAGCAGCATTCCAGTTTCTGAAGGAGCCTCCAGGAAAGCTGGGGAGGGACTCTGGAGCGGGGAGGGGAGCCATGGGACGAGGGGGAAGGGTTTTACACTGCAAGAGGGGAGATTTAGGTTGTATATCAGGAACAAATTCTTGACTGTGAGGGCCCAGGTTGCCCAGAGGAGCTGTGGCTGCCCCATCCCTGGAGGGGTTCAAGGCCAGGTTGGACGGGGCTTGGAGCAACCTGGGCTGGTGGGAGGTGTCCCTGCCCAGGGCAGGGGGTGGCACTGGGTGGGCTTTAGGGTCCCTTCCAACACAAACCATTCTATGACTCTATGATTTCCATTTTGTCAGTAGTACAAATACCTTATGTTTATGAAAAAACATACCTTGGGATTCCTCTTCTGTAGAAAATTTCAGAATTTCTACTTTTCACCCAGCGGAGGGATGAAAGGAAAGGCAGAAACACAGGCATTCCCCTGGCAGAGCTGTCGGGCGCCAGCCTCCCGCGTGTCCTCGGGGCCGGGATGCTGCCGCTGCCGCCGCCGGTGGTCCCGCTGGCCACGCTGGGCTTCGGCGGGGAGCTGCGGGAGGGCAGCGTGTTTCCTCTGAAAAACAGGGCTGTGTGCCAGGGTCATGCAGCAAGGGCGCGCCCGTTACAAACCGTGGGCACAGGCAGAGAAATCCAAGTTTTGACAGTGTTAAAAACAGGCAGCCGCTGCTTTCTTCCTGGCAGACGCTGCTGACGGAGCCCGAAGGGATCGCTGAGGAGGGAGAGCAGCTCCCGCCTGCTTGGGGCCGTTTGCCCGCACGGGTTGTTGTCCCCAGACCGTCCCCAGGAGCTGAGGGGACACACGTCACCCCCAGGTCACCACAGTGACGGGGAGCCTGGCAGCTGCTGGGATGCTGCAGCATCCCCAGGGGTATTTTTAAGCGGGCAGAGCTCGTAGCTGGACTTGGAAAAGGGAAAAGGGTTCCTCCCGCCGCAGGCAGCTGTTTATAAACAGAGCTGGGCAAAAACACCCCTCAAGGCCAGGAAAACTTTTAATTTGCACAAACGTGAGGTGGTACCATTTCTGCCTCTTTAAGCTCCTAAAACAAAGAAAAAGCCTGTACTGAGAGAGCCAAACCTTAGGGAGGCAGCTCGGGCTGCGGAGCTCTCCCCGCGCAGCGCGTCGCCAGAACGGCCCCGCTCTCTGCTCTCGCTTCCACCCGCGCTGGAGTCGCTCCTGTCCCCATGCACCCGCCGGTGCCACCGGGGCCCTTCTGGGCCCTGCAGCCCGGCATTGCCCACGGCAGTGACGTGGCATCGCCGTCCTCTGCCACAGACCACCGGCTCTGCGCCGAGTTTGCAAGGCCTCAGCGCCGGGGCTGGTCGGACGGGCTCGCTCCAGGCTTCAAGGGCTGGGTCTGGCTGCGGCGGCGACTTCTGTCACCCACGGGGTGAGTTTGCGGTACTTTCGCTTAGCGGTGCGTGGCACAGCCGTAGTTGTGCGCAGTAACAAGCAGCTGGTCTGTGCCGGGAGCACAATTCTTGGCTCTATCTGTGTATAAGGTGTGTTTGCCTTTTGCCCGGCAGTGGCAGACAGGGCGGACCCAGGCACCCGCCACAGCTACTTTTCGTGATCTTCTTTTGGTGCTACGAAAGCTGGGTGCAGCACGTGAACACTCCTAAAGCAGCTGCGTGAGAAAGGAAACATGGGGTGCGAAAGCAGAGATCAGCCGAGCAGGACGGCGCGGGGGACGGCAGAGGCGCAGCCACCCCTGAAAAGCGAGCAGAAACGGTGGCCGGAGGGACAGCCACCCGCTCCGGCACAGTGACAGGGAGCAAAGCCCTGGGCGAGCAGGCACAGAGGAATGCAGGGACTCCTCACGGATTCCAGCAGCTTCCAGGGCTGCGCCTTTAATCTTTCGCAGGATGCTACAGCCTTGAGTGATTTTTCCACCAGATTTGAAATGTTCCCAGCAGAAGCCACAACCTGTTTCATGGCTTTGTGGAAAAAAAGTCCCACAGTAGAAATTACAGGCCAAGGAAGCTCAGCAGAAAAAAAAAAAACACAAACCCCTGGGATGCTGCAAAGGCGACAAGGCAAGGGCCAGGCTGGCCGGAGGGCCGCGAGCCACATGAGGAGGTGCCGGGGCAGCCGCGGAGGCACCTTCCCCGGCGCCCAGGGCTTCTGCTGCTGAAGCAGAGGGTTCGCCAGCGCCGGCGGAGACGCCGCAGCCCACGCCGTGCTGCGCTGAACCAGCCCAAAAGAGTTCGGGCCCAAATACTCCCCTCGCCTCAAGCGGGCTTTCTGCCTGCGTACTGCTGGCCCCGGGCCGAGAGCCGTGGCTGTGTCTTGCCTGTATTTGGCTCCCGAGTTCAGGGAGGGTTTGCCTGGATGTGGACACGGGGCAAGACCCAGTTAAGCGGTGAAGAACCCTTACGAGGTCAGGCTCGATAGCAATCAGCAAATTACTAAAGCTTTAAGTTTAAAAAGGAATAGCATCCTTCAGAGCAGCCGCGCTTCTTTCTGCAGTAAACTCGCGTTGGGCCCTTTATCCTCGGGGTCTAAGAAGAGGTAAACCCCCGGCTGCTCGGGAATGGAGCAAACGCGGAAGGACCCCACGACCAGGGAGCACCCCTCCTCCACGGGCGGTCAGAGCACCTTCCACACGGGTCGCTCAGCACCGCAGCCCCCCGAGCCCCGGCGTCCCCACACAGCTCTGCCCTGGCGCCCACCCTCCCCTGGCCCGGTGTGTCCCCCCCCCGGCCACGCTCTGCCAGGACAGATGCCATTTTAAAAGAGCTTTCTGGCCCGTTTTGCTCTCCGAGCCGTTTGGTTTGCCCGTCAGCTCCTCCCAGCCCGCGGAAGGCTGGGGCACGGCGGATCTCGGTGCCGGCCGCAGACACCCCGCCTGTCACCCACATCCTGTTTGTCATTGTGAAATGTGCTTAACTGATTGGTGTCAGTGTGGAACAGTGTTGGGGGCACAGGGTGACGTGTGACCTGTGACTGTTCTGTCTGTATGGCCGCAGACGGGACGGTGTGGGGATGGTGTCTGCGTTTTGCAGGAGCCACCTGGTGAACATTCTAGAATACCAGCTTACACCGGTCCTGCCGTTATCTGCATAGTGACATGTGAGAGGGGGGATACACCCATTTTTGGCAAGGGCCAACCATTTTAGAGACAGTTATGAATATGTATTAGTATAGGAGATATAAACCAAAAATGGGATCTGTAAGGTGTGTGTCTTGGTTGGGCAGAGACTCCCGGCACACCCAGCGCTGTTTGCTTGCCTTTATTCGTTTAATAAATTATAAATTCTAATTGGAATCCTGTTTGCGATTAAATCATTTATCACAATTGGGGGCTCGTCCGGGATGGTCTTAGTTCCTGAATTCTGACTCGATCTAGGAGGGGCGCCCCACCATTAGGTGGCTCCTGATCGGGTCAGGTCGGGACTAACGCCATCCTGAACCTGAGTAAAGGCAAGCAAAGAAAAGATTTTGATTTTGATTTATATGAGCTCCCTTGCCGGCTGCAGCAGTTTATTTTACCCGTAATTCTGCGCGCGAAGATCCGAACGAAGACGACGGAGTCGTAAGTATTTAAGGTGTGTGCCGTTCGGTTGGGTGGGATTCGGTTGCCTGTGTGTAAGAGTGTGATTGAGACGGAACCTGGTTCCGAAGCGATTGTGGAGGTCTTCTAACCGCGGTTCCAATCTCCCGCGAGGGACTTGGCCGGTGAAGGACCGAAGTGATTCCTGTAGGATTCGTGGGTGGGTGATAGGTCCTAAACCCCCTGCAAGACACTCTTACTGGTAACCAAGGGCTGTAGGAATTGCCACAGTAAAATTCCTAGATGAGTCAGACAAAATGGAAGACCCAGGACCAGAAGAAAGGGAGCAAATTAGCAGGTATACCATTGGAAAGTCCATTAGGAATAATGATTAGGAATTGGAATGAAAGGGGCCCCAGAAAAGGAAAAAGTAAATTAAAATTAGTTCACTATTGTATGATTGAATGGCCGAAGAAACCTTTAAAACCACATGTCTTTTGGCCTGTTTTTCGATCCTTTGAAGACTGGATTTGCCAGGCCTTAAATCTATATGTTAATTCAAAGGAACCTTTTAGTCAGGAGGAAAGTGATTATGCAGGATTATAGATCAGGACTTCACGTCCTTTTCCGGCCTCAGTACTTACATTAAAAACGGATGAAAAGTCTGAGGAAGAAGAAGGAAACAAAGACGGAAAAGGTAAGGAAAAAGATGATAAATGGGAACCACTGGATAACTTACCACCTCCATATCCTAACAATCCGCCTCCCACGGCGGCTCTCCCTCCAGGGGCCGTAGTACCCCCACCAGTGCCAGCGTTACCCCTGCCTCCACCACCGGCAGCACCCGAATTAGATCGACCTCCGGCTGCATGTACGAGAAGTAGAACTGCCGCATCTGAGGGAGCTTCTCTATATCCCTTACGAGAAGTACCCCTCGGAGGTAATCAGGGAGGCATCGGGTTTGTGGCAGTTCCATTAAATACCACAGATGTAAGGAATTTCAAGAAAGAAATGGGGACCCTATTAGATGATCCCCTTGGAGTAGCAGAAAAACTAGACCAATTTTTAGGACCTAATACTTAATACCTGGGAAGAAATACAATGCATTTTAGGGATCTTACTTACTGCTGAGGAAAAGGGAATGATTAGACAAGCTGGAATGAGAATTTGGGAAAGACAGAATCAGGCAGGACGCCCGGGAGATGAGAAATGGCCAAATGTGGATCCCCACTGGGATCATCAACAACCCCAAGGGAGACAGAACACGAGGGATTTGAGAACATTAATAATACAGGG
Organism: Sterna hirundo; assembly: GCA_009819605.1. NCBI lineage: Eukaryota > Metazoa > Chordata > Aves > Charadriiformes > Laridae > Sterna > Sterna hirundo. The sequence goes on from CM020440.1 coordinate 84,796,978, forward strand.
AATAAGGGAAGCGGTTCCCTGAGGGCAAAACATTAATAAAGCATTTAATGAACAACAAGGAAAAGACGAATCTCCTACAGAATGGTTGGAGAGGTTGAGGAAAAGCCTGCAAATGTATTCTGGAATTGATTTGAATACAGTGGCTGGGACTGCACTCCTTAGAACACAATTTGTAGCCAAATCCTGGGGGGATATAAGAAAGAAATTAGAAAAACTTGAGGACTGGCAAGAAAGAGGATGAGAGGAGTTACTTAGAGAAGCCCAGAAGGTATATGTTAGAAGGGACAAAGAAAAACAGAAAGTAAAGGCAAAAATTTTTGTAGCAGCAGTAAAAGAAAGTCAGAAAAATCAGAATCCGTTTAGAGAAGGGAAAAAAGAACAGAGCAGACACCCAGAGGACAGCCTCATAGAGAGAGAGTCACAATTCCTGCCTGTTACTGCTGTAACAAGAGGGGACATGTTCAGAGGAATTGTCGTAAGCGAGAACAAGATGAGAAAATGTTCAAAGAAGAATAGGGGTGTCAGGGGCTGTATCTTTTGGGGACTTCAACATCAACAGAGCCCTTGATAAAATTATTAATAGGTCCCCATAAGGAGGAGGTTTTATTTTTAGTGGATACAGGAGCTGAAAAATCAACCATTCAAAAACTTCCAAAAGGAATAGAGATAGGGAAGAATTATATGTCAGTAGTCGGGGCAAAAGGAGAACTTTTTAAAGTCCCTATCTTGAAAGATGTAGAAGTAGAAACAGAAAAGAAAATTTGTCTTAATGATTTACTTTTGCTCCCTGAAGCGGAATACAATTTATTAGGAAGGGATCTGATTTTGAAGTTAAACTTGAGCATTCAGAGTCAGGGGAACAAACTGCAGATCAAATTACATACTTTAACACGGGAGGATGAAGAAGCTATTAACCCCTCGGTGTGGTATAAAGAAGGGGAAACTGGAAAAAAAAATGGACCCCATAAGCGTTCAAATAATAGATCCACATCGTTCGATTAGAATCAAGCAATACCCTATACCCACGGAGGGTCGAAAAGGATTAAAACCTGTAGTTGACAGACTTTTGGAAAAAGGAACCTTGGAACCATGTATGTCACCTCATAAGACACCCATCCTCCCTGTAAAGAAACCGGACGGGTCATACAGAATGGTACAGGATTTAAGAGCTGTAAATCAGCGAATGATTACTAAATTCCCTGTAGTGGCAAATCCCTATACTTTATTAAGTCATATTTCTCCCAGACATACTTGGTATAGTGTGATAGATTTGAGAGACGCTTTTTGGGCCTGTCCTCTGGACGAGGGATCCAGAGATTATTTTGCTTTCGAGTGGGAGGACCCCGAAACGGGACAGAAACAGCAATTAAGATGGACAGTATTACCACAGGGGTTTACGGAGTCACCAAATTTATTTGGGCAAACTTCAGAGAAAATCTTACAGGATTTTACATTACCCCAGGAGATAAAATTATTGCAATATGTGGATGATTTATTAGTAGCAGGAGAAACTGAGGAGGGGACCCGAGAAGCTACTATTAAATTGTTAAATTTTCTAGGGGAGAAGGGATTGAAGGTGTCCCGATCAAAACTACAGTTTGTAGAACAGGAAGTAAAATACTTAGGACATTGGCTAAGTAAGGGAAAGAAGAAACTAGATTCTGATAGGATATCTGGGATTCTATCTTTAAGACCCCCACAAACTAAAAAGGAGGTTCGGCAAATATTGGGATTATTAGGATATTGTAGATCATGGCTTGAAAATTATAGTGACAAGGTAAAATTTCTATATGAAAAATTAACTAGTAACCAACTTAAGTGGTTTACAGAAGATGACCAGAAATTTGAGGAAATAAAAAGGCATTAATACAAGCACCTGTATTGAGCCTCCCAGATCTAGAAAAACCTTTCCATCTTTCTGTGAATACATCAAATCAGACAGCATATGGAGTTCTTACTCAAGACTGGGCAGGAATAAAAAAAAACTGTGGGGTACTGTTCTAAATTACTTGATCCAGTAAGTAGAGGATGGCCTGCTTGTCTCCAAGCTTTGGTAGCTACCACATTATTAATAGAGGAAGTTCGGAAAATTACCTTTAGTGCTCCTTTAAAAGTGTATACCCCACACAATGTCAGGAGTGTTTTACAACAAAAGGCAGAAAAATGGTTAACAGACAGCCGGATCTTGAAATATGAAGCAATATTAATAGACTCCCCTGATTTAGAACTGAGGGTGACTCCTGCTCAGAGTCCAGCACAGTTTTTGTTTGGAGAGCCACCGAAGGAAGTACAACATAATTGTTTAGAGAAAGGGCTGTGAGAACTGCTGAAAAAGGAGGGACACATGTGTCGCGAGTGAAAGGTCCAGTGAAGGAGTGGAGAGTCACATCTGAGCCCGGAGAAACCAAGCTAACCATCAGACGAACTTGAAGAGACCTTCATCAAGAAGCATAAGCTAAGTTGCTGTGGGAATTTCATTGTAACTACTCCTGTAGAATTAGTGGACAGGGATAAATACCTATTAGGAAAGGTAATTTAGTCCACTGTGTAAACGGAGTTGTTTATTTTTAAGGGCAAAGTGTTCTACATGTTTTAAAATATATCATTTTCCAAAAAAGAAGACAAGGATCTAGGAAACAGTTCAGAATTTTTGTGCATTCGCTGTGGGGCCACCACTCCCCTATATAACCTACCGTGGGTTAGGCTTTATTGTTGTCAATTTAATCAAAGAGTGTTTCTTGATTAAAGGTTACCCCTTAAAAGATTAAGGAAGAGGGCAAGACCGGAGGGGAACGAGTGGTGCGGCTTGAAAGGTCTGCCAAGGGCTGCAACCCCTTCGGGCTGTGACCGCCGATCACTAAGGCCCTGACCGGACCTCTTCTAGTCCTGTTTGGGGTGAGCTCCTTGACTCTGGTTATGGCAAACAACTGCAGTCAACGCGTAGTAACTACTAGGAGGGGACGGGTAAGTTCCCAGACTTTGGTTCATCATACTATTTATGACTGTGGAGGCCAGAAAATAGGAAACTACATTTATAACCTAACACAATATACTTTATGCAAAGACGAATATACTTTATGCAAAGATTGTGTGCTATCATCCAAAGGAACTCCCCTATCAATATTGGGTAGAAATGAAGACAAATTCGGAAGTAGGAAGACTAATAGGAACAAGTAAGGTTATGACCAATTTAAGTACATCGGTGTCGGTAATTTTTGATGCGTGCGACATTATAGAGGATGATCTAGACACTAATTGCGGGAGTTTAGAGTGGAGACGGTACTATAGTAATCAACCAAAATATATTTGCCCAGGGGGACACCAGTGTGACATAAATCCTGATTATACACCTAGTCAAACAGCGAGGTATCAATCAGCACACCTGTGTGGAAGAAGAGGGTGGTCTTGTGTATGTTGGACACTGCAGGCTGGGGATGTGATAGACAGTGTGGGAATTTACAAGCTTCAATCACAAAGATACAAACAGATAGTAATTGTACAACCCATACCTGCAATCTAATAAATTTAACCCTGATAAATTTAGAAATTTGGAAGCAAAAGAAAGTAAATAAAATTGGACTTAAGATTTATGGACCTGGAGAAGATCCGGGTGTAATTATTAATATCGAAATAAAAGAAAGAATAAGGGAATCGGTACAGCACAGACTACTATTTAACTCATTTTATCATGAAATAGAAACAGGAGTGAAATAATGAAATTCCCACAGTTGCTAAAAATCTATTTGTAAATCTTGCTGAAAACATTGCTAAGTCATTAAATGTAACTAATTGTTATGTTTGTGGTGGAACAAACCAAGGTGAACGATGGCCATGGGAGGCTATGGAGAGCAACATTAGTAATTCTCAAATATGGAAAACAATGGAAAAGGGTAACAGGAAACAACAGTGGGTACTTCAAACAAGTATAATTGGAAGGAGTTGTTGGCAAAATTTAAAAGAGAATGGAAAACAAGTAGGTAATCTAGAGTGTGAAGGAGGTTACCTATGGAACGAAACTCAGAATAAATGGGATAAGTGGGGGAGTCCACTGGAAATGAGTGATCAATTTAAAAATTGGACCAATGGAACAAACATACCAAATGGATGGCCCACTCCTGAAGGACATTATTGGATTTGTGGTAAACTAGCTTATGCATTTTTGCCGCAAAATTGGACGGGATCCTGTGTATTGGGAATTATAAGGCCCAGTTTTTTTTCCTGTTACCCATAAATCGGGGAGAGCGATTGGGAGTCCAGGTGTATGCTGAAGCTGGGGAATTAAGAAAAAGGCACTATAAACGGAGTCTACAAATTGGACATTGGAAAGATAAAGATTGGCCTCCCGAAAGAGTCATTGCCTACTATGGTCCAGCCACATGGGCAGAAGATGGATCCTGGGGCTATAGAACTCCAATATATATGCTAAATAGAATAATTAGATTACAAGCTGTATTAGAAATAATTGTAAATAGAACTGGAGATGCCCTTGGATGAATTGCGAGACAAAATACCAAGATGAGAACTGCTTTGTATCAAAATCGCTTAGCCTTGGATTATTTGCTAGCACAAGAGGGAGGTGTTTGTGGGAAGTTTAACCTTAGTAATTGCTGTTTAGAAATTGATGATGAAGGGGAAGCTGTAAATGAACTTGTAAAAGAAATGAAGAAAATTGCACATGTCCCAGTTCAGACTTGGACTGGAGTCGACCTAGAAGGATTCTGGGAAAACTTTACGGGAGGTGATTGGCTTACTAAAATCAGGATTGTTATATTGGGGGCATTTGCAGGATTGTTAATAATTCCATGTTTAATACCTTGTTTTATTAGACTAATACACTCGGTTATACAAGGAATGCAGGTAGCTACAGTACCTGTTGATTCAGAACCAGGGAAAGAGAAAACTCTTTCCCTGATGATACTAAAGACAAAAAAAGATCCGAAACTAATACCAATTCGGCAAGTATTAACTCGGTTGGAAACAAAAACACGAATCAATGCCATAGAAAAAGAAAATGGGGGATTGTGAAATGTGCTTAACTGGTTCGTGTCAGTGTGGAACAGTGTTGGGGCCACAGGGTGAAGTGTGACCTTTGACTGTTCTGTCTGTGTGGCCGCAGACAGGACGGTGTGTGGATGGTGTCTGCGTTTTGCAGGAGCCACCTGGTGAACATTCTAGAATACCAACTTAAACCGGTCCTGCCACTATCTGCATAGTGACATGTGAGAGGGGGGATACACCCATTTTTGGCAAGGGCCAACCATTTTAGAGACAGTTATGAATATGTATTAGTATAGGAGATATAAACCAAAAATGTGATCTGTAAGGTGTGTGTCTTGGTTGGGCAGAGACTCCCGGCACACCCAGCGCTGTTTGCTTGCCTTTATTCGTTTAATAAATTATAAGTTCTAATTGGAATCCTGTTTGCGATTAAATCATTTATCACAGTCATCGTGGCCATCAACGAGTCATGTCGTCATCTCGTAGCAAAGCATGCTCTTGCTGCTGCTGGAAAAGCATCATTTATTTGGTTTCTCTTACGGCCTTTCTCAAGCTCGTTGTGTGTCCAGGCGCCTTCAGCCTTTCCACACTGCAAGCAAGCGCGTGCCTCCCGAGGTATGGCACGTTAACCGTCCATACCAAAAGGAATCACTGCCTTGCACCATAAAGCTGCATTAATTTCCACCAGAGACGCAGCCTCAGGGAGCAGAGTTCACACGGTGTTTGAAACACCCTTTTCCCCCTCCGTAAGGCACGGCGGAGGGCGCAGGCTGTGACCAAGGCACCCCGGCCAGCCCCACCTCCGGGTCTCCGCAAACCGCCTGCAACGAAGACAAAGTGAGACTTTAATTACGGAGCTATAGGGGAAGAGTGAAGCAGTGCCCGGTCAGGCTGACACACTGCCATCGGTCTCTGCGGATCAGCCCGCCCACACTCCTCTGCCCGGCCTCGGGCACGTGCTGCCCGTCACCCCAGGGGAAGAGTCCGCAGCGCCCCTGGGATAAGCTTCAACCCCCCGTCAGACGCCTCGGGCCGGGAATAGTTTGTCCCTGGCACAAATGCATGCAACAGCCCTGGGTCCTTGGCCAGGTAGAGAGAGGAGCAAGGCACCTCGGCCACCGGCAGCCACGTGCGGCAACGACCTGGGCTTTGGGTGGCTGGAAGCGTCCCGGCGTCTCTGCGGCGATGGGGACGGCTCTGCCCCGGGTGACAGCCTGGCACCGCAGCCCGGTGTCCTGGCCGCAACTGGCGGAGGTTCAGGCCCCTCTCTGTGCGGGGTCTGTGCTCCGTGGGGCACTAGGACACCCGCCACCACTCCTCCTGGCTGTCGGACACCCGTATATCTGCCTTTACCCCCACAGTTTGTCCGAAGAGAAATAATCTCTACTTTTTTTTTTTCCTTTCTCCTTTCAGCTGGTGTCATTGGCAAAGAAAAGTAGAACCCTAACTTGAGACAGCAAATCACAGGGAAAAGAACGGGCGCCTCTCCATGAGGCGCAGAGCCCAGAGCGCGGGCTGAGGGGCCGGAGCAGAGCCCACCCCCGGCGGGGGGAGCCGCTGGCGGAGGGGCTCGGGGCCGAGCTGCGGGCGCTGGGGTCAGCAGCGCGCCCAGAGCGTCACTGCCACACACAACAACCTCGCGAGCTGCTCTCCTGGGTGCCCCCCAGCTCTCCCGGAGACGTGCCGTATCACCGCCTACTTAATCCTTTTAAGAGAAACTACAGACGCCAGGACAGATTTTGCTGCCTTAGATGCCGTTCATTAATGCTGTTCATTAATTAGAGAAGTACTGGGAACAGGCTGTTTTCTTTTGGGGTTCATCTCGGAGGGAAGCTATTGGGTTTAGCCCGAGGTTTCTGAAAAGACCAGGAAATCCTGCCACAGCAGGGCCGGGATGGTAAACAACCGCATGGCTGCTGGGGCAAGAGACGAATGAGTCACACAAGGTGTTTAAATTATATTTAAAATTCTTCCAATTGTATTCGAAAAACATAATTAGGTTGCTCGGGCTGACCAAACAGCCTATTTCTGTGTTGCCTGAGAGGGGAAATAAAATTTCTCTTTTCCTCCACATCTATGCCCATATTTATTAAATCACTTCACATTAACCACCAAGTCAATCCGACTGCCCGAAGCCTCTGCTCCTGCAGAAGTGTGAGCAGGTCAGGATCTCCCAGCCGACGGGCAGCGGGAGCACCAGCCGATGGGCACCTCCTGCCGCCCCGGGCGCGCAGAGGGACCCGGTCCCGGCACAGCCCTCCCAGATGTCCCCAGAGCGTGACCTGCCACCGCGTCCAGGCGCAGGACGATCCTGCGCGTCCCTGCGGGACAACCCTCTGCCTTTACTTCTCTCGCCTTGGAGAGGTTCAAGCCAACCCGAGCTATAGTTACATCATTGTAAGTGGACGAGTATTTTCTCAAATCTGGTAAAATTCCGGCCAGTGCCGTGCCCTCCGGGGGGGCGGCGAGACCCCGCACGCCAGGGACTCTTGCCGAGCTGTCACTGTGCAGAGCACACCGTTCCTGGCTGGCACTGCTGAGAAGAGCCCACGGAGCTGCACTGGGAAACAGGGGACACGGAGAGACCCCCCGCCCGCTCCTTCCCTGTGGCAGCCACCGTCCCCTTGCCTCCCCCCGCGCCCTGCAGACCCACGCTCTGAGCCCCTGTCCCCGGGGAGCACTCTTGCTGCGGGTCTCCAGCCGGTTTGCCCCCTCGCCCACTGCCACCGGTGCCCCCCCCGCGCCCCTCGCCTCCAAGACGGGGGTGCACGGTGATCGGGCACCCGGCCCCGCACACCCCCAGCTGCTCGGGGCAGCCAGCGCACGGGCACTGGCACCGCAGAAGAGCCGGGGGCTGCCGGCATGCTCGGGAGGGTCCTCTCTGCTCCAAATCCCCGCAAGGAGAGAGGTTGGCGGGACGTGGGGCGGTGGCGGGACAGGGGGCAGAGACGGCAGCTGGCCGCATCACGGCTGGTAAACCATGTTTTCGCGGGGCTTATACAACGGCTGCTAAGAGATGCGATGGCGGCCGGCGTTCATCAAATCATAGAATGGTTTGGGTTGGAAGGGACCTTAAATATCATCTAGTTGCAACCCCCTGCCCTGGGGAGTCACTTTGTAAATCTGTGGGTGCTGGCAGCGCGTCTGACCAGGGGAACCCATCCCTGCGTTGGAGACTGGGAAGCGGATGGTGGAGTTCGCCCTTTCTGTTCCGACACATGTATCGAGTGCGCACGTCCTCGAGCGGTGGCCACATCTCAGGGCAATGGCCCTGCACAGGCCGGCGTGGGCACCCCCACAGTCAAACGGCCGGCGCAGGTCCTGATGGCCAGTCCCACAGTCAAATGGCCAGTGCAGGTCCCGATGGCCACATACGTGCCGGGGGAGCTGGCAAGTGGGCCCCTGGCCCACTCCCGCACACCCACCTAAATCCCCCACCACAAACCAGGGGCAAACCTCTGCCCCTCATCTCAAAACGCTGCTGCCCATGGGGGGGTCTCCCTCTGCCGTACACTCCGGGCTCCATCCTCTCTCTAACGGGACTCTGTCACTGGTTTTAGTAGAAGCACTTTTATTAAAGACCTTTGGGAGACTATGACTTCGGTAACAGGAAATAAATAGCTATCAATTTTGCATTCAATTAAAAACTGTTATTAACACTAAAGTACGCTGAGGAAGTTCTGCAAAGGTTCTTCACATTTCAGAGTTAGTCATTTTTCACGTTAATGAAGAGGTCCACGGTGTGCTCTGATTGAAAATTAAAATAATTAAAAACCCCCAGAGCATTTTAAATACCATCAGTCCTGTTGTGAGGCTGTGCGAGGAGAGGAAACCGGCCGTGCCACCGCGTTCCACCCACCGCGTGCTCCTGGGCGAGCTGCTGCCCTCGGTCCCAGCCCACGCAGAGACCCAGCCACCGCCGATGACACGTGCCACGTCACACCCGGCTTTCCTCCTCTTCCACTGCCCGGTGAAGGCCTGGAATGAATTTCAAAAGGTGCTTTCGGACACTGGGTCGCCTGCTTTTCCGTGGGAGGGTCCCAAAGCTACTGCTGCTGCCGCCCTCCCAGAGCGGGGACATGGACCCGCTGCTGGCCAGGCTGATGCTGCGGTTCCTGCGCAGGGACGACCTCCCGGCAGCGCCCTCCACGTCCCGCGGGAAGAAGCAGTCGTCGTCCACGCTGGACTGGCGGCTCAGGCTCTCCGCTGCGGAGTCCTCGAAGGCGCCGCTCTGGCAGAAGCTGTCCTCGCTGTCCAGAGTCATGGAGCTCAGCCGGCTGCGGGAGCTGCTCTCGCTGGAGAAGCGAGGCTTCCTCAGAAAGAGGGGTCCCGGCGCATCGCAGTCGCCGAGCAAGCCGGACTCCTCCAGCTCCAGCGCGCCCAGCAGAGCGTTGTCGTTCACCTCCCCTGCAAGCAGAAGGCGAGGAGGAGCGTTACTCGCGGCTCCAGGACGCCCGTGCCCCGGTGGCGCAGGGGACATCGTGCCCGGCACCTCAGCATCCCCGTCCCCTCATGGGGAGCGGCTTCCCGGCTGCGGGGTGCTCTCTGCCCCTGCCTCCCCCCCCGCACAGAATCAAAGCTGCTCCCTGGGCAACCCGTTAAAAAAACAACCAAACGGATCCCGCCCCTGCTAAGTCCAAAATAAGGATGGGGAAAAACTTTGCAACCTACATCAACCCCTTTCCTAGAACTCATGCAAAAGAGCCTTTGCTCTGCATCAGTCAAGCAGCGTCCGAATTCATTACTCCCGGAAAAAAAATACTTTCCCAGGGCCTGCCCCATGCCCTCGTTAACAGGGGAAAAGGAAAGCAAATGAAAATCAGATTAGAAAAATTGCTCTTCACTGATCGGAGCGCGTTTCCGCAGGAGGACCGAGCAGCGCTGCGGTTTCCGACCCGGAAAGGAGGACGTACCGTGCAGCAAGCGCCGTTCCTGTGAGAGCAGGCAGCGCAGCTCCCCCCACTTCTGCTGCAGCGTTTGCTGTGGGGAGAAAAGGGCTCCGTCACCACGCGCTTTCGCAGAAGCACAAAACGCTTGTAGAGAAAACAGAGTCTCTAGAAAGTACAGGTCGCCTACAGGAAGCGCTCGTACCTTCTCACTGAGACAGTTTCCCCGGAGTTTAGCAAAGTTCTTCCAGAAAGCACAAGCCCACCCGTGCCCTGGGGGCTGGGGCTGAGGTGCCGTACACCCCCGATGTGAGAAGCAGAAGCCTGGCGACGGTGCCGCTCGCCTCCAGCCCCCGGGGCAGACACCAGCCCCCTGCACCCCTGGAGCAGCTGGCCGGGAACAGGCACCCAGCTCCTCCTCCGGGCTCCGGTGGCGCCGCACGGCATGGCTCTCCTCTGCGCCAGCTGGCCTGACAACCTCCAGGGTGCCAACGTGTTCCAACCCCCATGCCAACCCGGAGCAACAATTTTCTTCCCCTCTGTTGCACCTCAGCTTTTGAGATAGCAAATAAACCTGATTCAAAGCAAGAAGACCAAAACGCAGGCGGACCTGCAGCTGGAGACGGCAGCAGTAGGCACTTCCCCAGTAACCTGCGTGGACCCGGTGCTCCTCGGGCACGCAGCCGGACGGGCTGGCAAACGGCACCAAGCTCGCGGGGGCAATCCTGCTATTGCATTCACATCGTTTCTCTCTTCCCCATTTCGGAACAATCACTCACAAACTGAAGGCCATGGTCCGCTGCAGGATGCCCTGCGGGACGCACCAGGACGCCCAGCGAGCCCCCAGCCCCCCGCAGAGGCCGGGCAGCCCCAGCCGCAGGAGGGGGTGGCACAGAGGGTCTGCCCGGGGTCCCTCAACCTACCGAGCAGAAGCCATTTATGAGGGCACCGGGAAACCAGCCTTTTCCCACCTGCTCTTCTCGGGAAATCCCTTCCTAGTGCATTTGGACATGCTCTGGCAGAGGGCTGGTGCAGGGCGCGGGTCCCTGCTCGCGGCTGGGTGCCCGTCCCACCGGCACGGCGGCGGTGGCCGGGAAGGAACCGTGTCCCAGCCGCTGTCCCCGGCGTGGGCTGTGACACCAGGGCAGGACACGCGTGTGCAGCCGCACGCCAAACACGGGATGCTGAGCGCTCGCGGGCACGGCACCGGGGCGCTGCGGTCACAGGGGTTTGCGGTGATGGAGCACACCCTTCAGTAAGGGACCCGAGACGGTGACAAACACAGCGAGGCACCGGAGACTGTTACAAACAGAATCAGGTGCTCTGCGCTGCAGCCACGCTGGCGTGAGAGCGCAGCAGCGGGCACACACCCATCTTTTACCCGGTACCCGCGCTTGTCACAGGGGTTTGGCACTTTCTGGGAAACAGCTGTTATCGAAAAACTCCCCTTTTGAAACAGAACACTTCACAGCAGATTTTGAGATTTGGGCTTTATAATTTCCCTAGAAAAGGGTGGGGGGGGAGGAGGGGGAGCGATGTCCCATTTCCGGTAACTTTACCGGTTATTTCATCCAGGTTTCTAAGGAACCAGACCGAACGGGTTGCCAGGGAGCCCTGACCGTGGCCAGGATGGGAGCATCCCGCTGAAGCGTTCCCATTAGCACAGCAATGGACTCTCTGCCTCTGGGGTCTGGCTCCTTTCTCACCCTGTCTGCTCCCGCCATCCGGCCGGGCGGTCTCAGCATCCCCGGCTCCTGCCAGCCTCGGGCAGCGGGGACACGGTCACACGCAGCTCCACACGTGGCCCCAGCACTCCCAACGCCTCCCGCCCCGCCGGACCACGCCGGGCGCGCGGGGGTTTGTCCCAGCCCCAGCCCCACAGGGAGCACCCCTGGGCTCGGCTCTGCCAGCTCGTCCCACCACCCGAGAGCCCCCCACAGCCCGGCGGGCAGTTTTACCTCCTCCGGAGAGAAAATAACAGCCAGCTGCAGGGGGGCAATGCCTCAAACCATCTCAGCTATTTCCAAAAGCCTCCTCCACAGCCCCCATCAGTTTAACGAGCCTTGGAGGGGAAACCGAGCCCACGGAGGTCTCGCCCTGACCTCCTCGCCCATCTCCTAGGCTGGAGTGAGGGTGACCAAGGCAGCTCCCGCACAGCCAGGCACTGCCCTCGGCACCCCCGGCCGCAGCCCGGCCAAGGGTGGGGGGTCCCCTCCTTTCCTCCCCTCCAGCCCACGGCCACCTTTAGGCACCTGCAGCATCAGTGGCACGCAGCAAACTGCAGCTGCCTGTGCCGAGCTCTTACAAACGCAGCACAAACCAAATTAAATAAACATCGCTCTAAACGTGCTAAATTCTAAACATGAAATCACCCCCGCGGCAGGAGTTACATTTTATAGGCAACGGCACATACGGCAAACCCTGCCGCGCTGCTCAGCCCTGGCAAGCCTCACCCGTTTGGCACGAGGTTTATTGTAGCCAGATTCGTTTCTAACGCACTGTTTAAAGTACCACACTCCTGCGCGGAGGTTTTGGCACAGAGTTGCCATAAGGAAAAACTCCTCACTGAGGTCGACGGAGTCCCAGCTGTGGAAAGCCCTTGCGGTGCCTGCGGCACTGCGGCTGCAGCGGGGCGAGCGGAGAGGCTCACCGGGCCACCGGCACCCGAAAACCGGCTCCCAGCCCCGCTGGGCAACAGAAGTTGTACACGTCAGAGGTGTCGTCAGCGTGCCGGCCCTAACGAGCCTCAGCTTCCCTTTTTGCTAAATATAGAGTGCATCAAGATACGCGGTTGTGTTCGTGCAGGGGAGGTGGCCTACCGGCGGGGCACAGCCGCGACAGAGACACGGGAAATACTCAGTGAGTTACAGAAACTATTGTGGGGGAAACATTACCAAAAAAACACACAGCAAATATTACAGGGACCGCGGCTGGGGGTGCTGGCAGCGGGGGTCACACGGGTGCCTGCCCCTGCCGGGATGCCCAGCCCCAAGGACACCCTCACCCCCGTCAGCAGCGGCTCCACCACAGCCCTCCGCGTTCAACAACAGACTAACTAATTAATTATATTACCTTCAGCAACTGCAGCTTGGTCTCCAGCTCCATTTTCCGCAGAAACATGGCCCCGTTGACGGTCTCTAACCTGTGAAGAGCAGGCGACGTTGGCACCCGCGGGGCGAGGAGCGACGAGCGCTGCCAGAGCCCCCGGGCCAGCAGGGGCTGCAGGGCAGCACCCCGAGCCCTCGGGGCTTCCCGCGGAGAGACTGCTGAGCTAAAACCCGTTTGAAGGAGGGAGACCTACCTTAGATAGTTCCCTGAAGACTTTATCAAGTCTACTATTTGCTTGTGACTAAAACCATCAGTGTTGACGCCGTTGATGCTGGCGAGGATATCGCCTGGTGGAGAGACAGAGGCGAAAATGAGCATCTGCAGCACACACACCCCTTCCACGCGCTCTACAATAAAACTAATCCAGAGAAAAGCAAAATAAGGCCACCCACAGCAGGAAAAAACCACAAATAGTTACCAATTTGAAGGCCAGAAAGATGGGCAGGACTTTCTTCTTGAATTTTGCAGACGCAAGTGCATACCTCCAGGGAGTAATCATTTTGGTGCGGAAATCTAATAGTCTGTAAATACCAAAGGGACAGCGTTACCGATACTAAAGCCATGAAAACAATTTAAAAATTAATAGTCTTTTTGCACTTTTTTTTTAAATGAGAAGGCTGTGGTGAGCCGGGTGTATTATCACACAAGTGAGAACATCAAAACGTTATAACCTGATAGTGAGACACTGCATTCTCGTGATAGAGCCCAGCAGACACCTGCCTGTACGTTGTTTTTTGCGAAAACTAATTTTACAGCAAGAGTTGGTTGCTCATTATCAAAAACTCGGTAACTTCAGCCGAGACCATCTGTTAGCAGACAGGGATGCAGGTTGCCTTCTGCATCGCCCTGCGCTGGAGGGTGCTGCCAGAGAGGTCTGTTCACCGTCAGAACTGGAAAGCCGGGGGAGCTGAGCCTACTTTTGCTCTTTTGGTCTCTCAGACTCATTACCCACTCACGTCCCCACACCCCCTAGAAAGTGCTTTTTATCCTTGACTTACACATTTAAATGCACATTAAGTAATTCTAAGTATAAATCCATCATGTGGTGATCAGTGCTGACACGTATTTAGAAAAATGCAAAAGTAGGCGACGCAACCTGACCAGATCTTGCAACGACAGGAAATGTCTTCTCGGTTACATGCAAATATCGGTATTTAGCCACATCTTCCTACCAAAATTTAAGACTGAAGCTAAACTTCCTGAAAACCCATGACACATCTAACCCAGATATAAGAAGACATGTTAGATTCTCCATTTCCTCAGCCAGTGTGGAACAAACAGGGATGAAGCCCAGGTGAGTCCAGGGCTGACCTGGCCAAATCACACCAATACAGGGATTTCAGCCAACAGTAGACCAACAGTAAAACTCCTGGCTAAACTAAGAGCGCCAAGTGAAACCTGAGGGTCTTGGAGGACATGCCACTGCAGGCCACACAGGCCTTTTTTTTTTTTTTTTTTTTTTGACCTATTTCAGAGTGGTAGGTCTCACCTGCAACCTGAAAGATTGGGCCAGCTTGAGCAACCAGAGCTGGACAAGCAGGATGGGATTCATCACACCTAACTGGAGCCATCCGGACAGAGGTGTCTCAACGTCCCCACCAGAGCCACCGAGAAAGGCGGACATCTCCAGGGTGTGACTGATGGCCCCAGGAGAAGCGCTCCAACCAGGGGGGTGGACCTCCCTCTCCTGTGCTTCTCCTCCTCACGGACTGTGGAAGAGGACTGGGCCATGGTTTTGGAGAGGACACCTAGCTTTTAGGCGGCTGCAGTGAGGGCAGAGACGTGCTACCAGAGCGTCTGCTCTGCAAAGACCCAGGGACTCCGGGAGCCGCACGGCGTCCGTCTCGCCCCCAGGCTCCGCTCCGCCAGTGGGCAGTGGGAGAAGCAGCGGTACCACGCGAGAAGGTCTGGCATTCGGCCATCGCTGCAGTTCTCATGAGCTCCCTGCAGATGGAAGACCTAGAGTTTCACATCGTCTTACTCTGGTTTGTCTAAATTTAACTTGTAGTAACGAAATTACAGCTTCTAAATAATGGCTTATCCTTAGCATCAGACAGATGCTGCCTTTCTGTAGCCCGGACTTTCTAGTGAAGCGCTCTCGCTGAATGTACGTTCAGTAAGAAAATGTGCCAAGAACAATTATTTTTAATCAGAATGTCACTTATAATGAAAATCTGCCCTGACAATTTACACAAAAGCCCGATAATTGACTCAATTATCCTCCCTTCTGAAAGCTCTCCACTGTTGAAGAGCTGAACGCTTACCCGCTCATTAGTCACACAACCAAATTTGAGAAAGTTAAGCTTTTCCTAATACACTAATTTCACTGAAAATACTATTTTCCCTTTGTGCACAGATACAGGCAAAGCTCTTTGAAGATGCCCTGCTGCCACGGCAATCGGAACGGGGCGAGGAGGGAGGCCTGGCGGGCGCAGGCAGAGCTCTGCGGTACTGCCACAGCCCGCTGCCCCCACAACGGCATCCCTTTATTCCTGGGATTATTTTGTTATTTATAACTGGGATTTGAGCAGGCCTACTGATCTAAGAGTTACCTTTCGAACAAAAAAAAACAAACTACAGAACAAAAATCTCCCATTAGCAGTACTCCTGATAAGATTCTGGTTTTTCTACTTGAAGATTTACTGACTTCTGCGTCTAACAGAATTTCTTCCTCTATGATTTAGCCCCCCAAAAGTCATGCTTTATTTACTGAAATACGTGTCAATACTATAGATCTGCTTCAAAAATACGTATGTCTCTATAAATGTTAAAGGAGGTAGCAAAATGCTGGTGTAAGGTATTCTTTGGAGAGAGAGTTTATTGATCTCTCTCTTTTTATATGAAAATATTCTCATATACATTTCTCCCAAAAAAATATTCACTTAGGGAGGTAAGAAGGCACTGCCGTTGCTTCTTTGCTGGATTTGGATGAGATTCCTCCTGCATTCAACTCTGTGACTTGTGAGAAGGCCAGAAATTTTCATCTGTGACCTTGGCTATGAAAAAATCCTTGGAAATGCCTCTTGTGTCTGTGTCACGGCTGTAAGCTCTTCAGGTTTCCCGAGGAGCTGGCAGATGCCCATCTCTGCTCTGTGCTGGCCTAACCTCGTTTTGAGGATGTGACACTTAAGAGACTGCACCATATTTTATCTTTAAATGAATCAACTTGTCATTTAATTCTTACCTGGATTTCAAACCCAAACGTCTCTTTATCTTCTTTTAATATAGCAACGAGGTGCCTGCAAGAAGAACACACAGAATTCCATACGGATGTCGGGGTGCCACGTTTCGCGCACCCCGCGTTTCTAACCGAAGGGATCGTGTCCCGGTCACGGTCCCTCCCTGTGCGGGGCGGCAGCACGCCTTCCCTTGCAGCACTGGTGCCTGCTCTTCCTTCGCTCAAACTAAACACCACCGTTGCCGCTGCACGTCCCAGGTGTTGGGGCCACTCTCTGCCTTGCACCCGTACCCCACGGGGGCTGCTACACGGGAAGACTCCCAGGACACACGTTTCATGCAGAATAAGTAAATAACAGTGATTACAGAAGAATGTCTTCATACCTTTGTGGCCTTGAAGAGTCGCCCAAAGAGCTGGATCTGGTTAAGGCAAGCTGCAACCAGAAATTGGAGTGGAAAAGGGTCAGTGGGTTCACGGTTCTTTGAGGTACACGGCTAAAATCAGCAGTTCGGAGGAAAACTAAAACAGCCTGTGGCATCCCACCGCCAGCCTGCACTAAGGCATCCTCTCCCTCCGCCAAACGAGAACTTGAACTTTCAGAACAAGAGGAAACGCAGCAAGGCCCAGGACAGAAGCCAACTCGTCACCACCTCCAGAGCCCCCTGCTAGCTGCTGACGGCGACCGCTGCCTGCAGAGCTTGGAAAAGGTGCTCCCTCCTGCCCAAGAAATCTTCCTCCCCACTACGGTTCCTTCCCAAGCGAGTCAGAGAGGAATTTCACACAGAACAGGTCTGATAACAACACCCGTGGAAGACATTAAACTGGCATTGCTGCAGGACAGAGCCCCAGCCGCAGCACACTGGTGTGAAGGATGGCAGTAATCTGCAACAGGTGGCTGTTGAAGGAATTCATGTTTATTTTTATTATGTTGGAAATTAAGCCCTGGAAAACTGGTTATACATCAGCTCTTTCATTTTCACAAAACCTTTAAATATAAAATTGAGTATTTCCAAAATAAAAAAAAACCACAAGCACTCGGCACATCATAATATCGGTTCAGTTGTTCACCTCCAGAACACGTCCGGGCGCCCTTGCTGGGAGATGGCAATGCAGTAACTCATTCCAACTTTATTAGAAAAAAATCGGCCACAGGCCAGCTATCCAGTCTTCCCTGCAACGAGTTAAAACCGAGAGCTGAGCTACCACCGGGCAATATAAAATCAAGAAACATGAGTCTTTTTTTTTTTGCACAGGGGTGATAATTTGACATCTTCCCAATTAGCTTTCAGAAACTCACCAACACCTACTTCGGGGCGGGGGGAGAGGTCTGGAACCAGCAGTACCTTGGCTGGGAGACCCCTGTGGCAATGCCAGTTGGAAGACCCTGTTCAGGGTGATAGAGGCTGCTGTGAAAAAGCACGAGAAGAAGTGGAAAAATTCAGGTTTTTAATCCCCAGAAAAATTTTCTGATGGCAAAAGCGCTCGGAGCAGAGAACTCTTCCCCAAACTGCTGGAGGTGCAATTTCTGAGGACAGGGAAAGACAAGAGGAACGACCATTCAAGAAAAAGCCTGCATCCGATAGAGCATCGGAGATGGACCTCCCACTGGTCCTTCCAAGCCCACAACTCTCTTGTCTTATTTTGCATAATTAAAAAAAAAAACAACCACCCTACATGGCAGCCCTGTGTTTTCAAATAAGAGAAGGAACATTCCTTCTTTTAGGGGTGCGGCGCCGGGAACAGGGGCCAGCGGGGCTCGGTGTGTGGCCGCCCCGTGCCACCGGCTGGGCTGGGCTGCGCTGCTCCATCCTCGGGGCACTTGTGCTCTCCTGCAAGGACGAGGGGCCGACGGGCACACAGCACCGAAGCATCGCTCCGGCAGCTGAAAGGGGTAAGGCTCCAAGATTTTGAAGTCCAGGGATTGCCGTCATTCCCATTTAGGCTGTAACTATTCTCTATAGCTCAAATCACACCTCTGTTACGGTAGGACCTCACCTTTCTTTTGTACCTTTCCCCTAAAAATCTGTGGGCATTTATAACCTTGATGCCTGGCCAGAAATGGCAGAAAGAGCATCTAAATTAAGGTAACTGCAGACAGGTATCTCTGCAGTTTGTCGTGGCGGCTGCACAGCGTTTCCGAGCCAATGCACGTATGGTCATGGCAACGAGCATCCAGGATCCCTGCTTCAGCCCAGGGAGACCTGTGCCGAAGAGATGTCTGGAAAAAGCCAGGATCGGCGTTGAACACTGATTCCTCCCATAAAAATGACCCGTGAATAAGGAATTACATTATCACTGAAATGTTTGTAATCAACATAGCCAAATGTCTCAGGCTTCAGCAGTATAAAATGAAGCCGCAGCGTGGCCACCCACAGAAACACCCCGCTTTATGAGCGTGCATTTGCCTGGGGAGAGAAGGGAGAGGTGGGAGAGCCCCCGTGGGTAACCAGGACCCGCAGACCAGGGGAAGAGCCGATGGCCAGTGCACCCCCGGGCTCCTGGCCCCCGCAGCCCGCCAGCCCTCGCCGCGCTCGGCTGACGCCCGTGCTGTAATTCATCGTTAGCAGCCGTGGCCACCTCGCAGCCGCGGCCATCAGCCTCCCCTGCACCGGCCACACAGAGCTGCTCCATCGCTGCCGCGGGCGCTGGGTGCCACCCAGCAGCCACCGCCCCAAGATCAGCCCGGCTCCGGCTTTCCTTTGTCTCCCCACACTCGGGCAAAGAAAAGGATTAAGTGCGTTGCTGTTCCTGAACAAAGCAAAGCCTTAAGCGCACAGATACTATGTACCAGTTTTCTGATAACGCCTTCAGGTTATAACGCGCCTCAGACATTTTCTGTTTAGGCTTCTTCGTGCTAGACACAGAGACCAACGCTGGCATCGCTCCGCTGGCAATTTACGGCAAGAGCAAGAGAGACTTTTGTGGGAACGCAGTCGGAACCAGCAGAAATGTGCTGTTCTGGGGGACAAGCCCAGGCGAGAGGGACAGCCCAACCAGCCCCAACAGCCGTGGCAAAATATTCCAAAATCCGGATGGAAATAACTGACGGTGGGTGCTCTGTCAGCACTGCAGAAGGGCCAGCCCAGCCAGGCCGCCGTGCTGAAGTAAGCGCAAGTTTAAAGGAAGACGCAGACAGCGGGAGCCTCTTTGGACCCACAGCGCTGCTGCGGACGGAGAAGCAGCGCAGCCGGGGCAGGACCTCGGCTGCAGAAGCTCTTCACGCGCCCGAGCCCCCGCAGGCAGAACCCCTCTTTGCTCGCTCCTCTGCGGAGCTTCCCTCGCTGCTGGTGCTCCAAAGATTTCACTGCCACCCCAAAACCGGCGGTAATCCTTCCAGCACCCTGAAGCCGGAGCCGCAGCGGACCTGTGTGGTGACTCGGGGACAACTCAGCGGGTTCCCCTCACCCCTGCAGACACCGGCAGCGAGCCGCCAGCCCCCCCCACCCCCCTGTACCTGCTTGCGCCCGCGGGGCAGCGTCCCCACCGTGTTGGCCAGGTGCTGGATCCTCCTGCTGTCCATCGGCACGGCCGGCTCCCCAGCGGCCGCGCTGGCCGGGCCGGCGCCGAAGCCCACAAAGTTGGCGTTGTGGTTCTGCTGGATGAGCCTCCTCAGAGCCATGTCGGTGGAAGGGCGTTCAACGCGGCATTGCTCAACGCTGCCGCAGCGCTGAGGAAACTAAAACGCCATCGCCCCCCGCGCCATCAACAAGTACGGGGCCGGAAAGCCGGCCACGTGAGCTGTGGTTTAGGTACACGTCGCATAAATCTCTTCTAGCAGATCACCGGGGCCCTCGGTATGTGTTGTGCTCATAAGAGAGTTAAGAATTAGGCTTGGCAATTAAAGAAATCTGCTTATTTTTTTTCCGTTCCTGCACACAGCAGTTCTCACTGAACAGCTGCGTCTCTCTGCAACAATCCGTCCCTAAAGCACTACTTGCTTCAGATACTCCCCTGACTTCAACTTGTCCGTTCCCTCGCTTGCTCAGCATCCCTCGCATCGCTCAAATTACCACTTGGAAAAGCCGGGAGAAGAACGCTTTCCCTGGGTACGGGTGTTGGTGCGATGCCCAGGCCGGGGGGGGCAGGAGCCGGGAGCAGGAGCCGCAGACGCTGTGGAGCAAGGGCAGAGCAGTGCCCGCAGCAGAGGGCTGCGCTCTGGACGGGAGCGGTGCCGCGGTGCCCGCAGCAGAGTGGGGCTGGGGGCAGGCAGCGGGGCTGGGGGCAGGCAGCGGGGCTGGGGGCAGCAGAGCGGGGCTGGGGGCAGGCAGCGGGGCTGGGGGCAGGCAGCGGTGCAGGCGCAGGGCTGAAGGCAGGGGCAGGAGGGGCTGCCTCAGCATTGCCCGAGCAGAGGAATTCTCGGTGCCGCGGGGCTCCCCTGGCTCCAGGGCTCCCCCCGGTCCCCTGGATTGCTGCAGGGCTGGGACATCCCCATGGCAAACGCTCATCCCCCGGGAAAACAGCAGCTTGCAGCAGAGAAATACCCTGTCAGAGAACATCTGGGCACACACCGGGGGGAAGGTTTGTGGTCCCCGCGCCTCTCCCAGCTGACAGACCGGGACAGACGTGTGTTGCATGTCACAGCAGCACAGCAGGGACGATTTTAGACGTCCATCTTTCACCTCTGAGAAGCGGAATGAGACAGGTCCAGGGGGAACGCCTCCGGGCTAAGGGGTGGCACTGACCCTGCTCACAGCTTATGTCTCACCCCCTCCCAGAAACAAAAAGTTAACGAAGCAATGTACAACGGGGGAAATTTCTCTCCTTTTTCCTGAGAAAAGCAAGCTGTATCTCAGGGATGGCATCTGCTCACTTGCTAAAGCTGAGTAATGCAGGGACCACGGTGACTCAAAGCCTCTTCCCCTTTTCCTGCTCCCAATCACGCTGCCAAGTGCCTTTGAAAACACACAAAGTGCATTTCAGTTCCTCAGGCAACCCTCTTTTACGTTTCTGAAACCGACTGACTCATCTCCAAACAAGCAGAGAGGAGCAACAAACAAGATGTCCCACCAGAGCAAACAGCGGGGCCACGGCACCCCGCGTCCCCTCGCAGCGCTGCCCCGTGCCCTGGTCCCGGGCGGGCACCCCGTGCCCTGCGCACCCACCCACGGCCGCCCTGACGCCAGACCCACGGCTCAGGCGCGTCGCGGGAGACCAGAAGGGATGCTCCCTCCAGCCTCCTCCCCGGCACGGCGCTGGCTCTGCGCGGGGGCGAGGGGCAGCCCCGGGCCCCCCGGGAGGGCGGCAGAGGCGGCGTTCGCAGCCCCCTGGAGAGGCAGAGCGGGAGCGTGCCCCAGCGCTGCCCCCGGGGCTGCCCACCACCGATGCCGAGCCTCTGGGGCTCTTCAGACCCCTCCAACACGCTGTACTGTTGGCAGACCAGCAACGCGGCACCACAAACACACCATCTTCTCATCCCCCTGGTCTCCCCCAACCTGCCCACAGCGCTGGCGCGTTCTGGGCAGGCACCCGGCCGTGGTTCCTCCACGCTACGGCCACCGGCCCGGGGAGGGCTGTTGGGAACGGCAAGAGCAGAGCAAACGCATTGGCAGGGCTCTTCTCCTACGGCTTGTGGAGGGAAAGCAGAAAATCCTCCTCTTCCATCCTCAGACCCCAGAGAGCTGCTCCTTTGCTCCTCTGTGGGGACGGGGTCCTTGGCCGATCCCCGCCTCTGCCCCTCCAGTCCCAGAGCTCCTCGGCTCTTTGCAAGAACCCCAATTCCCAAAATCACCTCCATCGCCGCTGTCTGCAGAGGGACTCCCCGCCGCACATGAGAGGAGGTCCCAGCCTCTCCGGCACGTCCCAGGAGCAGTGCTGGTCCGTAACGGAGCCTGGGCACTGTTGGCTCTGCTCATCCCCACCGCCCTCAGCCCAGGATTCAGGGCACAGCACCGTTCTGAAGGACCACAGCCCTGGGACACCTTGGGGATCGCTCGTTCATGATGAGTAGCCGCTGCTTGATTGCAACGTTATCTGTCAAACGAGGCTTGCTGCTTTCTCGGCATCGCTATCTCCATAGGCTGGGCTGGGCTTTCCCGGGCACGATCAGACCCTGCACGTCCTTGAAGACCTTCAGGCTCTGCGCCATCCATTTCTATTCTTCCTACAGCTTCTTCAAACTACAAATTTATAGCGGTTTTGAAAGGAAACCCAAACTGTTGTGACATTAAGGGAACGATTTTGCATCAAAATAATTGGATGGACAGCCACAGACTTTAGAATAGATTTGCATTTAATGAAAAGGGAAGAGGGTTCTTCTGTGATCCTGCTGAAAAGGCAACATGAGGATCTTCCCGTGAGTTGGTCTAATCTGAAAAACTTCACACGTTGTGATACAGATTCGCTTTATGCGAGTGCTCAAACCCTCCTCGAGGATGTGATGAAATCCACTGTGTGATTTCAAAACACAAAATCTCTATGTATTTTTTGAATAAGGTTCTGTATTGTCACTCTTTACCATGTAGACAAACCACATGAGCTATTTTAAGCAGCTAGTCCTTTGCGCTACCGACTTTTCCATCTGGCAAGTAGCTGGTAAGCCACGTGATGACTCAGAATAACGGTTTAGTACCCAAACGAGTGTCGCCCCGTCCATGGCCCAGCATAGCTGCTGCTCTGTCCCCTGGGCTCTCCTCCGCTTTCCTCATCAAAACACAAATTTTTCAGAATGCCAAGATAGGAAGCATAGGGCTGATTTTGAAGAAGTCTTGAACAAGAAGCCTCTTGCTGAGGGGTGGCATTGTCCTGCAAGTTTAGATCCCTAACCTCTCCGTAACCTTAGTTCCTGTGATTTTATATTAGATTTTCAAACGCTTGCAGAAGTGCAAGATAATGAACCCAAGCAATAGCCCTGGGGACTCTCCTATAGCCCGTGAATTTCCAGCCCCCCTCATTTAACTTGCCACTGACATCAGAAAGGTGTTGTACAATGAGTCCAACGTGAGCAGCAATCCAGAAATACACCAATATCTGTACAGTTCGTTTTTAAACAAATACATACCAAGGACTCTGTAGTACATTTAAGGAAAATAAATGTTGGAGGGGAAAAAAAATCCGACAAACCCCTCCGTTGTATCAGCGCCGCACGGAGATGCGCACGTTTCTGCAGAACGAGCCCAGCGCGTGCCTGTGCGTGAACACCCACAGCGCTACCCCCAGCCGCGGGGGGGGCACTCAGCTGCACGGACACACGAGCGAACGCCTGCCTGGTCGTAACAGAAGCCTCTTAGAAAACTGCGGTACCCCTGTCCGGTAGCATCCCATTTGTCTTTCCGTCTCGTTAAAAGAAAATTCTCATGTGTCTTCGTCTTATTTGTTCTTCAAAATAACCTCACAAGGTTTAAAAGAAAGTAGGTTTTAGTATAACATTTGCCCCCACGCTATGAAAACTCACCCGAGTATCAATTTCATATTAAACTTTCGATAGTTTTGCCAGTGCCAAGACACCAGCCAGACCAAATCCCTGCAGCAGCGCAGCTCTGTAAGTCGCGGCTTCCCAGCTCCTGCAGCCCAGCCCCGGGGAGAGCGAGACAAAGCTCCCACATCTCCGTCAGCCCAAACCCGCTGCTGGTCTGAGCCATGGCCACCGCAAACGGCGTGGCTTTACCTGTTCCCCCGCTCGCTGCTCCCAGCGCACTGGTCCCTTCGCCCAGGAGAAGGCCCGAGACGGCAGCACATCGATTTTTACCCCTGTGATTTGTTCCCTGACTCACTGGAAATCCATTTCCCACCAGCAAAGGCAGGAGCCCCAGTCGGGGCAGTGCTGAGAAACAGCCGTGCTTCTCAGGAGGGTTTTCCCGGCTCCCGGAGTTCCAGCGAACGTTCCCGGCAGGAGCAGCTCGAAGCAAATCCCTCGGGGAGTGGGCAGCCATCGCCTCCAGGCGCGGGCAGCACCCCCTCCCTCCCGTGCTTTAGCGAAAGGCTCAGCGGGAAACAGGAGAACAATGCGTTTGTAGGGCACGTGCCCCGTCTGGAACGTGGGCTTAGGAAAGTATTATAAACAAAGTCCACGGCAATGCTCTGGAAAGTCATTTGCAAAGAAAAAAAAACAACAAAACACACCTTATAAAGATACTGCAGTGAAAAATCCCAGCTTCTTTCCGTTTCCTTTGCATTTGCTTTGAGCCCAGCCTCTAGTCATATACCCGATCCTCTTCTCAGGCTGGTATTAAGGACAGCAGTGTCTCAAGTAAATTCTTTAATATTAAACTGACAGAACCTTAAAATACAGTTCCTTGCTCTCCGTCTCCAAAGAAAGGCCAGTCCTCGGCCTGCGAGGCAGGGTGACCTGAAAGGTCCCTTCCAACCCGGGCAATTCCGTGATTCTAAACTGGTGTCCCACCACCCGGGCTGCGGCAGCCATGGGATGCCTGGGCAATGACAGAGTGCAATTAAATTGATACCAAATAATTAAGAGGGGATCAATCACTTAACGGAAGAGGAAGAGATCCTGCCTCTGCAGCATAACAATGCCGCAGACTATTGACTAGAGATCCCATATTTTTCATATTTTGTCCTCCTTTTTGTGTTCTTTATGAACTACCTACACATTTCCTGCGCTCTCGTGAACGCTTCCCAAGTTCCTGCAGTCCAGCAGGCCCAGGAAAGAATTAATGAAATATTTGAAAGAAAACAAGGTGCTATAGCTTTCCAAAACGCACAGTCGTTTGCGCAGGGGACGTGCCTTTCCCTGCGCTGTGCAATGACGGGTGCATCCCCCGGGCAGCGGGGCCCTGGGCGCGTCTCTCCCCCGCGCACGCGTGCAAGCTCTTCATGCTGATTAGCGCACGTGCGTACACCCGCCTTCAGCCGCTTGGAGAAGTCACAGAAAGCTTTAAACCACTTCCGATACGAAACAAAGCCTTTCTGCGCCACAGGCCAAGGTACAGCAGTTTCTACTTTGCCGTTCCTACGAATTCAGCTCGCGCACGATGAGCAGAGACAGGAACCAGCAGCTCCGGCGCTGCCGGGGAGGGGTGTCCTTCCCCCCACAGCAGCAGCGGTTCCTGCCTCAGCAAGGTTTCAGTTCCCTGCTAACCACCGCTAACACGCACAGAAAACGATGGCAAACTTCCCTAGGAGCAGAGCTCACGCAAAGCCACCTGCTTCCGAAGCATCCATCCTTCCAAGGCCGAGATGCCTGCAGGGCTTCTGCCCACGCTCACCTTACCGAGGAGTCGTCCTCTGTGGGACACGAGCCCGTACCTTCAGGGACTGGCGAGCTGGCTCTGCTCACAAAATCCCAGAGCGTCCGGGGTCGGCAGGGACCGCTGGAGGTCACCCGGTGCCAGCCCCTGCCAGAGCAGGGTCCCCCAGAGCAGTGGGGCAGGAACGCGTCCAGGCGGGTTTGGGATCTCTGCAGAGCAGGAGACTCCACACCTCTCTGGGCAGCCTGGGCCAGGGCTCTCCTTTGCGACCAGGTCCGTACCGATGACTCCTGTGGACTCAGTTTACCTAATGACAAGAAAAAGCAGAATTAGCCCTTTCTCTTTTTGAGCCAAACTCTCCAGCGAGCAGTTTCTCACCACACCTCTCCCCACCGGGCAGCCCGTTTCACTTTGCCGGCGTGCCAAGCACCCAGCTGGCCGCCGCGCTGGCACGGAGGGGACGGGGACGGCACCCGCGAAGGGCAGCACCCACCTGGCCACAGGGACGAGCTGCTCGCCTGTGGGCAACAGGGTCTCCCAGGGAGCGGGAACGTCTCAGTGCCATGTTCTGCTCTCCAGGCGATGGCCACCGGCCCGGCGCTGGCCAGGGGATGGCAGCCAACGCTCGCAGACGGGCCATGGGCTGCCGATGTTTGGCTGGGACCCGCTCCAGAGCCACCTCTGGCCGTGCGGCAACAACAGCCTGCGCTTCACAGCCAGCACTGGACCTGGCAACTAAAACTGCCTTGAAACGTGTGGTCACCAAAAGGGAGAGCGCACCTGTGATCCCGCTGACCGCGGCAGAAGGACCGAACTCACGGGTAATTGTCGATAATACAGTGGCCTTCTTAAGAAAAAAATAGAAGCCCACAATATCCTTCAAAAGCCATGAAAAACTCAATACTCTTGGGTAGTAGTGTGATGGATTTCATTTTGACATGCCTTAAACGTGAACAAAGCCTGACTCAGATCCCTAGGCTATGGGCATGCTGGGGGGATTTTCAAGGAAGCAAAGACTTCAGAATCGAAGTCCTGTCCGTGAGCGGGTCTCCCGCGGGTTTACACCACTGAAAACCTGAAGAGCTGGAAGAGTGGGACCCAGGGAGTTTTGCGAAAGGCAGCTCAGCCGGAGTTCCCATCAGCAGAGGTGCGAGATGAGGCGCCAAGGCGGAGAACAGGCTCTGCTCTGACGAGGCTCAACCCCTCGCTCAGGACGGTGTCTCTCCAGCGTGGGAGAAGCGGCCGTTTCCCGGACGGGGAGGCAGGAGGGTGTGGAACGCTCCGGTTCAGCTCTGGTGCTTACCAGCTGCTCTCCTTGACTAGAGCGAGGGTTCACCACAGCCACAAGCAGAAGCTGGATGTTTCCTGCGTCACCGTGTCCGCTACACACCAGGACGAGCACGTGCAAGACACGGCACCGCTGCACGCACCCCAGCAGCACCAGAGCCCGAAAGCAGGGGAGATGTACCCCCAGACACAACTTACTCCCCATTTGGCAGCACATCATCCGGGAGCAGCGATGGAAGCTGAGGAAGTGGTGGCCAGCAGGAGGTTGCCCTTCCCCGGCCTCTGCGAGCCCCAGAGCCCCCAGCCCGTGCGGCGTCCCCCTGCCCAGCACGCTGCGGCCCCCGCGGGCGAGGGGCTGGGGGCATCGTCAGCCCAAGAGCTTTGGATCGTGTGTGAAACCCCCAATGGCTACAAGTTACCCGAAACAGCCCACAACCCTTTTCCCCTCACAAAATGAACATTAAAACAATAGTTTTACACTTCACGGGAACACAATGGCAGAGTGTGCTTCATTTATTAAAATCGCCACATTTTTTCCAAAAGTATACTGGTATGTAAAATATGCATACAAAATACAACATTTAAACAAATTATTTACATCCAGGGGCAGCTGCAATATGAAGCAATAACTTTAGCAATAGTTTTAAAAATAACTCGCTGCAGCGTACACGAGATTAGGTATTCCACAACGTGAAGGTTCCATTTCAGCATTGCACTGCTATCCTAAGTTCTAAAATATTACAGTACTTCCAGATAAAACGTTAATGCTTCTTTAAAAAACAGACAACTCAGAAACCGGTTTGTAGACTGACAAAACACTACACATTTCTCTTTGGGAACTGAAAACCACAGCAGATTTAGACACAAATGTAATAGCTACATTCAAAATACATTCAGTCTATTTATGCCAAAAATACATTCAGAGCCTTTGGTTACAACTTATTGCACGTTTCTTATATTCTGTAGAAATATAGCGTACCTCTCAATGCTTGTTTTCCCGTACATTCATAAACTGTGCTGCCTGTTCAAACCGAAGAGGGCCGTCCTTCCCCAGAAGCTCCGCGGGGGCCGGGGGTACCGCCGCACGCAGGGACGGTCCCCGCCAGGGCGAGAGCCTCCCACCCAGCGGAGCCCGGCCCCGGGCTCTGCACGCCGGCCACGGAACCTCAGCGGGAAGGTCCGAGCCACGACCTCCACCAACACGCACCGCGACACAAAAACGCACTCGAGCCCCCGCAGACGGCGACCACCGCCACAGAGCCCCTCCCCACCCCGGCCCCGGCCCGCCACAGACACAGCCCCGCTGCGGAACGCGCCCCGGCGGTGGGGAGGCAGCTCGCCAGGCACGGAGAAACGCAGCACCTGCCCCCCCATCAGCAGGGCGGCGCTGGGGACACCCCCCAGCCCAGCAACGGCCACAGGAGACCCAGGCAGGTCGGGACCCCGCACCCTTCAGCGTTCAGCCTGCTATAGGGACCAGCCGTGTTTCTGAACAAATTTATTTGTAGTTCCTGAATGTGTTCCCTTCAAGAAGTGGCACAACAATGACTAAAATATGACAGGATTCATAGGGTTACACGAGGGAATGATCACGGTTAAGTGCAAATTACTACAAAAATAGGAAAGTGCAAAAGAGATTACAGTTTGAATTTCTCAAGGGTATTTGGGGGGAGCAGAAAAAAAAAGATGCTAGAGAAAATGTTAATTAACTTTCAGTTCATATTCCATGCATTAAGCTTTAGGTGTTACCAGAAGAGAATTTAAAAAAAAAAAATCAGTAACTCCCCCAAACTAGAAGCATGGCTTAGGAGAGGCTAAATGCGGTGACCGGTCTTGAGCATCCTTGAGCTTGAAAACTTCTAAGAGCTTAAGAAGTTGTGCTTTAAGCGAAAATTATCAGGAACTTTAGTAACCTCTGAAGAAACCTAAGCCACCCTAAAACCAGCCTCAGGATAACCTCTGTTCTTCGATTTGAACGGGACGAACCTACATTGAGGGAAAAGGTCACTAAAACAAGGGGGGCTGTTCGTTTCTTCAAAGGAGCGCAGTTTACAGACTCGGTACAGCCCCGTACAACAGCGTCAGCCCTTGGCTGAGTCACCTCTGACTCTGCCCTGCCGAAACGTACACCCACCTCTCGACAGCCAAAAAAAAAAAAAGGTGCAAAAAATACCGAGCTAAGTGAGCAGCGAGGGCAACCGGCGCCCAAGGGCTGATGCCACGGGATGTACGGTGCTCCCGAAGCGGGAGCTGTGACCTGAGGGCGCAGCCGAGTCCCAGCAGCGCCCGGCTGCGCAGCGCGTCCCCCCGCACACACCGGCACCAGAGGGGCCCTTCCCAGGGTGGTTCAATGATTTTCAGAGGCCCCAGGGGGGCAAAGCGAAAAAACCCAGCCTGAACATCCACCGCTGCACAAGAAGAAATGGAAGAAAAACTCCTAGAGAGCATTCTGATCACTCTCCCCATGGAGAATGCCTCCATTTTAGGGAAAAAAAAAAAAAAATCACATTTTCAAAGTTGTGTAAGAGAAGCTAATGGCACCCCTTGGCCACCTCGCATTTTGTACAGCAAGTGATCAAGTTTTCACTGACGAGTCCCAGTGCACCAAGACTGCTGCCAAGATGACAGGCTTTGCGATGGGGACGGTTCCTTTCCCCACTGGGCAAACCCCGCTCTTCCTCCGCTCCCCCACACCCTCCCCGACCTGCCCCCGCCGGTGCCGGGGCTCGCGCTGGGGACGAGCTCCATTCGCTCCCAGTCTCCTTTCGAAACTGCGGTACTTTCTGGTTTGAAACCATCGCCTTCAGGTATTTCAGCGCTATTTTAAGCAGCTCTCCTGTGTTTGGTGATTTACGGCTCCAGCACGGGCAGGCGATGCTGGGATCGTGCGACTGCATCCCGGACGCTCGGGAATGGGCTGGCAGCAGCTGGGAGCTCCTCGCTGGCTCTTCAGGGGTACCCCGCTCCGGCAGCCACCCCTGCGACAGCTCGCACCTCACCCTCTGATACCTTCTCCTTAATCATTCCAAAGCACTGGGTTTAATGCGCATTTTAACACGCTGCTCTGGTTGCTCACAAACATTTGATTATTTTTTCTCGGAAAAGAGCTAACGGGGTCTGTAAGTGTCCAGAGCTCTGGAAGGACGGACCGTTCCCTTTCATGCACCTTCCCGAGTGCTAAAGCAATTCTGAGAAGTTCATCTCACCTGCACAGTTTAAATACTTTTGAGAAAACAGGCCTAAATCGGCATACTATTTAAAATTACTTTTACTCCGCTACCATTGATTCAGACACCTTATGCTGCAAATTCAGTAAGAGCTGATTTCAATGGGTAAAACATTTCCTTTTCACACTTAAAAAAAATAAATCTTTGATTGTTCCTTTTTAACATAAGGATTTTTTTCAAGTTACGTTCTACAAGAACAAACGCTGGATCTTACATTTGCAAAGCTTTTGATACTCAAGTCAGCATCGCACTTTGGATCACACAGTCGCAACGGCTACCCCTCAAGCAGCTCAGACAGTACGCATCTGTGGAGCTCCCTGCTGTAGTTCATGCAGCTGAAGCACATAACAATTAAATCTATAAGACGACGTGGATTATATCTCAGAAAACATACCGGGAAAAAAACCTACTAGACATCTAGTAGAAACGTTCTCCACCATTCAGCAAACAGCCCATGCAAAGACGTGCATTATTAACACGAGCAGCAGCGACTAAAAGGTGCGCAAACAGGTAAATTGCATTACAGCCTATTTACGGGGCAATTAACATCCAGAAAGAGTCCATAACGTCCTGAGTGTGTCAGGATGAAGCGCTAATAGTACTGACCGGCCCACTCAGTAAACGTTTAACCCATTCTTCCATGTAAGAGCCCTATTCAAGAGGTTTCATACCAGAGATTGATCTTAAATACGGCAATTAGCTGAGGGCTTACTCCCACCGAGCTGCATGAGCTACACGGAATCTTTGCAAAGCTTCGGTACTCTGGGCTGAACTTCTGTGGATCACCTGGATTTAGAAACATTGAAAGAACCGTATTATTACGAAGTGTATAATTTTGGTTATTAAAAATACTAGAATACCATAGTCAAATGTGAGGACCACAGAGTGAGGCAGAATTCACAAAATGCCAGAACGTTGGTGAATTTTGAATAAACACCCCACCTTTTACAGCTTGCAGTATTATGGAAATAGAATTAGAGACGTTAATGCTTTTCACCAACCTGGTGCTATTACAGAAATCCGTATGAAACCTCCGAATAGGCGCTATTGGCTTCGCGCAAGGACGCCAGCGCTTTAAATTTACATTTTAAGAGGTGCCTAGACCGTGACAGACAACGGCAAGCAGGACCCGGCCCAGAGCGCAGGGGCATTTGAAACATTAA
Organism: Sterna hirundo; assembly: GCA_009819605.1. Classification (NCBI taxonomy): domain Eukaryota; kingdom Metazoa; phylum Chordata; class Aves; order Charadriiformes; family Laridae; genus Sterna; species Sterna hirundo. The sequence continues at coordinate 84,827,968 of CM020440.1, forward strand.
GTGCCCAAAAACCAGGGTGGTAGAAAGGGCATTAATGTCCCAAAGCGACGGGCACTGCTCCATCACGCGGCCCCGGACCGGGCTCTGCCGCTCCCCAGCGCCGCCGCTGCGGCTCCCGCTTTTCCAAGAATTAATTCTGTTAAAGCTTCCCCCTAAAGCAGCAAAAGGCACTAAAAGAAAAAAGTGACCAACGACAGATTGGCAAGCTGTTTTTTAAAAATATATACTTTCTCAGTTTAGGTAGAATTTCTCCCATTCCATCTCTACGTACCTATCAGAAAAGTACTGCCTTTATAATTTTTTCCTTACTGTTAAAAATTGTCCCTTGATCGATATGTTCAATGAACAAATGAACAGAGTAAAAAAACCTCCAAATCCTAAACTATAATATTGTGTATTAAATCAAGACCATAAAAATAAAATTTAGTAAAAAACTGACTAGATGCTTTTTTTCCACAATATACATACTTAGTGGACTTTTCATCTTTCTTTTATTTGCTTAGGTAATGATAAATATAGATTTTTAAAATGCATTTTACTGACAGCCCCTTCTCAGATTCCTGCGCAAAAATATGTTAAAAGCTTGATTAAATTTGGTCTTCTACTTGGTTTGCGGATAAAAGGTGTGGTTTCTCTTGCAAACAAGCTTTCACCAATACCAGCTATTTCCAATTTGTTTGGAGTTTGACTAAGATAAAAAGCGCAATAGCGAAAGGTATCGTTACGCTGCCGTGGTGTTTTAAGCTCCTTTCTGCAATTAGCCTAGTGTCTAATTTACTTTAGAAAACCAAAGCAAGTCATCGACCTGCTGTATAAAAGATGAGTCAAAGCTGCCCTTTCCAGTGGCCAAAGATGAAGGTGGATGTCAGTGCTCTGGTTTGGGCACTCAAAATACTGAACCACGCTATGTGAGGTAGACCAAAAATAAAAATACTATCACATGTTAAAAGACGAACAGAAGAATTCGTTGCCCTCTCCTCCTCCAGGGAGCTCGCTCAGGCTTTGGAGTCCTCCTGCACGCAGAGCTGGGCAATGGTCTTCTTCACGCGCAGGGCGGTGAGCCGCGCCGCCCCGTTGGCGTGCCAGCACTCCCGCATCACCCTGCCCATGGCCCGCAGCGCCTGCCAACGGAGCACAGCAACACGTCAGGGACCGGCCCTCGCCTCCCGCTCTGCCCGCTTTACCCGTGATGCGGGAGGATAAAGCGTAGCTCTCTGGAACGGTCATTAACAGCGACACCGTCAGTGAAGACCCGTGCTCCAGAGAGTTCGCATTTGGTGCAAAGACGGTTTCCTCTGCTGAAAAAGAGCTAGACATCTAAAACACATTTAAATTCAGGAGAGGCTGGACATCCAGCTCCTTTTGTCCCACTGAAAAATTCTACCTTAATTTAAATATGCTTTGTCATAAACCGGAAAACTGCTCTTACCTCACAGCTTTGCCACTGGTTTGGAATATTTGGTCTGAGCTTCTGCTCACAAACTACCCTTCTCATATCTTCTATCGAAGGATCAGAAGGCACAACGTCATAGTAAGGCAACTGGTATTCCTCAGTGATTCCTAGGAAAGACGTCTTGCGTAGGTAACACAAAATCCAAAGTTGCTGCTCCAGAATCAACTCTAATTGTTTGTTTTTACAGGCAATGGGAGAGATCAGAGGAACGTTTGGGGCCGCCCTGAACAACTGCTCCACAACAGACTTCTACCGCCACATACTGCCAAACTAAGTGGGACAGCAGGGGCAGGGACACGGATCCTTTCATTCCTTTTGTTTTGTTTAAGATAAAGGCAGTCTGGATTGCAAAATGAAAAGGCCAGAAAACTCACCTCCAACGGAGCACCTCCGGGCTATCTCCCAGTACACCAGCCCCAGGGAGTAGATGTCTGCACGCTTGAAGGACTCGAAGATGTTCATGTTCATCGCATCATCAAGTATCTCAGGAGCCATGTACCTTTAAAGGAGACAAAGCTCACTTTGCTGGGGAGATTTTGTACAAAGACCACAGTTGCTCCGTGTGATGCCCCGACTGTGCCATGGGGATGACCAACACCCATGATGACCAATGAGCCACGGGTGGAGGAAGGGCCAGGAGGAGCCTTCCCCGCGACGGGCACAGTGCCCTCACCCACCTCCTGGTGCCCACCCGGGGGTTCTGGGGAATGTCGATGGTGTTGAGCACCGAGTCGTGCTTCACCGCCAGGCCCAGGTCCGCGATGGCGCAGCTTTCGTTCCTCTTCACCAGGATGTTTTTGGATTTCAGATCCCGGTGCGCGATAGCTGGCTTGCCTGTGTGCAGAAAGAGGACACATCATCAATTTTGATAACAACGGCATGAATTTTAATATTATGAGCAAGGAAGGAAAAACAGTTTTATTCAACTTTGTTGCTATACTCCATAAAAAACATTAAAGCCTATTTTGTGCTAGGGAAAGCTCTGCTAAATGCCATCAAATTAAAAAAAAACCTTGGGGGGCATTTTTGTTCCAATATCTGTATTTCAGGAATAAAACACAAAACGAGGAACTGCAAGTTCACCCTCCGAATTCATTTAGAAAATCCCTCATTAGCGCTCCGCTTTAGCAGAGCTGCCCCCACAGACACCCACTGGAAGCTGTGGAAGAAGGCGCCGACCGCGACAGCGGGAAGATTGCATCCCTATTCTCTGTTCATGCCGTGTCAGCCAGTGTTATGCCAATACTCGCGGTACGGCAGGTTGTGAAGCGCTCTGCCATACCACCTCACCCACAGACGGTTTTCCAGACGCCGCTGGAGGAGCAGGGAAGGGGAGCGCTTGCCTTGCGTGCCGACGATCTCCATGTGGAGGTGGGCCAGGCCGCTGGCCACCGACAGCGCCAGCCTCACCATGCCCTCCACCGTCACCGTCCCTCTGTTCAGGTAGTCGAACAGGGACCCTTGCTCGTGGTACTCGGAGACAAGCCAGAGCTGCGTCCATGTCCCGTTATCTACCCGGGGAAGCAAGATTATTCAGATTTATGAAAAAAAATCAGTCAGGAAAAGCCTCCCCCCCCCCCGTTTTGTGGCCGGCTCAGGCACACGAACAAAGAGGGATGGTCGCAGGGCATCTGGGGGCTTGGAGGGGCATTTCAGGAGGGAGCGGGGCAATGGAAGCAGTTCCCAGCCGGCAGCCAGGGTTCCCCGTGCCTTGCAGGGTACCTTTGTTATCGGCAGCGATAAAGCCCAGGATGTTTTCGTGCCTCAGCATCACCGTCTGATAAATTTCTGCCTCCCGAAACCAGGACCGTTCATCTCTGGAGGAGAAGATTTTCACAGCTACATCTTCCCCACACCATTTTCCACGCCAGACTTCGCCAAATCGGCCTTTTCCTACAATTTCCTGCAGGACAATAGTCCTTGCGATTGTTCTTTGTACAAGCAGAGGTAAACCTAGTTGGAAAAGAAGAGATGGGTATTTGTGAAATAGTTCACCAGCAATTTTTAAACCCCAAAGTTAAGAGATTTTTCCAGCGAGTTGTACTCGTGACTTTGCTCTCAAAGAGTACCAAGGGAAAGCCGTCTCCCTCCATCCAAAATATCTCCAAATCCTATTTTTGAATGTTACTGGCCCGGTGAGCGCACATCGCGTCTGTCACTAGGCACCAGAGACAACCTCCGTGCTGAAGCGCCTCAGGCAGCCCAAAGACCAGGGGTCAGGTTCTAGTGCGTGCCAGCACCAGCCCGGCTCTCCCAGTCTGCCAGGGGACACCAGGAACCCCCTCGCACTCAGGACAAGCCCCACAGGTGCCTTCAAGAGCTACAACCCAGCGTGGGTCACAACAGGAATTACAAACCCCTCAGATACAGGGGTGGGGGGCGGAAAAAGGTCTGAAAAACTGGCACATACACCATGGCCTGCCTGGAAAATCACAGACTGGTTTGGGTGGGAAGGGACCCTAAAGCCCACCCAGTGGCACCCCCTGCCCTGGGCAGGGACACCTCCCACCAGCCCAGGTTGCTCCAAGCCCCGTCCAACCTGGCCTTGAACCCCTCCAGGGATGGGGCAGCCACAGCTTCTCTGGGCAACCTGGGCCAGGGGCTCACCGCCCTCAGCATAAAACATTTCTCCCTATATCTAGTCTAAATCTTCCCTCGTTTAGTTTAAAGCCATCACCCCTTGTCCTACCGCAAACCAGCCCAGCTTTGCTGTTCTGGGTGACCAGGAGACCAGACCGGCCGTGGCTGATGTGGAAAGAGCCACCACACCAGACCACAACGACCGAGCGCCGGCAAACGCCGGGGCCGGGCCCATGCCGGGGCAGTCACCAGCAGGGATTCTAAGTCCCAAACCAACACAGCATCAAAGCCGCTTCGTTTCGTTTTGCTAGCTGTAATCCCCTGCCTCGTTTGATTTGATACTGTATTTGCTTGGGACTTAAAGAAGTTTTCTAATTTCATTTTAATTTTTGTAAAATCAAGACAACCTTGCTTTTAACAGACCGAAATAGACAGCAGGAAAAATTATAGTTTGAAGGTCAGCTTATTCAAATTTATTCAAATTTCCCCCTGGGTTCCTCGACAGAGCCCTTACGCCTTGCAGCCGCTACTGCCTGTCCACGGGCTTGTCCCGTGCCCAACCCCGACTCGCAGAGAGGAGCAAAATGGCCACTTGGCTGCAATCAGGGCAAACGGCGCGGTGCGCGAGGCTCCGTCTGCCGCCGCCTGTCAGCACCAGTGAAGCCCTGGCCTTAGCCCAGGGATGCCTACGAACAGCTAAAACTTCAGGGCAAATAAAGCCAGAGTTTACTCATTCTATCTCTGAAAAAACATCAGGGAAGTACAATAAATTAATCTGGAAAGGGGATGCAGTTGATGGAAAATAAAAGTAAATTAAATTAAGCACCATTTGTGAATTTTTCACTTATAAATAAAATTAAGCTTGATATACATATTTTTCAGGTAAATAAAAACTCTTAGTTACTGAAAGCTGGGCCGTACACACCAGACGTGCCACCAGCCTGATGAGCTGGACCGTTTGAATTCCCACCTCATTTTTGCCTTTCTTTGATTTACCAGGTTCTCAATAGCAACGGAGGCATCACAGCAGACAGGATATCAGAAACAGGTAAAACATTAAAAAGGTTGCCATTCTGCTCAAACTCAAAAATTTGGAGTGACGTTATTTTGGCACTGCTATAAAAATTTCAGGAGTGGCGTCCTGACTTGTTCAGTTAGATTTAGTACCTTTTATTATCAGCCGTGCCCCATCAGCCAGCAGTGCCTTGTTTCACCCTTGAAACTGAGTTCTGAGTTAACTTTTTGAACTCTCCCACTTGAACAACGAACCAAACTTTTGTAATCTGACAGAAAAAAGAGCAAACAAAGCCCTGTTGGCGCTGTAAGATGTGTCCAAGCCTGCTGGTCACTGTGACGGCACAAAATCTCTCGTGACATAAAACTTGTCACCGGTGTTAGAGCCCCTGAGATAAGTCCCCGCATCCACCCTCTGCTCAGTTCTCCATCGCCCTAGAAGCAACGTGCCACGTTTGCCTTTGGTTTAAGCCCCAAGGAAACTCGCTCCGACGCTTGGCAGCAAAGCACCATCAGCCGCACAGGGGCAAGAGCAGGGCAGCCCCACGTACCGGAGCCGGAGCCCGAGGTTGTCATGTCGTAGATGAGGTCCTTCAGCGTCTTCCCAGAGTTGACCAGGTTGCACTCAGAGAGGGGCTCCTCCATGTTGGGCTGCTTGGCCCGGCCGCGGGCACAGCGCCGGCGCCGGTGGGTGCACGCCGCCAGCACCGCCACCAGCGAGAGGACACAGACAGGCACCGCCACCATCACCGCCAGCACCAACGGTCCCGTGCTGGCTCTGCCCGGCGACTCCGACGCTTTCAGAAGACACAAGGGAGAGTGGAGTGGAGGGAAGAAGACGGTAAGTGAAGGGCTGTGGAGCAGTGGCGTATCAAGATTCAATGACTTCCCGCAGTCGTCCCGACCGGGACCGACAGCAGTGAGACAGACTTTTCTCTAAGTTATGGAAGCCTCCCCCCGCCCCACCTTTTCACCAAGGCTAGGCTCATGTTAGCTGTGATCACCACCAACACCACCATCTCAGCCCCACCAGCAGCTCCTCAAGGAGGACGTTCAGCAGCGCGTGGCTGTCGGCAGCACGGCCGGAGGTGAGGTGCCAGACGGACCACCACCACCCCTGCCCCCGGGAAAGCTCCTCAGACACCTCACCCTCCCCACAGGGCACTCTCCACTTCTGCTACTAAACCCACACAGACTTCTCACAGCACAACACATCTCCAGCTCGTCCCACCCCACCTCCCACAGTACCACCCAAGGCACCTGAAGAACATCTCGCAATTGTAGTCCCAAAACCACACAGAGTATGCAGTTTTAATCCGTTCACCGTGTCAAAACACCATTTGTCTGCAGTTAGCTGATCCCCCACCTCCCCACTGCAGAAGACCACCACGGTGGGAGCCCAACCAGCGCAGCCACCACCCGATGGCCAGCAGCTGGTGTCCCCCCCAGTGCCACGGGCAGCAGGGTCTGCGTTCAGCCAGAGACACCTCACCAACGCTGCCACCGGCGGGCACGAGCCCTTCCCACACTTGAGAGTGTATACGGATTTCTCAGGACATTGTCCCTGCTGCCCGCAAATCCTTGGGAAAAACAATTTCCTAACACTTAACGCATACAGGAATGCAAAGTTCTAGCAAATGAGGCATTAAAAGGATTTCTAGCACAGAACGCTTTTGGAACTTGTGCTCATGAAGCTGTATTTCACAAAGGTGGAGAAACGGGACTGTCCTAGATCATTTTCCATTTTAGAACTACAGGGGTAAAAAAACACATCAAGAAGGTACAGGAATGCATTATTAAGGTATTTACTTGCACACGCACACACACAAATCCCTGAATGCCCCCAAAATTGTAAATAAGCTAAAAAAGAAACCAAACCAAACCAAACCAATCAACCAACACCCACTCCTAAAAAGAAAACAAACAGAAAGTCGACCCAAAAAACCCCTCAACACTCGGAATCGCAAGTACCAAACAGTGGATCTAAAGTCTACAGAAGGTTTAAGAATCATGAACGCCACACCAAAGTCACCCCTGAGCTGTCCTAGAAAACAAACAGACCCTCTCTCCCATTAGGAAAATGCTAAGCGATGTATACATAGTCCTCCGCATTTTGGGAGTCTCGGAAGCCGCGGCCTGCTGGCCCTCGGCATCGACTCTTACGTCCCTCCAGTTCATACTACAAAGGGAGCGCTGCTTCTCCACAGGCCCCTGCCACGCCGTGCGCTCCATCCTTCAGGGGTGCCGGCAGCAAAGTTAGCTCTGCAAAGTTAACTTGCTCCTTTTAATTCTCTTCCTTACGTTTTAGCACTACGCACAAGTGAGAAAAGAGGAAAAACCAGCATGTTAAGAGAAGGCCTCCTGTCTATTTACAGCGTACAATTCAAACCGTTCTGAAAACAAAGTTACTACATCTTTCCCATGGGCTTTTCCTCTACTGGACTGCAACAGGACACGCGGGGGTTATCTGGCAGATCCGTAAGAGGATTTGCAGGTAGCATCCCTCCTTGCAACTGCTGCCTGTTCGCCGACGCGCCGGGGTGTCCTGGGCTGTGCCCGGTTGTGTTTCCCCAGGCAGAGTTTTCCCCGGCGGCAGATACGGATCCTCCGCCATAGGGACGTCGGGCGCTGCGAGGGGCAGCAGGGCCGGGACACCGCGGTGCGGGCTGGGAGGAGGGAAGGCAGCCGGCACTGCGTGTCAGGTGAGGAGCCACCACCTGTGTACCCAGGCATCGCCCAAATGCACGTCCCCGCCCGCAGAGCCAAGCAGGCATGTTGTCTATCGGCAGCTGCTGCCAAAGACAGACACACACAAGATACTCACTATAAAATGTCGGTTCCTTCCACCAATTGCTGAAACACAACATAGAATCCTCTAGGTTGGAAGGGACCTTTCAGATCCTGGAGTCCAACCACCAACCCAACACTGCCCAAACCCCCACTACCCCACGTCCCTCAGCACCACGTCTGCCCGGCTTTTAAACACCTCCAGGGATGGCGACTCCACCACTGCCCAACATAACACGAAATGAACAAAATATAAAACTTTATTGTTTTTAGGCCAGTGCGAACAGTATCAGAAGGAAACCATTCAGGAGTCTTTGGACAGCCACAAGCGAGCCTGTGGGAAGAGAGAGGCTCCGAGGGGCACCTTCGCAGACGGGCACAGGCACTCGGTGCCTGGAGCAGCACCCTTCCCCGCTGCGGGCAGCAGTGACAGCAGTCCGACCGGAGAGCCTGTGCTCCCAGCGGCAAGTGATCTCCAGCACTGCAGAGCCCCCGGTGCTGCCCAGCAAGCGCCAACATGCAGGCAGCGAGCACGCCGTGGTCTCGGTGGGACGCGGTCCTGGTGGGACGTCCTCCCCCCGTCCCCGTATGCCCACAGCCTCTTTGCTGGGGTCCCACCTCATCAGCCACGTCCGCCACTGGGTCACCGCAGCCCCTTCTCCCAGCGTACGGTCACCGCTGTCCTGTGTCCCCCTCCCAGTCCTTCCAGCGCCTTCCTCCTCTTCCCTCTTCTTCCGAGCTCCCTCCATTCCCGAGCACCGCTCTCTCCAGGAGCAACTTCTTAAAAATCTCCAGGTTTGTTCTCTTTTCCTTTACTTTCAAGCCTGTTTCTTTACAGCCTGGGTGTTACAGGTGGCGAACCTGCACATGCGAAAAAGAGTTAACAGTTACTGTGGGCTTTCTTTTTTCTTAAAATTCTATACATACCTAGGTATATACATAAAACTTTGCAGGAACTCCTAAAATCGGGAAGCGGCTCTAGGGAAACTTTGAAGAGGAGAAAAGCCAGGTTCGCTAAGGGCACAGTAAATTAATGACTTCACCTAGCTTTCCTTAGCTGTTCCTGGACCACTTGCACACCACATCGCTGCAGCAACACCTCGCCCTGCGTTCAGGGAGGCTGCCCTGAGCTCAGGCCGGCAGTGAACGCAGTCACGGGGCGATGACCAGCACAAAGCCCCGAGGCACGGAGCCAGGACGGGGCAGAAACGTGCGTTTCCACATTTTTCATTGCAGGACAGACACCGCCCAGAAGATGAAACTAAAAGTACGTACCCATTTTTGAAGGGTTTTTAACATTAGAGCCATATCAGTGTACTGGCTACGTCTACACTACCTTGTCATACATTCTGCAAGTCTAGGTTTGGGTCACAGAACCGCCAACAGAATTAGCAAGACAACAGTGCAGCTCAGGCTTCTGGGGCACGAGAACTTGTAACCTGCAGAGCACTGTTCGCGCATTGTAAACCGCTGAAACAGGTTTTATAGCAGAATTTTAAGGGGCTCATAAAAAATGCTCGGCACATCTTTAAAAAAAGCACCAAAACGATTTTTATCGGAAAAAATGTCTTGAATTTTAACAGAAAAGTTTTCTGACACATTTTTACTGCAAACGCGTACGAGCACAGTTTGCGTTGCGAAGGAGCTGCAGTGCAGGCTGTGAGGGAGAACAGCATGAGCAGTAATTCCCAGCCACATTTGCCTGCGGGAACTCCGGGCGGCAGGCGAGCAGCGGGGCGGGCTGGGGAGAGCGGCCGGGCGGGCAGCAACACGGACGGCTTTGACCGCCGGGACAAGGAGCAGGAGAACCTTGGCCGAGGCGGGAGGAGGGAGCAGAGAGAGAGACGCTCACGGCCGCTCCAGAGATGCACAGCGAGACGTCAGAGCGAAGCAGAAGCAAAATTCAAACACCCTCACACCCACTCAGGAGGGTGACAGCCAGCAGCAGGAACACAAGCAGACGCCAGCGTTATGACTTATGCAGTGACAGTTGTTCGGAATAAAATCAAGTTCAGTGATGCTTACAGGTCTCCTCTGAGATGCTGCTAAGTGGAGGGAGCTCAAGGGCAGAAGGCAAGTTAGCAGTGAGACTGGAAGCTGAGGTGTCCGGGCCAGTTTGCACGGCATCTCCACCGAGTTCCTGGGGAATGAAGAGATCCTGACTGTCTAGAGAAGTTTCTTGGAAGGAGTCAGCTGGAAACCTCCTTTGTCATCCTTTAGTCTACTGGCTGTGCCAAAGAAAGTGCGGATCACGGCTGGTGGCAACTACTCAAACCCTTTCCAGGTCTTCAGAGAGCACACATGGGAGACTTGAGAAGCACCAGCACGGTGGTTTCTGCGTTAAGAGTTGGTTGACGGCGTCTTCAACCCTGACCCCGACACAGGGTGTCCTGCGGCCGGCGCCACAGCTGTCCCGGTCCTGGGCGCACACGCCACGGCCCCTGCGCTTCCCGCGGCACAAACCGCCCAAAATCAGCACAGGGGCAAAACACACAGCAGGCATGGTACAAGCAGTAATTAAAGGCTGCATCACCAAATTAGCGTGGTAATGTTTTCAGCAGTTGTGCAATGTCAAACTCTTTGGGAAATAAGAAAATCCCTCATGACTACCTAAAACCATCAAATCAACACCATTAATCATAACATTTTGCAATCTCATTTCGAATGTGCTATTCAATGACTTACTAATCAAGGATAGAAGCTGAAGACATGTCGCCATGTATGAAACAAAAATAGCACATCTGGCAATATTTAGCAATTTCACAATATGGTATAGTTATACTTCCAAGTTGTGTAAACAAAAAAGAACTTCTACGCATCAAAAAAAAGGACGGATTTTTTTTCCCCTCCAACAGAAAAGACACTCTCACATATGTTTGCCTTGCTTTTGACACATAACGGGTACCATAAGACTTCTAAAAGCCCTGAATCACATGTGTTTAAGTTCTTAAGCCAGGGGAAAAAATTACATATTCTTTCCAATGTAGTAAGAAAATATATTGCATCTAATGGGGGTTCTAGTCACACAGGCTCTAGGCACACAGAAGACTTTCAAACAATTTGAAAAATACACAATTTGGACTAGAGATTAAAATTCAAGTTTCTCCAGCTTCCACCATGACTACAGACCCCAGCGCCCCTTTCCAGGACATTCAGAAATCAGCTGGGAAAGGTCTGCTCAAGGATGCAGACGTTCCAGCAAACCCATGAGGGACACAGCCAGGAGATAAACGGACACGTTACCTGAGCTGCCATCTCCCCCTCCCCTGCCCAGCCCTGCCTTCTCTTCGCATGGCTGTATTCGCACCGGTCCCTCCAGAGAACACGGATCTGGGATGGCCAAGATGGACAAAAGTATGTGAGACATTTGCCGAACGAGACATCCGCAGAGCAGCTGCAGAGGTTGGAGCTCTGCTCGCAGGGGTTTCTGGAGGAGAACCTCAGATGGGTCCAGCCGGGGGATTATCCCAGGAACCGCGGTGTAGCACCGACCGGCACCGACACAGAGGGGACCTGGGTTTGGTGCATCCCCTGCAGCTACTTCAGCCTCTGAGCAGCTCTGGGGCACCGCAGCCCACGCTGACAGCCCCCCTTCTGGGTCACGGACAGCCAACCTCCGAACGGCCGGAGAGAGAACGGCCGTGATGCGGAGGCTGATGCCTTCGGGCCAGCTGTCACCAGGCTGGAGCACTGCTGGCGCTGGTGTACGCTGGCCCCAGAGACCCCATCTCCCCAGAGCCGGCTGGGCTCGGGCCAGCCCTGCAGGCTGGCAGGCTCCAGACCCAGATGGAGCTTGCTCACGAGCAGCTCTTCCTCACCACGTATTTTTGAGTCCTGGCCTCCATTGGAGGCTGTCTGTGCCACAGCAGACACGCTCCATTTCTTCACTAAAAAAGCCAGAACAGAAAGCAGCCAGCTAAATCACGTTTCTGGTACTACCTCACAGCAGAGTAGTAACGCAAACTGCTGATGTTGGACACTGAACTCTAGCAGTGGCTTTCAGAAACCATCAGTTAAGAGGAACTAAAGTGGCCACCCAGAAGAGAGAAACAAACATACAAAAATATTTCCTCTCCTTTTCTTGCTCTGTTCCCCACCCTCCCTGTTTTTACCCACCACTGAGTTTCAGGAGAGTTAGTGAGAAGAATTGTGTTTTGCCTCTTCACTCATTGACCAGACCTTCCTTCTAACGCTACTCTTGGACCGAGCCCGAGCTGGGAAGACAAAGCAAGACCTTTCCATCCTCTTCGATAAAGACGAGGGACACCAAAAGTAAAGGAGAGGGAAAGGCAGAGCCCTGCCCGGGACCGCTGCCCGCGGCTCAGCCTGTGCATCCTCTGCCCTCGGGGCCCGGGGCAGCTCCCAAGGGCCATAAACGAACAAAGAGATCGCCCTTAACAATTCACGTTCAAACACTGGGGTTTATTCAGAAAGTTATTGGTTGAAGGCTGATTCTTCTCGTTTTCTGCATCAATATGTACCTTATAAAACTTGCGGTACAGTAGTGTCTGACTTCCTTAATACTAACATATCCGTGCATACCATTCTCCTAAAAGGGCTTCAATGTCTTCAGGCATTTTCAAACAAGGAAACGAAGAGTAATTATTAGTTCACGCAAAACCTGCAGACAATATTAAAAAAAACCCAACAAAATACAAAAATCTTGTCCGACAATAAGTTTAATTGGTACCATCCCTCTCTCCTGGCAATACAAATATACTCAAGGGGTTTTGTTTCAGGAGTTCCATCATATTTCCCTTTCTTTCATCCCAGCGTGTGCCACTGCGGGTGATACGAGGGCCATTTGTGCCTTTGTACAGTTTGGGCAATAGGAATAAAGAAGAAATTACTGGAAATTACTTATTATACAATTTGTTAATCCCACTATTTGATTAATGTTGTTCCACACAGCCTCCTTCCCCCTCTGACTCATTTCCCACTATGCAAATACAGAGCAAAAATCATACGCTTTTTGTCTCAAGTTGTGGAGATGCTGCTGTGCAGAGCAGAGAGGAGACCGTTCTTGCTGTGTGCAGCCTTTGGCTGGAATCACAGAGGTACCTTTGAAGGAAAAACCCTAAAACCTTTACAAGCAAAACTTTTACAGAGGATTCTTTGCTGCGCTGAAGTTTCCCACCGGTGTGGCTGCACACACTGAACACAGCCCCGTGTTTTTCCTTGGAGAGGCCGATGTGTTCTTTAGCCAGGCCCTGGAAGAGCCTGGTCAGAAAGCTCAGAACCCCCTGACAAATTTGCAAACCCACCTGCACCGATCCAGCCTCCATTTTCAGTATCTGTAAAGACGGAGAACTAATACCCAGCCTCACCGGGTACTGTGAGATCAGGAGGTTAGGAAGAGCAGCGGGATGAACTCTTCCCCACGTGTCTGCAGACAGACTGCCAAAGCAGACAAGGACGCCGGAGCTCGAAAAGTCCCGCTCACCCCACCCGGCACCAAATGCGAAGCGCCTGAGCCTGCAGGCGCGGGTTCCACGGCCGCGGGGTCCCTGCCTCCACCTGAGGAGGTGACCACAGCCAACGGCAACTTCGCTGCTCCAGAGAAGGGATGGGAAAGCAGTTCCCCAGCCTGCACTTACTCCTCCTGGGGTGAAACACCACCCTGCGCCACAACCAAGTGGAAGCACCAGGTGGGAAGAAGCTCCAGCGGTCGACTGCAGGTGAAGGCCTATGGCCAGGCTCGGGAGCGGGGTAAATCCTGCTCACAGGCGGGCTGGGGGCAGAGACCACAAGAAGCATCTCCCAGCTCTGACATATGGCCCGGGAGCCCTGTGAGACACAAAGTCCACAGCTGGGAGAAGTCTTCCAGCTCTCATTAGCAGCTCCTGAAAACTCCCGCCGCACACGGGGGCGATTTCCCAATTTCCCACACGGAGATCTTCCCAGGGCCCATGGAGGACGCGGCGCGCGGGCCCTGCCCTGCAGCCCTCTCCCCACAGCCCACTGACGGCGGGACGGCCACCTCAAGTCACCCACTGGGGCAGAAAGTATTCCAGTTAAGACAGCAGAAACCTGGAAATAAATTCAGGGTAACACAGAAACCCCCTAATTCCTGCAAACTAATCCTGCACTTTGGAACTGAGCACCTGCTAACGCAAAATACCGTAATGAAACCCCTGCCAACAACAAGTATATAAAAAGCACGTATCCAGGTTGAATCTGTCCCTGGAAATGTATATTTTCACACATTGTAGAACAACAACGCAAGGGGAGAGCAGCCTGCTCCCACGGCGGCGCAGGCCGGGCGCTCTGCTGCTGGCCGAGGCAGGCATTGCCATCTGCAGTTTCACCGGGGGAATTCACGTGCGGGCAATCAAAACTAACAAATTGCTCTCTGCCCTCAGAGAGCCTCGTGCCGCAAGCCACTTGATGGTTTTCCAGCCACTCCTGACACATTTACGAAATAAAACCCTTGGTACCCAGCACAGAGCCGAGCCGAAGCGGGTCAGTGACAACAAGCAGAGGGACGGGCTTGTGTCCCGGTGCAGTGGCCAGGGGGAAGAGGGTGCACTGGCCACCACCCAGAAGGAAGAGCCTGCCGAGGGTCCTGCCTCGCCTGGCAGGATCTGCACCGACCACACGGGACCTGCTGAGGACAGGCCGAGAGCCCTGGGGCTGCTCCGCCGGAGAAGAGCAGCCCGAGAGGGATCTCATCCATGCCCAGCCAGAGCTACAGGGCGGGAGGCAAGAGCGTGGGGCCAGGCTCTGCTCAGTGCTGCCCGGGGACAGGACAAGGGGCAACGGGCACAAACTGGGACACGGGCGATTCCATCTCCACAGGAGGGAAAACTCCTTTCCCGTGAGGGTGCCCCAGCCCTGGCCCAGGCTGCCCAGAGAGGTGTGGAGTCTCCTGCTCTGCAGAGATCCCAAACCCGCCTGGACGCGTTCCTGCCCCACTGCTCTGGGGGACCCTGCTCTGGCAGGGGCTGGCACCGGGTGACCTCCAGCGGTCCCTGCCGACCCCGGACGCTCTGGGATTCCGGGATTCTCCTCCTCCCTGAGATGCCCCCCTGCCTACAGGCAAAGCTTCTCATAGCCACAAGCTCTACTTTTACACTAGAATCTGCATAATGGAGAGAGGGGGAGAACTTCCATATCAAGATGTCTGTACCAAGTGCCAACCTGCATGTACGACTGCTCTTTAAAAAACAGGGTGGGCTGGCTTAAATACATACTTTGACAAAGCAGGTATGTTTTAAAGACCAGGGAGCCTGTGTGCTAAGTTAGGCACTAATGAACAGACCCAGTGGCGGCTGGCAAGGGACAACTGACCAAGACAAGACAACAGTACACAGGGACGTGCTGAGGAAGAGGTGGCATCACAGACGGACCTCTGGGCCAAGCACTCCTCTACCCCAGCAAGGCCCAAGCACACACCGTTTCCAGGTCCAAGCCGCGTGAATCCCAACCCAGTGGTGGCAACAGGAACTTCTACAGTGTCAGTGAGATAATGGACTAATTACTAAGCCGAGAACTGCCTCCACGTCTTGTCAGACCGGCTGATGGTTCCAGTGCTGGCCACTTGCTACAGTGCCTCCATTTTCAATTTCTTGCCCTGAGTCAGAGAGTAACCCAAGATCCAGATTTGGATTTTGGGGTACCATACAAGACCAGAAGTGAAGGAAGAAAAAATGCAAGCTGAGCAAGGAGTTGCCTAAAAGCTCGCTTTGGGAACAGTGGTTTCCTAAGCAGGGGAACACACGCACCCACCAGCGCAGCCCAGCAATGCCCTTCAAGAAGGTTTTCCTGCGGCAGAGCCTGGCACAGCGGGTCCCCGGCATGGAGCGTGCAGGGTCCCTGATGCGGAGGGCGCAGGTCCCCGGCACAGCCCGGCACCCCGGCTCTGTGACGCCCCTCAGAAAGGTTAGTGTTACCGCAGCCCAAATGAAGCTTTCCTACAGCACAAACTGTGTGAAGAAGGGCTGTCAGAAACGGCCAGCAAGCAAATAGCGTTGGCACTGTTAAATTTTTGACTAACGTGAATTCCCCCAAATGTTTAGAGCAAAGGGCTCAGGCTAAAAATTAAGTAATTAATTTTCTCTGGTATGGAAATATGAAACCAGAGGTTTTGCAACTACCAGTTCAAGTGCTAGAACGACAGACATGCCTCCACTATAAATAGCAGTTTTCTCCCAAGATTCCAGCATCCCAACTTGGGGGGAAAAAAAAAAAAAAAAAGCATGGTATTTTATTTCTACATTTCTAGAGCATGACCACTATTAGCATCTCCCTTCTGTTGTCGCCTGAAAGAAAAATACTTAAATAATCCTTCTTCCTGCCCCAGGCAGCAGGTGAGAGGAGGTCCCGGGGTACAGACCTCCCAGCTTCTGCCTGGGCTGGTGGGAACATCTGCTCGCCCACACCAGGAGGTGACAGTCCCCAAGGCGACCGCAGCAGCTCCTCATGGTCTGCCCTCCGGTACCTTATACGATATCCCACGTGCTCCCAGAAACAGCCTTCCAAATTCTGGTAAGTACTAGATGACAGCAGCTTAAGTGCCACTTGTAATTGTAAATTATGTATTAATTTGCATCTTTCTTACCTGTTAACATCTCTCACTGGCGTAAGTATATAAAAAGGTATCTGATAAAGTAGTATATTTTTCAAAAACAGCCTGGATTAAACAGAAATATTGGAAAGAAGAGTCAACCAATTAAACTTAAAAATAGTATAAATATTTATTTTAAAAAACACTGAACCAGCTTCATTACACGATCTTGAGTCCAGCAGACTCAAGTACTGCACCAGCTCTGTAACGCACAGAGCTCCTGGAAGTGCAAATCTTTTTCCTCCCTCTAACCAGGACCAGGAATCTTACACCTTTTCCTCCTCCCTGCTGGGCAGGAATCAGTGACGCCGACCTAACATCGAACAAAAGCTGCTAAAATGAACTGCGGAACCCCAAAGCTCAGGACTGCTGAAGCAGCATCAGCCAAAGACGCCCCCAGCAACGACTCGGTGTCCTTCACCCCTCTGCCCCCAGCAGCAGACCCTCCGTGCCGTACGGCCCGCACCAACGGAGGGGACACATCTGCTGCCCCGACCACACCGAACCGCAAACCCCTTGCTGCTGGAGCACGGGCACGCCAGCACGAGCTGCAGCATCGCTCACCAGTCCCCATGGCAAAGACATGGCACTCGGTGACACAGACCGGCCGAGGTCAATGAGGAGAGCAGCCCCCCACGCGCTGGCGGACTGCCCCATTACGGGTCAAACCCCACCGCCAACCCGGACACCCGTCTGTCCGGAAACATGCATTTCCCACACACAATTCACAGTCAGCACCTACAACTAACCTTTCCAAACCTCTCCAGTCTGCCATCTAAAGCAGGTCTTTTAAATTGTGTGCAGAGATTTTGAGACTAACTTCAGCCAGTGCAAGGTCCTCATTATTTCCTCGTGACGCAGCAGCTAACAGCTCTCCGCTCCCCACAACTGCTAACTCACAGCTGCCATGCACTGCTGATCCGTGCCCCGTGGACAGTCCCCAGTACATCGGACGTCTTCCTAACATCTAGACTAATGCCAATTCAAATCACAAACTCCCTTAAGATATTCCAGCTCATAAAATCTGTGAAGTTACAAGTCTGTTTCCTTCAGACACTTCCTTTCATCGTCACGGTTGATGCCTTGTGGGATATCAAAGACAGCATCTCTTTAGGAGATCCAAGAAATTATCTTTTCCCCAAATAGAGCTGTAGTTTAGATTTTCCTGTCTGAAACAAGTTGGGAAAAAAAATAGCTGCTGTTTGACAGACAGCCTTTACAATCCCCATTCGCTGGCTCCCACGGCCGCGTCCCCCACACAGTGTTCCTGCCCCCCCCGCTGCCACACCAGCGCTCGGGCAGCACTTACCGACGGGCAGGCGGAGAGTGATGTTGTTGCAGAAGTCGGTGTAGCAGCACTCGGTCTTTGTGATGTTCTTGGAGCTGTGGCAGAAGACCTGCGCGTTGAGCTCCGGGAGGGAGACACAGGACTTGATGACCTCCTCCCGCCCGTTGGTCAGCATGACGGAGGCCCAGCAGGCGCCCTCCGTCTGGCAGGTGAAGTTGGTGTGCTCGCACAGCTGGCACACGCACTTCAGACCTGAAAAAGAGGTTTCCAGCTTTCATGAGAAGACCCCAGAAAGACAGACACACACCCCCAACAACTGAGCCAGCTTGTCTCATTGGCTGGCCAAGGCTCGCTGGTTCTCCACGAGCGGCCGGCAGAGCTCCAGTGCAGGTCCCGTGCCGGTGAATGGGCTCCTGGGCTGCAGGAGGACGACCAACAGCGCAGGTCCCCAACACCCACAGATGACAAGTTTTCAGACCAGGCGGTCCTCAGTCAGAGGAAAGCACACAGCATCTATCTCGCATAAGGGAGAAGACTGACGACCCCAAGAAGAAGTTCCTGTGAGAGCTGCCTTTTGCCTAGATGGGGAAATGGAGCTTAAAACCTTGAGGTTCACGTTCTCAAGACACCTCGGGGAAACCTCAGGACAAACACGCGGGCACGTGCTCAATTCCAGATATATAGACACAGCCACGCTCATTCCATACTGAATTTAAGTACTACCAACAGCAGCTGTTCAAGTAGCAGAGCTGACTTCCCCAACCACAGCAGCCCTCACCGGAGCCCGTCCCGCGCCAGCACCACGCACACATGCCAGAGCCGGCTGGGCTACCACAACGAGCCTGAGGAGTCGCCAAGACACAAGGTCCCAGCAGGCACCACCCTACACCCCACGGACAGACACCGGCAGCAACGACGGACTTCTCCTCCCCACGTCGTCTGAGATGATGCACCTTTTTCAGGCACCCAAACAGCTGCCCTGCTTCTTTTGGTGCAAAAATCTGATGACTTCTGAGCTTTGTATGTTTTTAACCACATCTTCATGTTTTACCAGATCAAATAGAAACACATTTAATAACTACTATGTTTTTCAGCCTTTACTGACTCTTCCTTGGAAGAAGAGGAGGAAACCAAAGCCACACCATCCCAGTGAAACACCAGATGCCAACAATAAATTTTTTTGCCTTCCCTGTTTTCTTCACCTGCTCCATAACAAACAATTTTTGCCCACTGCATGCCAAGTTTAGGAGCGTATATTAGCAGTGATACAATAACCAAGGCATCTGAACCTTGGGCTGACAGCAATTTCTACAGGAAGCCCTTCCTTAAGTGCACTTTATGCGATTATTTTGTTCCTGTAAAAAAAAAAAACAAACCAACACTTCATGTTAGAGTGCACAGACTTGATCTCTTCAACTTTTGACTTAAACAGCTCTTACCCCACCACAGGGTCCCCAAAACGCATTCTGTACACCTTCCTGGGTCAGTTATAACACTGCAAGACTGAACACCGCTCCACTTACAGGAGCCAAGGTATTAAAAGAAAAAAAGAAAAAGTCATTCTACCCCTAAATCCATTCTGTTTCTTTGGGAATTGGGCAGGGGGAGGCTGTTTCTTTTACTTAACAATAATAGACGTCTAAAAAGTAAAATCATGAGATGACCGGGATGGCCACCAGGAACAGAAGAACTTTCTTCCCGTCACTAGCTAGCTCCCGACAAGCCAGCGCACTCCAACAGCTGCCGTGTTTCTCTCTCCGACGCCTTTCCCCGATCAACCCGGGACCGAAACCAGGCTCTGCCATCACCCCACACGGACAAAAGGTTTGTCGACATGAGAGCGTGGTGGCTCCTGGCGTGATTTATCGCACCCACTGCAGTGGCAGTGCGCTGACGATGGCTGAGGAAGCAGCGCGGTGATGACGGCTGCGGCAGCACTTGCCGCGCGTCAGGAGCAGCCGGGACTTCCCCCCCCGAGCCCCCGGCGGAGCCCTGACAGACGTCAGCGCGAATCTCATTTCTGTGTCTGTGACACTATTTGTTTTCTTTACAACAATCTTCATCCTGTGCCACCCTTCCGAAACAACAGTTTGTGTTTATCCTCGGCTGGCGCCCGCAGCAAACCTCCTTGGCACCATATGTTCGTGTTTACCCTGGATGCAGGGCGTGCTGGGGACCGTGTCCCTGCCTGTCGGCTTCGGCTCTCGCCCGGCACAATCCATCACCCAGCAACAGAACAGAACCCCTTCCTTAAAGACATTACTGTGGCCCTAGAAGAGATGCCAGGAGCAAGACTCATCAGATCCAAATAAATAAGAGATCTAGCAGGAGAAAAACAGAGACATCATCACCAACGCTGCAAAATAAACGCATTACTTGAGGAAATGAATACAAGGCTGTCGCAAGTGTCTTCAGTCTTTCAGACACGTCATTATGCTGTTTTTCTCCCCCTTCTCCTGGCCTAAAAATAAAATGGGAAACGGTCCTTGCGATGTCACCCACAGTAGGTAGCTGACAGTTTTATCCATGTTCTGGGATTTTGCAGATTGCCCGAGAGAGGAGTTTTGATCAAAACTGTCACGGCGAGTCCTGAGCAGCTCCAGGGGCATTCCGCCAAGCACCATGAACACAGGGCGAGAAAAGGATGGGCAAGGGCTTGGTGACCTCACCTGGACCAAGCTAAACACCCACGGGCTTCCAGAACGAGAGGGGCCACCTCGCGCCTGCCCGTGACCAGCGCTGGCTGGAGGTCCCCTGGCAGACAGCTCCGACGGCCGGCGCCCTGGCAGGGGCAGCAAGGGGTGCTTCAGGATCGGCATTTTCTACTGGTGTGTTCAGAGACTGCTGTATTCTGCTGGATGTTCTTTCCTTCTACATCACTGATAGAAAGACCCTAGCCCCATTGTTCCTTTTAGTTCTGAGTGCTTTATTCAAAACCAACCTGTCCAATCTACTGCCCACAACCGAAAGGTCACAGACGGATGGAAACCAGCCCTGCTCCCCACAGAGCTGTTTCTGCAAGAAGCCATTACACAAAGAAGAACAAAAAAGGAATAAAGTCTGGCCAAAATTCTCAATACTACCCAATCACATTATCTTTGCTTCTGAAAGTGAACTCATTCAGCCACTTGATGACAAGCTGGGAGGAGCAGGGACAGGAGCACGTTGAACTCAATACTTCCAGAGAATTTTCACGCCACCTGGAGGCTAGAAAGCCCTGGAGACCAAGATGGCTTGACGAGCATTCCCTCTGCTCCTTCGGCACTGCTGAGCTCACAGAAGCCATGTGAGACAGGCACACGAACTTCGATGGGAACACTGCGTTCAGTTTGGAAGTGGCAGCAGAGCACACGAAGAAAAACTTGTCCACACCCAAAAACATCACATCCTAAAAACCATTTTAATGTACTTTTCTCCTACCACACTTGAACCGTTGCCTTTCCTTTTAACCATTCCTTTTGAAAAAGCTGAGAACCAGTGCCTCAGCGGGTACAAAGCCTTCACCCTGGGCTTCCCAGCACAGCCCCCTCCAGCAGCCCTGTTCTGGTCCTGACTCTCCCCCGTCCCAGTTCCCGTCCCCCCATCTCTAGGCAGCCCCAGACCCCATGGGGTCCCAGGGGCTCTCCCCAGGATTCCCCCAGCTCCCTGCGCTCCGCTGCACCCTCCGACCACCTCTGCTCCTCCCGAGGTGGCTCACGCTCGCCACTGACTCTGTGCCCCGAGCCTCGCCGAGGGCATCCTGTCAGCCCACGCGTCTCCTCCTTCGCCCTCCCCACCTCCCGCGTTGCTCCCCAGCTCCCCGTCCCCCTTTCTCTCCGATGAGTTGCCAGCTGCAGCATCACCCCCCTGCCTCTCCGTCCCGGCTCCACCAGACTCTTCCCATCACTCGGCCGAGGTTTCGCCCTCTCCTCGCTCGGGGCAGCGGTGGGTGCCATGGCGGGGGGAGCACGGCGCCGGCAGCACGGGGAGAGGTTGCTCTGCTCTCCCGTCCTGCCGACAGCCCCGCACCCGTGTCCCGCTCCAGCGGCTCCACACAAGTCTTCCAGCACCGAGACTCTCTGGGCTGGGACAAATTCGGGCTGTCGGGTGACGCGTGGCAGAAGTCAAACAGACGCTGCGAGAGCTGGGAGCGAGAGCTGGGAGCGAGAGCTGGGAGCGAGAGCTGCTCGGCAAGAACGAGGGCTCTGCACGTCTCTGCCGATAACAAGGTCCAAGGGGTCCCACCGACAGGCGAAATCCACACTCATCCGCACTCCCTCCCCCTTCAGCCTCATATTCCCAGTTTTCCTAGCGTCGTGTCTGCTGCCATCGCTCAGCCAAGATTAAACGCTGCCAAATTTCAAGCCCTTACGCGGGAAAAGAAACAAAACAAAACAAAACAACAACCCAGAGAAAAACAGTGCAGCTGCATCTATTCAAAGACAAGATCGGAGTCTGAGTTGTGGGCAAGACAAGACTCTTCCCAGAAGATTTACGCAGACCACTTTTAAATATAATTCTACAAAAATAGAAACCCAAGGTTCCACAGCCTGTGCTGCTGGCTAATTTCTCACATGGAAAAAAGGACAGAAAACTCGAAACAGATACAAACGCCCTTGTTTGCAAAAGCTTTTATATACATCAAGAATCCTTTGCTAGAAGAGTGGAAAGATGGCCTTAAAATATAACCATAAAAGCACAACTTTCCTGCACCCGTGCTATTCCGGCGTCCTCACCTCAGTGGAATGGGGAGACGAGGAGCCCGGGAGCTCCTGAGGGTGCCCTTGGGAAGATCCGCGCTCCTCCTGCCCCCGGTCCCGCTGAACAGGGATGTGACAGACCCCTCCGCTCTCACCCAGCGTCGCATCCCCACGCGTAGCTCCGCTGCTACCGCCCCGCTGGCACTCTCAGGGACACGGGACTCGCCAGAATTTGGGATTTATTAGTGCAGATGCACCAGGCACATCTCAGTGATGCTCCATTCATCCGTAACAACCTCCTCTATTACTCTTTCTTTTTTATGGAAAAAACTGCCCACATTCAGTTCTATAGTCGGGCAATCAACAATCTCTGGCAACGTATGTCAAGCTTTCACATTACGCATCTCCACAATTTCTCCTCTAATTTGACTCCGCTGCTGCCCCAGAGAACCAGTGAGACACTCCCCTCCGTTTTCCAACCGGAGGGATAACAGCACCACGACAGAAGATCTTCCCCTTCTCTCGCACCGCTCAAGCCACCACCACCTTTGAACAAAGCTTCCCCGCACGCCTGCCCATTCCGTGCCGTGAAGGAAGAGGAAGAATTTGCCAATATTGGCTGAAATCCTGCAAGTCCCTGGGTGCAGGACGAAACAGTGATTCCCTCCCCGGGGAAGGTGCCCGGCGCTGCTCCCAGGGACGGTCCTGGCAGCGTCACCAGAGATGCTGTCGCGGGGGAAAGTCGGGATTTCCACCGCCGAGGAACCCAGAGAAGTGGGACAAGGTGATTATGAAGGAGTTAAAGGGAAAGGGATCAAAGAGGCAGGAGGGAAATGTGCTCCCAAAGTTTCAAAACAAGGCACTCTTTAATCCAGCGACGAACATGACTCCTTTATTTACTCAAGCACAACATCTCCCTTAAAACATTGCATTCTCTGGTTGAGAAATTGGGAGAAAGTGAACAACTGAAACGCGCCATGGCCTCAGAGAGCTATGTTAGGCATCCAAACTTGGTTACCAATGGTTACAGCTCTCCGAGCACGGAATTCTCCAGCAGTCATTAACACATTTGTCCTTAATCTCCCCAAAGCACAGCCCCCCCAGGGATGAGAAGCAGGTTGTCCTGCCGGGGGCAGGGGACGCGCGGTGGCTTCAGGGACAGCAGTTGCCCAGGGGGGCTGCGGGAGGGGGCGCGCGGTCCCTCTCCTCTCCCAAAGGGCAAGACCCACGGGAACAACAGGAGAAACCAGCAGCCAAGCCAGGCGACGGGGAAGCTCGCTCACGAACCGTTGTCAGATACACAAGGAAAGCAAATTTTACACCCAGGGACCACAAGGGACAGGTGCTCCCTGCTTTTAGCATTTTTAAGACATAAAGTTTTCAATGATTTTCTTTCCCTGCTGTTATTGCAATAGGAGTCGAGTCTATATATCAATTTCTTGGTCGAGACCCACTCCGAATCAAGGACAGGATGACTTGCTCTTTGGAGCAGAAAATAACCTGCATGACTTACATAAAAAACTACTTTTTTTTTTCTTCTTAGTTTTCGATACAACCGTAAGAAAACACCCAGTACAGGCAAATACGCTCTGCAGTTAACGTTCGTAGCAGGAACTGAACCAGCATCTGATTCGCAACAAATCAACACAAAAACGCACAACAGAAGATTATTTTTTTGTATGCTTCCATCAGTTTTTCCTCAAGCGTCACCTTCAAATCCATGAATCGGTAGATAACTAAGGAACAAGAATGATCCTACGTGTGAACCAGAGATGCAAGAATCTGAGTTTAGACACCAGCTTAACGAAAGCAGCTAACAATTAAAACAAGTGCATAGGCACGCTGCAACTCAAAAGTTAAAAGGAAAGCACCGAGCACACAACCGGCATCAGCTAACGAACAGACCGACAGAATACACTAAAACCTGCGGGGAAAAAAGCCCCAGAGCTGCCATCTCTTATGAGCCACAGAGCGCCCTACGTTTCAGCACAGACTTTTTACTATGCGGACTAAGCAGCCATTAATCCTCCATTAGGTCATAATCCAGCACAACCCACAACGGCTCCCAGTTTCTTCTTGTGACTCCAGGGCAGCAGAGCACCCCTCAGCTGAACCGGAAAGCAAATACCCGAGCCGCCCTACAGCGATTAGCTGTCTTTAACCACGACGGGCAGGAGGGCTGAATAGCCGGAATATCGACCATTCTGCACAGTCATTCTGCCCTGTGCACTTCTAGAGACGCTTCCCGTTGACTCCCAAATTCCGAGATCCAGGGCTCGTGCAAACACGGGTGCCGTGCGTTGCCGGGGTCCCCTGCCCGGGGGACAGGAGTAGTAGCAGGTTAGAAGCTCACTATATACTGCAAAAAGGACTGATACCAAGCTCGGCAAAAACCGGAAAGCTGGAGAGAGGAAAAGTAATTATTCCAGAACTGAAGGAAATGTCTTGGAACGATAGATCTTAAATAGCTCCACTGTTTTCATGTCTTAAAAATACGTATTGGGAGTGATTTTATTAACGTCTGCAACTACCTTTATTTTGGAAGGATACTGGGTACTCAAAACCCCTGTTCTAGAAAAGCTTAGCAACCGTTACAAAAAAACCCAGCAGACAGAAACTGAGGCCAGGCATTTAAATTAACATTAACTGAGCAGGGAAAGGGCAACAAAACCCAGTGCCAGTATTTTTGCCAGGATAAGCTGTCAAAGGACACGTGCTCATTTCTCATTAGCTTCAAACAGGCGAGGTACCCTTGGCAAAGTCAGGCTTTATGAAACAGAAGCCAGGCGGCAAGACACAACGGTGTTTTGCAAGAATTCTGTGAAATGCCCTCCATAGCCAAAGCCGCAGAAGAGCCCGCGGGCGGCAGGCGGCAGCGGCTGGAGGAGGATCCCGCGCAGGGACGAAGGCACAAATTCCGCGGGAAGCGGCCGTGAGGCAAGGCTGAGAGGGCTTGCACAGAAAAGGAATGCCTGGCATTGAAAGCTGAACCCAGTCAGCACCTGAAAGCAGTCTGCAAAGGTATTTCCAGGCAGGAAATCCGTGATGGCTCCTCCGTTGCCGCGCAGCCCCCTCTAGTTACACACAGCCTCCTGCACAAAAAGCAGGTGCTACTGAAGCATGACATTTGACTTTGAAGATGAAAATTTGAACGGTTTAGAATTATTGTATCAAGAAGAGCAAAGTATCTCAAAACAACCTTTGGAAACCTAAAATGTCCTCTTTTACTTAACCGTCACTGGTTTTGCCCCGTTGTACGTCAGACTGAAGACTTGTTCTGCTGGAGAAGCGAGGGGGACACAAGTTCCACAAACACTGCTCTGACTACCTACAACCAGCCTCCTGGTAAGCACAGAATCAAGAAACACTGACTTTTTAATGTACTTTATTTATTTTTGCCACCACCAAACTTCAGATGAACCAAGAAGAGAGAGGTTAAAATGCCAGCTGCGTCCTGGCGGCTGGACTGGGTGATCACAGCAGGTCCCTGCCAACGGAACTACTCTCTTCTGCAAGAAACACTTAACTTGCAAAGACCATTTATTTGGGAAAAAAGCATTCCCAGGGTCCCAGTTGGGCGTGAAACGCGGCCGGCGCTGGACGAGGGCTGGAGGGGCAGCAGCACAGCGAGGTGACATCCATCACCTCAGCCCCGAGGCAGGGGAAGGACACGGGCACCTTTCGGGACACCGGGATTAAAGCGTCACCAAAAGCGTTCAGGACAGGACGTGTGCTCAAGTGACAAAACCTGCCAGCCTCCACCAGAGCCACTTGCACGTGCCCAGATTCATCGACACGTGCCCCAAATTCAGGGGTATTCACAGCAGGTAAATTGAGGCACCCGGGTTGGGCTTTGCTCTCTGCAGGCAGCTGGAGACAGCCCAGGGTCATTCAGAGCCAAACAGCACCTGAGCTGCAAGAGAGGAGAGGGCATTGTTGAACTGCGATGGAGTTATTAGCCAAGTATCTCTTCCCCAGCATCGCTCACTGCACAACGCTTCCACGTCTCGGATCTGTTAACTTCCAGGTCGTCGGAACCCTCCCAGCCAGGCAGAAGCTGAATTTCTAGCCTACCAAAACAAGCACGGAGAAGAGCCTGAGCCCACCCTCCCAGCACCCGATACGGAGAAGAATACGGTAACGGACCACAGCTCCGGGGGGCCCCAGCATGATGCCCGAGACCCCTTTTTTCTCGGGATTTCTGCTGCAAGCTCTGACACCTCGAAGCCGTCACCCACAACTCAAGGCAGACTTCGGCAGACACTCCAACACCCATCCAGGTGAACCGACAGGCGCATCCGACAGCTCGCACCCGTCCTGGGGGAGGGACAGACGGACGGACAGAGGGGCTGCTGCGCCACACGCAGGGAGAGCAACCCTACCACTCTTATTCCAGCGGTGCTCTTCAAAAGTGACAAGATACCCTGGCCAGATTAAAGCCTAGAGTAATCATGTGCAAGCAACTGGTAAGGATGTACTGCAAAAAAGCAAAATTAAATTACACCCACTCACCCAACACGTAGTCTTTTATCTGTGCGAATCATTGGCAGACACCCTGGTGGATCACGGAGTCAGGCCATTAAGTGCTTATAGTTCTCATTCATGTTGTTTCGTTAAAGCTTTTTTATTACTAAGGCTCTTTACTAAATGCTAGGAAAGCAGAGCTTCAGTGACCCACAGAAATGAGAAGACAGCATCACACTGATAATTCGTTACATAGCAGTGAATTAAATTGTTTAGTGAAGTACCACTGCTTTGCTGTTGTACTTTCCAAGGACATACTATTTTTGGTGCTTGGCAACACATAGGCTTTGCAATATTACCAGTTAATAAGGACTAAGCAAACCAAACTTCTGAGCTGGAACAAAAATGCTTTTTTGCAGAAGGTGGGTCCGGATCTGCCCGCGACACACGGACACGCAGCGGCTGCTTCTCACCTTTGTGTGCGGGCAACAGCCATCGCACCTCCGACTTTTATTCCAAGTTTACATTCTATAGGAAATACTGGAATAGACAGTGTGCGCTAAAAATTCAGACTTAAGATTTACAGGGCACTTTCAGCGACTGTTTGTAACTCAATCCAAAGATACTATACCACACGGCAAAGAAAAGTTGTTTGAACACAGTACTACGTGCGTAGCAGGAGTCCAATTTTATGCTATTTTCATGCATTCGTCCTTACGGAGCAGTTTTCAACAGCCATCTATTTTGCTTCCCATTTTCCCACTGACAGCGTGCATTCCCCCGGCTGGCAGCAGCGGCTCGTGCGAGCGCTCTCTCTTGCCCCTGTGCTCGGCCGCACGGGCCAGCGGAGCCGCCACGGCCACCAGCCCCACTCGCCACCTCCCACCCGCCTGCTTCACTGGGCACGCGGCACCTCTGCCAGGCCTCAGGGACGGCCCGCGGGCGCTGGGGTTTGCCTTTTGGAGGATTAAAAAGCATTGAAGTAGGAAACAAACTCTCACGAACTTAGAATTTGTCCCAAGGCTCCCTTAAGGAGTCCAAAGCAGTTCAGTGGTGAGTGCCCCGAGGGGCTCTCCTGCCGCCACCACGCAGAGTAATGGGTTTCCTTACTGCAGCCCACCCCCCCAGCCCCTGTTCCCAGCACCGAGCATTCCTTACTTCCCCCCGAACAGTGCTGTGACAAGTACAGAAGAGCACGCAAAGCACTGACACGACACAGATGGAGACAGCGTAGGACAAAGGTGGGAGAAGCAATTTTGGGGAGCCCACAGGAGGTAAGCGGATAGGAAGCAGAAGGACCATTCGGTACGCCAGCAGCAAAAAACTTTTCCTCTTAATCCTATAAACATTCCCGAATACCAGGGCACAATGGAAGTTCCTCAGGAGATCTCCACTGCCCAGCACAGCATCTTCAGACTCGCAAGAGAGGGAACAGGGAGGGGAAGTTTCCCAGAGCACGCTCCGTCGCGTACGGTGACCAGCCAGGCTCGGGGAGGGCTGTGAGCAGCCAGCCAGCCCAATACCCGACAGCAACCGCCGCTCCAGACCTGGAGCCCCTTCCCAGGGACGTGCCACTCCCCTTGGCGCCCCCTCTAAGGAGCTGTAAGGGCACAGAGGACTCTGCCTGCCCCGGACCACACGCACACCCCACACCTCATCCAGACCCTGGAAAGGTGACGCACGAGGAGAGAAAAGCAACTTCAGAGAACAGAGCAACGCAAGACTGGTTTAGATCGATGACAGCCCGCGCCAATGAGATCTGTGGGTGTAGCGGTCTCCGGAGGGAAGTGGCAACGGTCACAGCGTTCATGCTGCTTCTATTCATTCAACCAGACCAGGGAAAACAAGCGTAGTGCGGGGTTGCCTATTTCTGTGGTTCGCTTCCAAACCTAAATAACAAAATCTGGACAAAGAGAAGCGCTCGGACAGATCGGGTTTTAGGCCCCTTGAAGGTAACAGGGATTTACCAGGTGTACAAGACTGTACAGAAACACTCCAAACACCAACAGCCGAGCTTTGCTGCTCCTCCCTTCCCAAAAGGGGGGTGATGTGGGCCATTTGCTGTGGCAGCGGGCACAGCCCTTCCTCTCCGCTTGGGGCTGCGACCTCCCCTCTGCGAGAGTGGGATCAGCATCACACCAAGAAACTAATTCTGGTGAAAACACTGGCAGAAAAGTAAATTGGAGCAAACCTAACAGAAAAAACGTGAAGTGTTCTAGCCTACGCTACCTTACGCTACCTTAGAGGTAACGGCTGGTGTACAGAGCGTTACTGGAGAGCGTGGGGTTAGTTTGTACAGGAGAGATTGCGAGAACGAGCGTTCCGTGCTGCCTGCTGCGTGAGAGAAGAGCCTGTATCGGAAGGAGCTCGACAGGGCGTCTGCCGCCCTGCCCAAAGCCTCTGCGGGTTGCGAACTTTGTCCCACCGCCGTGTGACGGGACAGGACGGGGATGGACGCGCTGCGCCCCCCACGACACCCAGCGCGGGCAGACGCGGGGGCCTCTCTCCGCCACCGCCGCCGCCGGTGGGAAAAGCCGCCCCCGAGCCCGCAGGAGCCGCGGGGAGAGCTGCGGGTGCGGCTGCGGCACCGCCGGGGCCAGACCGCGGGCACCGCTCCTTACCCCCCCCGGGCCGAGCACTCCTGCGCCAGCGGAACCCACCGGGCGGGGGCTGCAACCCGCTGCGGGCCGGCGGCTCCCGGTAAATCCCGGCTGACCTATTTCTCCCGTATACATGTTGATCATAATTAAACGCATTAAGCTCCTTAACCTCCCGAGAAACAACGCTGACCCCGCCCGGGCGGGGGGCTCCGCTGCCGGGAGTGCACGGGGGGTCCCGGGCACAGGGGGATAACGGGGCGCGGGGGGGATGTCCCGGGCACAAGGTAGGGGGGGTGTCCCGGGCGCAGGGGGGACCGGAGAGCGGGGAGGGGGGGATGTCCCGGGCACAGAGGGGGGTCCCGGTGCTCGTCGCGGCCGACCAGCCGCCCCCACCCCGCGGCGACGGCCCGTGGCGGATGCCGGCAGCGGCGCGGAGGGCGCCCCCGCTGCCGCCCCCGGTGCCGGCCCTACCTGCGCACAGCGAGACGGCGGCGGCCAGCAGCGGCAGGGCCGCCCGCAGCGCGGGGCCGCCCGCCCGCCCCATGGCCGCGCTCCGGCGGCGGGGCCGGGTCCTGCGGCGGCTGCTGCGGCTCCGGCTCCCCCCGCCGCCGCCGCCGGCAGCTGCCCGCGCCCCCCCGCCGGCGGCGGCAGCTATAGCGGTGCGGGGAGGGGCCCCGCCGCCGGCCCCGCCCGCCCCCGCGCACCTTCCCGCAGGGCTGCGCCGGGCGGGGAGGGGGCGGAGGCGCGGCCGCCCCGCCCGCGGCCCCCCCAGCGCTTCTCCCCGCCCCGCCCGGACGCCCCCCAGCGCCCCCGCCGTTCTCCCCGCCCCGCCCGGGGGCCGCCGGCCAAGGCTCTGCCCTCCCGCGGGTCCCGGTGCGAGCCCCGGCGCTGCCCCGAGCCGAGCCCAGCCCGGCGGGGAGGGGGGCGGGCACGGGCAGCACCGGGGTTTGGGGGTGCGGGAGGAGCGGCCGCAGCCGGCCGAAGGGGGGGGACACGGCTGCAGGGTTCCTCGTTACACCCTTGTGGAAGTCGGAGCTGCAGCTAGACATCAAACTAGCCCAAAATAGCACTTCTCGGTTCTTAATTTTTATTTATTTTTTTTTCCCCCTAAATACCTATTAGTGGGGTTTGGCATCTTTCCCTTGGCTGCTTCAGCAGGCTGTGCCAAGTTTTCCACATAGAGCAGAAGTCTGAACTGTTTCCAGCATCCCATCAGTATCTCGTTGTGATCTATTCCACCCGCCCCGAGACCCCCAACCCCCCCATCCCTTACAGCCTGGACAGGACGAGCCTCCCAAAAGCTCCCTTAAACACTGCAAACCACCATGACATTTTTTTAAAGCCATCGTGCCGCTATAATCCAGAAGCCTCAGTAGTACTTACACGATCATCTCAAAATCAACTCAGTTTGAATCAAGATTCAATCAAGTCTACTCTGGAAGTGCGAGAGCAGCAGACTATGGCACCTGGTTTGTCTTTAGGAAGGTGCTGCACATGCTCCATTTCTCTGGATTTGTTTTACAGTAAAAACACCAGCAAGAGCCCCGTTTCCCACACATCGTTAGATGCATCTCTAGATTTTTATTACTGCCATGTAATACTTTACTAGTATTATGACATCTCTATCAAGCCTTTTAGACTTCCCTAGACAGTAATTTCCTAGCAGCAATTTCCAGTTTTTTGAATACTGAAGTTAGTGACATTTGTCAAATCAGCCTTTTGCAGCCTACCTTGTTCTACCTGCTATTTCCAAATGCCCTGGTGGAGGCTCCACAGTTGTGTTAAAATGCCTGGAAAAGGAAAAAAAAAAAAAAAATCATCACTGTCTGTTGATTTTATTCATGTAATTTTCCTTACGTATTTATCCAGGGTCACAACCCTGGCCACGTTCACGAGGTCTTTACTCGCTCCTAGTCCTGGCTCTGTCCCGGCTGCAGGGTCCCAGCCGAGCCCCCCTCGCTCGCTGGGCTGCTCCCACCCACCGTCTGAGCCAGCGGTGGTCCGGGTGCCTCTTCCCAGGCAACTGTAGGTCAGGAGTTTCAGCTTCAGGTCCTGGGATGTGGGAATTCAAGGCATCCCGGTGCTTTGCTGCTAACATTAGAAAATTACTGTAGGACTCGGTTCAATTAGGAGCGGGATGCCGTGGAGCGGAGACCCAGATAACCTGAGCGAGAACTCGCCAACAGCGAGGGGTGCAGGGAGGTGACGATGCTCCCGCTCCATCCCTCGAGCCGGGCGCCCCGGGGAGGTGTCCCTACAGCCCTGCATCCTCCTTCATCACCTGCTTGGGAAAAATTAACCCGATTTCACTAAATTCTTTTCAGATACCCCAGAGGAGGAGTGCCCAGCTGTGCAGCAATAGGAGCGGCGATAAGCCTTCACCCGGGGACGAGGAAGCTGGGCTGGATTCCCTCTGCAACGGCTGCCGGGGAAGAGCCTGGAGCAGCCGAGGGCTGGAGCGGCCGAGGGCTCCCTGCTCTCCCTGGGGAAGGAGCATCCGAGGGAGCTGCCTTCCAGAAGGGAAGGGAACAGCACAAGAGAGGCAGTAAAAGGAGTACGACCGCCTTCCTTACCGCTCCGTGCCCTCAGACACACACCAACGGCAGATTCCCCGGGGTGCAGGGACAAGAGCCCCGGCACCCCCTTGACCCCGCCGGCGCAGAGACCGGGGTCCCTCTGAGCGCGCCGGCCCGTGCCCAGGGTGCAGACTCCCAAAAAGACCCCACTCACAATCCAGCAGAGCAAACTCACACGGGTTTCCCTTGGTTTCAGTGTTGTGGGTTTGTTCTGGGAATTTTGTTATGTGTTTATCTCAATTAATGCGTTCAAATTACCATCACTCGACCTGTGTTTCTGCATCGCTCTTTCACAAGCAAAAGTCATTTCACTAAATGCTTTTAGAAAGAAAATTAATTAACCTGCACCAAGACACAAATACAACAAAGATGAAAACCAAGTAGTCTAGAATTAAGGAGCCATTAAATAAAATAAAAAAAGCCCTGCTCTTCATAGAATCACAGGGTTGGAAGGGACCTCTGGAGATCATCCCGTCCCACCCCCTGCCAGAGCAGGGTCACCCAGAGCAGGTGGCACAGGAACGCGTCCAGGCGGGGTTGGGATGTCTCCAGAGTTGGAGACTCCCCCACCTCTCTGGGCAGCCTGTGCCAGGGCTCTGCCACCCTCAGGGTAAAGAATTCCCTCCTCACGTTTAGGTGGAACTTCCCATGGTCACGTTTGTGCCCGTTACCCCTTGTCCTGTCCCCGGGCACCACTGAGAAGAGCCTGGCCCCATCCTCCTGACACCCACCCACTCTTCTACAACTTTTTTTTAATTGACATCCAAATATACCCAGGGAAGGTATTCAGGACTTCCATGTCACCCCACCATCAGTGAAATGTCACGGGAATGACAACATCTTATTACAACTAAGTCCAACATGTCGCCAATTCCATAGCAAACGCTACAGGTATACGTAGTGTCGTCCTGAAACGTAACACAGCAGCATCTTGTGTACCGTTCTGCTTTATAGATCATGCAGAGTGGTTAGAAAATACCTGCCAAGATGTATTAGAAAAATGCAAGTTTGGGTGTCAAAGCAATAAAATAACAGAGGAAAAATTTGCAACTGCCTCCGTTCTGGGAGCGGAGAGCCGGTAACCGCGCTCTGCCCGCGGCTGCCAACACCCCTCACGCCACGCGTCGCCCCACGTAGATCCAGCCTCTCCTGGGAACGTCAGGATCCCCACCAACATCTAGCTCCTGCGCATCTTCCTGACAAAATGAGATAAACGTGACACTGTTCTTGGCAAATCCATGTTTTCCTTCTTTCCTTTTGAAGGTTTACAAATAATTCGTTTCATTTGCTCAGTGCTACTAGAAAGTGCAAACGTATCTCATTCAGACCCCTCTCTGCTTCATAGCATGGAATTATTCTGCGTTTTTGTTTGAAGGAAGACATAGAATTATGAATTATGTAATTAAAGTAGTTAAGGTCATTCTTCAGGAAAAAAAAAAAAAAATCTATAAAACACATTTGCATCACAGAAGCGATGAAGAAAGCAGTATCTCCTGTGCTTGTCAAGATCAAGAATCCAGGTTTATAGAAGTTTGCAGCACACATAGTGGGAAAAAACAGCTCTTAATAAAATGTCCATTCTGTTTTTAAATAAACATTGCTGATAACAAAAAATGGTTGGCTATTTATTTTAATAGCATCCCCAAATGTACTTTTTATCTCACTACATAAATGGAACAGAAAGGCTTTTCTTCTCAAATTTTCCATTTTCATTACAAGCGTTAAAAGGGTCCAGCAGCAAGAACGTTCCACGCGTTCTCCCTTCCAGTGTACTAATGGAGCGGAGCCCAGCGATTCCCTGCGTGCCCTTTCTCTAGAGGTCTCCTCTCCCCGCACCTCAGAGCCTTGGGAAGACCTTGGGAAGAAGTGGTGCGCTTTCGAGCAGGAGATAGAGCCACGCTCACCTGCCCTAAGGGGAGCGCTGCAGCCGGCACCTGAACGCTGGAGAGGGCTGATGGCATCTCTAAAGACAAATACTCGGCGTGACCAGGCGTTAACGGTGACACCATTCGCCGGTGCCGCCGGTGTACGAGTTCTCTGCGTTTGGAACCTGCCCGATGGCCCGCTGACGCTCTTGGGTACAGCGAGGGCTTTCCCCAGACCTTCCCGCCCGGCGTGGCACAGCTCGGCTCATCCACGCGCTGGGTGCCGGGAAGCAGCCGCCGCCTGCACCCCTTGCACAATTCCCGGGAACAACGTCAGAGCGGGTGACAGAACCGCTCCAGAGCTAAAACCCAACGTCTCAACTAGGGACGGAGGGACACAGAGAGAGACGGGCTCTGCCGGTGCGGGTGTGGGTAAGTACCTCGAGGGCCGCGTCCAGTTTTGGACCCTCACCACAAGAAAGACACTGAGGTGCTGGAGCGTGTCCAGAGAAGGGCAACGGAGCTGGTGAGGGGTCTGGAGCACAAGGAGAAGGGTCTGGAGAACTTGTGAGGGGCGGCTGAGGGAGCTGGGGGTGCTCAGCCTGGAGAAGAGGAGGCTGAGGGGAGACCTTCTCGCTCTCTGCAGCTCCCTGAAAGGAGGGGGGAGCCAGGGGGGGTCGGGCTCTGCTCCCAAGGAACAGGTGATGGGACAAGAGGAAACGGCCTCAAGTTGCGCCAGGGGAGAGTTAGGATGGACATTAGGAAAAATTTCTTACCCCAAAGGGTTGTCAAGCGCTGGAAGAGGCTGCCCAGGGCAGTGGTGGAGTCGCCATCCCTGGAGGTGTTTAAAGGATGAGCAGACGTGGTGCTTGGAGATGTGGGTTAGTGGTGGGTTCTGTCAGAGTTGGGTCGGTGGTTGGACTCGACAATCTGAAAGGTCCCTCCCAACCAGGCGATTCTGTGACTCTGTGGTTCCAAGTCAGGTTGTCCCCGAATCGCAGGGAGGTCCCTCGATGCCGCCGGCTGCAGCAGGAATGGGTTTGTTAAGCCAACGGGTGCACAAAGCCCCGGGAGCCCTGGCAGCGCCGGGGAGGAGCCGCAGCTCTGCCCATCGGGGTGTCCTGTGCCCACAGCACCCCCCGACCTCCCCGGGGACCGGGACCGGCCCCCACAGCCCCTCCTGGCACCACCAAACCACGCATCCCTCCTCCTCCCCCCTAGGAGCATGGCCCGGGCAGGGAGAAGGGAGCGCTAATTATCAACTCCTAATTAGTACTGCCCTCTTCCTTCGTTTCTGCCCCGCCGCCGACAGCGGCTGGCTTCGGTCATTGCCCTGCGGCGCAGCACACGAGGGAAGAGCCGTGCCCTACGTTCTCATCAGCAATGCCGAAATCAGACTCCATTTGTCCCAATTAGTTTGTCCTTAGTGTACCGTAGTTTTTATTAAGGGAAATTTGTAAATGCTAATGTTTGGTTTTCAGGCAAAGGCGAAGTGCCTGACCTTGTGCTGAAGTCAATGGGAGCCGAGGTTATAAATAGCTGAAGACACTTGTCCGTACTCCCTGCCACCAACCGCAGGGGTTGGAATGGGGCAGCAGCGGTTGGAATGGGGCAGCAGCGGTTGGAATGGGGCAGCAGGGGCTGGAATGGGGCACCGTCTGTCAGAGACTGGCTGCCGTTAACCCTCGCGCTTCCATCGCGCAGGTACGCAGCAGCCACTCAGCCACCTACACAGGGCAACGCAGAACCATCATTTTAATGTCAAAGTTTACGAAGCCGTCAGTCTACAATTTTCTGTTCCTGTCCCCCCCTTCCACTTGATAACAGGTTTTTAGCCGCATCCACATTATTCCTTGAATAATACAGATACTGAGGGTTTTTTCAAGCATTATTTTGTTCTACGTCCTGGCTTCTGGGATGGGGGTTTGTTTTAGAATCTCCTTTCCCTCTTACATCCACTATCATAACTGCATTTTTTTCTTGAGATTCCAGAATACATAAACACTGAAATGCCGGAACTCTCCCACAGTGAGTCTGCCATTTGAGCTGTGTATTGTATGACCCTAATCCCTTCCTTCCCATTCCTCCCTTCCCCACCGTCCCTAGTAACGTACGCGTGTGAGTTTGTCTTTACTCGTTGATACCAAGGGGCACCTTGTGGTTAAGCAGATCTAGTCCAAGAAATGCTACCCACAATTAATATGCTATTAGGTAGAAAAGTCTAATCGAGTCTCCGCCCCACCAACGCGCCTCGAGGACAGAAGTGCAGCCCAGGGTGCCACCCGCTCCGCAGCGGGGGTGTCCCGTTTGAGGAGAAGCCCCTTCAGTTCTTCTCCTTGCCCAGACCCTGCCGACGACGCAGCGGGCGCTGCAGGTTCTCTCCACGCGCCTCAGAGCTCACGCGGTGGGGGCTGTTGCTGGCTACAGTCAAGGATCCAAAAAGTATATTGTGTAAAGTACATTGAAAAGCGGAACTGAAGAGACTTTATCCACCTGGATGCAGCATCCAGCAGTTTGAACAAGCAGGAACATCCGTTGTGTCTGCCCAGCCCCCACCCAGAGATTATATTATGTTATACGTGTTATTTTACACAGTTTATGTATATAGATATAGTTTGAAAACTCTGTTCTTATTCCTATCATGAACATTGGGAGTGAAGGTTAATCATGACAAAACCGAGACAGCTGTTAACTGGAGCCGCCCACCCCACGGGACCTCAGACCCCCCGCGAGCTGCGACCACACGCTGTCACGGCTGGGTGCACCCAGGCAGCCGCTGGGCACTCAGGCAGAGACGGCGTCGCGTTAGAAGAGATTTGCTGAGCTCAAGAAAAGATGCCAGACACCCGGTAACTGGGAAATAACTGGGACTTTTGGCCCAGGTAAGCTATCCTGTCTGGGACAGGGGCCGCATCCTCCGGCAGACACGGCACGGAGGAGCACGGAGGGGAGGGAAAGCCCCCTCCAAGGCTGGCAGGGGGCAGGAGCTCCTCCCGCTCTTCTGCACATCATTTGTTCTACGGTTTTGAACAGATGTTTCAGCAATAAAAGACAAGTTTAGACACCAACTAATTACCAGTTTGGAGACACAAGCCCTGCGTATAAGTACATGACTCCAAGAGTCTCCTCGTCCTTTGGGATCACATACGGGATCTCGGCTCCTGAACGCGCTAGGGAGCCCTAGCAGGGTAACGGACCGATCGGCTGAGTCACTCAGGTGGCCGAAGGCTTGTTTATGAAGCAACGTTGTAGAAGCTCGTACACCAAAGCTGGAGGAGTTCATTTGGGACCTCAATGCACATCTGTTAGAAAACAGAAATTTTAAGGCTTGTTGACACACATCAATTCGTATCACTTAGAACACGGTACTGGCAGTATAATTTAAATATCTGACAAGAAGTTTTTCTGTTCTCCCCTCCCTCGTCTGTGTTTGTGTTTCTGAAAGGAAGGCAGCGTGTCAGAACCCCAACCCTATGGCTCCGTCACAGCTATCAGGTCAAACGCTCCATCCAGCTTTTTCGTACACCCCGGGGCGACGCTGTCAACATCATCTATTTTAAACAAGGCCCCATTTGCATGATGTAATACTGATAATACTGTGTGTCTTCAAAACACATTTGATACCTTTTGTGTCCACGTAGGCCATTAAAAACTAATTGTCTGGGCACTTCACATGCTGTTATATTCCATATTATAGGGTGCCCGCGAAACCTGGAACAATGCATTTCAAATTGTCTGCTGGGTCTTAGTCTCCTACCTCAATAAGTTTCATGTAAATAAATGCCATTACAACTATTATTGATACAGAATTACAAGCTGCTTACAATTTTAAATTGTTTTGGAACGGAGTTTAAAACCCACCCCAAACCACAGAAGCCATTCGCGCTCCCTCAACCCTTCTCCCCACTTTGTTCTGCGTCGCGGTTTGCCCCCAGCCCAGGCGCTGCCTGGCAGTGCCCCAGGTTACTGCAGCACGTCAGGAGGCCCATTGCTAGGGCAGCAACACAGACGCTTAAAGGCCTTTTCACAAAGCTCACCCTCTGAACATTGGCCTTTTTTTGTTTTTCAAAGATTACCAACATTGCTTAACTCTGAATATGGGGAGCTCCTTGAGAGGCAGCAAGAGTAGAAAATACCATAACCTGAATGGAATTGAACTTGTGTAATGTAAAAGCAGGATGCTCTACGTTTGCGTGTATTAGTACAGAACAAGGATGAAAAGCAGCGAGCGCCCCCCCCCTCCTGCCGCCTCCCAAGGCCGGGGTCGGGGTGGGGAGCTCCTGCTGAAACACCCGAGCGGAGGCAGAACGCGCTGATGGCCACGGGCTGGGACTGCACTTCAGGACCCACTGAAAATCACGCCTGGGGCAAAGCGGGGGAGGAGAGCCCCTTACTCACCTCTCACCGTGTGCCTCTAGAGCTTCGGTGATCGCAGGCCGGGTCCCCAGTTATCCATCGCTGATCTTTCACCCTTTGTCTCTAATCCTCATCAGCCCTTTGACACACCAAATGCCAGTGAAAAACAGAAGAGCAACAAAGCAAGGGATGGAGGGAAAAAAACCACCACACTTTGCGGCTATTGTGAGGCAAATGTGCTCCCAAGTTAGATGTTTGCATGGCATGGTTCATAGTAGGACAGAAATAGCGTATCCTGGGGATTTAAGAGTCTTTGGAAATGGGTAGCGCCATAAAAACGTTTGCCAACTGGAAGTACTTCTAGGGTTGGCTGGAAAACAAGAATTTTGTTTTGTAATTTGTTTTGCTCCACATCAGGACAAAACCAAGACCTATTGAAATTTTGTGCAAGCAAAACAAAACGAAGTACACGGACATCCCAGAAGGGCCAGCGGGTCAGTAGGTACCACTTACCTTGGTCCTCTGCATCCCAGGCCAGCGCCCCAGCCACGGAGCTGTCTCGCAGTCTGTCTCTCTCCTGCTCCGTTCACCCAGAAGTGCTAGCGACCCTTCCAAAAATTGCCATCAGAATCATACATTTCTGCAAGAACACTATATTGCTGATCATGGCAATTTGAAAAAGCGTCAAAAGATTCCCAAACTGTTCCAAGAACCATTTTACAATTACAACAAGTCACGCTTCCAACCCCCTCCCCGCCCCCCGCTTCTTTCTACAGCTCTGAAATCTATAAAACAGCAGCCCATAAACCTACTGCAAAGTTCATATTAATCTGAGCGGTGGCCTTTTTGATGAGGAGGGTAATAACGGAACTTCTCGGAACGTTTTAGCATCATTCAGACAGAAGAAGTGTCCAAAGCATTAGTGTAATTAAAAAGCTAATTCTCTAATGGGACTGCCCTCACCGCAGTGAGGACTTGACCTTCCGTCCGTTAATCCCCAGTGGAAAGCACAAGCGGAAGCCGCTGCTCAGGGCAGGACAGCTGCTAGAGATGATCCTCAAATGGCGTCCTCACCAGTGGCTTCTGTGCCGGTGTGGACAAGAACGCGCTCTTCCCGTCTTCCCATCCCTCCGAACACCAGCCCCGGGCTTCGGATCAGGCAGGGTGCGCTGGCCACCAGGGCTTATGCCCGGTGTGCCCCATGGGCAGCTCCTGGTGGCCCATTTCAGCGCCATCTCCGGGGGGAGCGAGGCCAGAGGAGACTCGCCAGGGACAGCAAAGGGAAGAGTGAGCCACGGGCTGGTAACTGCTGGAGGTGGCCAGGGGAACAGGGGGCAGGAGTAAAGGAAAGGCCAGAGCCTTTCCCTGGCGGCTTCCATGGTGACTCGAGAGCCTTACAAAGCAGAGCAGAAGACGCTAAGAATATTTCTCAGGCAATTTTTTAAGAAGGTGCTTGCAGAGAAAACACAATTTAGGATTATCTCATCCAGTGAGCAATTAGAAACAGTAAAATACCACTGCTGTTTTGTTGTTTGTTTGGGTTTTTTTAAACTGTTATCAGGGTTCTTCCTCCTGGTGAAGACGGGTAGTGGTGCATTTTAAATTCACACACAATCTCATTACAGGAGACTTGACATGGTAAATTTGTCACAGTTTTCAGCTTGTTTTCAATGTTGGGGCGGCGAGAGGAAGGTGGGCACGGCCAGAAGAAGTTGTCCCCCCGCAGGACAACTCCCGGGACACCTGAGGGAGGAACGGATGCAGGGCAGGAGTCTGGGAGCAAGGAGACGGGAGCGGCGGCAGACGGGGCTCCATCAGACCCCCGGCCGGCCCGGAAGAGGGATGGCCGGGGCTGGGAAGTGGCCGTGGAGTGGCGCGGGGGGGACGGAGGCTGTGCAGCCCTGTGGGTGCCAGGTGCCCACCCTGCAGTCCATCCACAGCGGGTGACAGCCCTCGGCTACCGCCTGCGGGTGCCGGGGACACCGCTGGAGCAGGGAAGGGGCAGCCACGCTACCGCCGCGGAGCGCCCAGTGCCCACCCCACAGCCCAGCCCCTCTCCGGCTCCGCGCTCCAGCACACGGTCCCCGCGTACTCCAAGAAGCGGCACGACCCTTGGCCGGAGCAGGTGGGAGGAACGCAGCTCAGCAAGGCTTCCCAGGGCTGCACAGACACCCCGGCAAGCACTTCCATGGAGAAAACCCGTAACCGGCGACATTCACCCCATCTCCAGCGAGGGCAGGGAAGCTCCCGGGGCGGGCTCGTTGGCACACCGAGCGTCACCAGCAGCGCAGCCATCGGAGGTCCCACACCCCCCCAAGCTGGCACAGCACATTTAATAGCTCTTGCTGCACTTAAGCAAGTAGAAAAACATGGAAACCAGGTAAAATCTGCAAGTAACTCCCAGGGTTCGATCTTGATTTTTCACCTCTAGACTGGCAAGAGAAGACAATTGCAGCCTTACTCCACCACGGCACTGCGGTGTCTTTAAATCGGTAGAAAGCAGCAACCACAAAGAGCAGCAATAACTGAGGAACTGACCTGACAGCGGCGCAGGACTGGGACCAGTGCGCGCTCTGCCTCTTCCTCTCTTTCCCAAAGTCCTGCCTCGCCACAGTTTATCAGGTCAGAGTGTGCTGTGAAAGCCACCAAAAACAAAATAAATTTAAGCTTTCCAAGATGCCTACAGGAAGAAGAAAAAATACAGGTGTCGAAGCTGAACGCAGCATCAGCTTTTCATTTTTTGAAAGCAACAGATTTTAGCACAATGACACACACATGCAGAGGCTAAAACTGATGCCGGTATCTGAGTGTTGTTGATTTTAGGAGTTCAGGGCTCCTGGGAGCATGAAACCCTCAGTCGTTGCACTGGGAAAGGTGGTCAGTGTTTTGGTGGGGACTGCAGCTGGAAAGACAAGTTAGTAATTATTGATGACGGGCGATTTTTTAAGCCCACCGCACATCATCTGCAAGTCAGCTGCTTCATCAGTCATGCCGTTCCTGGAGATGAAAAACCCTGGTACAAAGCCCTCAGCACGTTTGCCGCGTGCGCTGAAGCCCCAGCGAGAGGCGACCGCCCAGCAGGGAGGGGATGCACTGGCTTTTTTGGCCAGCAGCCGCCGCGGATGCTTCCCTGCTCTCCATGCGGGGCACCGCTCGTCCCGCAGCCCACGGCGAGCGCTCGGCCACGTCCCCTCCAGCAGAGCAGTGGCCTCCACCGGCCTCCCCACCTGGTGTAACCCTGGCCGGCACCAGGGCAGGGGAAATCACCGCCCGTGGGGCTGCACTGCACTGCCCACCAGTCACCGGCGTAAGGCTGGAAGGCTTCGGTCAGGAAGCAGCAGAGACAGAGAGTCCTCAGGAGCTACGCCAGGCTGGAGGACAGGACACGGACACAGCTCCCGGGCGGCGCTGCCAGGGCTGCGCCCCCAGGTCGAGACACGTGTTGCCGGGAAAAATGCCACGATGCACAGAGCAACACACGGCAACAACTCTGGTGGAAAGGGAGGGGGTTTTTTAAACAACAGAAATTAAAAAATCCCCAGCAACTACGTCTCCCGAGTCTGACAGCTGGCAGGCACTGTGGTGTGTCATGCTACAGGCCACCACCCCCAAGAGGACCATGTTCCTGGACCTCTAAGCAGCCGGGCTGGTACAGAACAGGTTGACCCAGTGAGCAGACGTCCCAAACCCTTTGAAGAGCTCTTCTGCAGACTCCACACAGCTCCTCTCCACCACGCAGGATCTGGAGGTAGCGAGACAAGTCCATAACCAGTGAGGAACTGCGCTTTCCACAGAAAAGGTCCCAGCTTCTCCTCCACGGGGACCAGAGGTCCTTCTTGCAGCCTCTCCTCCTCCGTGACAGGCCGAGACTGACGTAACCCGTGTACGGCTGCACTTTGCTTTTCCTGGCACGCTTTGACTTGGGTCTTGGCACAGGTTCTCGGTTCAGGCACTGGAAGCGCAGTGGGTCTTCTCCTTCCAGCTGGGGATAAAGCAAATGTGCTACTCCCAGGTGAGAGCATCAGTCGCAGTAACCATTAACTCTACATTTGATAAAACGCTTACTTTTCCCCCACAAATCTTAGCTTTACAATGTAAAAATGTATTCTGTGTTAGAGAAAGGTTTATGTTCTCTCTATATAAATGGAACAGCACCTGCAACACCTTTGCTCCCCTTCCCCAGTGCCAACCACTACAAAAAGGTAGATCTTATTTTGCCCTGCAGGAAAGAGAATTCCTCCTTGTCCCTCCCTATCAAAACAGTTTAATCCAGGTAAATAAAAAAACCTCTGGAAGGCTTGATACGGATTTTTCATGGGAACTTCCAGCAGAAGGCCTGCGAGACAAGTGGGAGGAAGCCTTTGGGGACTTCAGGCCAGCAACACTAAGAGGAGCCACTGGCCACGGGCTGCTTTAGGCAGCGTCCCCAGGACGCTCATGGAAGTGCAGCATATTCCTAACCAAGGATAAACCAGCCTCCTGCATATGAAAGAGAAATCCAAACAAAAACCAACCGCCTCTCCCCCCACATCTGAAGTCCCTCTGTGTTTTGCCCAGCCTTCCTCCTGTAAGCGGCCGGGGGTCACAGCCATCAGCGGAACCCGAGCCGGTGCTTCCCTTGCACGGAGGCACCACTTTCTTTATTTCTGCCAGGCGGGGCCTCCTCTCGCTAGGGCTGCGATACGTGGCCAGGCACCCTTGGAGTGGCAGCGCCCCAGATCCATGCTGGCTGGCGCAGCGCAAATCCGCCAGACGCATGAATAATTCAGCTACGGGACGGCCTGTGCCATCTCCATAGTAATAAATGCAGCGATGCCCTCGATGCAGCAGATTATATATAAGCATTCCAAATCTCTTTAGAAGATTAGACTTCATGGGGGTACTAGAGGAACACTGATTAATAAACATGCTGGGAAAATGGCGTGGGGGGCAGGGGGGTGTGTTACCTTCACGTACATCACTTGGAAACCCCCCCCCACTGCCCAAGCCTGGACGCCCGGAGGGGCAGAGCAGCACGTTTTCTGCTGTGACTGTCCAAACACTCGAAAATCAGGTAAAATAACACGGACCCCAGACAATCCTTCACTGGCTGTCACTGAGTTTTTCCGTCTCTGCCCCCAGGTGCACCACCCTCTAGTTCCCAAGAGTTCGGAACACTGTTATTTCTGCTGGTTTTTGAAAGCATGGACCCTGACTATCCTCAGTAGCAGCTACACATTAGAAAAGCAGAGTAATGAATGACCTATCCCTAAGTCAAGGGATAAGAAATTGCTAAGAAATTACTTCTTATGATTATTTTCCACTCAATTTTCCTGATTCAAGTTTGACAGTCAGTCACCTAATTGAAAAAAAAAAAAAGTTAACATTCTAAATAGTTCAGTCTAAGCCTGGACCAAAAATACTTCACGAGCACAGCACGAATGTGAATTTCATTTAAGACAATCCCTGGGTGTTTTGATGTGCAAAAGGCAGCTCCCAGCAGCAGCGCCAGCGGAAACGACCCTGTCCAGCACATCCATGAGTGCCTGGAGTCCTAGCACTGGACAGACATTTTTACCCGGCCGGTAGCTCGCTTGGGTAATCTTCTTTACCTAACACGGGATAAACGGGATGTTACTGGGCTGTTTTGATGGTTTGTGTTTTTACCCTTTAGTTGGCCATCCCTGCTTTACTGACAGGGAGAGCCAGGACTCCGGTAAAAGCTCCTCAGTCAAGTCTGTACCCAAAGTCGGCAGAGGCCAGTGGTACCCAGAGCCCAGCCCTAGAAGAGCCCCTGGAGATAAGTGCGCTTTCTTCCTACGGCATCCCAGCAATCCCGAGCACCGCTAACAGACCAGTACCCAACACTGCTGCTGGAGAACTCGCATCTTCAGAGACAGCACAGGAAAGAGAGAGACGTATACACACACACGCGTGTATATACACACACAGAGCTGTTTCCAACCTGAAGTCATCATCTTCCACGTACACAGTACTTTTCAGAAGATGCTACAGCATGAAGAAGAGATGGATCGAGTATTTATCATGACCATCTTCCCT
Source organism: Sterna hirundo (assembly GCA_009819605.1). Classification (NCBI taxonomy): domain Eukaryota; kingdom Metazoa; phylum Chordata; class Aves; order Charadriiformes; family Laridae; genus Sterna; species Sterna hirundo. Next base: position 84,872,235 of record CM020440.1, read on the forward strand.
AACAGCCAGTGAGATGCTGTGACTCAGCATGGCAGAGTTTGAGAAAGGCACTGCAAATTCAGCCAACACGTCCGGAACTGTCCCTAATCACCAGGCACGACAGATCATCTCTCCCCTCCAACACCCGTACTGGAAAGCGCTGGAGATGTGACCGCTCAAAGTGAAACCCTAACCAGCCACCTTAACCTCACATCGCACACTGAGCTTTCACCTCTGGCTCTGTCCCCATCCCTCTGTAGAGCTACCTCCCCTCTCGCTGGCCAGACGTCCCTGCTGTCCTCATCTCCGAGCACCGCAGCAGCCTGGCACCGCCGCAAGCAGGATGCGTCACTTCCCGTTTGTTTTAAATACCGATGCCGGTTCCATCATATAAATACATGTGACAAACATATCCGTGCGTGTGCCAGGCACCTAGAACTAAAGAACTTCAGGCAGTACTTGGTATCAGAAAATGATCGCTAATATCGCTGCTGACTCTGCAGTTGTGTCTGTCACCGGTTACCTCCATGCAGCCAGCACCTTCAGCCCAGCGGAGCCATTCACTGCGCTCACTGCTGAACCAGGCAGCAGTTATTTACCAGCTGGCCCAGCACGCATCACATCAACAAACCAGGTTAAAGCAAACCAGAATGCATTCAGGCAACTGAGCCTTTGAATTCCTATTAAAAACTAACAATAAAAATTAATCAGACCCCGCTTTTCCTACGTTTTTTTGCAGCGCCGATCTGCTCAGATTCTCATCAAGCATAACGAGGAGACCTAGCAACTGGTATGACTTCAGTCTGCTCTGCGGAGGTGCTGTACCACGCAGTCTCTTAGCCCCAGGCAGTGCCCACCCTGCAAGCCCAGCACCGGGCTGTAGAAGAAGAAAGGCACTTGGCTGGAGCGGGACACGGAAGACTGGGGCTGAGAAGGAAAAGATACGGGGAAAAAGGAGAATCTGGCAGACTTAAAGCACAGAGGGGAACCTCAGAGAGATGTTTTCCCCAGCGAGGACGCACGACCAAATGGCTCATTACTATCCAGGTCCTGAGGTTACCCGGAGGGTTTCAGGCCCAGGAATGAAGGAGCTCGTTTCCAAGGCTGAGGGCCCTGGCGCTTCCTCTACACGCTGTAGGTCTGCATGGACACGGCTGATGTCATGTCCAGAGAGGACACCAGCTCCTGCCGTACCATTTCGGGATCCAGTTCAGACCAGGGAAAACAGCCCCAGAGAAACAAGTGCCAACAGCCTCAGCCCCTCGTGTTCCACCCAGCAGCGACCTGGGCCAGCCCTCGGCACGCCTGCAGGGCCGCCCGGCTGCACCATCCGCCTTGGGTACTAGGGGCAGTAAGAGAACTAAAACACTCTTTGGTTTGACTTGAAAACATTCTATTTAATTTATACAAATAACTACTAAATAGAAAAAGTAGATTAAAACAAAATAGTTATTTTTCTGGCAGAGTTTAAATGCATATTATATAGCTTAGAAGAAATAAAATGCATTTTCCCCACAGCATTCATGACCTAAAGTTCTAGTTAATTCCTCCATTGCTTTCCTTTTCTAGATCAGTAAGATACTAGACACAATGTCATGTGGGTAATGGCTATATATATGTTCCGTATTTGAACTGAAAATATGTTACAGACCACACACCTACAAATGTGAAGCACTTAAAATGTGACTATCGAGTTGTAATATGATAATACAGAAAACAATTTATGTTTCAGGTTATATTGTGTTACAAAAACATCTGTGTAAGAAATCATGAAAGAGGCCACATAAAAATAAGCTTTAACTTTATGCACTTATTTTACAGTTTAAAAAACTGGCAAGTGCACTAGTAATAAATAATTTGCAAGTTTTGTATAAACGAGAAATTCCTAATGTTCAGCATTATTGTAAACATCAGTACACATGTAAAATGCAGCTAAAATCTGACAGTTACATTTTCAGTTTACCAAATTCATTTCCTATTACTCAGGCATAGATCAATGTAGTATACAGCCAATCATTTTTTTGGCAAGTCATGTCATTAAAATTAACAGTGACAGTGCAAGTAAGGAATGCAAAGAATTCCTAGTGCAATAAAGAAGAGAAGCACAGGCAATATTGCTGATTAAAATTTACCACTTCCATGTGTTCACCCTGGGAGTGATTAGGAGAATTAAAAAAAAAAAAAAAAAAGAAAAAAAAAGAAAAAAAGCTGTTCAAAGCCATTATTTAATGCCCTGATCTTGTCTTAGGATTTCTCTGTCTTCCTTCAGGCCACTACCTTTGCAACAGTACATCCAGCGTGAGTCCTTATAGCTTGACCATTTGTGAAATGCCCGTCGTAGTCACGGAGCAAAGTCCGATGTCTCCCAAACTGATGGCTTGGTAAGAACTTCTGCCTCTCTAAGTAGCCACATGGGGACCAATCGTATCAACCGTCTGGCCAGATTACTTCTGAACCAGAGAAATGCCTTCCCACCAGGAGAGCACCACGAGAAGAAGGTCAACAGTCAGCTTTCAGTTTATCTAAGGAATTATCAATTTTGGTCAAAGTCTTTTTGATTCGCAGGGCTGTTAGTCTCGCTGATGGATTTTGATACCAGCATTCTTTCATCAACTTGGCAAGAGATGTTAATGTCTGGGAAAAGAATAAGAAACAAAACACGCACGTAAGTACACAAAATCACAAGCCAAGAAAGCACTAGACTGGGTTAAGCACTAACATAGTAAGGTCTGATTGCCTTATTAATACTCAATTTTCAGAGTGTACAGAGAGTTTACTGCTATCTATCAAATATACAGCTTTCACGTATTGGGGAAAAAAACCAAGTTTGATAAATTGGTTAAACCAAGAGGATAACTAGATGATGGGCTGACTGGAGTGACAAGCTAGCATCGTTTTAAACAAATGGAGTTTTGTTTTTCTAATTAAGAAAACACTCTACAGAAACTCTTTCCAACAAAACTGACTCCTGCAAGATCAGTGAAGGAAGCCAGAGAAGGTAGAGACGTTCTGTCTGTGATTTCATCATGTCCAGCGCAGCTTTAAACAGCTGGGATCCCCAGCTGGCTGGTGCACAGGTCACAGCTCTACAGCCAAAACCTCTCGTCCCTGCTGGCCCCAGCCAGCCCTACAGATTCAAACCGACCTCCGCAGCGTCGGTAATGAGCAATAAAACAGCTGGTCAACCTGGAGAGTCCACAATGATTCTGAAGTTGAAAAATAAACTTCAGCACTAGCCTTTCAAAAGGAACAATGGCCCCTTATCGCTTATTCTGCTCTGAGCCTGCACGCTTATAAGCCACAGGAAGGCCTACATGGGCTACCTTACAATAAAGGCTGACACAGGCTACCTATAACAATACAGAAAAGCAGCTTTAAAACAGTTGTTGTTAAATCACGCTACTAAAAAGCTAATCTGTGAATAGCTCAGGCTTAAGAGTCCTAAGTTTGCTTATTGCTTTTTCTTCCTGCTCCAAGATACAGACCTACACCAGCATGCCTCTGAAATCTGTACAGGTAATGCTCCCGACAAGTAGCATTGGGATCATTTCAATTTTAAGTGCTAACTGACGGCAACTTCCAGAAGAAGAAAGGTCAGCTCGTATCTCTTGCAAACCCCCAGGCACTCCCCACTTACAGGGTCTGAGAACCATCTGTTGGGAATGTTCGGCCTTTGCTGATCCACACAGACCACTTTTCTCATGTCTTCAAAACTGGGATCGTTTGGAACCAAGTCATAAAATGGTGGTTTATAGTCTTCCACAATACCTAGTGGGACACAAACAAGAGAGACATTATTTAATGACTGGTCAGTGCAACAGCATTTCTGCACAGAAAGAGAGAAGAGGTGACCTAGCCGTCTAAGAGGCACAAAAATCTTTTAAGAGTTAACACCACAGTGTCAAGCAGCCATCAAACAGAACAGCACTTATTATCATAGGAACAGCTTTTTCTACCCAAAATGTTAATTAATTGGCTCACATTACAATTCCACCAAGTATGAACTCTCTCTATTTTGCAGATGAAATGATGAGAAATAAATTTACTTGCCAAAAGGCCATCTTTCATAATGCATGGAGTTTTACTGACTACCACAAAACTGGGATTTCTACTAGCAAATGCAAAATATTTAAGGTCTGCATTGTGGTTTTTAGTAGGCTTACCACACACTTTGCATGGTTCTACGATCCCCGAAAGAGTCCAATAAGTGCGTCAGCATCTACAGATGGCACATGCCATCGCAAAGCCAAACACCCGAGAGCCTGTGGCACCCAGTGTCTGTATGCATTTTCTAGGATTCTGCATTGAAAAATGAGTTGATGTGCGTGCTCTCACAACTTGTCACCCAGCTTCCATGAAACCGGCAGGCTAAAAAGCCTTTTGCCTCCTCTCTAAGGCACGCGTGCAGCACTGCTGTTTCATCAGCGCACTAAGCTCAAATGATCTATAGGGAGCTCAGCTTTCTTATGAAGCCAATTTAAAAAGCAGCGTTCAAAAGCCAAGGCGTTTGGGTCAGCAGCTTGGAAGAACCCCGAGCGAATGAGGCCCTCTATGTCCAGTAGAAACACGGGCAGAACAATCTTAAAACTGCTTTTTAGCAGACTGGCAGCTGTCCCACAGTCAGGCATACATGAAATCCAGGAGAATTTCTGTTGCTCTGGATATACTGAAGTTGAAAAGAGGTTCTCAAACTTTGCTACAGTGGTTGGGATTTAGTTTTCTTGTACTGTTGTAGACGAAGATCAAAATCCCATAGATCCTCTGTAAAAACCTGTAAATCCCTACCTGTGATGGCTAGTCGAAATGAGGAATAGTCTTCAGGAAAGTACAGCTCCCTTAGAAAATAGCAGGGCGGTTCAAAGATGTGGCTGCTCAAGCGAGTTAGCTTAACAGAGTGACTAGCAGACTGCAGGGTCTGCCCTGTGGTGTTCCGGCATGGATGCAGAAGGACAACAGACTATATTACATGCTCCGTAAAGAAGCATCACCCACCCTCCTCCTTCCAGCAATTCATAATTGCATATACCAACCATCACCTACAGGGCTGAACTCCTGTTTTCACACTCCCCCTGCCTCCTCCCAGAACACAGACTAAAGCTTATTGTGAGAGCTCAAGAATACAAAAAGCCTCCTGTGTATCCACATTGCCTATGCTTCCATTTCAGATAAAGTGGTGGCTTTACAGGAGTCAAATGCAGAGCTCCAGAGCTACATCATATGGCTCTGAAAACATTTCCAGGGTCATTAGGGTATTACAGATGACCTTTATCACTAAGAGAGAGAGTCTGGCTCTAATTTACTCTTTTCATGTGGTCTTTCCAAAGTATAGGGTATATAAGTGGCTGTTTCAGATAAGACATATAGTAACAAATAGGAGATGAAGCGGGTCTCGCCTTTACTCCAATAGCGTGACTCGAGTACTCTGATCTACCCCAGCCAAGCGTCCCGGCCCCCAGGGGACCACCGCTGGCTCCCAGCAGCCCCTCAGTGGTGCCAGCAAGCCATCACAACCTCTAGCCCACACAGCTCCGCTGGCAGAGCTGTCACTGACCTGTGGCACGCTCCCCTCGCGTGCCACCCGCCAAGAGGGCACCCTACATGTGACAGCACGGCCCATAGCTCGCCGCTTTCTGCACAGTTTTAAGATGACTTCTGCCATTTACAATACACTGTGGTTTTTTTTCCCCTGGGGTTGCTGGCTTTCTGCTACTCAAATCAACTAGAACTCACACACACAGTAGCGTTTTCTTCACCTTTATTCCTTGCTACTTTAACGTCAGCTTGTCCTGTGCATGCACGAGTCTAACTGCTGGGGCAAAGCAAGAGTACGCAGAGACCCAAGCGCAGACACAGCCTGGCAGACATAATGACCATCACACCGAGGTGGCTCTGAGCAGGAACCATCTTTCAGCTTCTGGTGTTGCTATTAAAATCGAACAAGATCTCAATTCTGGGAATGACAGTGAAGCTTCACCAGGAACAGAACTGCGAGTGCCAGTACCAGGGAAGGAAAGACGCAAGGCACTGCAAGGAAGGGAGCACATTCAAAAGCACTGACCAACCACTCTACAAGGAACAAGCACCGCTCTATTTAAAGAGAGTAAAATACCGATTTGGGGGCGTAAATCACATTTTTCAAGCAGAGAGAGAAATGCTGAGTGGCTTCTGCTACAGCACAAAGACGATACACAAGTATTCTTGGTTGTGGCGAAGGAGTTTCCTACCACACTTTCCTCTTTATACTAAGCCACAACAGAAATGTACTGAGAATCACTGTGTCACCTTGAGGACCATTAGATAGGTTTTTAAAAAAAAGTTAAAATGAAAAAAAAGTAAACAAACATTTTAAAAATTCAAAAATACAATTTGAAAATTTTAAAAAACATCAGACTTCTTAGTCAGATCACAACGTCAGAGTCTCCACGAGTACTAAACCAGGCTGTCTCACTGGAATCGGCTCTGCATTTCCACCCCATGAATGAGAGACGGCAGGTGTCCATCAGCACGGGAGAGCAGCAAAAATGCCCGGCACAGGCAAGTGAGAAGTGCCTCCAGCCCACCTAAGGTACCCCCAGCCTGCTCCCAGGAGCGTGCCACCCCGACCCCAGCACACTCCCTCCCTCTGCCAGGGCCTTCCGCGAGTCACACAGGGCTACCTGAGGGACCACCTGCCAAAGCAACAACTTCCACACAGCTCGACGCTTGGACTTGAGAGGGAATGCTTACTCCACTTCAGACCAAGGAAGGAAAGCAAGGAAACTTATGGCAACAGCCAGAAATACTGAGCAACTGGAAATAAGTACTGTGAAATTAGTATCACTGACGTCTTAAACTTAAACTTTATTGACACGACCAATGTCATGACATATCTGTATTAGTGTGAAAAGTGCTTCCACGGTGGCACTGAGCTCAGCCTGAATCAAATTAGCGAAGCACTGACTTTCCGTCGTTGGTAGGTCTGCAGCCCGTGCTGAGTGTCGCACCAGCGGGGTGAAGCTGCCAGCACAGCCTAAGCTCACTGGTTTTAAAGTAGCTCAGGTAAGCAGTGTGAATCCCAGTTACTGCAGCAATACGCAGCTGTCAAAACTTCAGCATGGGAACATTTAAATAATAGGTACCGTTTCATGGAAATTTCACTGCAAGAGGTAACTAGGTAATGCTGTGTGTATTTTTATATATACTATGTACAGTACACACACACACATATATGTAAGTATAAACATATTCATATACAAAGAGAGCAAGACATCTAATATTCCACAAAGGATTACCAGCCTCCAAAACAGCACCGTGGCAAGCCAGATTGCAGACGAACTACTCAAGACTGGCAATGAAAAACAAACTTATCAAAAGGTGTAAGCACATCCCCCTGTGCAGCGGTCCCGTCCCCCCAGCCAGGAGCAGGGTCCCTGGGCACAGCGGGAGGAAGGCCGGCTGCCTCTTCTCCTGCACTGGCTTCCCGTCCCATGGCAGCATCGCGTCTTGCACCGTGAATTCATCACCCCCTGCCCAGTAAGCCCATCATATTATGGCAACTGGTGAACTACACTGCTCACGGACTGCTGAGACCAAGTGCAGAATATAAAACTGCACTGAAAACAATGAAGTTACAGCTTAAATTCTCAAGGCACTCACACTGACGTGAACTGCAACCCAGAGGTCTCCAAATATTGGGAAATGCAATAAGCAAGTCCTCGTAACTACCTACAGCATACATTTGCCAATAAACAGAGTACATCATAAGAAAAATTAACACCATGCATTCACAAGGCTCTCTTCCTCTCTCTAATTAGCCACATACACCTTCACCTGAGATCATCATCACACTGTGATTCAGCTGACGCACGTTCTTGTATCAGAACAGTACCTATGCCTTCTGCTGCACTCGTCATCAAGTGCCTCCTTGGGCAGAGGCAGGAGAAGGCAGGCAAGGCCACGAGCTCAGCTCCGGCCACGCCATAGAAAGCCCATGGAAGTGCCGTCCTGTTCCTGCAGTCAGTCCCATGACTGCCACCGGCTTCCAGCAGGACAGGAGCTGCTCACTATGGGCCCTGCAAGTTAAATTGCACGAAGACAGCCATACACCTGCACAGATTACCCTGCTCTCTTCATCACAGAGAAACGCCCATTTCGGTTCTCCCCAGCGCTATCACAGCAAGCTCTCAGGCTTACAAGGAGACTTAAATTAGCCACCTGACCCCACCTGATGCCTTTTGCTACCTCCAAGTCAGCTTTGTTTCAGCACCCTGTACATATCCCAGAGAAGACGGGGGCTTTGGGCGGTGCTCCAGGCCCCAGGCAATCTCACAGCAAGCTTGGAAGGTCTGCAAATCTTCTCAGAAGTGCCACCTTCCAGCAGCCTTCTCACAACAAGCCTCACTGCAGTGTTTCTGGAGACAACTAGCTGCCTCACAGTTAAATTATTTTGGGCACCAATAGATAACACATGAAGTAAAAGGTTCATATTTAGAAGAAGTCCTGTACTTTAATAGAATAACAATATTTGTTTGCTTCTAGAGCTGCTGCACATTTGCCTGTGCACTGGGGTCAGGGAATGGAGGGGAGATAACACAGGAGAACTAACACCAGGCAAGTGCCTTCCACTAGAATCACAGAATCACAGGGTTGGAAGGGACCTCTGGAGATCATCCCGTCCCACCCCCTGCCAGAGCAGGGTCACCCAGAGCAGGGGGCACAGGAACGCGTCCAGGCGGGGTTGGGATGTCTCCAGAGTTGGAGACTCCCCCACCTCTCTGGGCAGCCTGTGCCAGGGCTCTGCCACCCTCACAGGAAAGAAGTTCCTCCTCACGTTGAGATGGAACTTCCCATGGTCACGTTTGTGCCCGTTACCCCTTGTCCTGTCCCCGGGCACCACTGAGAAGAGCCTGGCCCCATCCTCCTGACACCCACCCTTTAAGTATTTAACTGGAGCTGGACTCTGGTGACTCTGTCCGAGCTGCCACAAGCCCTCAGTGCCACCCATGCCTTACTGCAGCCTGCTCTGCCCACTCACTGCTCCGCTCTCCACAGAGCCGCTCACGCTCCCTCCTCCCCTGGCTCTCAGCAGCTGCTTTTTGAGAACATCTCTAAAGCTATCTTAATCCTTTCCTCCGAAGTCTTCCCTCAAATGCTGACTCACAACAGTCCCCACCAAAAAAAAGCCTCCTCGGTTCTTCAGTGTGAGCCACTCTGATGGCTGCCTACCGTTCTGACTGTGCCTCCTTTGAGCAAGCTCCCGCTTGCATCCTAAGCTGGCAGGCACCCGGCTGGCACCAGCCCTGCCTGTGCTGCAGGGTCTCAGCCTACCATCTGGGCTCCGAGGAACTGCAGCAAACAAACGGCTAGTCGTTTTCTCGGGAAGAAGATAAACCTGTTGTCTGATGTCAGGTAGAGAATCCAAGATTTGGATTTAGTGGGAAGAGATCAGACACAGAGCAGATAAGCGTGTATGACGATTCAGAATTTCCCCAGATTTAAACACATCACCGTTAACAATTCTTCACTGCCAGTGTCTGCAGACATCCCTGAAGGGCATCTTCTGCGTTCTCCTCTCTGCTTGGGTCCAGAGAGCACAACCCAAGGTCCAGAAGTCAGAGAGGACTTCTGAACTGACAAGCACAAGAGATCACACCAACAGATCCCCAGCCTAAATTCCTCAATTCAGACTCCCTTGCCGAGGGAACACCAAGCAACGCCCTGCGCTCCAGAACAGGGGGCAGTGGCACTTCTCCCGAGCAGAACTGTACTTTGACCAAGTCCTGCTTTGTGAGCGCATTTAACTTGATAAAGCCTAACTTCCCTAAATTCTGATCACTTCACTTCTTTACTTCCTACATATTCTCCTTCTGTTCCTTAGATTTTGTCACAAGAAACAGTCACCTAAAAGTATTTACTATGGTTTAATGACACACGGAAAACGTTTATAGAGACTTTATGATCTAAAATTTTAACTATTTGGTATGAATTGTATCTCATCACAATTAGGGATGCAGCAGGGGAGACTTTCTTCTCTACCTTAACAGAAACAACAGCAATACTCAGCCATTGTACCCAAAATACCAACAACTTCAACACAGGCAGCGAAGGGTCAGGAATCAAAATGCTCTGGAGGTCCAGTATTTTACTGTGCATCTTATGCATTCCAGTGGCAGATGCTCTGCCATGAATCATCATTTGCTTAACCTCTTCCAGAAACAAGTAAAGGAGTCCCAGATACTTACCGTTGCTAACCATGCGTCTAGCTACTTCCCAAAGGACCAGCCCAAAAGCCCAGATATCGACCCTTTTATAGGAGTCAAAGCAGTCTGCCTGGATAGTTTCATCCAAGACTTCTGGAGCCATGTAGCGTTTGGTGCCCACTCGGGGATTGTTCCCCACATCCAACTGATTCGTGCTTTGGGAGTGCATTACTGCAAGGCCTGAAGGACAGAAAAAAAACATCTCTGTTAAGTCCCCTTAAAACTATAGCAGCATATGTTTAAAATTCCATGTGAGCAGTGACACCCATCAGACAGTTTCTTAAAAAGGAGCCGAGAGTCCCAACTGTCCAAAGACCAACAGGGTCAGCTCCAAACTCGCTATCAAAACCAGCCGCTGTGTCTGTAGACTTAGACCAATTACCTCCTCAGGGATTACCGCTAAGCATGTTATTGCACTGTTGCAAAATGTTGTCATTAAGTGTTTTGCAGCCACTGGATGTCACCAGCGCTCTAGGCACGTATACACAGAAGGCCAAGTATCTGTTACTTAGAAGAAAACAATTTTACACAGCATTCAAATTTATTTATAGAACTTTTGGGTAGGTGGATATATCCGAACTGCGGGGAAGAGAGAAGAAAAACACTGCATGATGGATATACACAAGTTAAAAAAATAAAGCTGGGAAATAAAAAAACACCGTATTTGCAGTAGCTCGAAAAATAAACATCCTCAAGCTGATCTAAAATGAGTCAGTCAAAACCACTCTACCTGGTTTCTACTAATTACTAAACATTTAAGCAAAGAACATTATGTGAGGAACTAAATTACTGTAAATTTGGAAACACAGAGTACTCGTTTTGCCATGGTAAACAGAGAGCACTGCAAATTGAACAGCAACAGGTGCATGACATAACTAAGCAATAGAAAAGACGACACAAACTCTCCCTAATTTCCTCAACAACTCTTGTAAGAATAACATATACTATTTACATTTAACCTGAGTTTATTTTAGATTAAACTTAAAAAGCTTTTTAACTCAGTCCCACAAAAAAACTAACCACCAGATCATTAATTTTTTTTTTCTTTCCAAAAAACAGCCTGTACTTCACTGTAACAAAAATCTGGAAAACGTTTTCCTACAATTTAAATGCACTTCAAGTAATTTCAAGTTTCTAAGAAAATGCTTGTGGCACCTCTAGAAAGACACCATTTACTAACCCCATGACTGCTGAGAAGATAATCTGGAAAACCTGCTCTCCAGATAAAATATTTTTTGTCATATATATACACACACACAGAGACAACATATATTTACACACACTTAAACATTTATGTATTTCTTTAGATTTATATTATACAATACATATGGATTATAATATTTAAAAAAACAAAACAACAACAACAACAACTTGCACACTGGAAACAAAGGTTAGAAAACAGATTTCCTAGCAAACTCTGAAGACATCAAGACTTTGGGGAACACTTTGATAAAAACTGTAATAGTGCATCCGAACCGGGCAAAACAGATTGAGTGGATTGACAGGTCAAAGGTTTAAGGCCGAGGGATGCAAGTCAGCATCCCGTACACTACAAACTATGACAGTGTTGCAATAGGGTCAGGGGACAACAGTGTTGTAATCCGGTTCTCGTCACGGTGGCATCTGCGCAGTTCATGAGAGCTCGGCAGCAGATACTGCGCTGGCTCCCGTCTCTTTTCACCTCAGGAGATCTCAGGGCACTTTTAACCAGGGGCCCGTAACTGCTTGCCAGAGAAGCTCTTCCTATAATATACTAATTCTTTAAAAAGGAAAAAAAAAAAAAAGAAAAAGCTCAAGGGGAATATAAATTGATGAAACACATTGGTTTTCAAGACACCAAAAAATCCTCACCAGTATCCAGGAGTATCTGCTAGAAACAAAAATTGAGCAAATCTGTTTTATCAGCGTTCTTTGCATCTTCCTTACAAATGCCAGTGCTCGTTTCGAGCAGACGTTCACTACTCGATATGGACGGGGAAGGAGGGAGTTAGAGGAGGGCTTCTTTTTGTATAAGCATCATTCTGCTGTTCTATAAGGTTGCTCAACTAAGACCTATCACCGTGCACGTGAATTGCTTTAGAAGGGCAGAACTTTTCCACAGTGCTGACAGACTGAAGCAAGACTGACATCCATCCTTGGACTTTATCACACAGTTTCTGCTTAGCTAGAACATATTTGAAACAGCCAGTTTTGTAACTGTGGCTCTGGACGCTTGGGCTGCTGCTGGAGATGCTGGTTTCCAGCACGGTGGCCGAAGGACAACAGCCAGTTCTCCGAGCTCATGCACTTGTGCCAGCCAGAAGGATCAGGACTGACAGCACCGAGCACCAAGCTCCACTGCACCCAGGCTGCTGGCAGAACAGACAGTTACAAGATATGCATCAAAACCATTTTAGTCCTCTTTTTTTTCAGAGCTGACACCTGTTCTTAACGGGTACGTTGCAAGCCCAGAACCTGGTGGGACCGACAGAACCCAAGTCCAGCTTAGCTCTGGGCAGCTGTAGTGAATCCTCCCATCTGCTCATACTTGCCAGGCTCCGAGTGCCATTTCTCCTGTATGGCGCGTGTGTTGGAAAAACAGAGAAGGAGACCAGAGGAGAGAGAGAGACCAGAGGAAAAAAAAAGCCAAAGGTACACAAGAAAAGAGGGCATGAATATATGACAGAGGCAACAAACTCTTTGGTAACTCTCCTTTACAGAAAAGGAACAAATGAAGAACATGTCAGATACACAACTGAGGATTTCACTTTTTAAAAAATAGCTATTTTACCACCATAAAAACTAACCGGGAAATGTTTATTGCTGTGCTCTCTCAGAAAATCTCTCAAATATCTGAAGCCTCTAGATAAACAATGTAGTAGATTTCACTTTATTAGTGTGATGTCAGTCAATGCCACTATGTGCTGCCCCCTCCTCACTGTGAGCTACAAGTTTATTTAAAAGCAAATTTCTGAAGTTTTGTATTTTCAACTTACTGCTCCATTTTTTACTTATTATTCTCTCTGCATATTTTGATAAGCCCAGGTGTGTGGCTTTCGTGTTTTCCCTGTGTGTATCTCATACCCGTTCTACAATAGTTAGCTACTTTCTCCCTTGTCTTCAGAGAAACGACAAAAAAAAGTATTGTCAGACATCCACCCGAGGCGTGAACGAGCCATACTGCTGCAACTGTTTCTCAGCAGCTACCAGCTTGATGTCTAAAGCCAGCTGGTCATGGAGAACCCAGTTTTGGGCTCAGTGAATTACCTGGCAAAGGACTCGAGCTGGACAGACCTACGGAGCCTGGGACAAGGAGCACATAGTTCTTAGACTGTAAGTGGAAGGATATTTATTAGTTGAGAAATGAGCTGAAGCCTAATAACTGCTGCCTTGTGGGATCCAGGAATGGAATTTAACAACGAAAGCCTACGAAAAAACCCAAAATGTTCGATCTGCTCCTGAACTCAGAGGCTGCCCTGCCCCTCCTCTGCAGTGGCGTGGCATTTCTAAGTTGTAAGTGCCACCTAGTGGCTGCCATAAACCTTCAGGTAATCTCAGATCATGGTACGGTTATTTCAAGATTAGTTGAAGACTTTTACGGTTGAGTTACCCAATACATTTGATTTCTGCAGGAATGCACTGAGTATATTAGCATCGAAATGAACTCACCTAAATCTGCTATGCAGCACTGTCCGTTTTTCTTAACGAGGATATTTTTGCTCTTCAAGTCCCGATGAGAAATGGCAGGCTTCCCCTGGGTTCCAAATATCTCTATGTGCAAATGTGCAAGCCCACTAGCTATGGACAGTACTATGCGCAGGCAGCTGACGGTGTCCAGGGTAGTGAGCTGTAGATAGTCATACAGAGAGCCCATTTCATGGTAGTGGGTAATTAACCACAACTGGGTACTAGAGTTTCTGGAAGTCATATCAGATGCAATAAAACCTAGAAAGAGAGGAAGAAAAAAGGAGAAACAACATAATGAAATTACAAAGCTCCTTCAAGACACCCTCAAGAAAAGAATCAATACTACTAGGCCCCTCTTGCAATTTAAAACTCTAATTAAAACTTTTCCACGATTGCGCTGCACAGACTGCAGGTCTTACCATGATGAAAAAAGAGCTGACGTATTCTGGAACTCTGACTCAAGTCTATTCAGAAGAATGCACTTATATATTTTGTCAGTCATGCCAAACACAGCTACTTGTTAGGATCACATACTTAAAAAAAAGTTATTTTTATTTTTTGTCCTTCTTTTTGAAGGACTTGGGGGGTAGGGAAATTTCCAGCTAAACAAAAAGAGCACCAGGTTGTAGCACGTCTGTTAGCCTCCACTCAACAGGACCACGCTGGAGAGGAGCAATACCTCAAACAGAGAAGTCACAAGTAACCATCTCCATTTTTAAGGACACCAAGCAGCCAGTGCAGGCTGCTGAGAAAAGGGTTAAACACATTTCATGTGCCCATCACATCCCAACGACCAGACACCGTATTCTGTGCCAGCTTCACTTTACATCCAAGGTAAGGCTATTCAGAGCCCTTCCAACAACCAACCTCAACACGTCAAAAGCTTGCTGTCCCCACAGGAAATGTCGCACCTTTCTGACCAAACACAGATCGAATAAAGCACATCTCACCACAGCAACGACGTGCCAAAAGCTGCAGAGGGATTCCTGCGGGCTGATAAATTATTAGACCTGGGGGCCTGCTCTAAACTGCTGGAGCTCTAAGCTGCAAACGCCCGAGCTTCTGAACACAGCCCAGCTCGTGACGGAGCAGCAGACAGCTACGGAAAGTGTAGCAGCACCAAAGGTTAGCATACCAAAACCCAGAGAATAGTAATTCTTCTATTTCAAATACTACAGTTCAACTGGTGTGCAACTCACTTCCACAGTGAAGTAAGGCAGAGCACCTCTATGCATCATAGCTGTATTTCACAGCGATTTTCTACAAAGAAACAGAGAAAAATTCTCTTTGAAACTCATGAACCTCAAGAACGGCTTTCAAAAACGTGGTGTCTTAAAACTGAAGAAAAAATTCAGGAGTAGCTCCCTTCCTGTTACCTCTGTATGAGCACTCTGTCGACCTCAACAGCTTTAGCCGGGAAGCAACAAAAATTTTATTCCCAAGCTAGAGAAACAAATCATGTTTATTAAAAGCCCACATATGACATTTGTCAGAAAGAACACTCACTGCCTTTCTCTCCGGAAGTCAGATTTCTGCACAATGTGACACTTTCGTAATTTGCAATACTGTTTAATATTGCATCTAAAACAATTCTATAAAATAGCCAACAAATTTGACAGTTATCAAGAAAGACTAAACACAGATAGAGGAACATGGGGAACACGTAATGTAATTTCAGCCAAGTTACTTACTCTCTCGGGAAGGAAAGTTCAATAATTGACATTTCAGGAGGCCACCAAATTATTTTTGTAGTAACAAAGGAACTGCTTCAGGAAACATTAGACAAACATCTAGCAGGGTGAGCTATAGAGCCAAGGAATATTCTCTGACAGGAAACAAGAACAAGGAGCCCAAGTAAAACTGATTGAGGACAGACAGATTGCTCATGAGATAATGTCAGCGCTCGGAAAACATGCTGCTGCTTTTATCTGTAAAGGTGGCACACCAGTGAAACAAGGTCATGGCAACCAGGAACCAAAGGGGCTGCTTAAACTTCAGCCATGGCTCGCCACACAAAAAAGCCATTTTCTAAGCTCTGAGAACTGAGCACACGAGGTACAAGGGATACAGAAGATTCAAAATCATCGTACTTTCATATTTACAGGGAAATGAGATATATCATAAAGGGACAACTATAGTTGAAGTTTAAACACCAAAGGAGCTTAGTTTGACCCTGAGCAGAACAGTTAAACAGAAGAAAATAACAGATTCGTGTTGCACTTTATTCAGCCACAAGGAGAAGTATTCAAATATTTAAATCTCCCCACTTTTCCTCCCTTCATTTCTCCCAGGTAAACTGAAGTTATAAGAAAACATAGAACGAGTAGAACTTCTCCACTTAACACCTTGTGCAACACTCTTTTACCATTTGGCTGCCATGCAACAAGAGCTGCAAGGGTGAATTCTTAGCACGTGGGTCTGTGGCACCTCCATTCTTCTTTACGCACTGTGCTGCCAACAATTGATTAATATGCTTGACCGCTTCTTGCTAGAGTATTGCAGGAGGACGATGATTTACGGTTGCTACGACAATTTCTCCAGATCATACTCGGATTTCAGCACCCTCCTGCCAAGTTTATCCCTTAAAATTTCCCTCCAACTATTTATCACAAACACAAGAACCTAATCTCACAGATGGCAAAATACCTGGCAAATCCGCAGTGCTCTGCAAGTGAGCTGTTGAGTTAACTCACCTTTACACCAGCTACCCTAGGATACATGAGTGTGGTTGCGCTACTCACCTAAAATATTTTCATGCCGCAGCAATACAGTGTTGTACAATTCAGTTTCCCTGAACCAGGATTTTTCATCCCTAGAAGAGAAGATCTTCACAGCAACATTTTCTCCTTGCCACTGACCCCTCCAAACTTCTCCATAACGGCCCTTTCCTGGTGGGGGAAAAAACACGGTAAAAGTTGTCAACTAACAATCTCCACAGGGCAGAAGGACAGGATTAGCTGGTAGGATGGAAACTCAGCAGTCACAACCCAAATATCACACTGATGTACTTTGATCAGCCCCGCATACGATTTTTTCCACTTTACAGTCACGCTGTGCTCCACTGTCTCTTAATTTTCCCTGTTTGTTTCAACTGCAGACTCTGAGAGTAGGGATCTCTCCTCCTTACGCATTGGTACAGTGTTTGTACAGCTTCAGCAGCATACTACAAGGTCAGTGTACACAACGCAAACAGATCCACAAACTGTGAAGTTAGGACAGGAAGGATATATAATGTTGGGGATACAGCCTTTGCATTTCTATTACATCATCAGCCCTTGCAAAAACAGTCAGCACAGCCAGACACACAAAATCCACAATGATGATTTAAAAAAACAAAACAAAACTAAAAAAACTACACACAGTACACCCCCCTCCAAAACAAAACAAGCACTCACAAACAAAAAAGGATTAAACAAAAACCTCAAACCCCCCAAATCCACCCCTGTCCTGTGGGGAGCAGGACACATTGTCAGCATGCCGAAGTTTTTACCCAAAGAGCTTAGAAGAAATTTATGAAATTATCAAGTACACATGAGCAAAGCAACATCCTGAACAAGGCACACTGGGAAAGTTCTGGTCGTTGCCATTTTCATTGCAGCCTGAATACGGCAGCCTCAGGCTTCGTGCAATGAATCACGCTAGATTTGACAATTATAAATATCCAAATTGTGTCCTCCCTTGCCCTGCTGTTCAGTGCTCTTTAGAGGTACGTAGGAGTCAGCAGCAGGTACACCAACTGGAGAGAGATACCCAACATCGTCCTCAATGCTGTCACCCAGAAGAGACTTCCTGCACAGCACTTCCACCCGGCTCTGCTACGCCGGCTAGAACACACAGGTGCTGGAACCAGCGCCAGCCTCGTTAACTTGGGAGCAGGCATCATTCCGGAGACACGCTCAATCACACGGATATACACGCACAAAAAGATATGCCTATATTGCAGGCAAATTCATCACGCATATCATACTCTACATGGGTAGATGGAGAGAAGTTACAGAGCACAGAGGATGCACACTTGGATTTAAGGCAAGTGTGACCATTTGTGCCTACTCAATCCATACTATAAGCCAAAAGCAAAGAAACACTGGTAAAATGTAGGCCCAGTCCCTACAAATTCACAGATTCATCTGGTTTAGTCGGGCTTGATTTAGCACCCTGATGAGTTATAACTTCTAGTGATGTACAGGAAGGTGTTAACCTGTTCTGAGTTCAGATCACTGAAGAATCACCATAAAACGTACTTAAACCAGTCTTTTTTTCCTACCAGAATCAATCATTATCATGCCTTCCTCACCTCTTTAGTGCCAGCATGGCATCTTGGCTCAGTGTTACTGCCTCAGGATATCTTTGACCCAAATGCTTCCTAAAATTACTAAGCTCAAATTTAACACTATTCAATTAATAATGTATTTATATGCTGAAGAAAAAATTAATAGATCCTTAAAATTAACACTAAACTCCTGCAAAAAAATAAAGACACAGAAGAGTTTTAGGGAAGAGTTACCAGAGAGGTTCTCTCTTTCCGGGGAAAAGAACAGCAACAGTACATCACCGCCAGCACGGTCCCAAAGCCACAGCACAGAGCAAGCAAGCTACGAAGCATTCCTGTTCCCAAATCCAGATGATCCTTTCCTAATTCTAAAGCTTTCTAATTGAACACCATTTAATGAACAAATGTTTGTTTCACAAAGTACCCAAACAAGCCTAGTTTGTATTTTCTAACATCACCTTACTGAATAAAGCTTACATTTTTCAATCACAAAGCAAGAATTCTATTTGCCCCTTCCTTCTGATAGATCTGACAGATCAGGCTTTCTCTCTGCATTTGTTACCGAGACTTGGCACTAGATGTGAACAAGTACCATACTAACCTACACACTCCACAAGTGTGATCTGGCGAGCCACCGTTCTTTGCACCAAGAAGGGAAGTCCAGAACCACTTCCAGATGTGCAGGAATGGTCCAATAAATCCTGTTCAAAAGGAAAAGCAGAAGTTTATAAGCTATGAGAAACCACCCTTTTCCTCCGACCCAATGCACAAAGGTACACCACTTCACAGGGTAGGTTAAGTTAAAGCTCACTGGTATCTCAATGGCTCTGGTGATGATTTGGTCACCCAGGATTGAGATGTGCCATGCCATCACCGTGAGAATGCTCTTTGCAAGGTTTTACCACTTCAAAGAACACCCCACGCAGGAAGAGGCTTGGGGGGGAGCTGTAACTCAGGCACAATCACTTTCTGCTGGAAGCGTTACAAACAACACAACAAGGAACAGCAAACAAATCCAGCATTGTTTCATTCTCAGATTTCTGATTCTCTCTCTATCTTTAATCGACATTGCAGTATCATTTTGTTTAACAAATAAATCATTTTGTTTAGTAACTAAATGACGATAAATTTACTGCCTGTGAATCTGGAAGCTCACTTGAAGCCTACAAGCCATCCTCTGTAGTGAAATTCCACTCTTTTTCAGCACTTTGTTATTATCTTTCTTAGCTAATGCTCTCTCAATTCTGTATCTGTCACTCATTTCAAATAGGTTCTATCAATTTTTTTCCCCAAAAGTTTTCTATGTCCTGCAATAATCTGAGCCGCCTCAAAAAGAAAGAAGCTTGCTTTCTCTGACTTAAATATTTAAAACCTTCTGCTATACAGTTAGCAGAACGAAAAGCAGCGTTTACTTTTGAACATTCCTGCAGACTTTTCCCATTCTTCCAGCCACCTGTGGTTTCTTCCTAGCAAAGAAAACTGGAACAGCACAGCAACACAAAAGTGTTTTTATTAATTAGATCTAAGGTCATGTCCCAGCCCCACCAATCTGCACTACCAGATACTCTCGAAATCTATTTTACAAATCGCTATGAACAAATCTGTATTAGAAAGGGTCATTCAAAACCCTGAACTTTTTTTATTACTATAAATAAGACTCTAGAAAGAGCCAGAGCTGAAAGTTTCTAATTGAAATGGTAAGACAGATAAAACTAAGTCCTGTGATACAACTTGCTTTTTCAGCACCTTTTTTTATCAGTGGCCTTTGCACAATTTGTGCTCAGCTGACTGTTTTGTCTGAAGTAACAGAAGGAAGAGAGTCAGTTTTGCTGAAAAAAATCTACAGACAGGGGATTCTCTGATAAACTTCAAGTCCCTGCCCCAAATTAGAACTTCTGACAACATCCAAATAACTTATTCTGAGTCTCCTTCCCTAAAGTCGCCGAACCACACTAGATGAACAGTCCCTCAAAAAAACATTAAAACAGTCATTCTGTAGTTGATAATAGTCATGGGAAGTTTTGGCCCAAACTAATCAAGTTTGGTGTAGTTAGTTATAACTGTAAACAGCTCTGGAACAAACAAGGCAACAGGAGCATTACCTGTATCACCTACGCTAGATACATCATTGATGCTCCAGAAAATTTTCCATAATGTCCGTCTTAAAAGTTTTTATCAGTTTCTGGTATTTTTAGAGCATGAAAACCAGACTTTAAACTGTAAGCTTATATAAAAAAAAAAATGAGTGAGATTCTAATTGAATGTTAAAATCCTATTAGCCTTTTAAAATGCTAATACCCAGCTACTTTTCTGGCTAGGACTTCCATACTAGTTCAAAGCACTAACAACTGTATTACTGGACTTTTTTTTTTTCTTTACAAAGGAAAATAGAATGAAAAAGTACAAGCACAATCAACTTTCTAATACTTCCAGCAAACTGCACTACTGGGCTTCAACCAGATCTGATGAAATCTCATTTCTCCTAACAATTTTTTTTTGAGTGCTTAAGAAAAAGATAATCTCTGAATGACAGGAGACTGCTATTTTGCTTTGTAAGACAAACTGAGAGCTCACTTCCCTTCCTGCTTCTATCAGAGGAAAAAAAAAAACCAAAACCAAACACAAAAACCCAACCCAAACTTTTTTGCAGTGACTGTAAAAACAAGATTTGAAGAGGCCACAGCTCTTTCCATTCCCCATTAGGAAGCTTAGGGCTTTAAGCATTTGCTACACTATGGAGACTAATCCTAAATGTAAACTAATCTGATGTGTAACAAAACCAGCGATTTAAAACACACAATGGAGAAGAAAAATCTGGAGTTTAAAAAAGACTTACTGTTTAGATGACCATTTAGAAACAAGGAACTATCAATATTGGTTTTACATCAGCAGCACTCAGAGGCACAGCAGAGGCACTGGGAACACTCAGCTGAGAGCGTCTGACAGCTGGCAACAAACCGGCTCCGCTAGACCAAGCCTTTACTGTTAGCGACTTCCCCAATGTCTTCTAAAAAGAATTTTGATTTATTCTTCTCAGGTTTTATCACCGTTTCCAAGTAACATTAAATGACTTGAAGTGCAAAAGGTTTGCAAATGGAATGGGAATGGTCTTGCACAGATAAGAGTTAAGAGCCGGTAAAAGCTGGAAGTCAGTGCTTAAGGACAGATAACCAGCTGCACACAAGCCTAGTTCATGGTGAACATATCAAAACTCGCTGTTTTAAAACAGTAACACAGAATCAAGCCTTGCGGGCTAATTAAAGAGTGCCAAAGGCATTAAAAGAAAATATATTACCAAGTACAGTTTATACAGGGCCAAGCTGAAGCACAATTGCAGGGCAGCGGTAAAGCACCGCTGCGGTTCGCACCACACCTGACGCCGCAGCGCCAGGCACTCGCGCTGCCTCTCCAGCCTTACTTGCTCAGTTTCCATAAAGCACAGGAAAACTGCTCAGAAGATTTGTTTCTGGGCTCAAGTGCCAGGGTAAGACATCAAGTCTTTAAAAAGGAAACACTTCCCCATGTCATTTTATTTTTCAGAGACTGAGTGAACAAGAACATATTTTAAAAATGAAATTTTGAGTAAGCAGTTCTCATTTCTTATAATTCCTACTGCTCTTCTGTCAACAAAATTTCACTGATTTCCTAATCATCCAAGAGCCCATCAATTAAGATCATGGGAGTCGGGTTTGAAGTTTTTAAAAGCAAAAAATATCTGTATTTCCCTCTTCCCCTAGCATCACATCTTTTACAACCTTTCGGGCTGTCTTTCATCTATCAGAGATGCAGTACATTTTTACACCTTTCCTATCACTTCAGGCTACAATCAGGGTTAATACTCTGTTTTGCTGTTTAGACGTGGCTTCTAGGAATGTAAACAGCTTGACTACAGCTTATAGCAATTCTCCAGGTCAAAGGAGACCTGGAAAAGCAAAAGCTATCTTTTGGTTAAATTTCATCACAGCTTTGGGAGCACAGGAGTGTCACCACAGAAGTCCTGACGCTAAGGGGCATGCCCAGGCAGCAAAAGGTGCTGTTCTTGATGTGGCCGTGCCTGGAGGGTAACAAGAGGGGACTTCAGAAGCAAAGAAAGCTCACTCAAGTTTTCAGCATGCACAGAGGTTACTCACTGCCAACGTGCTGTCTCCAACGTTTGATGCAATGAGTCCCTCAATTGTGCCATACTCGGCATCTCTAGAATTGAGCCTCTCCATATGGTTTTTCTGTATTCTCCGGATGACCAGCACAGCTACTGCAGAAAAAACTATCAACACCATCACAGGAGCCAGTATAACAACGATTAGTGTTTCCATGCTGTAACCTGCAGCTTCTCCTTGAAAGGTTTGCCCTGGGGAAGAAGAAAAAAAAAAGGGGGGGGGGGGATAAATTTGCAAATTCGCAGAGAAAGTCTTTAAAACCAATAGCGCTGACACCAACGTTTAACTCGGCAGCCACCTAGTCTGACAGAGTGGCCGTGACACTGACACCAAGGGTGCTGCGGCAGCGACTCTGCAGAACTGTCACCACAACCCGAGACCGGGCAATTCGCTCCCAGGCAGTAACTCAACGCTGACTGCGCGCTTTAACCCTCAGCGCTCGCCCAGCAATACAGATCATCCAATCTGTGGACATCAGATGTGTGCCAGTGGGCGGCACAAAGCACAGTTACTGCTCCGATTAAACCCTTACTTTCGCTGGCACTGAAACCATCTCACTTCCATCTCATCAGATGAAAGCTGAACCTTTTTTCTTTCTCAAAATTCACTATTTATTGATTAACCTCTCACCTTTAGAAGAAGGCAGCTGCGCAGTGATATTCATGTTGCAGAGGTATCCTTGGCAGCACTCAACAGCTTGGTCAGGAGAGGGAGGTGTCTTGCACGTCATTTTCCCTTGTTCGTAGACTTGGAAGCAGCCTTTCTGGTAAACCTTAGCACCGTCATTAATGCTCAGGGAAGCGAAACATTGCTGGCCTTGGCAACGATCTCCATTCCCACAGGACATGCCTTCGCACACACATTCGTAGTGGACCATATTTAGCTTCAGTTCATCATCTGTGAAAGAGAGTTGAGGAAAAAATGCCATCGTATTCTTAGTAGAGTCAGTTATATAGAGATAAGCAAATCATTAGACAACAAAACCTTCTGTTCAAGGAAAAAATACTACTTGCAGCTAGTGCTGAAGAACCACTAAGTAGGAGCTAACGATACTAATTCAGCCACACAAAGGTATGAGCTTGCACCATCAAAGAAATACCAGTCATATCTGCCCACTCCAAGTACTCAAATTTCAAGAGTTCAGTGCCATTTTACATCCCCTCTCCAGCAGCCACTCCTGCGGGTATGCAACACGGGAGGGTCAGCTACACAGGGACACTCGGCAGAGGAAAAAGCCTAACAAACAGTGTAAGTAGGTTTAAAACAGATTTGCTAAACCACATTATATTTCTATATGGAAATAGTTATTCTCAAGCATTCCAGAAATTACTTTAACAAAATCCAATTAAGGCCATTTAAATTTGCAGTGGGCACAGGTATGCAGGATTTAGCGGGTTTAACTAGCTTGCTAGAAAAGTAAGTCTGGAGGAACTTTCCCAGGAAGATGAGCCTTTGAAGGGTACCTTGGGAGTGAGTAAGCATGGGGATAAAAAATAAAGGGAGAAGCAGCACACTGTCAGCAGGTACAACACCTCCCTTCCAGCTCCAGCTGCTGCGGCTAAGGAAGAACTGTTCAGAGAATGTACAGAGTAGGAAACTCAACTCCTAAGTATCCTCAGTAAGCGTCCAGAGATCCCTAGCAGGGAAAATCCCCCTCTGTGCACAGAACCGCACAAGCTGCCGCTTTCAGGAGTGGCACGTGCTTTCAACGCACAGCACGGGGTCACCCTGGGCTCTGCAGGAGAGGACACCCCCTGACTACCTAGTGGGGAGCTCTGAAGGCTCTTCAGTTGCCCAGAAGATCCAGGTGCCCGAGGTGGTGAACAGCTGTGTGTGCTCACAGATGGCTGAAAGGAGGCACAGCTGGGAAGGACAGAACAAGTCTCTGCTCTCTGTGACACACATCCCATGCACGCACACACATGTTCATGGCAACTTGACTCATATTTACATTCTCTTTTTCAGTTCTAACACACAAGAACAATTTCCAGCCACAAATACAGTGGATGCTCCTAAAATAGCAGCTGAGCATACCATGTGTTGGACTTTTTCAAGGCTATAATTAGAGTCTGCCCACCGGGACTATAACTCAGTTTGTTTTCTGCTTTGTTTCCCTCCCCTCCCACAATGAACAAATACACAAATATGATCTTCCATTTTTGAACCACTAACAAAAACTAAATTAGGGAAAGAATCCTGAAATCAGACAGCGTCTGTCACATTGATCTCGAGTACTGGTATACACAATCCCAGCCATACATGTACCAAGTAATAACTTCGCTAATTTTGTGGAACTTTTTTAAAAATGAAAAAAAAAAAAAAAGCAAACCACAAACCGTCAAACATGCCTGTAATGAAGTTCTGTTCCTTCTCCTCCCACAACAGCAGCAGTAAAACACAACTGTATTGTAACACACAAGCCCTTAGTCTCGGTTCCTCTGGCTGGAACTGCTGAAGGCATTCCGAACTGGAGACCAACAAGGGACTTCCTCCCAAGGCATGGTCACCACCTGCCTAAACAGTCCCAGACCCGTACCTTTGGTAAGGATGGCCCTTTAGCAGCGAGGATCTCCGTGCCTCCCAGTCAGCAAGACGTTCCTGTTGTCAATGACCAACACTGGCCTGTGAGGACAGAGCCGCGGAGGTGTGCAGGCTGCAGGATCAGCCATTCCAGCTATGCAGTAACAGCAGAAATAGCTGCTGTACGGAGTGGGACAACCGACCTGCCACCCCAAGTCCACAAGGAAAATCCATCTGGCTTGCAGTCCGATCCAGCCTAACGCTTCCCTCTTCTCTTGACCCAAGGACTTTTCAAAGGCTGGGCAAACCTCACGCAAGGCAGAAGAGCAGTTCTAACAGAAAACCACCTCCCCCCGTATGCCACCCTTCAGAGGAGCTCTGCAACCCCAAAACAGGCCAGGAGCCACAGGGCAGTTGATCAGCCCTTGCAGAGGAAACCCGACATCCCTTACACATGAACTAAGGCATTGCAACTCCAAAGACACTACCTGTCTTTTGCGCAGACTGCTCCAGCCCGAAGGCAGGGTGAGCCACCTAACGGGACACACAGGCTGTGGATCCATTTAATAGGGCATGGAGACAGAGCAACACTGATTACATACATGTGAACTGCTGCAGCTCCTCACGTGTCCACGGACCAATACAGATCAATTATCTGCTGTAAAAATGAAGCGTTTCTGGTGTGGAACTCCTGGGTTGGAAATGGAGACGCTCCTTTATGACTGTTACTATTCCATATGCCCAAATTGCCCCTTTCTTTACGTAGCTGGGTTTTCAACTCCATGGTATATTACCATGTACCAGCCAGCCCTTCCCTCATTAATGCTCCCGCACTGCCACACTAAAAAAAGAAAAAAAAAGAAAAAAGAAAAAAAGAAAATAATGGAGCTTTACCCAAAGAGGAAGGCTGTTCAGGCTGGGCCAGAGCTGCAGTCAGGAGCCCGAGGGCAGATGCTGGGGCGATGCTCCCCTCAACACGTACAACCAAACGCCACGCTGCACCCACAAAGCGCCCTCCCCGAGCACAGAGCCAGCTGCAAAGGGCTGGATATTCTCGCCATGTGTCCCCAGAACAAAACTGGCTGCACTGTCAAAGCAGAGTTTTTTGTTGACACACAGTGAACCCAGAGCAGAGGCTGGGCTGGGCAAGTCTGCGGGACAGTCGCCACCAGCAAACGCACAGACCAGTTCCAATCCAGAGGTTATGGCTGAAGCAGATCAACTGCCCCAAACACACACGCTCAGAGGTAAGTATCTCCTCCACCATAGCTCCAGGCTGTCAGGCCAGCTAGGTATGTACCAGTCAGGAACCACACGCAGGCAAGAAGCCAAGCTTAAAAATACTTCCATTACCTAAACACATTCACTGCATTTATTTTTGTTTCGTAATACAGAGACTCACTGCACTTCTGGCCCATATGTATTGTGCACATACACAAAAAAGCCTGACTTGCCACACAAAGACACAGAGATTTGCATTAACTTCTCATTAACTAGTTGATTAGTTCATTATTATGAAAGTTGAAAGCGTCAAAACTGAAGCTCCTTTATTTTGTTTGCTTTTGTTTTATTCGCTTTGTGAAAGTCAACAATTAAGAGTGCTGACTCTAATTATCTAGGTATTTCAACAGAAGAAGAACCAAGAGACTCCGCACTCTGGTCAGCAAACTGGGAGGCGCGGTGTGGAACCCTAGCGGTGACGGCAGAGGCACCATCGCACCGCGTGCGGTGCTTGTGCGCGGGGACACAGCCCCAGCCATCCCACGCGACACCCTGAGGACGCCGGCCAATGATGGAAGCGTACAGAAGCAAGGAAACAAAGACAAGTTATTTACTTCTATGTGAAGTTTGGTAAGTGGTTGTGTGAAATAGTCTATACTGTCTTATTTCATATTTTATATCCAATTCCTGAACTGTAAAGATTGTTAACCAAACTTTTCTCCAAGGAGCAATACACTACATATGTTTCTGGGAACACATCTTAATTTTGAGGCGATCTCTTCACACTTAGAGGAGTGATTCATTTTCCATGGAAACAGCTCATACAGTAGGCACTTGCCCACCTTTTCTTATTGACCCTACTGCAACACAGTTTCTCCACCTGCCTTTGACCTGAAAAAAATGCCCATGTTAACTATGTGACACGGTCAGCAAATATTGAAGTAATTTTAAAAAGCATTAAAAAGTAAAAACATATACCGTAAGAGTCTCAAATTTCTTTCTAAAGACACATGTAATTATAATCACACATACCATTTAAAGAAGGGCTTTAACAATATCAAATCGCTTCCTTGCGGCAACGCACCACCACTGCATACCCTCCCTTTCAAAACTTCATAGAGTCACAGGATCTCAAGTTGGGAGGGACCCATAACGATCACCAAGTCCAACTCCCTGCTCCTCGCAGGACTAGATTTCACCTTGCAGATAAAGACTAGTAGATCTGACTACACAGATATAATGCACACCTAGTGCACGCACGCGAGCGAGTGTTCGGAGGGACGACCTACATGACACCACAAGACCTCTTAGTACGAGGCTGGAAAAAAAAGCCAGGTGCCAAGGGTGGACAGAGGTAAACAAGCCTGACACGACCTAGTCCCTCCCTCGCCGAGCCATGCCTTTATAACAGCGTAAGTGTAAGAGGAACAATTCCATCTGGCCGATCGCTCTTCAGCGAAGAGCACAGGGAAGCACAAAGCACTCAGTTCCGAAGGAGCGGGCAGAGGGGTCTCCCGGGAGCTGCCCCCGGCTGCACGGCCGGCAGGCGCCCGCCTCCCCAGCCGCATACTCGGCATGCACAGACACTGCGGTCATTGGCCAACCTTGGCACACGCAGCCAGGGCCAGCCCTCGCGGCCACGAGCACCTGGCTCCAGAGCCCGAGAGCACTGGGAGCCCTACCAGGGCTGTTACCCTGCTGTTGGCTCGCTGCTGGGCTGGGACCAGGGCTGTCTGCTGAGCGGGACCACCGCTCTCCAGTGGGAAACCTGAAAATCGAACCAGAAAGGTTGCAAATCACAGGGGAAGCTTATCTCAGAGAGCTACTAAACTCTCTAGGAGGATGAAAAGGACTTTGTGCTTGAAGGCCAAAATATTTAAAGGCAGCAGTATTCTTTCTCATTTTATATGACTGGGACTGGGGGATGAGGTGGGATCTGCTGGATCTTCATATCGTAATGAACTAAAGATGAAGGCAAGCAGACTTGGAAAAATTAAAATCTCTTTAGAGACCATTTAATTGTACATTAGACAGCTCTTTTTTGGTGGTTAGTTTCCCTTTATGATTTTTAGTCATTTCAGGGAAACAGAAAATAATAATCTTGTAGAGATGACTACTCCATTCAGAGTTTTATTTTCTCTCTCTCAATGCAGACAGTAAGAAGCATTATACAGCAGCCATAATAATAATCACAGAATCATTTAGGTTGCAAAAGACCCTTAACATTGAGTCCAACCATTAACCTAACACTTGCAAGAAGTTCACCACTAAGCCATGTCCCCCAGGACCATGTCTGCCTGGCTTTTAAATACCTCCAGGGATAGTGACTCAACCACTTCCCTGGGCAGCCTATGATAATTTGTTTTGTATAGGATTTATCAATTTAACAAAACCCTTTGAATTTTCCAGCACTAAGAAACAACTGCTTAGCCTTATTATTGTTCTCCATATTATAAGCCCCTCTAAACCAGAAAAAGCGCTAGTGCCATGGCCACTGCCAGTCTGTGGGAAAGCTCCGAGGGCGGTCAGAGGGGCAGCCTCCCCCAGCCCAGCCGCCAGAGAGGGGCCAGGCTGTTCCCAGAGCCAGTGGAGTCTCGGTAGCTCCCAAACGCTTCCCAGTCACGGTGTGACACACACAAGACCCTCTCCAGCCTGCCCAGTCCGCAGGCCCAGGCTGTGTGTGGCAGGGAAGCCACAGCAGCCAGAGCAGCACACGGCCCCGACACCTTCCCCCGTCACTAGAGAGGGCAGGAGCATCAGCAGCATCCCACGTACCACGCTCCAAACGCTGCCATCCGGATCAGGACATGCATTTGTGCACTGTTGCTAGCAAGTGAAAAACCTCCCGCTCTTAGACACAGGCACTACATTATTTAGAAAGTGCTCTGCTTTAGTCAGGGTTTAGCTTCTTGGGAAATGAAGAAAAGCCTCTTTTCCCACTTTACGGGGCTAATAAAAATGTGACACAGAAGTAAACACTGCAGTAAACCTTTAGAATAAAAGGATTTTCTGGACACTCAAGTAGGGAAGAGACATGTTTCTGCATTTAGAATTCTACATGGTGTTTGATTTTTTTGGGGTTGGGTCATGGGTTGCCTTTTTTTTTTTAAATCATGTTTAATCTCATCTTCTGAAGCCTAGAGGCAAGAGGCAATGCAGAAATAGTCAGCATCTGCCCCTGAACGCTACCCAAAGATATGCCCAGGCATTTTTCGCTCATCAAAAATGCAAAAAACACCGACCTGGTTCAAATCCCAGAGAAAGGAAATGGACTGATCTGTGATAAAATACATGGGGTGGGGGAACTCAGAAGGCTTTGCACCCTTTTTTTGTTATTTTGTGCAAACGGAAGACAAAATAACTGTTCTCCCCCAGAACATTAACTTTTTAAAAGTCTCCATAAAAGCACACGGAAAGCCCATTGGTCAGGGCGCACCAGGCCCACCTCCATGGCCTGTTAGCAGGCAGCAGAGGATCAGCTCCCATTCCCTCGGAGGATCTCCAAAGGTGCGCTCTTGCTTGAGAAACACTCCAAAGCCAGGGCTGCCCCGCTGAGCCCCCACCTAGCCCCGGCACAAGCTGCTGGCTCCTAAGCAACACTTGGGCACTCAAAGAACAAAGCGGGGAGTTCTCCCATTGCTGCTACGCATTTGATCGGTGAGGAAGCCAAAGCCTAGATGAAGAGACATAAAGGAAAATTTGCTGAGGGGTCCACTAGGTATTTCTGCCTCCCCAAACACTCCTCTGTAACCAGCTTAGAAGTAGGTAACTATTTCCAAAGGAACCAGAACTGCATTACTACTAGCAAACATTACAAGGGGGAAGAGCAGTATTGTTTACGTGTCTTAGACAAGTAATTGCTTATAGAAGAAGAAAACTCACCATAGGAAGTACGAGGGGAAGAGAAGGGAAAGAATAAAACAAGAAAAGCAAAGCAAGATTGTCATGTCTCTTCTACGAAGTCTTTCACAGGAGCTCTATCACCGCATGAGAGAAACGCAGGCCCCAACACAGGGTTCTTTAAAAAGCGTTACTGGACAAGCTCTCCCTCGGCACAGCAGCTCCACGGTGTGAACAGGAAACTCTGTTCTTCGTAGCTGTCCCAGTGGCACAGGCGGAGGGATCACAAGCAGACAACAACATCTGCGCATCTCTGCACATGCTCCCGCCCCCACACGAACCCCCTCCCAAGCCCCTGGGAGCAGCACCTCCGGTCCAGCCGCTGCCTCTGCTCCCAGGGCAGGCACCACCCCACACCTCCAGGCTCGGTGTCACAGACAGACGGGAAAAGGGAAACCTCTTCACACGGATTTAGTCACTCTTCTGTTGCTGCTCACTTATTGGCATCTTTTCAACAAAAAGATAACGTTTAAGCCCTAGAACCTACTTTACTTTTTTTTAAGCAGAGTCAGGTTGAACACCTACGATCTGAACAGCTGCAGGGCAGCTCCAGAAGGGCAGGGTGGGCTGGTAACGCCGCTCCACAGGCTGCACGACGCAGCGAGCGCAGGCATCCCATTCCACATATTGTACGAGAGAAATTAACTGGAACCTCAGACCTTAACATGCACCTTCCCCACGTGTGTCTCTTCTCCAGCTGCTGCTCTTCAAGTTAAGGATATGAAAGACAGGTGGTTTAAGATTTTGAACATAAGCATCTCTAAAAGCTGAAAAAAAACATTTTCGAGAAGCAGACAGCTGCACTTCAAGATTGATAAGAAGGTACAGTGTGATAACTGCTACCAAACCTTATTTCAAGATACTTCAGTAACATTAGATGAATGTTTGTGGAAGTACCTTAAACAGCTAATGTTCCTCCCTTTTTAAATTTTGTCTCAATTACCTATTCATACACATAACTAAAGTCAAGCACTAGACCTCCATGCTTTTTTAATCTTCACCTTCCACCATCCACTCTAACATTCCATTTAATGTACTCTGCCTTTTATTATTTGCATCAACCTTTGAAAATAAGTGCACTTCAGCAGAGTAGTTCAGAAAGAGATTTCACATGGTAAATACAAAAGAACATAGATCTGCCATAACAAACACTAGATACACCTCGAGTCATTTAAAATTTAAAATTGAGAAAACTAAGTTACTCGCAGAAAACTTTTATTCAACATTTTTAGAAGGCTGTTTTGCAAAGTAGCAAGGATGCATCTTTTAGGAGGTCATCTCCCAAAACATCCAGAAGACCTTCAAATGAACCATTCCCGCCTCTCCATAGCAGTGAAAATACCCTCTGACACTTTGCTGAGGCAAATCTTAAATGCGCTGCATGTCACAAAACCTTTGTGTGCACACAACCACGTAAACGATCTATGAAAAAGTCACCTTCCATATCAGAAGACCTTACTGGAGCAATCATGGAAAGTTATCAAACACCACACTAAATACACCAAAGAGCCTTCCCAGAGAAAAAAAATAAATTCGCTTTTAAGAATGCAAGCAACACAACTGCCCCTCAGCGCACAGGCTAGAAAGACCTGCTCATTACACAGCTCAATCATTTGCCATTCCAATAAGGCTTCCCATTTCCCTCCCCAGGCCCTGGCAAGACCTATGCCAATCACACATGCTATAAATTCTATAAATAAACAGGCAACAAATATCCTTTGAAGCAACTTAAATGGAACAGCAAACCTCTCGTTCCCGAGAGGAGCATGCCCACGCTGCCGGCTGGGGAGGAGAGCGGGGCCATGGAGCCGGCGCTGGAGCCCAGCTCCTCCAGCAGCAGCTACGGCCCCACCACACACACTCACCTTGCCAGCTCGGGGAGGGCAACGCCATCATCATCAGCACAGGAAGAAGCATAACCCCATCTGCCATCGTAGAGCTGCAGAAAGAGAAGAGACATGAGAGCTGTGCACCCCTTCACTGCTCTCAAAGTGTAGCCACCACAACATCAGTGTTTAGCAACATCTTTCATCAATGAAAGTTGACTGGTCTCCTTTTTACTGTGTCTCGTTTCCTAAGTCATTTCCTTCATTTATAAAATTCATTTACTGCAATTTCTTAAAAACTTTATTTTAAGAGTCACAAAAACATCACGTGCAACTAGAGTGCATATATAGAAGCATGCTAGTAGAAAACACGAATCCTTTCAGTACCAAGTAGGCATGTAAAATAGAACATATGTTCTTTCAACCAGGTATTAAGAAGTTAAAATTACTGTGAACTGAAAATAAGGTCTGTAAAACCGTGTATTATTTGGACTTTGAGGGGAAACACAAAAGATCTCAACCAGAAAACTCTGAATATCTTTTTTTAACCAGAAGAAGCCATTGCTCGATGGCAAGAAAAAGAGCAAGACGTATATAAGGGAAACACCACTTCCAGAAGAGTGATTTCCCACTTTAAGCTGCTTTCCCAAAGGTTTTCCTTTCAACGGCCCAGCTTCACTTCCCTGCTGTTGAAGACAGTAACTACATCTTGTGTGAAAACTCAGACTGTTCCCAGCATACCAGTAGAGGCACGTGCTCCCTCTGAAACAATAACTAATGGAGTGAATTCTCTTGTGCATTTCAAATCTTTTCCAGGATACTTGGTCTTTACAAGAAAATAAAAGCTCAACTTTTTACTGTGAAATAAGAATTATTTAACAGGCTTCTGAAAAGAAACTGTTCTGCAGCTTCTTAAACTCTGCATTTAAATGATCGCTATTACCAAGGAATAGAGATTAACTGCAATCAGTCTTCACTGGGATTGAGCCCAACGAGCAGGGCTGGATGATTCAAAGGGCTTGTCTGTCCTGTGCTACTTGGTTCCCGCAGAGACTCTGGCCTAATCACAGCCATAAAATTTCAGTCAAAAGCAGTGGCAAGCAGTACATGCAAAATAAAGTTACCCTCCTTGACCAAGGCACTGAGTCATTACCATTCTTCTCACGTGTAAGTATTTGTCTTCATTTTCCAGATTTAATTCTGGTGAAGCAGATGAAACTTGAAAATAAATTTGATATTGCCATCTTTCTTTCAGGTACCTTCTGTTGCTGCCTTTTCAAATCATTAGCAGACTGCTTAAGTGCTTGGTAATGAAAGCCAAGCCATTTACTTCTATATTTATTCCCTGACATGGATTTGTTTTGCAGAATATGAGAAACATTTCAGTAATTGCTTCATCATCAGTTAAAACGATCAAAAAAATTTCTGAACCCAGGCATTCAGAGTTTTCGTCCTTACAGAAAGGATCAGGCAGCGCTCACCACCTAACCCCCAGGAGTGAAACTCACTTTCAAACGTCATTCCCCAAGTAACTTTGCCTTCCTCTTTCTTGATACACGCCAATGCATTCTTCATGCGTGCCAATATTTAACCTTCAACAATTATGCTGGAAACATGATGAAATGAAGTTATACATAGCATGATCATTGAGCACTCCACCATAGGAAGTTTAAAGCAGAAGCACTCTGTCCCAGGGAACGATTAGCTCAGCACCCCGGACCAGCTCAGGGGGGTCCGTCACCCCAAAGGGGGCGGCTGCAGGACAGGAGAGTGACCCCGTCCCCCTCAGCCCCCCCGTGCCCTTCCTGCGACTGAATGGCTCACACCAGCGCTCTCTTCGGCATTGCACCCGGGTAGCTCTGCAAGTCCAGACAAAGGTGGCTCAGGAGACATGCCCTTCTTCTTTCAACACGCCGATGGTTCAAAGAGCAGAGGCAGAAAACTTTGATTTTAGTGATGCCGGCCCGCAGGCAGAGGGGAGGCGGGTGAGCCAGCCGCCCTGGAGGGGAGCAGGGACAGGCAGCCTGGCAGCACAGGGAGCCCCCCGGCAGCGGGGACACCCAGCACAAGGAAAAAGGGCTTTACAAGACAAAAAGTGAATTCAACAACATGGAGTGGGTTAAGACCTTAAACAGTTGCATGCTGCCAACACTCAGAGCGGTTGCCGGGTTTTCTACAGATCTAATTCAGGGTTGCATCCTCCATGCCTGATGAAAAAGCAACAAGGGCTGTTTTCTGCTGGCGGGGAGCCTTCACGATGGCCGGAGACCCGCACATGCCGCGGCCTCCCCTCGGCGGGGTGGCCTCCCTCCTCCCTGCCACCCCCCGTCCCAGCCGGGCCAGCCCTCCCTCCTATCCCACTGGCCAGGCAGGCAGAGCCCCAGAGGGGCCTGCAAGGGCTTCGGGGCAGCTCTGCCAGCAAAGGAGGTTCCACATAACAAACCTGAGCTGGCTGGAGCGGAGGAATTTGAAATGCAGGAAGCAGACATCACTATGGAAACCAGGAAAACTCTGCAAGTTGCATGTGTCTATTTGTTTTCTTTTCAAACAGTTTATTTCAATTCCCTAAAAAGTAAATAAATACAGATATACACATGTGCCCCTGCCCTGTATTTCTCAGAGGGGGGAGGAGGACGGAAATGCAAACTGCACCCCCCAGAAGAGGCAAACCGCGTCCCATGGGAGTTGGCCCGCTGTGACTACTTCCCATCTCAAGACAGAGCGCTGTAACACACTTGGGGTGCTAAAGTCAGTTCCGCATCCTCTGATTCCATGCACCCCCACGTTCCCAGCCAGCGTCTGAGCTTCAGGCCAAAGCCAGCACAGGCTGAGACAGACAGCACTCCGTCAACAAGCACGAGGATTTTCACCAGTCCTCACCAAAGGGATCAAATAAGGAAAAAAGCCACAAAACTACAATAACAGTCATTCTTGATCCCCCATCCAAAACATTGTTCAGATTTCCTCTTCAACCAAGCCCAAGGATGGCTTCATTGAGTAATGCACCTGAAATTGTTAAATGTATTTAGGCACCTAACACAAACCAGGCTGGTGTCCATCCCCTGCTCCCCAGCTGCAGCAGAGAGCAAGTGCATCCACTCTAAAAATTAAAAATGCCAAATAAAACTGCACTATGTTAAAACCATGTCAAGCTCTAGGGGCAGGGAACACTTCAGGTGGGACGAAGCGAGGTCTGCTCCAGCCCATGCAGTCACCCAGCGCCAGCCAACACACCGCTTCAACAGCTGAGGTCCTGCCAGAGCCTCGGCAGCGGTGTCAACAGCCCCTTGCCGGTTGCCATTTTGCCCAGGGTATGCCGTCTCTGCTGCGTGCCTGTCAAATCAGCAGTTAAAAATAATTCTGGAGAGCCCGGCAGCTGCAAGGCAGCTGCGGGGCTGGGGAGCCCCTTGCTGGGCTCCCACTGGGCACCGGCCCTGCTCAGGGCCACTGCAGTCCCTGGGCCGCGATGGAGCCGCGCCAGCCTGCAGCTCCGAAACCCTGTGCTGGTTTATACAGTCACCTGCATTCCCACAGCACCCTCTCAGGTGAAGGCACAAAAACCACACGCAACACTGCAGCCGGGATTTTGCTCCCTTTCACTTTCAGGTTATCCCAGTTGCAAACTGCAGACACAGCAGGGGATGAGTTTAAAAGTCCTGTTTCCATTGCTTTAAAAAAATTACTTCTTTTTAAGGGCAATTAATAATACATAAGAAAAAAATCTGGTTCTAGTGACACCAGCAAGCACATGTATTCCACTTACTACTTGTTTAGAGAGAAGGAAAATATAAGTTCCACTGTGAAGAACAAAACACTCTTTAATAAAACTGTACAGCAAGTTGCTATGGATTCAGAGATCCACAAGATATCGCGTTACTATCTAGTATTGGAATTCACAAGAACTTTTTCCAAAGAGGAGGACTGGAATTTAATCCAGCTAAAGAAAGAGGAACTAGAAAGCAACCAGCAAATAAGCACAAAATGTGTTTTCCTTTCTAGACCCATCAATCTTCTCCACTGCTGGAGCGCAGGTCGGGAAGGCGTGCTGCAGGAGAGCTCTCCCGGCTGCAGCAGCCACCAGAGGGCATTGGGAGCCCAGCACCCCAAGGCTCTCCACGCACCCACCACCCGGCTGGGGACAAGGCACTCGTCGTGCATTTCATCCAGGTACACGGAGAAGAAGATCATTTGGGTTTAACTTTTTCCTTCAAAAGCATATAATCAGAAAACCTGTAACTCACTACAGGTCGTGATGGAAAAGTCTCTTTTTAAAATGGCAGCTAACAGATTTCCAAACAAACCCATTGTGAAGCACAGCCAACAAAGTGAACCCAGCCAGAGCTGGGTTCTCCGAAGCCAGCTTTAGATTCCAAAGAAGGAATCGATTGAACAGTTTTCAGAAGCCTAAATGAACACTAATAAGCATATCACACGGCAGATATAATACTTGGTTAGAATACCCAACTTAACATACAGATGCACAACTAATTGTTTTAGATAAAAGAATTGATAGATTTCTTACATTTCAAGAATTGATAGAATTCTTACCGTTTGTATTCATCAAGTCCCCTTTAAACAATCTACCCTGAAAACCCCAATGCCTTTTTCACTTTCACAGCAAATATAAATTGCTTTCTCTTTTCTTCCCAAGACAACTATTTGTCTCCTGCCAAATCATTCCCTTAGGCCCAGAAGCAACATGGGGTGAGGGAGACGTCGGATGCCCAGCTGGGACTGCCGAGGTCGCTGCTGCAAGAGGCCGCAGGGGAGAGAAGAACGAGGAGACATGAACCACCACACCGGCACCAGCGCAGGCTGTTGGGAAACTGCATTTGGTCTCTAACGCCACCACCCTGACACAGGGCAACGACTGTGCCAGACAAAAGAGTGAGCCCAATTAGTGGAGAAATTTAGGATTACACTTCATCTCAATATGACACAGACATGGGAACACGAACCATTAGAGGAATTCAGACTTTTCTGATGAGATCAGAAGCACCCACACTATCACTGACAGTCCTGGTGGCAGCCTGCCAAGAGCCCAAGGGCTGTACATATTTTGCATGTACCTCACCAGATTTCTATCAAAAGAAAACATCCATAATACTGGATTGTAATTCTACCATCCACAGTAGCCACACACAAGCTAAATTCGTCAACAGCTGTGTCTTTAGAAGGAAAGATGTGCATTTAAAAGCAATAATTCACAGCTTGCTTTTTTTTTTTTTTAATTGAAACCCACGAAAACTAACTAACAACCTCAGAACAGCACACACAAAGGCATTCCTAACGTCAGAGAACAGCAACCTTGGGTATTCCTTTCTTAAAGTCTAAACCTTATTGCCAGAACTGAGCAAGATGGAAGCCAGCCACAAGCTCCGTTTGGCATCCTCCTCCAAGTACCCAAGGCACACATCAGTACGCTTCAGCTCAAGGAAATCTGCAAGAGACTGGCACCCTGAAAGGCTGAATGTCTGACTCAAACGACCACAGAGAGAGTGAAACGAGCAAGATACTGGTTCTCCTATGCTCCTCATATACAATGCAAAGTCACCACACTGCTGAGTAACAATAAAACCACCACCATGAGGAAAACAATCCATACAATGTAAAATATCATGAAAGTTACCCCTTATGAGCTCGATAGCTCTGAACATGCTCCTGACGAGCCACTCCCTGGGTTCTTAAAAGAAAGGGAAGAGGTAAGTTCAGGAATAAAATCACTTACAGAAATAAAATCCTGTTTGGTCTCCCTCCTGACATATGCAAGTAAGAATCCATTTATTGCTTATGCTGTCACCCAGCTCCAGCTGACACGCCAACTGCAGAGATGGCGTCGCATGGGACAACAAATAAGGAACATTCACAATGTCAGGGTGGGGGACAGACAGATGACGACACAGAGGGACAACACAACCACGTATCCAAAGAGAAAAACCCTTACCTAGGCAAAGCCGTGACCCAGAAGCAGCACCAGCCCATGCCGAGCGGGCTGGGGGAGGCACGGTCACGCACACGCAGCCTCTCCTTTAACACAGGGGGAGCAGGGTCCGGTGCCCAGAGCAGGGGCAGCCTCTGGGGAACCAGCAGAGCCGCTGGAGGCCCAGGATGCACAAGGGGCCCAGAAGAGACCAAAACTAATGCTAGGTCCCCCACGCAGGTCAGCTGGTGAGCAGGTGGACTCACCACCTTGTATATGGGCAGCAGAATTTCTCTGTGTGGTTGAAGGAGACACAAGAGGCTTGTCATTAGAAAGCTCAAGTGTAAAATTCGGGCTGTGTGTAGGTATTGCATCAATACGGGTGTCCTGGGCAACCCAACGGGGGCTAGCTGATTCAAATGATGAAGTAAGCACAGACATTTCTAAATTGATCTGAAAGCCCCAACGTATATTGCAACTTCCTGGTGCCTTTGAAGCCACATGCGTATCTTTCCATACCATTTATTGCTTTGCAGGGTAAATAAATTCACCAGGAGGCACCTGTCAAGGATTAACATTGCACCCTGGAACAGCTTTTGTCTGCAGAGCCTGCACACAGCAACATCCCCTAAACACACTCACTAAGTTACTGCGTATGGTTCACTGATCGCGTCATCGCTGTGAGCATCTTGAAAGTTAGGTACGCGATTCCACGTGTGCAAAGAAGCGACTACACATGGTTTCGTTTATATGGGCAAATTAACAGATATGAATTTGTAAGCAGTTTCACGAGACAGTCAAGCATGCACCAGCTTCATCTTACAATGCATGTGCCTGGGGCATCGAGTACGTATCAGTTCAAAATACTGTTAGATATACATGAATTATGTGGCTTCTCACATATTTCACATATAAACAAAGATGTTACTTTATTACAGTACATACATTTTATTGCTCACAGCTATTATACGTGGCACACAGACAGTTCCTATCAGAGGGGAAGCCTGCCTCCTGTAGTTGCCAGGAAAACAGCTCCACTGCACAGCTGAAACACAGTTTCTTGGGCTTTTTCCCTATTAGAAACAATTCAGGGCTGTAGACAACCTTGGGTACCACTCACTTTTTTAAAGCCATTCCAAGAGCCCACACGAACTGGAGACGATTTGCATTAACACCTGTTGACTTACTTCGCACTGGAGCCTTGGGCATAAGAGGCACCCAAAATTCACTTTCAGATCCTGCTGCAAGACACAGTACTTCTTCCCCTAGAACTGACCTCTCTCGGAAGCCCAGTATCTGCAGTCAGATCTTAGTACAGAGCTTCCAATGAAGATAGAAGCTCCCCCTAATCTAAACTGAAAACCTGGATTTACCCACCAGCTGTGAATAAGACCCAAACACAAATATTTTCAACTGCCACATTATCAGAAACTGCCTGTAAAAGCTGTTTCTGCCTTCTTTAGGAAAAAGAAAACAACGCGAATCCAGTATACACACAGTAACAGCTACTTACTTTTTAACTTACTCAAAGCCTACCTCTTTGAGGCTCGGCCTGCTTTCATCCAGGTAGCAATATTTTATTTATTAAAGATTTTATCTGTGCAGTATGTGACAAAGGAGTTCAGGGAGGAACACACTTCCATGCGTTTCAAAATTGCCTATCAAACACTGCTTATATCACATCCTGGGCGCGTCTGTCCTGACAGGTGATGAAAACAAGAAGTACGGGCAGAAACACTGAGCTTAATTCATATCTGCACCAAAAGGGCACACAAATGGACACAGAATCAGTCAGGTTTTATTAGGGTATGGTTTCGCAACCAGTTGGGACCAATCTAAGACACAGCAGTGCCAAAACTGGCTGTCCAAGCGTGTCCCCCGCTGACTGCCATCACTCTGGGCAGGCGCTCACCCCTCCTCTTGGCTGGGGCACAGCAAGGCCATGGGGTGAGCCGCATCAGGCCACCGATCACACCACACACCGCTCGGTCCTCACCGTGACCACACACGTGAGGCTCAGCCAGCGGCGCAACCTCGCCAGTGCCAGCAGAGGAGAGGTGGTGGGAACACAGCTGACCGCAGAGACAGGCATCCCTTCAGTAGTAGCAAAATCTTAGGTTGATTTAAAACAAAATAAAACAAAAAAATCCAAAAGAAACCAAACAAAAAAAAAAGTCACAGCAAAAACACATCATCAGTCCCTACAACAGAATTAGCAAGACAGACAGCAGGGTCTTAACAATTGCCCCCCCTAGCTCTCAGAATAAAATATACCTTCAGAAGCAAAATCCTAACAATCTGCCGAGTAAAGAAATACTTTCATCAGAACACTCCACCAGGTTTTTTTGTTTTGTTTTCAGTGTAAAACAAAGCTCTTGCTTTTCTTACTCACTTTCACCTTCCTTTCATCAAGCAATTGCCAGCTCCCTCTGCTAATACAGGCTCCGGTCGGCGAAGAGGCCTCCTGGCAGGCTGGTCCTGGCCATTTCATGAGACCACCTAAGAGAAACAGCTGGGATGTCCCCAAATGATATTTTGCTCTTGAAAACCCAAACACCCCAATCAACCTCAGGAAAGTTTTGGAAGGCCTGCGGGACAGGGTGACAGTTTTCCCAGATGGTCAAACACGTTACACCATCACAGTGGACTGAAAGCAGGGATCAAAACCGCCGCCCCTAACTCGAGCCCTACAGAAGTCCAAGGCTGCGTCACGGTTTGTGTACACTACTGAGATACCGAATATCCCCACGTGGCCCTGTCCTACAGTGCGTTTTCACTCTGCCAGAGAATTGCATTATTATCAGAAAAAACTGAGACGGTTGAAGTTATGGTCCAAATGAGATCAATGACTATTAATCTAAGATCAGGATTTTTAAATGCTTTTTATTAACTATTTAAATATTACATAGATTGCCTGTTAAAAGTTTCTCGCAGAACACTTCAGCCAATACGAAACATATCTTTCTGAAAACAAATCTTTAGCTTCAGTCTCATCAACAAAAGTCATAATTTGTCCTCAAAAAAGTACAATTTTTTTCTGGTTTTCCCCTGGATTTTATTTAACAAATTTTAAATACTCATTTCTT
This sequence comes from Sterna hirundo, assembly GCA_009819605.1. Lineage (NCBI taxonomy): Eukaryota > Metazoa > Chordata > Aves > Charadriiformes > Laridae > Sterna > Sterna hirundo. The sequence continues at coordinate 84,913,018 of CM020440.1, forward strand.
CACCTTGGGTTGTTTTTGTGTGTTTTGGTGTTTGGTTTTTTTTTTTCTTTTAGTACAGAAGCTAGGGTCTCATTATATGACTTGAACAGCATTTAAAGACCATCTCTCACTCTGGCAAACCCTGCTGAAAGATAAAAATGCAGTCTAGTTCCTACAAATGTATTGATTAAGCAGCCTCTCACTACAGTCTAGTTCTGTGTTTTCACATATGCAGGGACCTTCAGAGGTGCGAATGCTTTTTATTTTCAGGCTCTGATGTTATCAGGCCAGATCCCTCCCATCAAGCCCAGTGAGGAGCTGCTGGAAGCTCCCTCACTGCCACAGGACTCTCCAGGTCAGCCCTTATCTGCCTTGGAATTTCACCACTGGCGACGACCCTCATTTGGACATCACTAATCACAGCGGGATTTTGCCTGCCTGGGTAAATCTGAACTTCTACGATTATTTTCACAGGGTCATTACTGGAAGAATACTCTGTTTACATCCCTGAGTCCAAGCATCCTAACCAGAATGCAACTCGTAGTATTTTGATGAAAATCAGTTCTTTTTTTGTTTGGGGTTTGTTGGTTTTTTTTTTTTTTTTATCCGTGTCATTGCATTGACAGAATAAAATAACTGTAGCATGACACAGCAAACACACAGCTGCTCATCACAATAAAGCCACCCAATCTACCCGGAGGAGCAGGAGCGAGGGGTGCAGAGGGGCCGCACAGGGCGGCTGCATGGAGAGAAGAGTCGGCTTTCCACCGCCGGCCCAGCATGCCCCGGTTACACTGGGATTAGAACAGCATTCTCCAGGAGCGATGGGCTGCTACAAAGTAGGAAAGGTTAAGGGACAGGAAAAAGCCAGGTATTCGTTTTGCCCACTGCTTAAAGCTGACTGCTCCCAAGCATCAACCAGCCAAAGGAAGCCAAATACAAATTAGCAAAATATTTTTAGAACAATCAGACTGAGAACAGAAGTTCCTAACACTCCATAGGCACGTGTCACTGTACAGCCTTTCATTTCATCAGATTCTTTCATTAACTATTACTTTGGAATCCAAAAAGCTGAATGCAATTAGCAATATAGAAAAGAAGGGAACACCCTGCTGCACGAGAAAGTAAAATTCTTCGGAGATTATACTACGCCACCACAGAATTTTAACAATATTGCTCTACAATTTGGTCTTGCCTGTTTGGACAGGCCAGAGCCATATTATTTTGTTCTTAAATACAAAGTACAGACAAACCAAGTTATATTACAGGCATGGTGGTCCACTATCTTTCTTCTGCTGCTGACATAATGCAAACTGGACACTGCCACGCAGGGGCGAACAGAACCTCATTAGATCTAGAAACATAACATCAGGAGGTCACTGACCGCTTTCAGGTGAACATAACTCAGAGCAGAGTTTAAGGAGCTAGTGAGGTACAAAACAGTTGGGCTTTTCTCCCTCCTAGAATTCTCCAATGATATTTCTGCGTCGCCCCACCAGCGACATTAACCTCAGCATTACTTGTGCTGCTGTTCACATCACAGCTTTACCTTTTTCTTTCCAAATTACTGTGTCCTGACATTCCTTACTTGCTATTTTGGTCGTGTCTACCTTGATCTCACGGCAGACCTCTGTGTCCCTCCTGGTAGCAGAACTACCCTTTCGCAGCACAACTGACGTTCATCATTGCCACACTGTGCAACCCTTGGTCTAATCATCGAGCATCTTGTCACCTCTCCCTTTGTCAAATCTATTCCAAATATACACAATTCTGACACTTCTTTCCAGAGCTGTTATAAGGTTCCACCTATTTAGCTGTAAGCTTTCAAATTCACGCATCTCACATGGCCTTGCCAAACCTGACTGTACTTGTGTATCTTCAGAAAACTGTTCCATGTATTTACCCAGACTTTTGTTTTAATTGCTGTTACAGATGCCAAAAGCAATCAATCAAATTACTATTTAACAGCTAAATTACCGTGACTGACCTCGCACATGCTCCTAGCTGCAAACATGAAGTAAAATGCAAGCTAAAATTCTCTTTCCAGACAAGCCTAGCTTTGGATCTCTGTATGAAGGACTGACTGCCTAAGAGCAACTCGTCTACGATCACATGGAAATTAAACCATACCCTCTGGATTAAAGTGACCTTATGGCATACATCCACTGGCGATTTCCAGGGTTCGACATCTCCACAGAGAGGATCCAGCCATGATCATTAATATAGAAGACTGAAGACAGCAAGTCAAAGATAACGTTCGCCAGCTGTGTCTGAAAAAGGAAGTGCCCAAATATGCTTTGGGTCAACAACCCTCCTCACTAATGGGAAGTGATGGAGCAAGAGACCATCCTGAACAGGACACAATACAAGACAGCTCTTGTTCATACTTGTAGGTGACCACTTTTTTTTCAGTGTCAGCAAGTATTTGGCATAAAGCCATTTTCCTTTGAGATGAGAATACACAAGTTACAGGAGCGAATATACGTCCCACAAATAACCTTTTATACAAAGCGTTCCTACAAAAAGGGGTAAAAAGCATTGCGAGAGGCACAAAAAACCTACATTTTGGACACCCTGGGTAGTTATTGTCATCAACCTGACAGCACAGATAATAATACTGATTAAAAAGTCCAACAGCCAGCACCAAATGGTCTCCATGTCCTTATTACTGCTCAGTGGAAACAGAAAGCCAGATCAGTCAGCAAGGCAAGATCTACCTCCACAGCAATCTGTCGAGTTTTCACCTACTGCCTAGCCACAAGATAGACTCTTCTGAGTTTCATGCTGCAAAACTTTCCCCTCAAAGACAAACAGCAACAGAAAACCACCTCAGCTTCTCACCAGTGTGGATGTAATTCCAAGCACTCTGAAGTGAGCAGGAACACGGTTGCAGAGATAAAGCAGGAGCTGCCTCGTTGCCTGTGAGCATTCAGTTAGGCCACGAATCATCTTAGCTTCAGCTGGACTAGACGCTAAGGAAACCACAATAAAATGGACTGAGGCATCCAAAATTATTCTCAGAAAATAGGCCAGACTGGGCATGAAAACATCTGGGCTTGGCTTGAATCATGAACCACATGAGCAAGACACCCCACTGCTGCCTCCGGGCAGCCGAGGGAAGGAATGCAGAGCAGTACAAAGGTAGGCAGCAGGAGTCTCCTACACCCAGATTTTCTTTCCATATCTTCCTCCAGCAAACACGTGCAACAGCCCGTTTATTCTGAAGCTCTTCCTACAGCCCAGTCCTGTAGGATTTCTAAGGCTGGTGTTTCTGGGGTGCCAGGCAATGCTCACACAACCACAGCTGGTCAGCCAGCCAGCTCCAGGCAAGTACTCCCTCCTCTGTGACAAAAAAGGCAAAAACGGTTAAATCATAACAATCCTAACCTATGTTAATATGCACGTCCAACTGGCTAAGACTGTACAGGCTTCAAGTATCTCATACTCTATTACACCAACGTGCACCGGTTCAATTTCACCCACCCAAAACACAAAGCCAAACCCTTGTTTCAATAAATTACAGCAACTGCGAAATGGACAAGCTTATGGCAATTCCAAGCAGCAAACAGACAAGACTTCAGGTAGCAGAAGAGCTGTACCAGCTTGGCTCCTCTGTAACTTCAACAGGTTACTGTCAGCACTATTAACTTGTAGCTTCATAGCATTAAACAAGACAAGTGAACTGAGCATTCTTACTAGAATTGCTCATGGAGGTCAAAAAACCCTGAAGGACAACTACACCACACTGTCATGCACAGGCAACGGGGGAAGCAGGCCACTGGCCAGAAACCGCAATTTCCTAGTCTTGACAACGGAAAAAGCAAAAAGAAGAAAAAAATATTAAGAAGGAAATAAGCAGAACTGCAGCTATCATTTAAAAATAAACTGCTCATACAGTTTAGAAATAAGCGTGACAGGAGAAACAGGTCAGGAAGAGACACAGGACACAGCATATTTATATATTTAATATAACGTAACATGGAAAATGGATAGACTATTATACATATAACCCATAGACTAGTACAGGAAATTGCATCCCAGCCACCATACTATACTCCTAACAAGAATTTCAGCAGTTTTACTTCAGAGTGGATTTAGCCTGGTCCCTTTTTCGAAAGCTGAGCCACATGTGGTAGTGGCAAAGCTGTCCCGAAGAGGCTGAGACCTTTCCGCCCACGTTCCACACTGGAGCACATTTGGTCCACGCCAGAAACAGCAGCTTGGCTTCCTCCAGAAGGAATCCAGCACATACATGCCCAAACTGCTCTGGACTCGCAGTAAATGGAGCTCATCAGGGGCATGAGCTTCAAAACCCACACTGGTGGTCCAAGACAACGCTCTGCTGCACCTAAGAGCCATAACGTCATCTGCCCCTGATAGCACGTTTCCCTGACCCCCTGCACCCCAGCTTTGCCCCCCCAACATCCACCGTCAGCTACTGAAGGTAAGCAAGCAGGACTCTAAGACGGGGGGGGAAGAAAGGGGGATAAGAACTCACTCTGACTTTTAACTGAAAAAAAAAAAAAAGGGGGGGGGGGGGGAATTGCACACCCGAACAAAACGCCACTGCTCTGCAAGTAAGTTAATGTTTAGTTTTACTTTAATACTTGTCAGCCTCTGCAGCTGTCTCCTCTTGCAGTTGGCACTGATCATTGCCAATCCGGGACTTATTTCCAGTGAAGACCGCATTGTTTTATTGGCTACTTAGGCAGCGCATGCACCATTAATGGAGTTTTTATCTCTCCATTTTCCTGTCAGTACAGAACCAGCCAGTCTGACTCTGTTAACATTAAGAATGCTTATTTTTCCCTCGCTCACTATCTCCAAGCCAAAATAACATCTGGAACTTCAGCTTGCCATACAAAGAAGAGACAGATTAAAACTGGAAAAAGCTACGCATCAGCTTCCAGAGCTTTATAGGTTTCTGCTTTTATCCAAATTTCCCACATGTACCTTCCAAAACAGCTCTATTGGGAGAAAAACTGAGTCTCTCATACAGACTCCCAAACACAATGTAAAGCCCTTTCCACTTCAAAATAACCTCAAAAAGGATTATCAGAAAAAATAACAGGAACAAAACTGATACTCAAGTTTAGAGTAAGAATTTACCATAGCTCTTTAAAAAAAACAAAGGTGACATACCAGTGACCTAGAAAAGGAAATCAAACAAAGAAATATTAGCGGTGTCTGTTACTTTATCAAGTAATGGGAAAAAAAAAACTGGCGCCATTTCAGCATACATAAATGTCCCACTTTAACAGACAGCTGTCTCCAGTGTCATTTAAGTAGGCTTTTTGCTTAGATCATGTTCAACGAATCATGAAAATCAATACAGCGAAAAAAACATAAAACCACGCTATAGACATGCACAGAAATCGAGCATGTACCAACTAGCACCAGCCTTCTCTGGAGAAAGACGTGCCAAATAAACACAGACTAGTTTTCCCAACAACATTTATTGAACTCTTAGTAGTTAATTAACAGAAGTCATGACTACTGGTTATTTTCTAACCAGCTACCACACGGGAGAGAATTACGAACTTCAGGCTTACCGCCGCAGAAACGCTCTCCCACTCTGCCTGCCTTCTCCCCTGACAGACACACACCCAGCCCTGCCGGGCCCCTGGCTCCCAGCCCCACACACGCTCCCTGCCATGGGCACACGTTCAGCCTAACCGGGCACTCCGGGAGAGCGGAGCCGGCGGACCTGCTGTTTCCCACCCGCCACCCAAGCCCGGGGCTCCCGGAGCGCGAGACTGGCCGCGACACCCATGCTGTGCCCTCGAAAGCAGCCGCTGCCACCCGTCCCTCCCCGCGGTGCCAGCCCTTCCGACAGCCACGCCACTGAGTGCTAAGCAATGAACGCTGTCAGAGAAGGAATTTTCACTTCTGTAACGCACAGCCCCCCCTGAACAAATTATACAGTTTATGGTCCTGGGCCACAGGAAGCTGCCTTGCTGCTGAAGTGCTGCCAAACACACTGGTTTTTTCAGCTGACAATCACATAACATGAATGACCAAAGCAGAATAAAGTGTATGTTTTCAGGAACAAACAAAACATATGTCACAGGTTTCTACAGCTTGCAGCAAAGTTAACATAACAGAGTGGAAGCCAATTAAAATAGTTCCTGTTGAACAGAATCCATCGTGCTGCGAGTGGAAGGACAGAGTGCCAACCACTACTTTGTACAATTGCTTTAACAAAGTCTCATAGCAATGACGATCAGCTTCACATAGACATCTCATGCCAACTTCAGCCAGCTTCGGGGAAGCAACAACAGCATACGCTCAAATGGTAATTTGCTACTGAATACATACAAAAAACCTCTACGTAACACTTCAGAAATTACTACTGTTTTAGCAGATTTTTGCTTTGCACCCAGCTGTTGCCTATTCCCAAGGCATCTACTAACTTATTAGCCATTTCCTTTCTGAAGAGAAGGATTAACTAAAAGCAACAGCACCCAGAAGCACACCCAGCTCTGCTAAGAGCAGGACTGTGCCGGCACCCGTTGACCCCTGCTGCTGCAGGCCCCCAGCCCACACCGCAGGCAGCCTGGCACTCCACAGAAAGCCAAGCACCAGCCAGCAAACAAGCAGATGAGAGCCAAATAAATGAATTCTTTATCAATGCTTTTAAGACATTATTTTTCTGTCGGTTGAATAAACACAGAAGGTACTAAAACATCTCCACACCTCCCAGAACTGACTGAATAATACAAACTTACTTGACAACTTGAGCTAGTAAAAATAAAAGTCATCCCTACTGATTCGTGCAATAGTCATTTGTTTGTGTAACATTCACCACGGACGTGGATAAGACTGCATTCATTTGTACTAGAGATTTGGGCTCAACCTGTCGTACTGTTGTCTGATGCAAGGGACTTCCTTCTTGTCCTGTGCCCAATTTTCAGAAAAAATTATCTAATATTCCCAGAGCACAGATCATCAAGACCAGGGCTAGCAGAAACTATCAAAGCAGTGAACCGCTACTGCAGGAAGTAGTTTGCTGGTCAGGTTTGTTTTTCATGAGGAGCCATTTATATAACAAAACAAAATCTTCTCTCTGCTTAGAATTTTCCTGGATTAGAAAACTAATGCAGCATTTTCTTAATACCTAGTTCACAACAATGCATTAAACTGAAATGTAGCTATCTGCAAGAGTTAACATGGCACAAATCATTTAACTAAGAAAAGCACTTTGATTTCTCCTCTTTTTCTCTTCCCTTAGTAACACCATGATCATTTTCACTCACTCCAAGGCCTTCGAAGTGATCATTTTCACTCCATTTTCTGGAACCTCCCCTATCCTTCACCTTTGCATCTGCCTTCCCATCCACGCTCTCTCCTTTTGGCCACCATCTCTTCTGGCTACCTTCTGCACTAGAACTTCACATACACTAGATAGCAGATGATTTGCAATCACTGTCACCTTGCTTACAAAAGGATCAGACTGAACTTGTGCTAATGTCAAAGACAGACATTAAGGGAGGCAATACTGTACAGTGCCTGAGATATTTCCTCCTTCAGCTGGGTAGCTGACAGGAACGTGGAGCCTGGGGTCGGTCTCCTTCAGGACACCTGAGCAGCAGAAGGCTGAAGAGAGAAGCAACTGGCTACCTCTTCTACCTTCACAATTTTTTATTTTTTTTAAAGCAGCTTTTATTAGTGAATGCAGTGCACGATCTCAAACTACTTTTTTCTAGCTGGGATCAACACCTTTTTTGTTCCCTTTTTTCCTGTCAGGTTCTGCAGGGCACAGCCAGGGTGCCAGTCATCTGTGATCTTTCACAATGACAGTGAACGTTCAACAACAAGGCATCTGGGTTTTGGGGAAGACAAGTGTTGCTGGAAACAAGTTAACACTGATCCACAGACATAAAACACTGCTGCAAGAAACATGACTACTAACAACAGATCTTTAAATAACAGCCCTTGTAAGAGATGTCTTCTTACCTGCAGCTGTTTCGAGGGCCATGTATTTCTGGACCTGCAATTGCACGTTACCTTCCAGTTCTCCTCAAGCAGCAATCAGACTGTACATCTCACTGCTGCACTTATCGGTCTGGTCTCTTTTCTTTAAAGTCCTGCAACTGCTACACCTCTGTATGACCAGAGGTAGACAAACTCACATTAGCACCACGTGCAAGCCAGAGAGCACAAGGCAGCTCTTGTCTACAAACCGCTGGAATATGAATTCTGAGCAGAGGCTCTGCTTGATGGTCTGCATTTGACCATATCACTGCAGCCTCAGCTCCCCTGTCACCAGCTGGGGACGAAAGGGCAAGACATGTCTGAACAGCTCTGCCATCGCCCGTGCAAAAGCCTGCGCTGCCATCGCACCACGACACAGGCACCAGCAGCAATGCCAGCTCAGCACAGGCAGAGTGAGCCATGCCCAAAAAGCCCCAGAACACCGAGGTTCCCACAAGCAGGATGGCAAAAAAAAAAAAAAAAAAAAAAAAAAAAAAAAAAAAAAATCAAACAGCTTCAAAATAATTTTGTGGTAAGCTTCCAGGGGCAGGGCTGCCAAACTAGCAATTCTGGGGAGGGCTGTACGAGCTAGGGATCTTTGCAGGTCTGCACTGCTCCCCAGGAGAAAACCATCCCTGGCCACCTGAAAATCCAGCCAGTCTGCACAAGCTGCTTCAGGCAAGTAACACTGCCCAGAATTATTTTAGCACTATATAGAGTATTTCCATCCCTCCTAGACTGCTCCAGTTCTCTGCGTCACAGCTCTAGGGGCTGTGTTATGCCACACTGGCATTAGAGACGTTTTCTTTCAGATGAGTAAAGGTTTCTTTGGACTTTTCACACTGCTTTAAGACTTCATCCCCTTTCTCCTATCTCCTTCCTCAAATTCAAAATCTTATTCTTAGATATGCTTAAAATGACAGTGACGTTATTTCAAAGCACTTCATACCCCCAGCCCTTCTCAGCTCACATTGGATAAACCTGGGGAATGACTATCCAACACCCCTGAACACAGCCATGCTCCCGTTCTGCGGCAGCCACTTGAACGGGGAATTCTGTACTCAGGGTGGATGCACGGAATGGAAGTCTCCTTGGATCACTACCAGGAAAAAAACAACAACAGAAATGCAAAATAAATGCTACTCAGTAATTGTATGAGCACAATGATTAAAAAAAAAAAAAAGCTAAGCAAAATTCAAGGTTAAACCAAACAAAAAAACCAACCCCACACCCACACCATTTGGAATTTTACCTGGTTTTCTGAAATTTTCAAAACTGCTTTTTACATTTGCACAGGTGGAATATTGATTTCAGGTTTTTGGTATGTATTTAAATACTTCCAAGTTGTTCACAGTGATTTAAATTACCAAGTTGAGTCACAATTTCAATAACCAATTTCACATCTGATTTTGCACTTATTTTTTGTTCTTTTCTAAAGAAAGGTTAATTATTGTCCAACACAAATGAACATATTGTTAAGATTAACTAAATACAGACTTTAAAGACCATTTCCCCAGGAAAAAAGGCAGTCTTGTTAAGAATAACGGGATGGAAGGGAAGAAGGTGACTTTTGACTGTTACTGAGAGCATGCTGTGCTGGCTTTTGGCAATGGGGAAGGAGAGCCCCCAAAGTTGCTGCTGCAAATCTTTGCTTACCCCCACCAAGAATTCAGGCAAAAGAGATGCAAAAAGCATGTGGAGTAATAGACAGCAAGAGAGAAACCGAGCAGGCATCGTGTGAGGGAAGCCTACAGCACGGGACGGAGGGAGCACAACCAGCAGCTCACACGAAGGGCAGCGTGCGTCAGGGCTGGTTAGGTCTGCTTTACACCCATTCGGCCACAGCAGCTCCATGCTTCCACTTCCGTGTCCAGCAATCCAGGCTCCTAGATTTTATAGTTCACATTTTACCGTAATAAAAAGCAATACATTTATTTTGATTATTCACTCTCTTACAAACAGAATATTCCAAAAGTTTACTTTTAATTGGAAAAGTTTGACTGTGCTAATTATGCAAGAAAAATTATCAAAACATTTTGCTATCAAAGTCCGTATATTAGACAAAGGCCACCATACCTGCAGTTACTGAACTAATCAACCCAAAGCAGCTGGCTCATCTTGCTGTCTGGGTGACCTGGGGGTGTGGGGGGGATAAGACCGCGCTGCCTCTCAGTTCATAGATCGGATGGACACACGCTCTTCTGTTTCACCGGACTGTGGGGGCTCAGCCCCTGCCCGCTCCATCCCCTTCGGCAGTGAGCACCCACCAGTCCATGACCGACTGGAAGAGACAGATTTGTAGAACTTTGTAGGAATCTCCAAAGTGTTTTGGATTGGGCAGGAGGGTTTAATCACCTTTAAATCACCCTCATTATACAGCGGGGGCAAGCGTTTAATAAACTTTACTTAGCATTTACTGTGTTCTTTTACGAAAAACAACAGGCAAACAAAAATACAAATTAAATTAAACCCAAAACAGTTCAACCATTTAGGTTAATTTTAACTTTTATGCTTCAAACGCACAACAGCAAAGGTGAAGCCTGTTTCTTCAGGACCTCAGTATCACTTCAGGGGCGGGTCAGCTCAGGGATTAAAACCTAATTAGTTCCTCTAATTCTTCCACAGAGGTCTAAATTTTAGCTTACTAGATTTTAACTCAATTCATAGTAAAATCAGATGCTTTTTCTTTTTTATGTTTTATATGGAAAATCTTTACCACGTTCATTTATTTTATTTAAATATTTTAAATTACTTGCACCAGAGAAAACATGTTTTTGCGGGTTTGTTTGTTTTACAAGAAAAGCGGCCTCTCAAGAGCAGAGAATCAACAGAATCTCCTTTTAACATTTAGATATTTAAATATTTCCTCAGTGTCTCAAGAAACTGATCAAATACTATGTCAGAAAACCCACTGTACTTTTTTCCTACTATATGAGAAAACCTCCACAGCTCTGTGCAGAGCCAGCTGGAGCACAACACAAAGGACAAGCAAACCTTCAATACAAAGCTAAGACAAACATGGAACTAAAAAATGAACCGTTATTTATGCACTTGTTACAGGAAGGCTATAACTCCAAAAGATGAGCCCCAGAGAAACTGGAAGAACTGTCCAAAGCACCTTCGAGAGCGAAGGATAAGCAGGCACGCTTTCCATACACTACATGTTTACACACCAGCTTTTACGACTGCAATGCGTTTGTTTTCAGAAGAATCCCTCACTTCACATACAGCCAAACACACCCGTGGGACTGAAACACGATCAATCCTCTCAAAAAAGCCTTAACATTTTTGGAAGAATATTTCAGAACTTCAAGGGGGAAAAAAAAAAAATACATTTCATATCCTTTCATACCATTGGCATACCAAACCCTCAGAGATTTCTTTCATTTTACTGATTATTCACTCTGGTTGCAGATTTGTTTTGGGGATTGTTGTTCCCCCCCCCCCACTTCATGTTGCCATTAGTCATCATTTTAGAAAGAAACCTTTTCTGTGCACGCTTAACCATCATGCAAGCATTTGCATATGCTCACCAAGCCCTACTCCTTCAAGGGACCTTGACATTCAGCCCACAGAGGGTCACCGCCAGCGCAATCTGCCCAAGGGAGACACAAGGCCCCCAGCCTTTGACCCGTGCAGGGCTGTCCCCTGTGAAAAACCACAGTCCTCACCCTGCGAGACGTTACACGTGCTACCAGGAACTCCTCAGGTAAGACGATCTCGAGTCAAACATGCAATCAGATACCATCGCATTTCTTCTGACTTGACCTTGATAAGAACCTTATCACGGTGCCACGGCACTACACATAGCAGTCAGTGCATCAACTAGGGCACAGACACTGCAGGGTAAACAGCAAGACACGCCACCTGAAATCCCAATGAGATGTTTCCAGCTACTGTTTTACCCATATTCACGAAACACAAAGCGCACGCACAGAGCTGAACAGCACCAATTAACAGCTGATAAGCAATAACTTATTTTGTTATGGATACTCGGCCACATGCCTGGCCTTTTGCCATTAACTCTCTTCAGTGACACATAAGCACCCCATGAACCCTGCTTGAGTGTCCCTCTTTCACCTCTACCCCCACCAATTACTTGTATCTGTAAAGAGCACAAAACTTCACCTCAGTTCTCCAGAACTCTCCTTTGAGAGGCCTGACAGCAGAGACCTTCACTCCCAGCACATGGGTTCTTCACCCAATAAACCTTGTGACCCCAGTGCCAGGGCCACTTCCAGTTTGCAGGGGTCTGAATTCCAAGCTGAAGACCCTACCCAAAGCAGGTAGCATCGGTTCTCCAAGTTCCAGGCTGGTTCCAGTCCCATTTCTACAGGCAGTTACCTACACTCAAATTCTGCAGTTCTCTTTCTCTAATATTCCTTCACGTCTCCTCTAAAACCTGTTGAAGGAGGCTCCTTTGCTCTCCCAGATTCTCCACTAAGTCCTCCCATTTTCCCAACTGCTGTGAAGTCCCACAATCACATAATCCTAGAAAGAAGTCCATCCTGTTATTAACCTTTCAGAAGCAAAAAGAGCCCAGAGGGAAAGGACCATATGCTACTCTCAGCAAGGCAGCATCAAGAAAAAAAGAGCACTCTCCACTCACCCTGACCAATCAAACCACAGCATTCCTACCAGAAGGCAGTTGAAAGCTGTGCGTTAGGCCACTTTCCTCCCCAGAAAAAGGGGGGCTTGCCCATTTGTTTTGCTTTCAGTCATCTTGTGGCACACACGTGCCTAAAGAAGTGCACTTGCTTATCTTTCCAGATTTTCCATCACAGCCAGGAAAAACTGTAAATCTACCTCTTTAAAGAGGGAACCTGTTGATTTCTTCACCCAGGTCCCAATAACAACATCAAGTACCACGAGACAAACACCAGAGTCGTTCAAAAGCTGCCAGCTAAATGCTTCCCTAGATCAGAAAACGTCCAGGAATGCTTCTCACTATTCCTTATGGGAACAGCGCAGGAGCTCGCAGGAAACTCACTTAGGCCACACAAGGACTGATGCTGCAGAGCGAGAAAGACGACAAGGGGACTCTGTGCAGAGGAACAGTAGTCTCTGAATTGCATCTACTTCACTTCTGCATAGCCTCAAAATATAAACAAGCTCTCAAAATCCTTTCTTTTGTCTTCATCTGCCACTATGCTGAAGCTGTTCTGCAAGGCTGGGCTAATAGAGCCACAGCACATTAAGTTAATTCACCTTTTCCATTTGCTTCAGTCCACTCCCCAGAGCTCTGTATCCAATAGATATTTATTTTAAAGCTAAGCCAAAACCATTCAAATGCTAACATTTCAGGGCCTTCAATACTCTGTTTGCATGCAGTAGGGCCTCTTTTAGAATAAAGAGCATCCACTTTGGGAACTAAACCAACATAATTATAATTGGGCTACACGTCAAAGTTTTACAAATCCCCAGACTGGGAATAAAGCAAGTTTTACTCCCAGCAGACCCTTTGTTAAGGAAGGCATAAAACTGCACTGCAGACTCAGAAACACCAATTTCTCACCAGAGACTCCAGTAACTGCGTAAGAAAACTGACAGCTTCTAAAAGCGAGTTTGGTCTTCTGGCTCATAACTGCCTGTCATTTTGGCTTTCCTAATGGAGAAACAAGACAAAGTTCCCTCAAAATCCTGGACCTTGCTGTACATTAGAGTCCAATAAATGCTTTATTTGAATGTCTAACCAACATCCAGGATCAAATCCCAACTAAAAAGACTTTTCCATTCATTAAAAAAATGCCACTTTTGCACAAGGCGTGGAAATACCGTATTTCTTTTGAACAGTATTTTAATGGTGCTTAGGTTTTTATTTCCATAATTTAAGAACAGTCATACTGATGCACTCATTCTTCAAAATATTATTTGTGTTGTAAGGAACATGTTTGGAGGGAAGAGTCTAAATAGCTTCAGATTCTAGAACAGGTTTTGCAGAACAATTATGCACAAGTTTGCTTCAGAGGTATGGACATGAGTCTTACAAATGCGTAAAATGCCTACACAAAGACAGAAAAAACCCTGTTGTTTAGACAAGTTGGAACATGTTACTCATTTAGATTATTCTCTACTAAAGGCTGATGCAGACATGCTGGGTCCACAAACACACACAAAATTGTCTACGTGGCATTTCTGGCACATTTGTAAAGGCCTAACTGACAATCAACTAATACGAGGTTAAGCGAGATAGCAAAAGCAAAGCCAAGGAGCTGTTCAAGAATTTTTCAGAAGCACACAGTCCTGACACCAAAAGCCAAGAGGCAGGATCCACGAGAACAGACACGGAGGAAAGACCAAGTTATGACACATTTGCAAAATAGGAAGCCAGGCCATACTCCGAGCTGCACCTTTACTGGTGCTGCACATGCACGATGCAGGGATTTGCAGGTAGGGGTAACATATCCCAGATTTCTTTGCAATCTTTTAGGTGGAGCTTTTTCTTCTATCCCAGTGACTTGAAATAACTTGCATGTTTCTTTCTGGACAGAGAAGGGTTCAAATTATGCAAAGATGTTGGGAGTACGGCCAACACTCAAATGATTTAACCTTCATCATAACCACAAAGTAAAGCCGTACCTCTGCTCTCACACAGCCTTGTGTTTGGGGAGCTAGTCTGGACAGAAAGAGCTTCTACACCGCAGCAAAAGGCTTCTGCCTGGGAGAGAGGAAGAACTACATCAAAGTAAGACCCTATGCTACCTCTTCAGTGAAGACAGCTCCTGAATCAAGATAAGCAGAGATGGTTGCACACCACATTTACGCCTAGTTACCCTTGAGATGAAAAGCCATCAGAGTGAAAATTGCCACGCAAGCATGTTCTTATCATCATCATTTCATTTAGACTCAGGATACACAAAGGTTTTACAATTCAGTCCAAAAATACAGGTCAAGTGGAATAAAAATCACTTAGATCAACGCCCAATAAGTAAGAATGAACGTCCAGAAAAGAACTTCAGCCTAAGTTTTCCAAATATTTACTTTATTTTTCTGTTGTAATCACAATAGAAACACAAAAGCACAACCCCCTCATTTTGTTGGTTTTTGTTTTGTGTTTGGTTTTTTGTTTTGTTGGTTTTTTTTAATTCACAAGCATCAGCATTTTTTTTTCATGAGCTAAGAGCACATCTAAAATACTTTTCATTATTAACTTGAGCCAGTTTTTAAAAGTAAAATTGAAGATAGCTTTTTTAAAATGCACAACTTATTTTAATTCCACTGCAAAGCAGATATGAATTAGCTAATTTAATACTCAGACTAGTGCACTACAAGTTGTATATCTTATCATTCTGACAACAGAAAATAAGGAGTCACATACATTATAATACTACAAGATTGACTGCCACATAAAATCCACTGCCAAATCATCCTACAGCCTGGGATTTGTCCAGCCCATGCAATCAAAATCGATGTTTTATCAGGCTGCTACACAGAACTGCGGCTTCAACAGGCAGTTACGCTTGAATATCAGTAAAGAGTGCAATTTAACAGATAAAAAAACCCAAAAAATATTACACCTTATGAAGTCAAAAAGAGTTTCAACATGGACACGATTTTTACCAATAATAAACAACCTGCAAGGTAACACCTAGCTTTTCTCTAACGTAACACGATACAATTAATTTATTCCCTTAAACCAATCCATTATCTTTTCATTTTAATTTCTCTTTTAAGATTCAGCCTTAAAATGACTTAATTGTTGCAGTCCACCCACACAAACACAAGAGACAACTTTATTGCAGTGGAGAGCCCTAAATAGCACCGTCTGCTTTAGGCTGACTAATACAAACATGCTTTTTGTTTAATTTTACATTTGTTCCTAGGGAGATTTAGATCTCATCACTTCTACCTCCAGTTCAATACTAACTGACATCGTAGGAAGTTATCCACCCCTAAAGGGATAAGTAACGCAGATCTGCCATCATGCACAGCGTCTCACAGAGCACAGGCTGGCCGTCATGCTCATCACATCCTTACAAGACGAAAGGACAGGAAGGCGTTAGAGCTGTGGCACAAAAGCCGTTCCAAAGCATGTGCTTGAGCATGCCGCGGTGTAACAACCAGGGCCAAGAGCAAGCAGGCAGCAAAGAAACCTGCGGGAACTCTTCCAGGAGAGTAGACCACACCAGGTTCCCTCCAGCACCAACAAAGGGGACCAAGGGACTCTGCAAACAGCCTTGGTCACAGTCAGCAAACTCAACAAACCCATGACGCACTCAGGCGAGACAGCAGTTTTCACAAACACGTGGAGGTAGCACACACAGTCCTGTGCGTCTGCCCAGCCACTCATACCCTCAGAGATCCCTCCTTAGCACAAGCACAAAAAAAAACCAAACCAGAGATTAATCCACATTAGAACTAATCTAGCAAAGACAAACTAAGTTTTAAGCAACTGAATGCCTTATCCAGTTCAGCACATGGCCACAGAGATGCCAGAAGAGGAGAAAGAACAGCACACAGTGAGGGACAAGCGTTTGACCACTTACTTACCTGGCATTAGTAGCCATCAAAAAGGCTTGCACAACCACAGCACCAACTGCCTAAAACTGCTCAGCCAGGAACCCCAGGCCATTCAGAGGAAGGTTGGAGGGGCCTGCTGAGGCACACCGACTCATGAAAGCAGAGATCAGCAGCTTGCAGGACTTCAAAAGGAAGCCACTTCTAGCCTCCAAGCTATCCGCCCAGCCAAAGGCGGCTGTCGAAAAGCTGCCAACCTGCTCCTACTGTTACAGGATACTTGCCAGACAAACTGCAGACCTGCAATTAGAAGAGGTGTTTGTTGGCCTCTCTTCTGCAGCTTATTAGCAGAGAGGTAAGGTTTGTAGTCAGAACAAGAAATGCCTGACCTCCAGTGAATACAACTAGTTACAACTGCACTGTAAAATGAGGAAGAGGTCCTCTCAACTCAGGACAATCTGTGGCTTCAGCATGCTGAGACAGGAACGTTCTAGAGGCTTCAGACAGAAGGTTAAGAGTTGCAGCATCACCTCCTCTTCTGTAAAAAGGCTTAGATAGTAGCTGTTGTTGTTCCCCTCCACCATCTCCTACATCCATCTTTGTTCATTTCAGTCGATGCAAATGAAAAGTCCAAAGTCTGCCCTGGACAGCCACCAAACTGGAGGTCTTTCTGTTTTAATAAGCTTTTCCTAATCAAGCCATAGTCTTTCTTTTCCTAAAACAGACTTGAATTACAACAAGCTACAGACACTGCCATATGCATCTTTTCAGAAGCACTACAGGTAGCTAACAGTAACAAGGTTTGACACTGCCAGGAGCATTTCAAAAAGAGGGAGATATGCTGACAAATGTGGCTTCTGAGGATGAGCAACCATCAGGCCAACAGGAGAAACAGAAGAACAACAAACTGTACACCTAACTCAAAAAGAACCCACGGACTCCAGAAGAAGCTAGTAGCAGATGCTTATGAAGAAGCAAACGGACACAGCATGCAAAGGTCATTCTTCCACCCTCCTCTGCCCCCCAACTCCATGCTTCCCAGCCAGAGGTAAATTCCCAAGCCCAAAACTACCCCTGGACCACTGCATTTAATGGTCCACCCACAGACGGAGGAACATATCCAATTCCTTTCTTAAAAAAGGCAAATCTGCAATCATTCTATAACTTAAACAGGCACATTTTTTAAATTTTAAAACTGATGACTATTGACTGCACATGGTATTCCTTATTTCTTACATCATAAGAAATAATGTAAAATCATCACTTCCCATTTACTGGCATTTCAATCGTGACTTTAAGACCTTTATACTTCCTTTCAAACATTTCTCTCCTCAGCAAGAGAGTCAGTTTATTTAGACACACCATCTCACAAAGCTTTGTAGAACGAGACTGAGGCAACCCCCATGTAAACTGAAACGACAGGTCCTGAACATAAAGAAACTGCCAACTCAAAGGACAATGAAGTACCCTAATTGCTTAGAGACTTACGCTGCCTTTGTACTTAAACAGAACAGAGCATGATCACTCGAGATGAGGGATGTGGATCTTAGGGGCTTTAGAGGTGTTTAAGAGCTGACGGTGCACTAATTTGCAGGCAGAAAGAATGCAAAACGTGTTCTAACCAGAACTGGGCAGAAGCCTCCATCCAACAGGCCCTGGGATCCAACACACTGCCTGGCCTGCCAGGCATAGCCACCATGCCACAGAGCAATAGTCACGGCCAGTACTGGTTCAGCAAACAAGGTGGAGCACCGACAACCAGGATGAATCCAGCACCAAATGAAAGCACAGATCAAAAGAGCCCTGTTTAAAGACAGGATCGTATAATAACTGGCAAAGACTGTGATGCAGCACCTGATGTTGACTATTCACCAGCAGATGAATCATAAGGTCAGTTCTGGCCTTCCAGGGGAAAGTCAGCATCTGAACAGCTAGCAAAGAACACCATCACATTTCTAAAACGCAGTGCTACTTTCTTTCACGTAAAGTAGTAGTAATGTACTTATTTCACTAGCAATATCACCACACTCTTGATGTTTCTTCTAGAAAACAGTTAGCATCCCACGGAATTAACGTCAAAGGCTAGATTCAATGCTACTTTATAACCATAGTTAGTTCACTGCAGATATTGTTATGAGAGTAAAATTTTGAGAGCATGTAGTGAATACCAGTAAGATTTACAAATGCAAATCACTTTGAAATAGGAACCTGTGAACACCGAGCTGTATACACATAATCACAGAAGACCACGTTTTAAGGAAGGGATTACCCATCAGCTGAAACTAGGTGCGTACTCATGGTCCAATATAACAAAGAAAACTATTTCATTACACGTACTTATTGCTATTTACCTACACTTTTATGCTTTTGAAAGCATTAGTCTAAAACTGTGTTTTGGCTGCAGACATGGTGAAGAGAAAAGGAATTTCTTGAAAGCATTTCCATGGAACTCCATGCATTTCATAGTCGATAGCATCTTCTAAATTCATGATCTCAACACACTTTGTAAACTTACGTGAATTCAGCTTTCCAGCACTCCTAAGAAATACTATCACTCCTTATTTTCCACACGTACAGATATGTAAATGAAGTAAATGACTTACATCCTTAATGTGTAGTTGCTGAACTTGTCTATGACAGGATTTAAAAGGCGCATTTTTAGACAGTGTTAGATACCTTTGCAACCAACATGGTTTTAAGCTGTCTCAGGCTTGAGTACCCTCAGGTGTCAAAGCAAATAAACTATTGCCTAATGCACGCGCATACCCTCATCACGGCCAACCTGCAGTCCACCTCAATGGATCTCCGTGAATTCTCATACACAGAGAGGCTGGAAGAGAAAAGTTATCACTTGGAAATCTACTGCATTCAACACCACCACTGTAATCTTCTGTGGTTCTATAGAGCAGCACAGATGAGTGGACTAAGTTTTTAACCTGCTTATACACAGTAGAAGAAATTAATGGTATAAGAGCAGATACTGAGATGCCCATTTGAGAGTTCAAATATCTAAGAATGCAAGTGAATTCAAGCAGCTTTATTTTTTTGGCAGGGATGAGGGGGCTAAAAGGGTGCCTCATTATTTTACAACGGCTGTCCCTAGATCCTATTTTAGCATCAGGCTTCATTAAATTTAAGCATGCCTTCAGAGGACCAGCTGGACAAAAAAACCTGAAAAAACAACAAAAAACACAAACACAACCCACCCACAACACCCCACTGGTGTTCTTTCCCCCGCCTATGTTCTCCTCCTACCCCAACAGCTTCTTCGCTGCTGAAGAGCCCACTGCTTTCTCCCCTCCCAAGAAGCACGCAGCTTGTGAAAGAGCAATGCAAGGACAGAGCAGGGGTTGAGAGAGAGAGAGGGTGTTTCTCTAAACGATTTTTATCCCTCTCTCGGGCTCATTTGCAGCCCTCCCAAATAAGCTATTTGATGCCTCTGCTGTTGCTGTGTCTGGCAGTTTTGGCAAGATGATGCAAGTCTCCATTCCTTCCCTGCTGGACACAGACTGAAGACAGGCAAATGATACCATGTCAAGTGATGATGCCACATGCCTTCCTGTCTCCCCCATCCTGGGCCACCAACCCCTTTGTTTTTCTTCACACCTGCACTGGGACTTACTGACAGCAGGCAGGCTGCAGAAGATTACAACGTTATCTGTGAAGAGTAAAACAGCAAAAGAAACCCTCTCTGTAGGCTTGGGAAGACATAAATTTCATTTGGAGAGCCAGCCTCAAAAACAGATTAAGTTTTGCAGGAAATAGCTATATTTAGCCCTCCCCTTTCACCTCAGACCCTCAACACATTCACATTCTCCTGCGGAAGAATCTTTCTAAATGGTGTTAGAGGTGAGCTTTAGCAGGTCACCTCAGCAGAAAAAACACAACCAACTTAACATACGTTAATATAGAATACTGTAAACAAGCATCACAATATCAAATATCCAGCTACTAAGGCATAAAAAAGAAATAATTCTCATGTCTCAAAGTGTGTTAAATTGCAAGCTTCAAGAACATAATACGGCCAAACTTATTTCATGAGTTAAGTCCATGCAGGGTGAGCCTGAATTCTGCATGCAACATTCAGGTCTTCACAAATACTTCTGTAACTAACTAATGCAGCCATAGTATGCTCTACAGATAGTAGAGACATTAAGTAACAGTCTCAACAGCTACCCAACCAAAATATTTCCAGCTTCCTAATGTATCTATAAAAATAAGTCATGAGAAAATGAGTTAGCAACAGTTACTGTGCACTGGAACCTAAGCAGAGACTGTCCACAACATCTCTGGAAACATCATCAGCACCAGGTCAGTAGGATTTTTCCCTTTCTCAGATCGCAACTTTGAAACATGCTATAAGACTTAAAACTGAAAATATGTAATACAGTTTCTTCCCTCAGGCTGTTTCATTTACATCATAGAACAGCTTGGGTGGGAAGGGACCCTAAAGCCCACCCAGTGCCACCCCCTGCCCTGGGCAGGGACACCTCCCACCAGCCCAGGTTGCTCCAAGCCCCGTCCAACCTGGCCTTGAACCCCTCCAGGGATGGGGCAGCCACAGCTTCTCTGGGCAACCTGGGCCAGGGGCTCACCCCCCTCACAGCAAACAATTTCTTCCTCACATCTCATCTCAATCTCCCCTCTTGCAGTGTAAAACCCTTCCCCCTCGTCCCATGGCTCCCCTCCCTGCTCCAGAGTCCCTCCCCAGCTCTCCTGTAGGCCCCCTTTAGCTTTGGGCTGCAAAAGCTGATTATTTATAAACTGAAATGGTTGATGGGTGATCTAAGTCACAGCAACAGACCTTAAAGTTTGTCCTGAAATGGGAACAGCAGCAGACAAAATGAAACACACCTGTCATTATAGCCTGAGAAGACAAATAATCAGAGATTTACAATCAGTAACTACTCCCAAGCCCTGTGCCATTGGGCAAGGAGCAGCACCCCCGCCCCCCAAAACGAAGCAGAGGAATGCAGGTCTTATCCCAGCAAACAAAATACTGAGAGGGAAGGCAAACCTCTCAAAACATTGCACACACTTAACACCTCCGAGGGAGAGCACTGCGCATACAGGAACTTTTTGTTCCCCTAAAATAGATCTGTAACACCTCCTCCAAAAAAAAGTTACAGTCATCAAAGGAACCAGACACACACTTAAGAGCTTTCCACATCCATGATTTTAGCTTTCGCCAATTCCAGTTTCAAGGCAATCCAGTACTCTTCAAACAGTACTAGACCTTCAAGGACAGAACTTGGAGAGTATTTACAAAGTGTCTGCTGCATTCCAGGTCACTACCATTTCTCTGAAGTACGAGGATCACAGTAGAAGTCCTATTACAGGAAACAAAAGAAAACTGAAGATTTAAAAATAGACCTGTCATTGCCCACAGCAAACTGCTACAACCATAGGAGTCTTCTTAAACGAAAGGCTGAGATCCGTGACAGATGAGCTCCAATGCATACCATAAAAACACGCGAGATTTGGGAAAAGATCCTGTTCTCTTCCAAAAGCTCAATGCATCACTTCTAAAGAGTGTTTTTATAAAAAAGTTCCAGTTGTGCAGCTCAGTCCAGAATCTGAAAGTTTCCACCTCATGATGCCACCATTAACAACACTGTTTTGATGAATTGCCCCCCCCAGCACAACTACATAAACCCCTACTCTTTATAAATCTGCCGAAGATCAGTTTCTCTCTCAGACTAAACCAACAAAGTGGTTTAGTCGCAGCTTACTGCAAAAGTACTGCTGGAAACAAGTTATTTTATCACATTTTTACAGGCTACCAGAGTTGGAAAGACTGCCTGGGCAGCTTCCCCTACTATATTCATGCCCCAGATTTCACAGACCAGCATGTGGGGTTTTTTCTAAAAGCCTGGAGGTGAAGAGGCAGATCCGAGCGGGCTGAAATGCCTGCCAGCTTCCAGCCACCCTCCTCCATCACCAGCCGGAGCCTTGACAGCAGTTCAGCCAACATACCCCTTTGTTTCCTCCTCAACTCCAAAGCGGCATGACTGTAAATAACTGCATTAATGGCAGGAGTTTGTACCTAACAAAAAATAACAGCACAAGTCTGAACCTCCAAGTTCACAGAATGGCTTGGGTTGCAAGGGGACCTTAAAGAGCACCGAGTTCCAACCCTCCTGCCCTGGGCAGGGACACCCCCCGCTAGACCAGGTTGCTCAATGCCCTGTCCTCCATTTGGGTAAGTTTATTTAGGTTTGGGTTTTGGTTTGGTTTTTTTTTTTTTTTTTTAAGAAAAAAAAAAAAAGAGAGAGACCCAAACCGCCGCCCCTCAGGAATCAGCCCGCGGAAGTGTTCCCCCACGGATTTCACCACGCTCCCCCCGGGTGGAGGCACCGGCGGGCCCGGCCGAGCCGAGTCGGCCCGGGGCTGCGGGAGGAGCGGAGCTCCTCCCGCAGCCCCGGGCCGACTCGGCTCGGCCGGGCCCGCCGCGGCTGCACTCACCTCCTCATGATGGCGGCAGTGGCGCTAGGGCCGCGGCGGGCCGGCCATGGGCGGCGGGGGGAGCCCGGCGCTCACCCTGCCCGCGGCCCGCCCGCGGCGGCAGCGGCGGCGGAGCGCTGACAAAGGGACGGCGGGGGCGGTGGCGGCGGCGGCGGCGCCCCGCCCCGCAAAATGGCCGCCGGCAGACGTCACTCCCGACGCGTTACGTCACTTCCGCCGCGCCGCAGCGCGCCCCCTGGCGGAGGTGTGTGTGTGGGGGGAAGATGGTGGCAGTCCGCCATGGCGACGGGCTGAGGGAGCTGGAGGGTTCAGCCTGGAGAAGAGAAGGCTCCGGGGAGACCTTCCAGCCCCTTCCAGGCCCTAAAGGGGCTCCAGGAAAGCTGGGGAGGGACTCGAGCAGGGAGGGGAGCCATGGGACGAGGGGGAAGGGCTTTACGCTGCAAGAGGGGAGATGGAGATGAGATGTGAGGAAGAAATTGTTTACTGTGAGGGGGGTGAGCCCCTGGCCCAGGTTGCCCAGAGAAGCTGTGGCTGCCCCATCCCTGGAGGGGTTCAAGGCCAGGTTGGACGGGGCTTGGAGCAACCTGGGCTGGTGGGAGGTGTCCCTGCCCAGGGCAGGGGGTGGCACCGGGTGGTCTAGTTCTAACTAGATGATCCGTTCCAATTAGATGGAATCATAGAATCGCGTGGGTTGGAAGACACCTTTTAAGATCATCGAGTCCAACCATCAATCCAACACTGACAAAACCCATCACTAAACCATATTGCTAAGCACCACGTCTGCCCATCTTCTAAATACCTCCAGGGATGACAGTTCCACCACTTTCCCGAGCAGCCTGTTGCAATGCTTGATAACCCTTTCAGTGTAAAAGATTTTCCTTATATCTAATCTTAAAGGTCTGTTCCAACCTAGACAATTCTATGACTCTATGATCTTTAAGGTCCATTCCCACTCAAACCATTCTGTGATTCTATGAAATAATATTGACCTTCTGATGCTCCACAAACCTTCCTGACTTCAGTCCCGTGATATAGGGCTTCCCTGCGGTGCTCCGTGTTTTCTCGAGACAGTGACATGATGGCAGAGCATCAGTGAGGAAGGCGAGTCCCACCACACCAGCAGCTCGGGCTGCGTGAAACTGTTCTGCCAGGACTCGTTGTCAAATCCTGTCTGAAACGATAACTTTGTTCCCAAAGACTTCGGACTTTATCAGCCATTACATGTCCCTCTGCGATCAACATGGGGCTGCCATTGTCGCCGTGCAGTATGCTCTCACCTGCCCAGGAGCGTTGTTCTGCGCTCACAGCTGAGCTAGGCTGGGTTTTCCCAGGCAACACCACAGTGCACAGCTCTGCTGCTGAGGGACGTGGAGCCCCGCTGGCTTTAACAGCCCACAGCACGTACCAGCGGGCACACCACAGAGGGCTCGTTCCTGATCCAGGGGAGGCAGACACCAAAGGTCTGCGCAAGGACAACGGCAAACCATGTTCTTGTGATGGTGACGAGATCGCAAAGCTGGCTGAACCCTCACCTGCAGCTGTGGAGGTGGCAGGGAAAGATTTTGGGACAGAGGAGAGGGATGCTGCACCCTGTGTCATTTTGTTATTTTTCTCAACGCATTCGGCACTTTCCAAGCAGTGACATTAGCATCTGAGAGACAGGAGGTGAAGGAGTATGAGGAGTGAAAACAGAAGAAGTGGAGACATAGCATGAGTCAGGCTGGGCCAATATGGGTAGTAATCACCGCCGTGGTGTCGGGGTGGGAAGCGAATGCTGCTTCCCTTGGGAAAAGGCAGGTGCACAGAGAGTTTGGGAAGTGCTCCCTCAGAAGCTTCTTTGTGCGTACAGCCCATTTATGCACCACTCTGAATGGGGCCAGGATTTGACTCATTATGAGTAATAGGAATGTTTTAAACAGAGAAAAAAGATACTAATTCCTTTAAAAATACAGATAGGTCTACATTTGGCTCAATGGTACAAGGCCAGTGATTTTCCACAGTGTACTGCCAAATAACTGAGTGTGACATTCAAGTAGCTCGTGTAGGTGTCCCTCAGGAGAAAATACAACTCTAACAAGAACCATTTTCCAAAAGGGAAGACTAAAGGTTGGGTATCTAAATAAGACTTTAGAGAATCTAAGTAAATAGCTACATTTTCCAGAAATGCCAAGCTTCCCTTGAGGCTCCACAGGTGGTGCTGACAGCAAACACTTCTGAAAATCTAGCTGCTTATTTGCAGCCTAAAGCACCTTGAAAATAGTAGCCCACGTGGTTAATAGAGCTCATAAGAAAGGGTAACACTGTTGGATTAAAAGCCATCTCTAACTAATGACAGGTTGCAGGATTTCCAGGCGACATGAGAAACTGCATGGGCTAGAGACATTTTGCGTGAAAAAGTTCCCACTTTACTTTTGGTAGAACAACATGAGCTTTGGGAACTGTCGTTTTCTAAGTAACCCACACATCTCTTGCTAAGGGACAGCTGTTGCTAAGTGCTCATTCAAAGCCACAGAGGGAACCCGAGCTAGAAACCGGAATTAGGACTCAGCAGCTCCTGCCCACAGACTGATGTAACTGGATCATGTACAGTTTACAGGCAGATGATTTTTAATTAATAGTGAAGATGGGGGAAGAAATAGGTTCGTGAAGAATCTCAGCATAATGTGTAAACAGGACTATTTTTCTGTCCTTCTGAGTATCCCTTCTTATTCATCATCATAAGCATCCTCACAAAAATGCTTTACAAAAGGTGCAGGTTTTTTTCAATTATCTTTTCTACCAGTATCATAGGTGTTGATAGGAAATTCCAGCTGGAGTAGAATTTTATCTGTAATAACGTCGTTTGGGGAGAAAACCAGGGCTGAAGTCTAAGATGAATACCATGACAAGGTGTTTCGTTTAACGGCGGGCAGTGGTGTCAGAATCGGGACCGCAGGCTCTGCCGTGGGCCGGTGATTTGGGGAGGCTCAGCTCGCCGGGCTGTCTCTCTGTGCCGCAGGGATGGCGCAGGGAGGGCAGGGAAACACCTCGCTTTTCAAGTGTTCTGCAGTCCCCCAAGGAAAGGTGTTACGGATTTAATGAGCATACTCATACATAGCTGACTTCGCACAGCCGCACAAGGGTCTTCAGTTCACGGCAGGGTACCTCTTGGAGCTACTCTTTCCATGCCAGTGTACGGTTTGTGCCTTTTTCCTGGATAATGTTTGTATTCGCCGAGGTGTAATACTGGCATGTCCGTGTGAAAGGAGCACTATGCGCATGGATTGCCACGCACAGACATTAGAGTAAACCCATTAACGTTAATGCAAATCTCACGCTCTTTAGAAGTACGTGGGCACCAGAAAACCATTGCAAGCAGAGCACACCTTTGCTGTAGAGCAGGTTCACCCTGTCGTCCTTCCACATAAAAAACTCTCCCACCAAGACAGCAAGTGCGGCAAAATCAGGCGTCTCTGTTTTGAAATTATTACCATGGTAACCTGAAACCCCTTTGTACTTCATAAATTCTGCCTCTCTCTGGAGCAGCTGAAATTTCAAGTAAGACCACTTCGCAGTGCTCTGTGAGTGTGGAAACAGCTCACACGGTTTAAAGATGACATAGAGGAAATTTTTGGAAGACAAAGGCGTTGTTGGAGCGGGTCCGGCTGCCTGGATGGGCTCGGGGGGATGGCTCAGGGTCAGCACGGAGCCCAACGGCGAGGCCTGTTCAGCAAAAAAACCCCACAAACCAACACTATTATCCCTTCTAAAATACACAGTAAAAGATATTTTTGTTACAGTACATGAAACGAGGCCGTACATGAAAAAGCCTACCTAATAATTACCTGGAGTATAGCTGGGGTTTTAAACTCTTTTAGCATTATTAAAATCAGTCCGTAAAGACTTTGCTTATGTGTTGGAGGTGAGCTGCGGTATAGAAATAATAATCCAGATGACCTTCCAAGCTGCTGCTTGTCATGAATCATTTTCTTTTGCCTTGGGGAAATTTCTAAATATATATATATATATATACACACACATGCAAATAAGCAAACCTTTCAGTTGCAATGCAGCGACGGTTGCATCACTGCCCCTTCCCAAGCGAACGGCACAGCGTCGTTCTGAGTACAGCTGCTGAGAAAACCCCGGGAAGTACTCGGGTTTGGAATTAAAGAGCTTGTTTTAATATTTAGCTGTGATAAATTTGACTGAGAGTACCTGTATTTCATCAGGCGTCTGTGAGTCAGACGCGTGAGTCACCAAAGGAGCCGCGCTCAGGCCGCTGAAGACAGCCGGCGAGGCCTGTCCCGACAGTTCCAGTGCCTGCGTGCAAAACTCCCATTAATTCCTCTGAGGAGATTTAATTAGTGTGAGGCCGGGGCTGAGGACATGCGTGCTGTCCCAGCTGCTCTGGGAAGGGCCTGACCCCAGCGCCTCCGGTGTTCCTCCCCGTTGGAGTCCCTGCATGGCACCGGCACCTCCGCACCCTGCGTCCCACGGGCTGCGGTGGCAGCGGGGAGCCAGGTGCGATTCAGAATGAGCACGGAGAGGAGAGCCCAACTCCAAGGAATTAACAATAACATATAATTGCTACTAATTCAGTTTTACACAAATAACACGCTATTATTAAATTAAGCAAACCATGTTCTTGCATCTGAGCATTAGCAGCATAACTCCTTTTCATCCCATTTTTTAAAATAGCGCTTGTAATTAGTCCCCTTTGCTTTCCAAACCGATCACATGCAACACTTTGTTTTTACCAAAACACCCACCAAAAAGTGTTCGAGTTCTCTAATTGCAAAGATTCGCTTCACATGGCTGTGCAACTTCTTTCTGCTCTGGCTGTTATTTAGGAACAGCCAACTGGAATTTATTGAAATTATGTCAAAAAATAAATGATTAAAATTGCTCCCCAGCTGGGTGGGAGACCTCGCGTGCCAAGTTTCGGCCCATGAGAACTCTCGCAGCGGAGTCACAGGGCGCACGGGAGGTCGGGCTGGAAAAGCCGGCTCTTTACCATTTCAAACGCCCAGACCATGACACGGGCAAGATCCAATGTCCCTGCGGGCGCTGGACACTGGCTCTCCTCCGCTCGACGGGTTCTCTGAGCCATGCACCGGCCCTTCCTCCCCACTGCCCGGGGCTCTGGGGCCGGGCTGTCCCCTGTCCCTCCTGCCCACCGTGGGCGTCCCAGCACGGCCGGTGCCGGCCCTGTGCCCCGACGGCCCCTTCTCTTCCCTCTTGGCTGGGGATGGTGCTTTTTTTGGCCTCTGCTTCTGTCATCTGGCATTTAAATGTAACGAGATCTCTCATTGCTAACATTTATAGCAGCAAAATATTTAAGTTCCAGGGCTTGTAACACATGTTATTAGTGTCCCGTTGCCAAGCCCAGCTGAAGGCTCCCCAAGCCCTTCTCTGCGCTCGCTTCGGGTCCGTGCCAGCCAATGGAGGTCATGCCTGGCTGTGCCGCAGCGGGTGAGCAGGAGCTGCCGGGGTGACTGGTGAAATGCCACTGGCACCAGCACACCCCGAGGCGGCGCTGGAGCCCTGGGCACACTTGCAGGGCCAGGAGGGAGAGGAAAACACCACCTGCACTGCCCCAGGTAACGCCACCTCGCAGGGCAGTGACAGCCACATCACCTCTGTCCCTGGCCGCGGCCTCAGCTCACCACCGGGGCCGGCTCCGGTGCTGGTCGCACCCAGAAGGTGCCGGCACATGAAGGGTTTGTCCAGTGGGTCCATGCAATGGGGCTGAGGAAGAAGGAAACATGAGAAGGGCAAGCTACGGTCATCGGCCTGCCACGACTTCAATCAAAGGCAGTAATTAAAGAGAGAAGGTGGTTTAATGTGCCTAATCTAGTAATGTGTGTGCCAGGGCGTGTATTTAAATGCTGCTGCGGCAGCCCAGGCAATCAGTCTGCACAACCCACTCGGAAAGGCAAGGCGGAGGGGAAGCACGGCCTGGTCTGCACCCGTGGACCTGGCACGTGGCCTCCTGTCCCTGTCCCTCGCCGTGGAGCCGGCAGTGCCAGGATGCCCAGGGGGACCCTCCTGCCCCCCTGCGTGGGGCACGGCAGGAGGGGAGCGGGGCAGAAGCACTGAGGCACGCAGGAAGCTGTGCCTCCATCTAACAAAGATGTTCCTGGCTTTTGAAGAAGCCTAAAGAGACATCAAACGTTACCAAAGAGTCTCTTCTTCCTGCCCCTGTTTTACCTTGTGTTACGATGACCTCCAAGCTTTGAAAGCTGGTCTCCAGCACTCTGCACCCGGGCACTGCGTCTGCGGGTGTTTCTCCCTCGTGCGCGGTGCTGCTCGGCACGGCCACTCTGCAGCGGGCCAGGGATGCTGGTGGCCCCCGGCCGTCACTCACCAGCCCATCCCCGCAGTGGTTTGGGGTCGTCCCAAAGCCACAGGTGCTGGACGCCCTGGGGACCTCAGGGGTTGTGAAGAATAAGAAGAGATGTTTATGATCCTTACGGTCACAGCGAGGAGCTTGAGAAACCCCAAAGGCTCAGTCAGACAATACAGCAAAAGACCCCCACATTTTAAGCCTCTAGATTTTTGAGCCAATCTCCAGATCTGTCTCCTTGCGGCCCGAAGCTCTGGGGTCGGATCAGGGGAGCCCTCACCTCTGCAGGGGTGAAAAAGGCAGCCAGCAGCCGGCTCGGCCACCAGCGTCCTCTTCTCCCTTGTCTTTTTCAGGACTTCCCACTTCACCATGGGCCAAGGAATCCCTCGAAGGTCTCGTCACCTGCACCTCCCCTAACAGACCCACTCCATGACGGATTTCTTCAGCCTTCTGCTTGGAGGTGGTGGCCAGGCTCTGTGCTGGAAAACCACGCCGAGTATTTTGGAGCAGCCCTTGACACGTGCTCTTCTGTTCAAAGAGTAGACAAAGGAAAGAAAAGTGGACCGCAGGTGCCAAATTTATACCTAGGAGTGAGAGGTGTTGGGTGTGAGGTCTTGGCCCACCCTTTTACAACATCTGCCAAGCAGAGCCCGCGATTCAAATGCCTCCAAAGCACAGGGCATGAGATCAGCGCAGCAAAGGGCAGGTCTGAAGTGGTGGCTAAAAGGGGTAGCAGCCACAGTATGAAGATAGTTCTCATAAATCAATTCTCATAAAGCCAGGCACCATTTTTATTTCCCTCTCCAACAGCTGATTAAGTAGCTGGTGAAGGGAAGACGTGTAATTCATCGTCTGACTCAGGACAAGGAACCAAAGTCTGCTTGCTGTGATGCTTCTGAACAGCTGGAAAGGGAAAGAGGGAGAATGTCTGTTAATATTGGATGTGGCAGAAATAACCCGGCAATATATCAGAGGGCAGACAGCCTCACGCAGTTGAGGGCAGCGTGTGCTGTGAGATACCATTATATTTTAAATAAAGCACTTTGGAAGGTCCCAGATTCCCTCAGATCCTCTGTGACTGGCATGGATGAGGCTACAGCTGGACTTACGTCTTTCTTGGACGAGCTCAAAGCGATCCAGTGGGATGCTCATCTGCAGGGTCCTTTCTGGGGAGCGCAGTTGTCACATGCATGATAAAACACGGCTGGAACATCGTGTGGTGCACAGCAAAGTGCCGCTGCCACAGCCCAGCTCCAGACAGTGCTGGGGTGAGCTGGGCGGCGGGGACGGGGACGGCCATAAACAGCTGTAGAACATCTCCCCGGAGCAGCTGCTCTCGGCAGATAGGGGTGCCAGCATGGAATAAAGAAATAAAGCCATGTCGTTACTGTAAAAAGGATGCTTTGCTCTACTGGCCTTACTGTGATTTATTTGGTTTGGACTTCTTTTTGCAAAGCAATAAAAAGACTTTATAGATTTGGTGATAGTCTGAGACTCATCTAAACGACAGAATCGCAACTGCTGGCCAAATAAAGGAGGTGCTTTCAGAATTTAGCAAAGTGAGAGATATACGAAAACAAAGAACAACTACAGAGACAATATAGCACATGCACACCTGACTCTCTTGCCACATTATAATGCCTTGTAGTTGGACATTTGGCAGTTAGTTAGCAGCTCATATATATAAATTATCCTGAAGTTGTGAGTGCTGAAATGAGGCTCCTCTACAGCCCAGTTGGTAGGCTGTCCACCCTGGCATACTTAATTAAATTGCCTTTGACTCGTTACCTGAGATGCGAAACGACCCTGTGCAGCAGCGTCCCCGCGTCTCCCTGGCCATGCCATTGCCTGCGCAGGAGCGGGTCCCTCGTGCCCTCAGGCTCTCTTCTGCGGGAGCTGCAGCCCTCGCTGCCCCCTGCTCGGCACGGGGCTCCTGGGGATGAGAGACACCAAAGGATCTCCCGGGAGCATTAACGCCATGGCAAGGCAGCCCAGCTCCAAGTCTGTCACCAGCAGCTGAACCGCTCGTGTGCTGCCCCTGGGGGCACGAGCCCCGTCGAGCAGCGGCAGCCCCTGGACCATCTCGTGCCCCACAACCCCGTGGCCCGTTCCCAACGTGGCACCAGGGTCAGCGTGCCCCAGCTGCCCGCTTTGGCCTGAGGTGTGAGCAGCCGGGAGGGTCCTGCATGCCGCCGTACTTGCCAGCTTCAATTACACCATCTCTTCTTCCCAGGCGCCCCGCTCCAACTCCTGATCGATCCGACAAAGCGGCAGTTTCTTTTAGCAGGGGTAGGGCTCCCAGCACACCACCAGTGACGGGCCAGCGCCCACCGCCCTCCACGTGCTTCAGTCGACCCGAGGCTGCCGGGAGCTGTGTCTCCCCTCCAGCCGCCCGCCCCAGTTACGGCCGTACGGGCATCGCCTTCGGCCAGTGCCGCAACGGTGGGTCCCGCTCGTGGTGCCAGGCCAGCAGCGCTGCCTGCGCGACCTTCGGGCTGAGGACGTTGATTTTTTAATTCATTTTTCATAAAGGCTTGGGACACACAGCTCAGAGTCAACTGCTAGTGCTGTCTTAAAGGCTGCTATTTTTATCACCTTGGTAAAGTAATTACTGCTAGAGCTGGAGGTGAGCGCAGGAATGTAAATATTGATTAGTGGGTCTGTGCAGATACGGAGATGCACGGCCAGCTCGGGTGAGGGCTGGCGTTTCACCAGCGCTCCTGCCCTGCCAGCTCTGCTGGCTGGCACACACATAATTACACCGGGAGCTGGATTTGGTTTTTCAGAAGGAGTTTGCACAGCAGCTGCAGCACAAACAGGGTACGGCTTCCAGAGCAGCGGCGCCTGCCACAGCGCAAAGGCTCCGTGGCACAGAGAGGCCCCCGCTCGCTCACGTATGCCTCAGGCAACGGTGAGGCAAGTAGTTAACAACCAAAGCGGATAACTAACAGCAGGGAGAGAAGACAGAGAGCGGTGCCCTGGGCTCGGCTCTGCCACCGCCCCGAGTCACCCAGCCAGACACAGGCTGGGAGAGGGACCCGTCCTCCCGCCCGCTCCTCCACACCACTCCTCCCTCCCGGCAGCGCTGGGAATGGCAGAGGCGCCAGCACTCTCCACTTTTATCCATTATGATTTGTCCCGTCTTGGTCAGTTCGCTTCATGTTCAGCAGCACAGTGCCAGGGAGGACAGGCTGCTCCTGCTCAAGAAAGATCCAAATGGTTCCATTTTCCTCACTTTTACGTGATGGTTCCTCAGGTGGTTCTTAACAGATTAGCCACAGCGCATTAGTTCTGCTGCTGCTCTTCTGCACATTCATTGATTTACTTTGACTGTTTATTTTCATAGAATCGTAGAATGGTTTGGGTGGGAAGGGACCTTAAAGCCCACCCAGTGCCACCCCCTGCCCTGGGCAGGGACACCTCCCACCAGCCCAGGTTGCTCCAAGCCCCATCCAACCTGGTCTTGAACCCCTCCAGGGATGGGGCAGCCACAGCTCCTCTGGGCAACCTGGGCCAGGGGCTCACCGCCCTCACAGCAAACAATTTCTTCCTCACATCTCATCTCAACCTCCCCTCTTGCAGTGTAAAACCGTTCCACCTCATAACGTAATTTTCCTGCCTTCCCTCAAAGGCTGCTGTCTTGGACAGCAAGCAGCACCCCTTGCCTGCCCCCGGCGCAGTGCGATACCCACGGCACCTCCCATGGACGGCGCCATCCGTCCCCCGCGCGCCCAGAGAACCCCGGTCCGTGAAAACCCGCGTGTCACCCAGGCGTGCTGCAGACATGGTTCCCGCAGGGCTGCGCACGGCGTGGGGAGGACCAGCCATGGGGCAGATTTGGGCTCATGGCCACAGCTCTGAGCAAGCCGGTCTCCATAGAAAATGATCCTGCTCTGACACCTGCAGCTGGTCTGCACAGAAAGCCATCCTGGTGACGTCAAAAGAACAAAGTTAAAAGTTTATCAAGAAGTTTCAGTTGAGACACCAAAGAATGTACCTGACCTTGAATAGGATGTGAAACAAAAAAACATGTCTTACGTGTTCTTTTGCAGTGGCTGACTTAGACATAAGGTAGCAAAAAGCATAACTTCTGGACCAAAGTTGAGCCAAGAGTATCCCAAACTAACCGTAGGTAATTATAATGCTAAAATACCCACCGCTTTGTGAATAAAGAGCGTGCTAACCAGGTAACCTCCCTGAAAGTTTCAAACATGAGCTCAGATGCATATATATAGTTAGGAGTGGGGAATGAATCACTATTAACCAATCGCCTGTACATTATCATTATAAATATTGGGCTGTTTGAAACACGAGGGGCGCTGGCTGTTGTTAAATGCCCCGGCACCCGATTCTGCGGAATTGAAATAAAGGCAGGTATCTCGACTCGGGGTGGGGATTGGCTCTCGCACACCCTTATTTAGGGACAACAACGGGGCTGATTTTTTACCTGAGGCAGAAACGTCCGATGAAAAAATGTGACGGCTTTTGGGTTGGAGAAGAAAGGAATAAGGTCCATCGGCATTCGCCGGCGGAGGCATTTGCAGGGCTGCGAATGCCTCCGCCGGCTGTCAATGTTGGACCTCTTGGTTTCCACGCCTGGTGATGTTCATCCTGCCCAGGGTTTGCAGGGAATTCGGGTACCAGCGAGGGTACTGGGGGCTCCATGGGTGCAGTTCCACCAAGAGCGTGCTCAGCATCTCCAGGCAAAGTGCCTCACCAGGCACTCGGCACCTCCCTGGGAATGGTGTTTTTTTTCACCGCCCACCCCCCTGCCCGGTGCTTTAGGGCTGACAGGGTCTGGAGCAGGGGGAAAAGGGGCAGGCGGAGGGAAGGGATAGAGCAGCAAATGGAGAAACGAGGCAAAATAGTTAAAAATGCAAACTGCATCGTTGTCTCTGTGAAAGCGGTGCTGTGCCGCTGTGCATTTTTAAATAGCTGGTGTGGTCTAATAAAGAGCTGGCTGCATTTCAGTGATAAGAGTTCATCAAAGATGTGACCCAAAAAAAAAGAGAGAGATTCTCTCTCTGCCTGCTGCATGAAGAAGCGTTTCCACACAAGGTGGCACCTGTCTCCTTCCCTTCTGGCCTCGCTCGGCAGAAGCTAAAAGGCACCTGAAAACGTTCTCTGAGAATTAACTCCTGGCAAATAGGATGCCTAATTCGTCATTAAATCACTCATTAGCAATCATTTCTTTCCTAGGCATGAACAATCAGGAACAGAAGTAAACTTTGCCGTGATCAACACTGGCGTTAGCAGTGAGGAGCAGCAGGACGGATGAAGCCGACAAAAGCTGAGCAAGTTCCCAGGTGCCCCGGCTTCGGGACAGACAGACTTTCCCTCCAGGCTCCCAGGGCAGGGAGACGGTCCCGGAGCCGAGGCGTCCCTGCCCAGACCCCTCCGGCTGCGCAAGCCCCTCTGGGGACACCGCGGCGTGCGGGCACCTCACCGCCTGCTGCAGGTGGGCAAAGAGGTTTACGTGCTCCCAGCAGATCTGTCCTGCACTTTATCTGATGAAGCTTAATGGTTTGTGCCTATAATTTTAAATCACAATTAAGGTATTTGAAAATATTTTTTCATACATAGTGCAGACCTGTTATAGCTCTGCTGACGTATGACGTGCTTTTGCATTCAAATGCCGGATGCTGAAGAGCTCTGCCTTACACTGCAGCCTTTTTCTTTTCATCCTGATCTTTCCACACAAATAAAATGCAAAATATTATTCGATGTTAGAAATACAGCATAGCTAGAAGTAGCCCCTTGCGTCAAGCAGCGAGACAGTAACACCGTTGTGGCCGGGCTGAGGTGCCCAGCTGCGATGGGCGAGGTGACCAGCGCCTACACCAGCGGGATGGCCCGGCGTCGACAGCCCCATGTGCCCACACTCGCCCCCGGGCCCATCCCAGAGGTGTCCTCCAGCTGGGCGCGTGGCCGGTAAACTCAGGGAGTTCATTTTCTGCAGGATCTGTCTAGGTTAACAAACTTCAAGGAACAGCAGAGTTATGAAAGGATTCTGAAGATATTCTGTCATGTTTTCTGTAAGAAACCTAGCATCTTGGGCTATGTGGCCTTGGCAAGGAGGCTCCATTTATGGACAGATGCTCCCCCATTTCTCAAAATGCAACAAACACATCACGGAAGGCGGGGAGCGGCTGCTGGGCATGCGGCCCTGGAGATAACCTCCGCACCAGCCTGGCCCTGGCCACCGGCAGAGCCGCCCCGGGCAGCGCGGGGGAAAGGCCAGGGCGCAGGGCGGGCAGGGCACAGCGCAGGAGTGGAAGTTCAAGTTTCAGTATTCCTCCTAAAATCAGAGCTGGGTTGGGGTAGGGGTAGGCATTTTAGTGAATCAAAGAACTGTGCTCCAATCTCACCTTTTTAGAAATGGCCTTTTCTACTACAAAAGGAAACACATTTCCAAGTAATGAAGTTCCTCCATGGCAATCTAGCCATCACATTCTGAAAATGTCAGCCTGGGATGACATTAACGAATCATTTTTTGTTTGGGTATTTTACTGACATGGAAATTCATCAAATGGACTGTCTTCACTGAAATGTATTTGCTTTTGACGAATTAGCCCTTTACAATGGGAAAATGGCCTGGGCGAAAGTTGCCGACAGCCCCAGCCCACAGGGTGCTGTCGAGCCCCTTCTCCCTCCCAAACGCCACCGCCGCTGGCTGCACCCTGCACGCAGTGGCTGCGCCTCCCCGTGCCAGCGCGGCATCCCCAGCTCCTGGGCCCTCCTGGGTCAGCCCCAAATACCTTGGTTTGAGGAGGTATCGGTGCCAGTTGTTCCAGAGGTTAACCATTAACCATTAACTCTGAGGGCGATGTCTGCTGCACGCTGCTGTGATGTACCGCAAACAGAAGAACCCGGGTTCTGTAGTGCCGTTGGACGGGCGGGTTCTGCCGCAGTGCGCCCGCTCTGCTCGGCTTGGTTGTTCCGTAACTCCCCCGTGGAGCCGGGGTCTCTGCGATCGGGGACTGCAGGTGGGAGCCTGAGGGCTGGGGCAGGGGGCGAGTGCCGCTGCGGGCGCTCCGTGCTCTCCCTTGCTCACACCCCCAAGTTTTCCAGGATGGCGTTATTTCTGACTCACCATTTCAGCACACAAAGCCGAGAAAGGTTCATTTCGGATCTCATGAACGCTGGCAGGGAGTTACTGCACGGGAACTGCACTTACTTCAGCGGAATCGGTTCAGATTTAAACCCACGTAAGTGAGGGCTGGTTCTGGGTCTGAGAAGTAATTTATCTAAATTCCTGCCTCATGGAACGAAGCTACTGCCAAATGTCCCATTTCAAAACCATCAGAAAAATCGCACCAATACTTACCAAACGCTGCTGCTGCCATAGAGTCAATTTTCATGTTCCAGAGTTGCAGGAAACAGAATTCTTGCACTGCAAATGGATTTGAATACAGCATGAAGAAATTCACAGCACAGTGCTCTTTCTGCAGCTAAAACTGTCTGTCTGTCTGACACGTGGCTGCCATGGAGGTACTGAGTTTCTGGGATGGCTTATGCACATGTAAGTAACATGCATATTTTGCAGACCGGCTGGACTGATGGCATTAAATTGGTTTGTGAAATATTTGAATACACAAATACACACACGGTTTAGTTTGTCCAAGACCGCAGGTGAGGTCTGACCTCACACGATAGCCCTGATTCGGACAGGGGCTGGCCCAGGCGACCGCCTCAGTCCCTTCCCAGCTCCCGGCCGATGGCTCAGCACTGCCCAGGGACGGCCCCCCGGGGCCAGCGCTGCCCAGGTCTGCTGGGTGCTCCCGCACTCAGGCCCTCTGACGATGAACTCATCCCTGGTGCCGAGCTGCGGCACTCTGCCACCACGCCGCGGGCAAATCACTGCACAAACCTCCCCGCGCCGTCCTTGGAGACACCAACCTCTTCTCTCCCGCAGCTGGTAGCCAGATGGGCTCGCGGGAAGGGTCTGCTGGCCAGGGAATTCCAGCCCTGTGCTGCTCAGTCGCTCCAGGCAGTGCAAGGGCCTCCAATTCCCATCGTTACCAACCATCACTACAGCTGCGTTTAATCCTGCGGCCCCATAACGCTGGGTGCCACGGATTGACTCCTTCACAAGACTCTTTTTCTGGCTTTTTCTTGTTTTCTTCTAAAGCCCCTGTTTTACCCATCCTGGCACATCACACACAGGCTGAGAAAGAGTCAAAGTCAGCTCTCAGCTCTGCAATTATGAAAATATATGACCTTCTGTTTTTCTGAGTTGTACAGGGCAAATTATTAACCCACTTCTCTCTGCCCTGGCTTCATGTGCCATTTATTCAGTTTTCTAATGAATTTCTAGTTTGAATGGCTAAGTACCTCATCTGTTTGAAATGCTCGATTTTATAAAACTAGACTGTTTCAAGCACTTCTAGTCCCATCTGTTTAGTACGAGAACAAAGGAACACAAAGGTTTTCATATCTTAGGCTAGAAAACAAAAAAAAAACTTGGAAGGGCAATTTTGTGGATGACTTTCAGGGTGATGAACCGATCGGCCTCCTCCTACCTGAACAGAACATCAGATGAACGCCACGCAACAGGGACTGTAATGTGACTGCTCCGTAACACACGCTTAGCAAATCTGGAACAGTTTTAAGATAAACTGTGATTCTTCTGGGATATTTATGTGCTTTATTGTACTCTTCTCATCTGCATCCAGTAAGTGCTTGGCACAAACACTTAAAAAATTAAATGGGACGTGCCAAAAGTGTACTTTCAGAGGGTTATCACGCTTCTTGAATGACTAAACCACTTGCCCTTCAGTCCCACATCTCCCACAGCAGCAGAGATGCCCTAACTCCAGAAATCCCTTGTCTTAGCGTGCAAATGAGGCGTGAGCGGTGCCTCCAATCTGCAGCCATCAGAGACACCTGGGTTGATAAGGAAGGGATCTTAGGGGTCGTCTGGCCCATTTACTTCCATCTGTAGGCAATTTGGGTTTATGCAGGACAGTCACATTAATGAAAAGTCTTTCTGAGCCTTGTTCGCAGGGTAAGAAAGGGGCAGGGCTGTTCTCCAGCACCTTGTCACCCTCAGTAGTGTCCCGCCCGAACTGCACAGAGCCTGTGGGGCACCCCCTGACCCACCACCGCGGCAGCGGGGTCCCGGCATGGGCGCGGGGGTGAGCATCTCCTCGGGCAGCGCTGCCAACAGCCCAGCTTCCCCCAGCCCTTCTGCAGGGGCGGGCTGTGGCGCGTGGGACCACCACAGCACCCTCGCACCTGCACTTTCCAAACTGAACTCACGCGGCCTGGAGCACCCTTACGGCCCCACAACCATGTATTTCTACCCCCTTCCAGCCTCCAGTCTGAGCATGTGGCTTTCTAAATCCTGCCTTCATGGACTCTCAGATTCCAGCAGAAGCTTCGCAGTGTTTGGTGTTTTTAAACCTTAAAAACCTTGGTGAAACTATGAAGCTGCAAGATCACTTACTTGTGTGAAGGTCCTTGGTCTTCAGAGTTGCAGAGACAGGCAAGGGTAGGTCCTGAAGGCTGCGAGAAACCAGTTTGATTTCCATGTTATTATTGTTAACCCCTCTCATGCTTCCCTCCCCTGTCTCCAGCTCCATGGTCTCCGCCTGCCCGGTGCTGGAACAGGGGCTGGGGGCTCGGGCTCCCAGGCCCGTGGATTGGGATGGCAGGATGGGGAGGAGCGCAGGACAAACCCTCCTTCTCCAGCCTCCGGAGAGGAGAAGGGGAAAGGCCATGGGGACCCAGGGCCAAGGGTGAGAAAGGAGATGTGTAAAAAGAGAGACATGATGATATACACACGGAAAAGAAGAAGAACTGTCTGAAAAAGAAAAAAATACACGTTTCAAGCCTGTTTGGTTGAACAGGGTGAGAGGAAGAGGGAGGAAGGGCAGGGATGGTTTTGCAATACTGCATATGCATCCACGAGGCACTGAAATGCAGAGCCAGCACCGGCAGGACCAGGACACTTCCTCTGAAAGCAGTATTTATTCCCTTTATGTGTTTCCATCTCAATAAACTTGGATAAGGTGAGGTCTGGACACCTCACTTTAAAATAATGGAGCCAGAGTAGGTTTGTCATTGCCTGGAAGCCCCTCATCCTCTATGGGGTGTAGGAAACTGCCCGAGCAGCCACGCAAAGGGAAAACTCGGATCCTAACAAGTTCAGCTCTCAGAGCAATACAGCAGCTACCACCGAGCCCAGCGGTGCTGCCCGGGGCTAGGGACCAGCTCATCCCCCGTGCTCCGGCCCTGCAGCAGCCACGGGCGCCCCATCAGCGTGGGGCCTGCGGGCAGGAGCAGCAGCTTTGGAGGGGACAGGGCTGGGGCACGATCAGAAAAACCCTGAAGAAAAGTCATTTCTCGTCCTGGTTTTGAGCTGTGATTGGGCTCGACAAGCACAGCGGCTTTATGAACTCTGCTCAGGCCTTGCCTTGTTTGCCTTATTGTGGTCGAAATCTCCCAGCCCTCCCTCCTCCTGCCTGCACCCACAGGCACCGGCGTCTGTGACATGCACCCACAAGCCCAGAGAGGGAAGGACAAAAGGATAAAAATACCCATGTTAAAAAAAAAATGAAAAAAAACCAAAGCCAGGCACCATCTGGATTCAGAGCCTGGAGAGCAGGAAAACGCTGGGCAGGAAGGGAGCAAGCAGAGAGGGGCGCGTTTGCTGGTGCGAGAGTCAGGGAGCATCGCCGAGCCCATGTATGCTCTCACGCCAGCCTGCCTCTCGGGTGAGGGAGAGCCGCTCACCTGCTCCTTCTCATCAAACTGTTGCACCCACCTGCATTTTGCACACACCTCTGCGGATGCTCTCAGCAGACGGCCGGGGGACGTGGGGCCACCGGGGAGGGCTGGTGGCTCGGCAGGAGGTGGGCAGCCCTGGGCAGAGGCTGCTGCTGGCTGCGGACGGAGCCCGGTGTGAGCTTGCTGCGATGACGTCCCCATGGTTTGTGAAGGAGCAGAGCAGCTAACTCTAACACAGAGAGGCGCAGGGCAGCAGACAGCTTAATGACAAAATCTTGCATTAGTTTCTTGTTGCATAGGATGGGGGCGGCGGCTGGACCACTTGTGTCCTGGTGAGTGTTCATGGGGTGGTTGGAGGGGGCTGTGGAGATTTGGGAAACTCAGACGTCACAGTATGCAGTGGCCAGGAACAACCTGGTCCCCAGCTCTTCTTAATGGAGAGGAACCCTGGCCTATGAGGACAGGCTGAGAGGGCTGGGGTTGTCCAGCCTGGAGAAGAGAAGGCTCCGGGAGACCTTATTGCACCCAGAAGAATCCACCCTCTTGCTCAAGCCTTGACTCTTCTGCCGATCCATGGCTCTCTGCTGCTGTTGTTGCCTGTGGCTGTGGTGTTTGGTGGCTGCACTGACACCCGCCATCCCCAGCACCGGTGCCCAGCTCCCGGCCTGGCCATGCCGACACATCGCCCGTGCCAGCCCTGTGTGCCCGTGGGGTACGTGCCCTGGGACCAGGCACACACCACCCCCAGAACAGCCCCAGCTGGAGTCTCTTCATACAAGCCAAGTTCCTAAGCAGGGACAGAAACCTTGCAGAGCTGATGTCTTTACCGATTAACAAAACTGTCCTGAGGCTGTTTCTCCAGCCCCTGCTTCTGAGTAAACCATCATTTTATCCTCTACAAGCATCTGTGCTTTTGAAAGGAAAACAGGTCTCGCTTG
Source organism: Sterna hirundo (assembly GCA_009819605.1). Taxonomy (NCBI): domain Eukaryota; kingdom Metazoa; phylum Chordata; class Aves; order Charadriiformes; family Laridae; genus Sterna; species Sterna hirundo. Next base: position 84,953,890 of record CM020440.1, read on the forward strand.
ACCTCGCAGCAGGCTTTCTGCTTGCGAGGCTGAAGAAAGGGAAGGCTGGGACTCTGCTCCACTGTGCGGAGAAACTGCTGCCGCCTCCACGTTGTGCTCACGTTCGTGTCCCTGCCTGGCACGCTCCTGAACCCATTTGTGGTTGCTGGTTGCAAAGCATACGATCCGAGGTCATCCTCTTCCTTGCGTCTCGCCGAGCCACGCTGCCTCTGCACGGAGCCTGCAGCAGGGAGCGGGGGGACACGGCCGGAGCGGGGGCTGTTCCCACGTGGCCGTATGGGGGCTCTCCACCCGCCACACTCTGTCCCCCTCACAGCCTCGCTGCCCTCACGAAGGCCACGCAGAGTCCAGCTGCCACCAGTGCGGTACCAGGGTCAGCCGGGGCAGGAGCCGCGTTTCCACAGAGGGGGATGAGGCAGGTGGGGATGATGGGATGACCCGACCCGGGCACCCTGCACCCATCAGCGTGATGTTCCAGCTACGGGATGGAGACCAGTAGCAGTGACAGTTCCAGCAACAACCATACAGCATCATACTACCACCACTGTGTTTATAAAGCACTTCAAAAAATTGCCTTTTTGGAACAATAATGCCTCACAGGATAAAGTAGGTGTATTTCCCATGCTACCAGTGGAGGCAGGGTGAGGATACCAAACGACCAGCAGGGCAATGGCAGAGGTCTGGCAGGAGCCAGGGGTTATTTTGGGATGGGGAGAGGCGGCCCAGCTCTCCCCGCGAGAACGGGACCAACCTCACCACACATCGCAATGTTGCATGCTCCGTCAGCTCAGCGCTGCCGACCCGCTGCTCCCTGCGGCCCCGTCACGGCTCTGCCGGGCTGCGGGGACGGCACCTGGCTCAGGCTGCCCTGACGGGCACACAGGGACTTGTGGGATGGGGCTATGGGAGCCCCAGACACTGGTGGAGAAGGGGACTGCGCTAGTGCCGGGATGGGACAGCAGCTCCTCGCCCGGAGCTCTGCTGGTGACACAGCATGGGGACAGCAGGGCTGACAGGAAGGCTTCTGCTTGCCAAGGGCTGTTCTGGCCTTCACCGAAGTCTCTGAGGCTCTGATTCCATAGTGCCAGCCACAGCGCAGCAGGGTGGCCCTGCGGCAGTCCACAGCCCAGCATCAGCCTGGGGGTCCCCATGCCCGGGCAGAGGCCATGAAGCTCCCTCCTTCCCGTCCCCGTGGGCAGCCCTGCATGGAGGGGCCCATCGCAACCGCAGCGGCCGTCCCCAAACGTGGGCTCACCATGGCTTCCCCACACCGTCCTGGAGACCTGTTGCCCTGCCCTCGCACTTTTGAAGCACATTTTGTGGCTGCAGCAAGCAGGAACAAAAAGCGGCTTAAAGGAAGGCAAGGTGGAAACCCAACCCTGCCTCCCAACAACCCCACTGCTGATCCTTCCTGCAATTTCCATCCTGCGTGAGGGCACCAAAGGAGCTCTGCATCTGGGGAAGCGACTCGCCAAAAGCAGCGTTCGCTGTTGAAGCTGGCGCTCCGTCCTGGACAGGCAGGAGGCTGTGCAGGGAGGGCAGGGGCGGGCAGCGGCGATGCCGCAGTGACCGTGACCTGACGGTGAAGACGCAGCGGGCAGAGCATGCTGGGCGCCGGAGGGACACGCCAGCAGGGCCGGGGGAGCCGGGCAGGGCTGGGGCACTGCCCTACACTCCCGCAGCAAAGCCAGCACCGGCTCCGGCCAGAAACCAGCCAGTTCAAACCCAACCCTTGCAGCTTTTCCCGAGCAGCTCCCCCAGCATGTGCGGCTGCCACCCTGGCGCCTGCCGCTCTTGGGCAGCCTGCCCCGGTGCCCGGGCAGGATTCGGGCAGAAAGGTGTCTGCAGAGCGGGCAGAGTCGCTGCCCGGCCCTGGGAGGGAGCCAGCATGCTGTGTTCAAGGCTACAGAGTGGGTACGGAGGAAAAAGCGATTCAACCTTGCCCACAGCTCTTAAGAAACATTCCTGCAACGACGCGGCAGTGCTCAGCCCCTCTGGCACAGCAAGTAGGGATCTCACTACAACACAGGGACTGGCAGATCAGCAGCTCCTTGAACAGCTACACACATCAGGCAGCTGATTTCTGCCTGAAATAAGTGGGTTTATGGCAATGTTTCACCTCAGGGGAAAACATGTCCTGACAAGCTGTAGTTACTTGCGTGCCCTGAGGATTTGTGGTGCCTGGTTTCTTCACAGAGCATTTTACTGACTTCTCCCAAAGCCAGGAGCAGATTTATACCAACAATAAACAAGGCAAAACAAAGAACCAGAGCAAATGCTTGATAAAAATCTACATTTTGCCCACCTTGTTTGCTATTCTGGATCTGCAGCACAGGGAAGCGAAGGGGCCAGGGCAGGAGAGAGGGAGAGCTCTGTGCTGTTGGCACACAGCCGTGTTTCTGTCAGGTAAAGAACTCTCCCCAGCGCTTTTTCTGCTCTTTCATGCAGATTGCCAGAAATCACTGCTAGAGGAACACACCAGATATCTCTTAGATTGTGAATTTTCATAAAGTCTCTGCTAACGAACCAGAACTGCTAATTTAAAAGCTGACACTAATGCGCTTGTGAGAGCTCGGGCTCGCGCGCCCCGCTGTGCGGGCGCTGGAGACCCTGCTCCCATCACCAGCACAATCTGTCCCCTCCTGCCCAGCCCCGCCACCACGGCGCGAGGGGCTGCCGGGGCTGCTGCCTGCCCTCCTCGGCCGGGGCTGCTCTCCAGACCTCGGAATACCTCGTTTATCAGCAGCTTCAAGGAGCACGGCAACAGAGGTACCACAGGAGAGACGTCAGAGAGGAGCTGCTCGGGCTTGTTCGGAGCAGACATTACAGCAGCTCGGGCAGGATGCAACATCTTTCTGCCGTGCAAAGGCTGACATGCGGCTGTCTATTTTAAAATAGCATTTAACATGACTAGAGGTGTTGGATGGGTGCAGGAACGCTGGCTCTCCTGAGCCCTTCTCTTGCTGAGAGCCTGTCTAGATTACCATATGTTATTCTGCCGTATACTTCATCGTGCTTTATTTGTCATCCTTTAGCACATATGCTTACAGCTCCGCTGCCTGGCACTCAGAAAGTCTGGATTTAGCTCTGAATCAGTCACAAACAAACACTCACTCGGGGCAACGATCTCTGCGTCTCACCATCCTTGCTTCCCAGCCCTGCCTTGCCAAAGAAGCAAGGAGGCAGGCAGTTGGACTAGGTGATCATTGTAGGTCCCTTTCACCTGAAAATCTGTTCTATTCCATTCTATTCTATTGCATTCCATTCCACTCCGTTCCATTCCGGCAGCCTGGCAAGCGGTCTGCGTGAAGCAGGAGGGCCAACCATCTCTGCAATGCACGAGTTGCCCTACAGTCAGTGAGAGAGGAGCAGCCACACTTCAGTTCAGGATATTATTTAATGCCATCCTAAAGGGGAACAGCCACAGGAAAAATAATCACAAAGGAGGAAACCAAACGTGAGGGACTTCTTGTACGGACCAGGCAGCAAACTGGGCTGTGCGGAGGCAGGTGCCGAAATCCGTGCAGCCCCTGCCTCTTCCCTTCAACAGCAGTTCTGGGAAACCAAAAGCACAAGTCAACGGTTTCCCTTGGTGCAATCGTGTTTACTTAAAAAGAACACGCTTGTTCCTTTTACCTTGAACGCACCAGGGACAAACACCACCAGGAACATTGCTTACTCACGATTTCTCAGCCTACCTGTCCAGGCAGAGCTACGGCTCCAGAAGATTTCTGTCTCTGCTCGCTCAGCAGGGCCACCCTCCCAGACCTTGCCCTTTGCCACAGGCAGGGTGCGGGGGGCTCCCTGCGCGGGGCCGAGCACTCCGGGGGCTGCGGCGGGTCGGGGATGGGGTTTCACTGGCCAACAGGTAAGGATGTCACAGATGGCAGCTGGGTGCATACGAGTATTATTTTTAGTTCATAAGTAAATATTTAACTTAAGAAGCTTTCCCACGTGCTCTGGGAAATTATTTTATCGTGAGGCAGTTTATAATCGCGCAGGTGCAGACCTTGCCGGGAGTGTCCAAAAATACTGCACCACAAAATGCGGAGCAGGGGAAGACGCGGCAGCGCCGCATGGCACAGACCAAGACAGCAACCTCTGCCCGCGGGAGCGCGCTGGCTCAGGGCTGTACCCGCTCCCGCCTTGCCGCAGCGTCACTCCCGTGACAACACCTCTCCGTCCATCCGTCCGTCTGTCCATCCACCATTCTGCCAGCTCCTGCCTTTCCTCCAGCACCGCCGACTACTCGCCCCCAGTGAAGCCCCTGCCCAGCCCTGCCCTGTGGTGGTCTCAGCCTGCTGCACGACCGGCGTTCCACAAGGACCAAGATGCCACCGTGCCAGAGGGAGACCAAGGTCCCTCCTCAAACCCCCTCAAGGCTGCGGACTGGAAGTCAGCGTTAGAGCTGTTGGAAAACGATGGAGCTGGGTGAGGGACTGGTGCTATTCCTTCCCTGTCAGCTGCACTCCCTTCACAAGCAGGTGATTTTTGTGCCCACTCATCCCACGGACTCATCTGGGCTCAATGCACAAGCTGTTCCTTCTCCTTCATGCGTCACCAACAATAATACGGGCCCTGGTGTGCCCAATTAGCCTCTTAACGATGGCTGGGTAACTGTGCTGGCGGCAGCCCCTCCGCACTCGTGCGCGTGGTGGGGACACGGTGAGCCCGGCTCACGGCTCGCGGCAGAGGCCGGGGCTCCCTCCCGGCTGTGCTCCCCCAGCGGGGCCGGCGCTTCCACCGGGGAGCGAGGGATGCTGAAGGCAGGTGCGGGGCAGAGGAACCCCGTTTCCCTCCACCAAACAAGCTCATGCCGGGGGGAGTCAGGCGAAGCCGTGGGAAGCCTAAACCGTCATCTCACCTCCCTCCCCAGTGTTTACAGCTGCCACTTGTGAGTAGCAAACCTTCCCATTGAATTCTCCAAATCAAGTAATGCTAATTGGACAAAACTGTTAAGATCTGCGTGACAATCGCTGCATTAACTGCAATGTGCCTGAAACATTAAGTTTTATGCTGAAAAATACAGAATTGCACTGAGTGACTTAGGCAGTTCAAGGCTGCAGGAGGAAGATGTCTGTATCCCTAAGGAGAGTTTTTTGGTGTACCTCATGGTGCAATCTGGTGCATGCTAAAAGGAAAAAGAGACTCCAGACTCTTAGTCTTCAGGAGTGCTGTGGAGCGTCAGTAATAAGTCATCTTTGGCAGGCATATGTTAACAGCATCCAGGGAGGGGAGAACTTCATCAGAGCAGAGAAATCATTCCAGCCTGACTTTGGTACGACTCCAGCAAGTCGGAAATATCCATAAGGGCTTTGCTCCCATCCCTCCCCAGATCCATCCTGACCTTGTCTTGGGCAAGATATCCAGTTTACACTTTTCTGTACCACTGGTTTGTAATGTTTGTTTGGTTTTATACAGTGTTTTGCAATTTTAAAGGTTTGGACATGTATTTGCCCAGCAAAAGGCTGCCTCAGTTACAGCAATTACCTTCCCCACCCCGTTAGCGAAACCGGACCTCGTTACTGCCTGGATGCTGTGCTGCAAGTGGGCCACACACAGTATGTTTTTAACTAGGGCTGCACCTTTGAATGGATGGCAATCGCGCTTTGATTTCCTTTCTTTTCTTTTTAGTGCTTATTAACCAGCTAAACACCAAGGAAGAAAAACACCATGCACAAAGGGTAAAGGCATCTGGATGGAGGGGGCTTTGCAAATCACTTTGGAAGAAGCCAAAGCCATCATTAAATACCAGTCCAACAGATGGGGGGGACGCCGTGGCAGCAGTCGGGGAGGTGGCACAAGCAGGGTGATGAGCCCAGCAGCCCCGTCACCCGGCCTCGCACGACACCTCGCAGCCCAGGAGGCAGAAGCCTTGCCTGCCATAGCCAAACACCCAGCCAGCATCGGGATGTTGTGCTGATTTGGGGCTAACCCTGGGCTGCCAGCTGCCCCGTGTCATGAGCTGGGCACTCGGCCCAGGACCCTGGAGATGCGTGCACGGCCAGTGGCAAGGTGAAGGCAGGATGGGGGGGATACCAGCTACTGCACCAGGGGCATGGAGGGCATCAGCTCCACCGGGGGAGGCAACCCAGGCCACTCATCTGTCTCCAGCTGGGCACAGAGGGGTGGTCAGGCCAGGGGTCATGGGCGCAGGAGCCCACCAGCACCTGAGGACACCGGGCCCCCCACCTGGCTCTGAACAGTTCAGATGCAAAATGCACAGCCGGCCAGGCCCTGCCATGTTCACACGGCTCCAATTACAAAAGTTGTCAAAGTTAAAAAAAGAAAAGAATAAAAACCTCTGTAGGCAATTATGGTTGCCCAGCGGCTGTAATGAGGGCACACTGGCTGCATCTGCAGACTCTTCGCCGCAGTTCACTGCTAGGACGAGCGTTTGCTGTAACAGCCGGGGGACTCGCGACGGCGATCACATAAATCACAGAGAAGTGATCCGAGACTGCAGCGGATCAAAAGCATTGGCTGACAAAATCTTCGCTGAAATCAGACGTGTTTATTGGTTCAGTTCACCATGGTAATTAATTACCTAGCACGTATCTAATTAACCAGAGCTTTCATCTATCGTTCCCAGGGGCCAATGGTGAATGCCAGATTCTGCCCCTCCAACCGCTGCCTAAAATATCTTGCTGGGCAACATCTCACAGCCTGTCAGGACAGGCAGCAGGACCAGTATCTCCAGCCTTCTCCAGCTCCTGAAGCACAGGACGCTTGTGCGCATCTAACACAAATGGCCTCTGTTAAAGGCAAGACGAACCCGGGAAGCACCGAGGCAGAGGCCCAGCGGCCGCAGCCTGGCTGGGCGTCCCACAGAGCGGCCTCCACGCTGCCCCCTTGTCTGAGCCGCAGGCAGGGGCCGTGGGGGCTCCCCCAGGCCCCTCCAGCACCCCGAGGCACACCCCTTGACCCTCCGCGGGCTCCAAGGCCCGGGGGACAGCAGGCAGCCATGTGTGCCCCGTGGAGCAGTGCCAGGGCCCGTCATGCGTGGGGACGGTCACCAAGTGCTGCGGTGGCACCCACAGCTGACATCGGGCGCTCAGGCGTGGGGGCTGTGGCGCAGTCCCCAGTGTCTCAGGAGGGGTCCAAGAAATGGCCCCGCATGGGGCACAGCGGCACCGGAGGCTGAGGGAGCCGAGGGATGGGCTGTGCTGCGGACCGGCCAGGGAAGGGAAGCCACCAGCCCTCGGCCATCAGTGGGGCAGGCCGGCCGCTGGCACCCTGACCACAGATGGTCCTGAAGGGCTGCTGGGCTGAGACAGAGTGGGACGCGGGCAGTGAGAACAAAAATCATTGTCTGGAGACTGCTGAGAATAAAATCCACCTCTCCAGGCCACTCCAGGAGCCGTTCCTGAAGGGCAGTAGCCCATCACCATCCCCAGGCACCTCAGTGGTAGCCAGCAGCGCTGCCTTCTGGGCAGCTTGGCCCGTGAGAGAAACAGGTCCATTCCAAGTCACTTTTTTGTGTTAAGAGCCATGAGGGTGAAGATGGGGACTAGTGGGAATGGGCACATCCTTCTGTTGCCACTTACCTTTTGAGTGGTTTTTGCTTTAATCTCCTGAGCCGGCCGGGAAGGCCCATGTTGGTTCGAAGCGTAAAAGGCATCCCAGCCTCCGGCCACACCATGCGGCTGCCAGCCCTGGCACCGCCGGGGGCTGCCACAGCCACCCCTCCGCAGAGCCCGCCAGGTTCACTGCAGCACTGGCTCTTTCTGTGGGCACCTGAGACAAACGCAGGGTGGCTGCAAATTTGCACCAAAGGGGGCCGTGGAGAGGCAGGGTCTGAAGCCGTCGGCTGGGGCGGGAGCACCGTTTGGGTCCCCAGGGCCCAGGGGCACGCAGCCCAGGGGAGGAGTGCGGTGACCAACTCCGACAAACCCTTGGCACAAAGCCGTTGCCAGAGCTGGGCAGGCAAGCAACCAGCACGTGTGCCTGCCACGCGCCCTGGGCCACCCTGCCGGCCAGAGGGCAAGCAGGTCAGTGGCCCCAGCCCGCGCGAGCCACGGCAGATGGTGACACACCTGCAAAAACAGCCAATCTGGGGAGAACCGCGGCGCGGCCCCAGGAAGCTCTGGCACCCGATGGGGCAGAGGGGAGCGGGCAGGGGGGACCGGCCACTGTTGATCTTGGGAGCCGCACAAAGCCAGAGGGTATTTAACCCCCTGCAGAGCCCCTAAAACCTCTTCTGAGCTCCGAAACACAACAGCTGAGGAAACAGTGGGCTGTTTTCCTTACCTTTTCTGCAGAGTATCACTTTCGGCTGACTCTGGTAGAGCCGATATGACTGAAACAACAGGTTACGCCGGGTGAGTAACATGGGAGGGTTTGAATTTGTTTTAATAGGACAAGAAAAATGTTCTCTGGGTTTTGTTTAAGCCTTATTTATAAAAGTGACCTGTATTGTTACTCAGTTGCTTTCCATCTATTAAAGCACGTGGAAAGGAAGGCAAACTGGCCTCCCGCTGTCTGCAGAACCTGAATTTAATTTGTACTTGCACTGCTAGGCAGTTATTTGGGACAATATAAATATAAAATCCCGATTTGCTAAGAGCATAATAAGCTGTCACATACGAAATAGCACAGTACATTACCCACTAGGTATTTGTGGCAGAATTATATGAAAGAAAGATCTAAGGTTGCCATTGACAAAATTGATGATAAATATTGAGAAACATTTTTTGCCAAATAACCCAGACATAGTAACAGAGATGTCAAAGAGGTTACGTATGGACGTGAGGAGGAGGAGAGCTCGTGTGACAGCAGGGCTCTGACAGCAAGGCAGCCATCCTGGACACCACGCAGAGCTGGCTCGTCCCCGTCCCTCCCCTGACACGGGGCTGCGCGTGCCCCTCGCGCGGCTCCCGGGCCACCCCGCGCCCCGTCCTGCCCCGTCCCCACTCCCGCGGCACTGCCCGGTGCCCCTGACCCCTCTTCACCCTCCTGTCTCCCCACAGCAGTGGGCTCGTCCACGTCAAAAACCCACACCTGGACTCGATGGAGGAGGACGTTCTGTATCACTTGGACTTGGGAACAAAGACGCACAACCTGCCGGCAATGTTTGGGGACATAAAGGTAAACAGCAGGCGCAAAGATGAGGCAGCAGCCCCCAGCCCCAAAGGGCTCTCCAGCCCCTTGTCCCACAGCTCTGCCAGCCCACGCTGGGCCCCGCTGCTGCGGATGCTCCCGCCAGGAACGGGGTCCGGATGCTCAGCAAAGGGACTCAGTGACCCAGGGCAGCCCAGGCAGGGAGGTCGTCCGTCCTTGCTTCTGTCAGGCAGAAATTCCAATAGAAAATTATCCTTTTAAAAACTGTAATTCTGTAAAACCTGATTCTATACTGGCCCCTGTGTTGGAGGACAGACGGAGGAAACATTTGTCCAGAGCATCTGATCATCATCTACTGGAGACATGGGAAAGAGGATGTTGTATTTCTGGCTGAGAGCTGCTGCCAAAACCAGCCTGTCACGACTGCATCCTCTTCCATTTTGAACCGGAGCGTTTCCCAGTGGCACGGGGGAAGAGCCGCAGTGCCCCAGGGCCAGGGGGCTCGAGCAGCCCAGCCCAGCCCTGCCACGCACCGGCTCCCGCTCCCCCGCGCCGCTGGCAGCCGCATCAGCAGCGCTGCTCTTGTAGACACATGCTGGCCCCCTCCTACACTCAGGGAGCATTTTTTCCTTTAATATGTAAAATTTGTCCTTTTTCCTCCCTGACTTTATGGCCTCTGTGTCATGAGCAGTGCTCACTAATTGCAGTTGGCACTGTTGATAGAATAAATTAAATGACGAGCTACTCTAACATCTGGTTTTGCTTTGCTGTCAGTAGGAATACTAACAGCTTGAATTTGCTGAATGTATTACAGTGAAATTATTTTAGATTTTCTTGGCCTGGGACTGATACCTGAGTAAGTGCAGCTGTGCAGCTGTCTGGACTGAGCGTAGTCACAACCCTAAAAGGAGTAACAGCTTGGATTTAATGTTAACTCCTGTTTTTGAGACCCTTACTTGTTCTGATGTCCCTTGACTGCCTGCGAGGAAGCAGCATCCCGCTGCGCCCTCCGGGGAGACATGTCCGGTGCAGCCCTCTGCTCCACATTAAGACTGAATCTTGGTACCTATTCCGGCTAAAAAGTACCAACACATTTGTATTTTACGTGCAGTTTGTCTGCGTTGGTGGCAGCCCGAACAGGATGAGGGCATTTGCCCAGTTCATGCACAAGGAGCTGGGACTGGCGGGCGATGGGGAGGACCTGGCAGACATCTGCGCGGGGACGGACCGGTACGCCATGTACCGGGCTGGGCCGGTGCTCTCCATCAGCGTAAGTACCGCACCGCGCTGCGCCGCACGCGGTTCCCAGCCCGAGCACTCATGGCAGCCACGGGGCTGCTGCTGCCGGTGTGGTCCTGCCGCGGGGTCCCTGTCTGCCCCAGCGGGAGGGAGGGTGTCCGGCACGACCGCTCCATCCCACACCTACGCCTCCCACAACACCCACCAGCAGATTTTTTCCCTCTTTTCAATTTTCAGCCATTACCACCAGCACAACCTTTCAGCCACGGTAAAGCTTCTTCTGTCTGAATGATAATTCTTGGCACCCTACATGTTCAGTTTAAAAAGCATCGTATTAAAAATGAACATGCACGTATTTTGCTCAGCTCAGCAGTCTGGCAATTTGGGAAAGGAAGACCACTTCCCACCATGCATGAACTATGAAATATCGCAGGAAGTATTACATTGACACGAGCTCTAAAGTAAAAACCTTGCTTTATTATTAATTGTTCTTTAAGAGCAGCAGTATGTTTGGCCCTGCACAAAGGAAAAAGCAGATACAGGCTGTGCCGGTGAGTGCTCATTCCCCCAGGCTTGGTCCTGCCGTCGTTTCCTCAGGCACAAGACTGGTCTTAAATCTGACTCAGAGGAGACAGCGTCACTCACACCACAGAGCTCACGTTTGGTCCCACGGACAAAACCAAACCAAACCTGACCGATGGAAAAGCCTGAGGAAATCAATCTGATGGGATCCAAGGGGGAAAAACCCACAATTTCTGCTCCTCCCCGGTCTGGCAGCAGTGGGGACACAGCTAGAAGAAAAGCCACCGCTGAGCTCTGGGCCATGCATCAGTTCCGCGCCAACGCAGGAGCCATCGACCCCCGGGCTGGTCCCTGCGAGGGGATGCAGGGCAGAGCACGCAGCGAACCTCCCCCAAAACGCCTGATGCGGAGCAGCTGCCAACATCGCATTCTTGCAAGTTGCTTAGAAACACAAATGAACTCAAACATACCGGAGGCAGGAACACAGTTTCCTGCTTTGAATATTTACAACGAGAATAAATTTTTTAGGCATTGGCAAACAAGTCAGGTTGATGTTCCAGAATAACGCGCAAAATGTTTTCATATTTAAAACATGGTACAAGCCTAATAGACCATCAGTCTCACGGCCAAATGAAAAGAGACAAAGCAATAAGAAAACTGACTGCATATGTTAAATTAACTGTGCTTCTTTACATATGCTTCCTTCAGGTTTTTGAACACGATAGCAGAAACAAAAAAAACGTGAGGCATTTTTCATGGGGAAAAAATGAACCCCACACCATCAAATGCCTTTTGTTTTCAAAGGTGAAGCTGAGGAAAGGACGGCAGTTGAGCGATGGAGCAGAAAACTGAGACGGTGACGCGAGGGAGCGCTGGGAGGAAGCAGAGGCAGCCTCGACAGCCCGAGATCGGCAAAAGACCTGCCGGCCCAGAGGAGCGGCAGCGGAGACGGGGCAGCGGCACCAGGTGCCGTGGCAGGGGACGGGGAGGGGGCCGGGGCCGGCGGAGGGGAGAGCCTGCAGGCAGCCAGGCAGGGCTGGGACAGAGGGACAGCAGGGTGTGCCATGCGAGCCAGCAAGCCGGACAGGTGGCCTGCAAGATGCAAGGTTTCACGCGGCATGCGGCAAATGCCTGACCCCAAAACCAGTCCTCACTGAGGGGCACGAACCCATCTGTCGTCCTTCGCGCCCAGCGACACGGGAGGAGGTGCACCGGTGTGGGGCAAGGATGGGCTGGGGGTGCCCAGAGAAGTGGAGACTTGGGTTGTCCTCACTGACACTCACCACTCCAAGAGTACGAGCAGGACGTGACAGAGGATGGAAGTCAGCACGTGGCCTGAGGACGGGCAACACCAGGGGAAGGTCTTGGAGCATTCGGCTGTCGGGATGCACTTGTGGAGAGACCTTTCTTGAAGGAGACGCACCATCTGCACACCCGATGTACTGGTCCACAGGGATGAACACCAGCTCTATTGACGAGAGCCCTGAAAGCACCAAGCGGAGAAGAGGATTAGGGGCTCTTCCTGGACAGGCTACAAAGACCCTGAGACGTCTCTGCCCCCTCAAAAATCACTGTTGGCCTCATCAGTGGAAAGAGGCCACAGCGTAACCCTGAGCCCACTGCAGTCGTGTACCTGTCACCTGCCGCAGCATCAATGACGTTTTTCTGTTCTCTCCTCCCAACAGCACGGGATGGGAATCCCTTCCATTTCCATCATGCTTCACGAACTGATCAAACTGCTGCACCACGCAAAATGCCGAGACGTTACCATTATACGCATCGGTACTTCTGGAGGCTTAGGTAAGCTATCCATGGTCTTTCTACTGAGCAAAAAAACTATTAATAAAAAAAGTTCTCAGCAATAGGTCATGTAATTACGAACCTTAGCATTTTGTCAGGTCCCCAAATATCAAACAGCATGTTTTGGTTTGGGTTAAAACCCAGCAAACTTCTAGCAACTGGTTTATCAGAGTGCACGTTTTCATAAGGAACAAAGGCCTTGAATTCACAACAATTGGGTATCACTTGTCAAACAGAAAACACTGGACGGGAAGTCACTCTCATGCTTTGAGATCCTCCCGGCTGTCCCAGTGCCCATAGTCCTCCGTGCTGGTGGGACCTGTGGCCGGGGCAGCGGTGCTGCTCATGCCTGCACAAGCTGGTGGTGGGGCATGATCTCTGCAAGACAGAAGCAATTAAAACTCTGTCACTCAGCACATTCCCACAGTCACTCATCGCGTGCTGATTCTGTACATTTTACTTGTACGTCTGTGCTGCTGCCTGAATTTAAATTATTCTCTCACATCTGTTTTACTCACTAAAAAGAACAACCTCACAGTCACACATACATCTATAGAGATCTTCCTGTCATGCTGAAGTTTTGCAGCAGGTCACAAGTTTTATGAGCTTTGGCTTAGCCTCAGCCTTCATTTTCACAGGGATCGAGGCCGGGTCTGTTGTGATCACGGACACGGCGGTGGACTCCTCCTTCAAGCCACGGTTCGAGCAGGTGGTGCTGGATGACGTGGTGGTTCGGAGCACTGAGCTGGACAAGGACCTCACGGAGGAACTACTTGCGTGCAGCAAGGAGATCCCTGACTTTCCCACCCTCATTGGCCACACCATGTGCACCTACGACTTCTATGAAGGTAAAACGATCTTTGACTGTCCTTCCTCCCCTCAAACATAACGCCGAGTCTTTACATTCTTACGTAGACAAAACTACCCAGGCTAGCAAACCTAAGGGCTGCAGGAGCAGACCCACCTGCTACGTTAGAGACTGTCCAAGGTCAGAGCAGGGTACCTTCAGAACACGCAGTGCCCATTCCAGCACTTTGCCGGGGCGAGGCCTCCTCTGCCAATTGGTCTCTTCTGCAGCTGACAGTTAAATTTTGTCATGTCACCTGCAAGGCCAGCGCTGCTGTAGCTGATGGTGGATCAAGAGTGAAGATCCACCCAGCAGCGGGTGCTCCCTGGGACAACGCAGGTGCCGGGGGACCTCTGCTGCCTCCCAGCCCAGCCGTTACACAGGAGCCACGTGCGGTCACAGAACCTTCGAAAGCGGGAGGCCAGTGGCCCGACCCTGGCAGAGAAAACACCTCCTTGGCCACAGCCCTGCAGCAAGCCCAGCGGGTGGGTTACGCTGAGTTGTTTCCTACAACAAGATTGTAACTTCAGAACTACCAAACACTAGAAAAATGCCAGGAAGCGTGTGACATTTATGTAAACAAACTTGGGTTACTCTGGAACCGTTTCCTTTGCAAAATTAAAGGCTGATTGCAGAGTAGATCAAATGTAATAAATGAAGAATTAATAATCTGAGGACTATTTATAAACCTTTGGATCTGCTTGCAAACGCGACCATCTGTGTATTGCTGAAGGCCATGTTTTATTTAAACAAAAAGCCACTTGAGAGGATTAACAGTAGGAACAGCAATAAACCAAAGCGCTGTGCCCAGGTCAGCACAGCCGCAGGTATACGTTCTGCTCGCACATGGCGTGCGAGAGCAGTGGTGGCATCGGGCACGGGTCCGCTCGGTGGACCCAGGAGTGGCTGCAGCACAGCCAACACCACCCCCGGAGCTAGAGGAGAAGGTCGGGATGGGTGCCTGTGCCTGGCTGCACAGAGCACGGCCTTGGGTCCCAGGGCGGGAGTAGGAGGGAGCAGCAGCGCCGGTGGCAGTGCCGCGGAACCCAGCTCCATGGACGGTGCCAGCGCCACCCGAGCTGGGAGCAGCTCCAGCTGTCTGCCACCCATGGCAGCCCCTTAAGAAAAATCAAACCTGAATTAAAGGGGTTTTTCCTCTCCCCAATTTTCCCATTCTGCGCAGCTTGCTATGCCCCTCTTCCACAGTAATGTGGCATGTTTTTGATTTAACCTGGCAGACCTTCGCAGGTGACGTACGCCATGGACCTCAGAGGAGCTGCGATGTCTCGAGTGCAATACACCCCCTGCACGTAACTCATCGGCCTCCTTCTCCTTTTTACAAGTGTTAAAACCTGCATAATTTTCTCCTCTATACACGGACATAGCGCACTGGGTTTAAACACTAAGGTTAATATGAATTAAGTAACTATTCAAGGGAAAACTTAATTGGCTTTGGACAAAATGTAGGCACTGCTGGACTTGCCATTTGAAACTACACCCTGTTCACCGTGACTGCAAGCCCTCGCAGGGCCAGCAGTGACGCTTCTCTGCTTCCTTTCAAGGTCAGGGGAGATTAGACGGAGCGTTGTGCTCTTTTTCCAGTGAAAAAAAGTTAGAGTATTTAAAAAGAGCTTATGACGCCGGCGTAAGGAACATTGAAATGGAGTCCACGGCGTTCGCTGCCCTGTGCGGGCTGTGCGGCCTGAAAGGTGAGTCCTCCCACACCCCTGCGCTCAACCCCACCCGAGGGTTTGCTTTGGTGTGAGACTCAGACAACCTGAAGCATTCCTAATGATTTTCCCTAGAAAAGTACACTAAAACAAAGTTTGTGGCTCAATAAAAACCAAGTTTGCTTTAAAAGGCCTGAGTGCATGTTGGACAAAACAAAACTTAATCGCCCCTCATCCCTCTCGTCCCTCATCAGCCTTATCCCAAGTCCTGGCCGTTAGGCTGCAGCTGCCTTGCCCCCTTTTGCTGGAAAAGCAGCGGGGCGAGCGGCGCTTTGGCCCCCACAGTCCCCGGGGAGGGCAGCGGGAGCAGGGCGCCCTCCCTCCCCACACGGCAGCGTTTTAAGGCGGCGGGTGCCTGTGTCACGCGCAAGGTAACTGGCGCTCTCGCCCTCCTGCAGCTGCCGTCGTCTGCGTGACGCTCCTGGACCGGCTGGAGGGGGACCAGATCCGTGTGCCCCGTGAGGTGCTGGGGGAGTACCAGCAGCGGCCCCAGCGCCTGATCGCCGCCTTCATCCGGAAGCGCCTGGGGATGAAGCGAAACGCGCTTCTCTCCACCCACTGATGGGCGATGAAGCACGAGCAACGGGGTGCTGGGTGCCAGCCGGCGCGGAGCGGGTCTGCAGGACCTGCCGTGCCGGCCCGGCACACCGCCTGCTCATGCTGGCACACCGCAGCCCCCGCTCCTGGGAAATGGGAAAGGCAGAGTGGGCCATGATGCACTCCCGCGGGCCAGTGCCCTCCACAGGTAGCCGGATCCAGCGAACACAGCCGTGCAGGAGCTGTGGATCCCCAATACGGGTTGAACTGCACCAACACACCTGCACACCCACGGAGAGCTCCAGCCAAAATTTGCACATAAATCAGGACTATGTCACCGAACAGCACGCTCCTCGCTCTCGTCTTTGCTGGTCGCAAAGGACTGAACCGTTAGGGTGGCTCCTGTCCACAGCGATCCTCTAGGAAGGAGATCCCTTTGCATTTGGCATAAAGCCAAAACCTAAGTAAATGACATGCAAAATTAATCCACATTTGTGACTATTATTGTTACTCATTGCTGTTACGAAGGTTGTTCAGCTCTCATTCATACAATATCTAAAGATCCGTCAAAAACTGGGGCTCCCCAGCATGTGTGAACACAAGGGGTCAGTGTGCGGGACCCCACCTTGCAGCTTCGCCCCCAGCACACACAGGGACCCCCGAGAGGGAAGGGGATGGGGAGCACACCTTACCGGTACAGCCTTGACCCGACTCCAGGTAACCCCTAGGGACTGCACCTTTCACAGTCGTCTGCTAATCGACACCCACCAGCAATCCAGAAAATCACCGTCAAGTGTCTCCACAAGCTGTCGGAGACTGAACCGTGCCTGGGTTGAGTGGAGGGGTTTGTTGAGTGGAGGGTCACCTACAGCCTGAAGAATTTCACACTGAAATCCCTTCCAGTTCTTAAGGTTCCAAGCTTGCTTCCAAATGAATTTTGTCACCTTTGGAACAATAACTTAAAGGATTTAAAAGTTCTTTTAAAAAAAATTTTAACATCTCAAAAAACATGGGAGAGGATCTTAAGATATTAACAATATTAAGATCACAAAACATGTGAGCCTAAAGATAGTTACAGAGATGGCGAGGGCCACCCCCGAGGCACTCGTTCTCCAGTCAACGCGTTAAAATCTGCTTCACCAGCAACCTCAGGGCCCTTCTAGCCCCAGAAATATTTCTACACTCACTTGGGTACAGCTCGATTTGCCTCCCAAATGTGGGGGCTTCTCTTGGTGTCCCTCCTGTCCCCTGCTGCCCATTGTCCCACCGCCTCCTCCCACCCGCAGAGGTCTGTTTCTGGGGCGCGGGGCCGGCGGTGGAGCGGGGCCGTGCAGGTGCTGGGACCCCACTTCCACGGTCCCCCCGAGCCACTCCAACTTACCAGCACTTTGATCTGGGATACATTGTGTGCTGCCATGAAAAAGCAAACTCTACTTTTTACAAGAAAAGGAGATTGGTTCCTAGTTTCCATTCCCAGATGGCAGTTTTTAGGCTCAGATATTAATCTGTTGGGGAAGGAATCCCAGGACAGGAGCCAGCGTCCTCCCAGAACGGACACAAATCACTGCAGCCACCTACCATGCCATCTAACCTGCCATTCACACTCCCTTCTGCTAAGTCCAAAGTCCGCTTAAGAAACTTCTATACTAATAGCACCACGTACCTTCAGTTCTTTGTGAAAATCATTTAAAACCACCCTAGAAAAAGGAATACGATACTTGAAGATTTAGCCTAATTTCATAGGTGAGGTTTGCTCTGCTGTAGCTTACAGAAACACAGTCCTGGTCTTAACCTTGCAGGAGATCGTGAACTCTCTGTTTCCTAGAGCATTGCCCAGGGAACAGACCCTTGTTTTCCTTATTTTGCTTTTAGCTTAATGATTATGTTGTTAAATGGTTTTCCTGCTGCACGTTCTACGTTTGACACTCTTTACGGGTTTCGGATGAGTCAGTAGTTTAGAGAGCTCCGAACGCGTGTCCCTGGTGAGCTCCTTTTCAAAAGATCGACCATTAGAGCAAAGCCCCCTCTATTCTCAGAGGGGTCAGAACCGGCATTGCAATCACTTACGTTTTTCTTTTTCTATAAATACACACATAAATGTGCATGTAACCGTATATGCACATAAGTTGGCACAAACTTCAATTGTTTTGCAACAGCTGGATACCGCACTAACTGATCTTGCGCCAGTTGGATACTTGACTTTCAGGCACTATTTAACATTTAAGCCACTTTTCTGACTACCAAAATTCACAGGTAAGTAGCGTATCTTGAACCCAAATAACTTAATTTTCATTAAGAGGCTTTTCCCAGGCTTTAAAAAATCAAAGTGTTAGTCAGACTGTGCACACTTCATACGTGGGCATAAAGGATACCGAGTCAGAAACAGCAAAGTGGGGATGCAAGAGGTGCTGGCTGAGATGTCTATTTTCCATTAACATCTTCTAAATTACTATTTTTATGTGCAAGTAATTTCATACACCTTTGTATAAAAATAACTTGCAAAATTTCATTTTTAAAGAAAGTGTAAAAAGCATTTATCGTGTAAACCAATGTCCTTATAAGCATCTCCATTTCCTGAAGGTTTTGATCATCTCTTGTGAAAGTCCCTCTAAAAATCCTCGTCCTGGCCTCACCGTGTCAACAAGCCCCGGTTCCCGGTTGCAGCGAGCTGGCACAGGTGTAAGCGTGCTTGTATGCAGTCTGTCCCCTGAGAAACAAAAGATGTGAAGAAAGACACTGCCTAAAAATCAGCATCTTTTATTTTAAAAGCAACTGACTGCTTCATTTAAAAGTTCTTTTTTCATAAATGTCTTGATACGTATAAAAGATGAAGAGAGAACTATAATCTGCAAAGATTTTGCACCACCGAAATTATCTTGTAGATCTGCTTTTAAAGGCAAGAAAAAAAATAAAATCAGCTGCCTTAAGTTTGGGATCTTCCATTTCTGGGGAAGTGGTCTAGAAGCCAACCTGCTCTCCAAAAGAGAAGAAAAGCAATGCTGCTCTCCCTGCGGGAACATCCAACAAGTTGTGAAGCTGGCCAAGTCTATCTGAAAAACATTGAGTTACCCCAAAGGAGATACCAAAATAAAATGCACAAATATACACAGAACTGTAATTTTAGCACAAACGTGCAAAAGCTAAATCCAGAAGACAGCCAGCTCCCACGGCTTTTGGGCAGTCTCTGTAGCATTCCTCCCCCCGTTAAAATACTGTAGCTTCAACGCTCGGATCATGTCGCTCCTGTTCCTAAACGTCTCCCGCACCAGCCCTTCCCGGACCCTCAGGCACCCTTCGTAGCGTCCCCGTCCGTTCTGACGTTGCACCCTCAAACGCCCGGGCCAGAGCACTCCCCCTCCCAGGCGCTCAGAGGCTCCCGCTCAGACCAGCCTCGCGCTACGAGGTTCTGCCAACGTCAGCGTCAGTTTGAGGTGAGAACACTGAACGTTGCTTCTCTCTGATGGCAAAACACGTGGTGCAGCCGCTGAACGCACGCGAGCAGAGTGCCCGCGGTCGGTGCCGGCCAAGTCCGGGGCACGGAGCAACAGCAGCAAAACCTCTCGGCGTCCGCTGGACCTGCAGCCTGGGCTCGGCGGGCACAGACGGATGGGACCCCCACCGCCCTCGTGCTCAGGGTCTTGCTCCGGCAGGGAGGAATTCCTGTCTGTTTCACAAGGCATTGTAGGTATGGCATCCGTTAACTCCTATAAGCCATTACAGCGTTATGCTAACGAAGCTCCCATAATTATCTAGATACACAGGTATGGATGTTCAGATCTTTCTGATACTCATCATCCTTAGAAATTTTTGGTCAAACTGCTAATTGTAACTTGCATTTTATACTCATCTTACGTAAGGCTTGGAAACATAATCAGTTACAAAATGAAATGGCATCAATTTCCTTTTCATTTAATAGAATCATATTCAGTAGTTTCAGCTCCAAAATAAAAATCTCAGATCTGAAATGTTATTTTTAATTTATACTGAAAGATTAATCTGCAATATGAAATTGCATGACTGGATTGCAGTAAACATGACGCAGTAAATTGGTTTCTAAATATAGACAAAGGTTAAGTTTCTTCTTATAGTAATCAAGGAATAACAGAAACATTCACGATAATGAAGATTTTATAACTAAAACAATCAAATTCTCAAGCAACCTGTGGGACGTATTCATGTATCGGAACACAATCCAAAGCGACTGTTCTGCAAAGCCATTTTGGATTTGTGCTGCCCATTAGAAAACAGAGCTCCCAGGCAGATGCCACGCATCAGACGGGGCTGTGGCGCCTGTAGGAGACTGCCCGGCACAGGCGGCCTCTCCCAGCGACCGGGACACGCGGAATGACACCACAGCAGCCGACACCCACCGAACCCCTCGAACCCTCACCAAGGCAGGCGTAAAACGGCGTCGCACTGCGTGAGGAAGGCACGACCGCTGTTGGAATGACCGCTGAGAACTAAGCAGTTCTATGGCACAGCCTAAGGGAAGTTTATTTAAAGTTTCCACATTCCAGACAATACCCCCGTAGCGTCTCTCCTCCTGACGCGAGAGGCGCTCTACATTTTAAAAGCCGTAGATTCCATATCTCTTCTCGGAACCTTCAGTGGAGGAATTTTTGGTAAAATCTCTTTTGCATAAAGCGTTTTATGAAGTCCAGCTTCTCGAAGAGCTAGCTCAACACGAAGTCTAGGGTCAGAAATGATCTGTTAAAATAAATGACGGCAATGATAAATGGAAATAAAACAATACTTTCCTCACATAAGCAGTGTGTCTTACATGTTACCTGTGGATGTATATATTTTAACAGTTTTGAAAGACAGTCAGAAAATTACGGTCATAAAATAAAGCCTTCAAAAGCAGACGAACTCTACAGTGAAAACGCCTCATCTCACTGCACACATCTTGATATTACCCTTTTTAATATTAATGATCACAAACTATTCCAACAAAGAGCCCTGGCTGTCGCTCCTCAGCAAAACTCAAGGGGCAGATGAGAAACCGAGTGACTGAATTCAGCCTGCTCGCTGAAGAGCTGGACGTCGCTGACGTTCCCCATCAATACAGCCCTGCTCTCGGCACCAGGCTTTTAATCCCCTCCTGTTTGTTTCTACGGAATCCGACTGCTTCAAACGCGTTTATGATTTTCCCCCAGCTACGCAGTCTCACAGAGGCTACACGGCAGTACCACTTCCATTTTAACACACGTAACAACAATGAATGCCCAGGGAAATTACTTCTAAAATTGGTCCAAAGGTTATTTGACAAAATTTGTAAGCCTCTTTCAAATCCTTTTTCCGTGGGCCGCAGCGGGGGAGTACAAGCGAGAGACACGTTGCCTTCAGTCTATCATCGCCTGCCACAGTGCCCAGAGCTGCCGGGCAGACCAGCGCCATCCGCACCCGCGCCGGCTCGGGGACGGAGCACGCCAATATGCTCAGCAGGAATCGCTACTGCAGCCCGAGCTGTGCTGGACCTGGCTGCAGCCCAAACGGGAAGAATATTCTGAGAATTCAGGTGTCAATCCCAAATACACATGTCCAGGGCATTTTTAAGATAAGGCTTTTCAGAACCTCATACACTGGTCAGGTTTGGGTAAATTTTAATAGCCAAACAGAAACTACATCTCTTGTATCACGTCTCCTTTACCAAACTGGGAAGCTTTAGAAATGTCTTAAAACGGGAGGTGCTGGACAAGCTTAGTTATAGACATTGTCAAATTTCAGCTTAGTGCCGAGAGAAAGCTTTTATGCCATAGAATTATATCACAGCACTTCTCTTTCTGTAAACATAATTTTCAAATTCCAGAGTGGGAATAATTTCAAACGCATGGACTGAGCAGATGGAGAACAGTAAGGGAATCAAAAAATCCTCCCCTACGTCGCTTAATTCCATTTGAAATTGAGCTCGCACCATCCCCAGCGATCCCAGTGACCTGAAAACAGGAGCGTAGTTACTTCAGTTCCCTGCTTCGTTTACACCTCACTGGTTTCCTCTCCTCTAGCCCTTGCATATCACATCCCAACTAATCTTCAGTCCAGCAATAGCGTAAAGATAGTCAAGATACTAATTTTCAGCTTATGAAGAGTTTTGGTCCTGTGCACAATCTTCCAAGAAACAAGAACGCCCCATAGTTGAGTTACCTGCGACAAAGCTCTTCGGAATACAGCCAGGAGAATGTTTATGCTGAGTCAATTCACTTGAGATATTTAGCCCAACACAAACTGGAGCAGGTGAAAAGGAGGCACTCGTTTAAATAAAGGCATAAAGATGTGGAAGGGGTGAGTTTTTAAATGGAAAAGCAGCAAACAGGTCAGTCAAAATGCCCAGCAAACGCAGGAACAGCCCAACGGCCCATTTACGCCCATATCCTCGCTCAGCGGCAGCAGCGGGAGATGCCGCTCAGGGAGCGCCCAGCGGGACGGAACGGACCTCTGTGCTCCAGCTCTCGCGCTGCTCCAGCGCCTGCGTTGGGTCAGACATTTCCCCACCTATTACTCCTAATGTTTTTATTTTTACACGCATTATATTCTATATTCTACTGTTAACATTGCTATTTAGGCTATATTATTGATGCTATCATATATGGCTGTCGAGATACACATGCATGCGCTGACCTATGCGGTATGAGTGCAGACGCCTACCTGCTGCTCGCTGTACGTATGCAACTTAAACAGCGGCTTCTGAAGATCAAACTCCTTGTTGGTGCCAATGCCCACCCGAGCTCTAGATGCCGCCGTATCAGCCACTACTCTAGCTGGGTCTAGTTTTGCAACCACGGCGACCTAAAACACACGATATGAAAATAACAATTACTCTTATCTGCATACACCTAAGGTGAGAAAAGGTTGCTTTCAATAACCCACGTCCTTTGAGAACTTGATCGTTTACCTGGTTTAAAAATTTCAAAAGTTGTCTTAAACCACCTTGTATCCGTGCATAAAAGTTGTAAAGCTTAAAACTTGAATCCAGAGTAAAACCACTCTGACAGAGAATAATAGTTGGGGAGATTTTTTTCATGTTTCCCAATGGAGACAATTTAATTGTCTGGACGCAATACAGCACCGTGCACGCCCAGAACTGCTGTGAAGCGGAGAATCGCCTGCCGCGTGGGCAGCTTAACACCGAATAACCTGCATAGTGTGAGTGCCGATTGTCACTCCTCGAAAACCTGAACTTGAAACTTGACGGCATTTCTGTGAAGGGGGAGCTTATGTTGCTGCCTCATCACAGTCCTGGTAGGAAATAAGCTCAAGGCTACCAGAAACCAGCTCTTCCCGAATACCCGCGCTCCAATCTGTGCGCGGTGACCCGGCTGCAGTCCCGCTGCACAGGAGACCTCAGCTCCGCAGGGATGCTATGAGAGAAACCACCGCATCCCCCGCTTTGACACTCAAAACCAGTAACCAAAAGCAACCCGCAGACTCATAATTTAGCAATACCCACACTCCTGGAAGTCCAAACTTTCTTCTTTTTCTTCTGACGGAAACATGTGTTCAGAGCAGTAGTTCACAGTTTTTACCGAGTCATGGACAATCTCATTGAGTGATATGCCACAAATAACGTAATTCTTTGGGTTTTTTCCTTAATTGTGTCTGTTTTAACTGTTTCATTTCCTGTGGCTCCATCAGTATCACAGTATATTGTGCAAGAGTCGAGTTCGGGGTCTACAGATTTAAGATCCTTTTTTCATTGCTTATTTTCTTTGGGTTAAAATATTCAGATATAGGCTAATACTACCTTGGAAAATACAGAAAGATGCACGAGCGAAATATAATAAGAGTCAGGACACCATCTGAATGGTTAAAACCAGAAAAAATATTTTAAATTGTGTATGATAATTTTTTTTCCCATCTCTTTAATAAAATATCATCTTTGTATTTACAGGCTGTCAAAATATACAGACTGGATGGCTTTACTGAAGATCTGATTTTTTCCAGATACAACCAAGGGGCATATTTTACGAAGCAGTACTTTGTCAGTGTGAGACACAGAGAATAACCGTTGGTTAGAAACAGGTAATGCAGCAGGAACTCTACCGGCCCAGCCAAAGGCCATTCTAGAGCACTTCGTACTTTGGTCAGCCAGAAGAGATCAACAGATCCTGACTCAACCAGCCTCTTGCAGAATCTGACGCAACAGACAATGCAATTCAACCAGGAACTTACAAAAGACATCACAGAGTTAATATTAAAAATGCATCGACAACCTAAAATAACACCATTAATACTGCAGAATATTTAATTGAATCAGATTATTAAAAATAAAGTACTATTGACTGGAAATAAGCCCGAGTTCAACACTGAAAATATGACTGAAGTAACAGACCGATGATCCCTTAGGTTTACTTACTCCTGTTATGCTCAGCCCTCCCTGCAGAGGATGGCCTGGAGTATTTGAACTCTGCTATATTTTTCTTCCTTCTTGACTTTGTACACCCAAATACTGGAGTGAAAGCACTTATAAGGCCACAAACAGTCCACGAGGGACCGAGGAGGAATTTCCCTGGCATGCACACCCTACTGGGATGGTTAATCCTGGAGCCAAAGGACGTGCTGAAGGTGAGGTCAAGGCTGCGTCAAATACCGGATCTTTAACCATGGGCAGTCCTGGGGAGAAAGCTGCTGCATTAGTGCTCTTTAAATTATCCAAAATCAAAAGGGTTTGAAGATGCACCTTTTCTCCCTCCCTTATTTTCCTTTGGCTGCACAGTTAGGCTGCAGTCCCTGGAGTGTAAAGGATGTGAACTCCAGATTTTTCCTTTTAATCTTTGGAGGAAAAAAACAAGGGGATTAGATATAAAAATATAAAATGAAAGTGGAATTACTTCTTCAAAAGTCAGCAGTAGGAAAAAAAAAAAACAAACGAACAAAAACCAAACACTACATTTACTATGACAATCATTAGAAAGCATTTTCTGGGACGTCCTTTTTAAAATGACATGCAAAAGTTTAACAAAGAGTTAAATCTCTCTCCGAAGAAAATTCACCCAAGGTCTGTAAGTTAAATTACATAAATCTTGCCTAAGACTCAAGGCAGACCCTAAGATTATATAAAAAATAAACACAAAAAAAACCCAAAACCCAAAGAAAAAGAGAAATCACATCCAACCCAGAAAAAATAGTATCTATTTTCAGATATCAACAGCTTCTACAGTGCAATTTAACATCATAATGTTCCTGTTGTCGGAGTTACAAAGCACACAGGATTTATAACATGACAGAATTACTGTTAGAGTCAGACCAAAAGTGTTTTAACTTTGCCATTTATTTGCTTTTTATAGATTGTTCTTTTTATCTGTCGCGTAATATGACAGCGTGTGTTGGTACCATTGCTGCGTATGAAACTGCCGTACACAGGGAACAAAACCCACCTGTTGTCGGAGCGCTTCAAGGCATTTCTCCTTCTCCTCTTCTTCACGTGCTTCTTGTAGGGCCTGTTCCTTTTTCTCCAGCACCCGTTTTTCTAGCAATGCTTGTCTAAACTTTACCCTGCAAAACCGCACACACACAAATGGAAAAAACATCAGTCAGGTGTAATTTTAAATTTCTGTTATGATATTTCAGTTCAAAACCTAGTCTGACGTTTTCTATATCCACCGAATAATAATAATACAGTGGTTCACCAAAACACCCGAAAAATGCAAAAAATACTTTTTTCGTTCGATTGTGTTATTTTTGTTGGACTTTTTTGGGTCATGGTTTTTGGAGAAGAGAGGTTTGTGGAGTTTATTTTTGTATTTGTTTTTGGCTTTTCTTTTGTTTTTGGTTTTTTTAAACAACTTGGCTAACCTTTCAGATTTCGTTTCTAGAATGCAGATTTTCTCTAGCATGCTTTACATAGCCCTGCTACTCTTTTTCTCCCTATTTTCTTTGCCAAGAAGAAATGTTCTCCAACATCTGTGTATGGCAGAACTCTTTCCTGTAACTCTTTCCATGAAAAGAAACACATCGCTCTCAATCTTGTTACTGGAAGAAGCAAGAAAACTTGAGAATTACAGCCTTCTTCAAGAAAAAACTAGAGATTAGCCCAAATAATCCTGAAAATTTACCTACGGCATTATTTTTGCGGGTCAGCTTCTAGCAACGGTTTTTCACAGCCCTGACAGCACTACCCTGACTGTATTTCCTGATCACCCCCCGTCCACTGCCAAACTCCGTTTGTTAGGAAGCCGTGGGGTGTCCTCCAGTGTGTCACTTCCAGTCCTTAGATAGGAGTTGCCATTGCCATGCTTTGCAGTCAGAGAATTATCCTTCTTTTGCCCTTCTGATTTTAACTTGCCTTCAGAGAAATGGAGAAGAAAGAGCTGCTTCAGCTACAATAAAGCATGTATTTTTATTTTCTTACTCTTGAAATTTCAGTAAGCTCAAAGGAGTATATTACTTGTGCTACAAACTGCAAAAATCAGAACTAAATGTACAGTTATGCTGGTCGCTAGAAAAGACTGTTGCATCAATAACCCCATAACAATTAACAGCACAACCAAATTCATCCCAGGAGAGTGGCCCAACGCTGCCTGAGGTTCCCCCAGGGAGGCTTTCGGCTTCTTGCTGTAGCCATTGTACTTTAGGCAGGTGAACGCTGACAGCAGTCATCTTCAGAGGTAATTTTGTTGCAGGGAGAAAGCCTCACCTGATTTTTACGTGAAGAAAATGTAATTAAAAGCAGATGTTCATATTTTTCTGAAAAAAAGTGACAGAAGTTATATTATATTGAAAACCTTTCACTCTGCTTGTGCTGACTGCTGTGGCGCATGTCCTAACACACTCCAGGTTATCAAACAGGAGATCCCGCACCCCAGGAACTTGTGCAGTAACCAAGAAGGAAAACTGAGGGGCGCTTCCCCCAGCCCCTTTTCAAATCCCTCGGCTCTACTGCAGCAGTCTTCCTGCCCACAAAAACGCGTTAGGACATTTCCGTACCCGGTTAGAAGAGGCATAAGAGATGGAAGTGACCGCCAGAGTCACCGACGGGCAGCGCAGGGACCCGGCGTCTGGATGCAGCGTTTGCTGCTCCTAAGAGGCAGGTTCGTGTTTTCATGACTGCGTTATCCCAAGGAGATGGGGAGACCAAGGCCAGTACTAACAAAGATTAAGTTCCGTTGTCAGAGGGCAATGGCGGAGCTATGAAACCTACACCCAGGGCAGGCAGAGAACCCTGTAAATACATATTCAACCGTACATTGTGTTCCTCATTTAGAACATTCTTCCAATACCTTTTATACTTAGCTTTAAATGTGTACTTGAGCTTTGATTTTACAGTGTCCGCATCCAAATAAAGTTGTTAATTCTCTTTCACTCTATTATACTTAGCAATATTTTAGCTACTATTTCTTCAAAGTAAACTCAATTTTATAGAAAAGCTTAAAATTAAAATGCCTTAATACACAATTTTACTTTAAGTACCACGGTAAGTAACAATTTTAATAAATCACCAGCTGAAAAATGAGCTTAGCTGATTAGTTTCAGTGAAGCTACCTTTTTGAAGTATTGTGGGTATGCACTTATGTAATTTTTGATAAGCATAATTTCATTAAAACTCTGCTTTCAGAAGCTGTCTCATAAATATTCAATAGGAAAAAATGCACTACTATGTTTACCATGAAAGCTCTAACAGAACTTTAAAAAATTGGGTTATAATGGAGCTAGGTTTTTTGCCCTATATCAAAACCTATCCTGTCGACTGTTGTCAGCTGAATACACCTCATGTAACCAGGAGAAAGCAGTACGCAGGGGCTCAGGTCTGCTCGCGCTTCCAGCCGGGACAGGCTGCGTCAACGCGCACAGTCGCCCAGGCACGAGGCAGCTGGCAGAGAAAGTGTTTTACACACTAATTTGTCAGATAAAATTCTTGCACAGAGCAACGCTTTCTCCCGGCCCTGCCCTGTGCGTTCGGGGCCCGGCGCGGCAGCAGCTGCAGGTGCGGGGATAAAACGCTCACAACGGCTCCCACCCGCTGCCTCCCCGGACAACAGGGCCGGGCAACCTATCCCTCACAGCCAGCGCGTGGAAATGTTTGCACAACTTCATGCCGATTTAATTCTCATTAATTTGCAACATTGATACAAAATGTGTTGCTGGGGGTGGGATGGGGGAACATTCTTTATAAGGTGTCGCGTCTATTCAATCCATTCCATCCCTAAAGGCCCCGGTGCAGGACCTGGCCGACATTCCCTGCATAGGTTAAAAAAGGAAGTGCGCTGTGAGCAACAGACAAACATCCCCCTTTTGGACGCTCATTCCTGAAGCACAGTAAGACTGAAGTGCAGTCTGTAGTTCTTGAATACCACATTGAAAGAGAGCTTATGATTCCGTGTCCTGAAGACACAGGCATGTAGACCTAACTTAAGACACTGGGAACAGCTGAACGCGTGACCCTACATCCACCTAAAGGACGGGATGCCGCAGATGTACGTCCATGCCGCACCTCGACTCTCGGTGGGACACATGCAAATGTCTCTTGCCAGCACCAACTGTGTGGCCCCGAAGCAGTCCCAGCAGCTGCCCCAGTCTCACGGGGTTAAGCCCTGCTCCACGCCAGTAAGGGGAACGCACACCACTTATCTAGTCCCTGCTGTGGTTCTGGAGCATTTCTCTCTCTGGAGCTGCCATCTACTAAACCTTGGATTTATATTAAAAAAAAGGATGAGAACTTTCTGCTTTCCTCTTCAAAAGTGGCCAGCCCAGAGGTTTTATGATACAAACCAGTAACCAGAGCTCTTGTCCAGACAGTTTCAGTCTCACGTTCTTAGCCTGAAGGAGTCCAAATCTGCATTTTCTGCATTATCAGCAATCATCACATCCATCGAGAATATACAATAGTCTAGGTAAGGGCACCTCCACCCCTGGTTTAATAGCCAGACCACTATCCACAAACAATACAAAATAAATGGGAATAGAAGAAAGCAAAAAGGAGTATGATTGCCGCGTACTTGTCAGGGCATTTGACAGGATCCGAGCAGATCTAGGGTCTTACCGCAGCCCCCAGGACTTTCTAAAATGCTGTTTTACAAATTTTGTATGAAATGACTGTTGGATAAAAAATTCATACAGAATAGATATTGTGCTTTAAGCAGAAATCACAGCACAATCCCCTTCCCCTCTCCAATGCTGAGAGCAATGCTTTGCAGGATTTTGTGTTGAACACTACTCTCGCCATCTTTTACTTGATCAGCATCTATGGGAGCTCACATAACCGAAACCCAGGGGGTGTTGAGGCAAGCGCTGGGTATCCAGCAGTTGGATATCCAGCAGTTGGATATCCAGTTGGATACAACTGTGGGTACCCAACAGTTTTAAGACACGCACACAACATATATCTGCAGCCCCCTAGGAACTTACAGGCCAAGAAATTAAATGTCCAACCAGTTAAATGTCTCCACTGTCAGACAGTCAGTAAGCAGAGGAGTTGCAGAAAGCAAATTGGGACTTAGTCACTTGAAATTCTACACCCAGTTTCAGGTGCCTTTAATCCTTTTCTATGACCTGGTCATAGCTCTGGCTATTCAGCATCTTGCAATTACAAAGTGAGACCTGAGTAAACAGAGCACCACAGTGACTCCGTGATCATATTTTTCTTTTTTATAAACCTGATTAATGAATTTTAAATTAATTTCAAAAGCAATTCAGGGTAACAGCACACCATTTTTTAATATCCTGTCATACCTGTTAAAAACTCTATGCGCTATCCAGGCTACATCTTGCACTTGGAATAGACAAGTCAGCTCACGATCCAAAAACCTTTTCCTTTCCCAAAAAAGCCTGAAAACGTGCCAGATCAGAGCTGTGGTACTGGCCCGTGCCTCGTTTCATGATCAGTTCTACAAAGACTCCAAACCAATCCACGTGCTGCAACAGGTGAATCACGTAAGAACACCATCAGCCTGTGCCGGACTGCCGTTCCGCACGGGGAAAGCACTGTGCCAGCGCCGCCGCCTCCGCTCAGCGCAACACGTTCAATGCCTTGTGCCATATTTACAGCACCGCAGCGGCTAATAACAGTAACATCTCTCTGCCCTTCTTTGATTAATGTTGCTGAAGGCTTTGAAGATGAAAAGCTTTAAGTAATGTCAAAGAATTATTAATCTCCGCAAACAGTGAGCATTTATCTTAAATCTGGTTTATTTTGTACAGTACGCCAATTCTGGGAAACATAATGCTAAGCATTTACCCACTTTTGATTCATAATAGCCCGAAGGTGTGATTATTTCCTTCCTGCATTCCTCAATGAACTGTGCCATTTCCTTATATTTTATTCTGCTATGTTTATTAGCATAAGAAAAGAACATCCCCAACTGTATGGCACAGTGCAGTACACAGGTTTAAAGAAAAGGCATTTTTTCCTATCAGATCTGCTGAAAACCCAGAAATTCAAGTATGTGTTTTTCTTTTGCTATGAGCTAAATCATTGCAGTTTATTTAAGGAAAGCTATATCTATATTTGTAGCATAAGGATACAGACATTTAAATGTAGCTGTCAGCAAGATATCGTAACAGAATAAGATCGAAGCAGTGCTTCCCACAGAATGCTTAAGACCAAGTTTAATATTCTAATGCCGATGGTACTTTAACACTATTTTAATTACATTTCTGGTCCATGTGATTTGGTATCTCCCTCTATGCAAAAAAGTAAGCCTGTGATTTGAGAGCAGTTATAACCAGACTACAGACAGGTTTTTTTATGCTCCTCTGTGAAATCGAGTATTTCTTCAACAGGCCATCAAAGGCCATATTCTGCAACAAAGTCCTGGCAAGGATTCAAATGTTAACAGGCTGAAGTCCTAAATTACATCAAACAGGTGATGAGCATCCACAACTAGATGCGCGGTTTAAGACCCTCTAAAAGAATAATAAATATCTTTAAGGCCGCTAAGTGCTTAATGTGCTCCTCTTGCCTGCCTCTCAAACAAACCAAACCTGATTATAAATCATTTTGCAAAACGGGAATGTAGAAGGTCTTATCACCCAGGAACAACTAAAAAATCACAAAGGGGGCTGGTTTTAATGTGCGCACCCTGTCATGATTACAACTGTTGAGTGCTTACAAAGGTCTAAAACTTTGATGGATAAGAATTAATTCAAACTAACAAATAAGTTGCGTCCAAGATACAATCACGAAGCAACCTTGGTATACGGACTGGGGTAACTGCCAAATGGGAAGGAAAAAAAGTAATTATGGATCTCAATGTATTCTAATTTAGAAAGTTGTGAGATCAAAGCAAATTAGATTATAAGAAGTTCCTATTGATAGTATAGGTTTTCACATTTAATTTCTTTTACCTTTCTCTGTCTTTAACTGCTTGTTCAGCCATTAATTTTCTTAATTCCTCCAGACGTTGTAGATCTTTCTCTTCCTGTTCTTGCCACTTCAGCTGTTTCTCAGCCCAGTATTTCTTCAACTAGAGTTTGAACAAACACAGTAAACAAAATAACAATCATTCAAAAGCCAAGGTAGTGAGAACAAATGAAGTAAGAAAAGCATTAAGTTAAAAAGAAAATCAATTTTGATATTTTTAGAACAAAATTTATATTTTAGAACAGTATGTGCTAACTAAAGATGTACTAGGAGAATGAGAGGGTCTGGAGCCCCCCCAACAGAATTTTCAGCTCTGCAAGCTGAAGACTACCGCTTTCCTTTGCTCTTTTGCTTTCCTACTCGGCCACCAAAACCTTCAACTACGCTGCTCAAGTGAGGGAATGTTCCTTGAGTTAAGACGCCCCAGGTTAGCTCCATCGGCTGGATCCACACCAGCCCCGTTGTTTGGCAGTGGGGAGCCCGCTGGGGAAGGGGAAGCAGCATAGGAGCGGTCCTCGTGTAAGTATGAAGCTTTCCCAGAGCTGAGTGAGAAAGAAAGGCCTCACGCAAGACTGGGACACCCGCGCAGGGAAGCTTATCTGGAAAGGTGAGGGGTCTTGGATGCAAAATGAGAAATTGGGATTTCTCACCACCACACAGTAATACAACTCATGTTCCATGGCATCTCCAACAGGTATCATATATTCCATTTTCTGAGGTATCATACGTTCTCTTTTCTGCATTATACCAGTGCTCTGCTATCCCGACAAGAAGCGTTAGGATGACGTGGTAGACCTACAATGGTCAGCACTCTTGCAATTTCTCTCTGTTGTACTTCTCACTCTTCCGTTTCCACTTTTTTTTCCTCCGTTCCACATGCAGGTACCAGAAGAGAAAGACAAGCCGGGACACACGTACCCCGATGTACTTCCAAATCAGAACCCAAGAGAACAGCCAGAGAACGGCACGGGGCTTCATGCGACCTCAGAGCTCAGAAACCCCTTAATGCCTTGGGCCTAACAGACTTCTTGGCAATTGCTACGACAAATAGAAAGAGAAAAGCTACAAAATTCCCTAAAAAAATATTGCTTCCAGCAAAACAAAGACAATGTTTACCTTGAAAATCAAAACTGAGTTTTCAAAAAGACTGTCTATGGTGACAGAAGCGCACGACAACGCTGCCACTTGTAACTTACTGACAAAACAGCATTATGTTTCTAAAATTTAAAATACAGATGGAATAACAGATAATAGAAGCTTTAGAAAAAGATGCAAAACTCTAAGATGATCTTAAGAATTTTAATAATTTAAGAAAATGTTAATTATAAAAGTAATTATGAGAGCAATTAAAATTATACCTCAAATAATCTGTTGCTTTTACACAATTAAATGCATAACGTTTCTGTGAAGGTCTGAGAACTTATCCTACCTCCCAAAATATAGGTAATTTCTTACCACAAAAATTACTTACGTAATCATCTCACACAGGAAAAGCTTCATAAAATGGCAATAAAAATAACTTCTGTATCATCCACTGAACTATATTGAATTTAAGCTTCCTTTGGAGATTTCAGTTGAAATGGCAGTCAAAATACCATCCTCTTTATATGATTGACTTTGTGCAGAAAAACCTTTAACTATCATGATTCAGAATAAAACAAGTCTTCCAAACAGTGCTTCTATTTCAGAATTCCCAACCTATAAACCAATCATTTCTTTATACAGGCCATTTTTACACATGAAGGGCATGAAAACAAGGACAGCTATAACCACATTTCTTAGAATGCTTTTATTTAATATTGTTTGTAATACTTACACTTATGAAATAAAACTGTCTTTCACAATTATTCCCTTTTTGCATTCCACATTGTTTGAAGGCTTTCTCATAAACTCTATTTCTGAAATTCCACATTTAAATGTATAGGAAAAAATCTGATCCGCAGTTGAATAGAGCAAATGTAGCATCGGTATTTAAGATTTAATGTCATTTTACCCATTCTCAGGTTTGGAAGTACTTGAAATATCCTGCCTAGGCTACAAACTAGGTAAAATATAGGCATTTCTTTTACACTGCTTGCGGATATTTTGCATGTTCTTCTTGCTGCCACAGACCATCCACCGGAAAAGCAGCTGCAGCATAAGGTTAGCAGCGCTTTTTAAGGATCCAAGATGGAATACACTCGAACGAAACGTATGAGCGCTGACCTCAAAGAGCTGCCGTCCCATCTGCGCACAGGCAGAGGACTGTTCTATACAGACGTGACACACTGGCCAGGGGAAAGTGGAAAGTTTCACAACCAAAATACCGTCATACACGATGAAGATTGCTGGAGGCGAGGTCACCACAGCCTCACCAAGCCGCTTCCCTTCCACCTGCCTCCAGAGCCTCCTGCCACTGCAAACGCAGCGAGCAAAGACAAATAAGCAGAATGAGCTGTAACAAAAAGAAAAGCAGCAGCGAAGAGTCTCATAACCTAAGCAGCGAACTGTCGTTAAATACAGGCTGCCCCGCTCTGTGCCTCTGCTTCCAGTGCTGGGGGGAACCAGAGTCTCACCATCGCACGCTCCACCTGCGACAGCCCCGCGTTACCCGCCCCAGTCGGCATCTCATCACATCTCACCCTGAAAACTCCTGTACAGGGGATGAATGCAGACACCAAAGGTCGAAGTTCTGCCTTAATTTGTTATTTTATAACTTTAAACCACTCCTATAAGACCACTAACAACATATCAACCAAGAACAAATACCAGGAAAAGTACCTTAGTGTGAAAAAAAAAAAATATCACGTACAAAATACGGTTTTGTAACATAATGCACACACCCACAGTCTTGAAAAATTCCCGTGTCTTTTTAGAGAGGTTTGTGTCTAAAACTTTCACCGACGACATTTACAATAAGACAATTAACGGTTAACCAATACTCATTTAAACTAAGCCAGGGTTTCTCTGAAAGCGCTTGGTTTGCACGCACATAAACATGGCTTTCTCAACTACTGAACCCAGAGCGGCAGTCTTAAATATTACAGATCAATTTAAGGATAAATAAAACAAATCAAAATAAGGATAACCATGAGTTACCTGGTTGGATCTCATAACTGACCCAGCTTTGAGCAGGAGATTGGACTAGAGACCTCCTGAGGTCCCTTTCCAATCAGAGTTTTTCTGATTCCTATGAAAAGTGAGAGTATTCTGTGTATTTTGAAGGAAAGAGAAACCTCTCTTGAAACTGACTTTTGGACAATCAGTTGCAATTTTGCCAGCTATATGATTTAGCTTAACTTGACAGAAAGACTGTGCTCTGCCAAGAATGTATATTTCATCTTTAAGATAAATGGCAGAAAAAGAGTAGAATCAGGTGACCGACGTAAGCAGAGACTTCTTCAGCAAGAGGAGAAACTGGATACGTGCAATATGCAAACGCAATCATGACCAAGAACAATGAACTCACAAATAAAATGAAATCAATTTGAAATTTGGTAGCTTTTCCAATTTTGGCTCTGGGGACTTGGAGCAATGGGAAATAACGAGGAGATGACAGTCTCTACCCGGAGACAAGAAGGCTTCAGCAGCTCAGCCTTGTGTTCTCCAGGTAGCGCTTCCCGTCAAGTGCTGCTTTGCAGAATTGCTGATAGCACCGAATTCAACCGTTACGCAAACTACCACCAGGAATACAATAAGCCACGAGGGCTTCTGCTCTTGACCCACTTGACATGGCACGAAGACGTGTTTCTTTGGACAAAGCAAGGAAAATATATTTGAGTGCTATAAAAATAGATCGGGAAATTCCAAGTACTGTAGGGCTTTATTTTTTCATTCTTCTGCTAAGGCAGTCGGTTTCACCCGCCTGCAAGTCAGTAGTTTTGCCGTGCTACAATTTCTTTTCTACTTTTAGTAAGCGTTGTAAATTGTTTTAGTAACAACTGAATCAAGTTGCTGTAAGTATGGATAGTTTTGTGTTGGTTTTTTCCCTGCAAGGAATATCACTGCAATCAACACATCTACTGACACGAGAATCCATCAAATTCTAGGGTGTCTCACTGGTCACGTTGAAGTCCCATCATGTTTGCTCCCAGTAAGACACGTTACACAGAAGCATGGCAGATAAATAAAGACAAGAAGGCAAAGTCTAAAGAGAAAACATGATAACATATTAAGATTTTGTTTTCCTTCTTTTGCACAAGCTTTCTGTAGCGTGACACATACTGATGTCACTACAGCCTTCGACGTGCGTCACAAAAATACTCTATTTGGAGTATTGACTTGATTTCTTAAGCCTTGATTTCTTAACTCTGCTTTTAACCGGCCTGTTACAAAGTCATGGTTTGGGCTGGGCACCAGACACACGACAGACACTCTCCTTAACCTCTCCCCTCCGTAAGACCACAGCTTTTAGCGACCCTTCTTGCGAACACCTCAGCACGAGTCGGCCCATCAGAGTAAGAGACTATTTGCTCATCAGCATTTGAACGACACAGCAGTAAGAATCTATGAAATTCTCTGACTTATTTTTTCCAGAAATAATTATGCAGTCTTAACAAATACACCACAGGCGAGTTGGACTCTACAGCAGACAGATTTCAGTGTAAGAAATCATCAGAAAAAGAGGTAAAATTTTAATAAAACAACTTCCTGGGGTTTTGCCATACCATTAAAATAAAAAGGTCAGCACAAATACATACGTGACACAGCTTGATTTTCTGAAAGCATTACATTCACTATAGTGAATTTCTGATTTCCTATTCAGTCGAAGTTTAGACTTACGCATCAGAGCCATTTCCCAAGGAGTCACCACGTAAGTACTCAGAATAACGTAACAGAGACTTCCAGCGTGCCGAAACGGTTAACATTGCCATGGTGCTGCCGGCCCCCGGGTAAGGCCCTAGTGCTGCACAGTGCAGCGCGCTGCCCTGCAGACAACATTCTGCGAGGCTCGTTTGCTGCATTGCAGCACGCTGAACTGCAGCACTGGAAGCTTTCGCAGCCTTTGCCACGTTGCTAAAAAGCACAAATCTGTAAGAGTGAGAACTCCAGCAGTGCCTCTGCGCTGAGTCCTTGTGACACAATCACATACAATTACTTGTGTACGTCTTTTTTTTCTTTTAGAAACGTAATGAAGTCACATAAGTGATGTGTAAGAGCGGGCAGCTTTGCAGCTGAAATGGACAGTAGCAAGATTCATTTGCCCGTCTGTACACTAAATACTTCACAAGAATACGAGGTAGCGAGAGCAGTTAAAGATTTTAAAGGCAATCGTACCATTTAACATATACAAAAATGCATAAAAGTTTCCCATACTTTCTCTTTGTCCTGAGCTCTACGAATCATTTCCCGTTCTTTCTGCAGCCTTTCTTCCTCATCTTTCCTTTCTTTTCTTCTGGCAGCTACAGCAGCCTGTAGTTGAGCAGCCTCCTCCTGCTGCGCTTTCCACTGGAGAACCTGGGAGAAACGGTTGAAGAGTCAGTCCTGCAGCAGAGCTGGTGACACCGTCAGCCTGCCAGACTGGCACTAGGCAGGAATCCCGTGTCATCCCTTTACAAACAAAGATTTATAATCCTATCAGCAACACATAATCAATTAGTAAGCACCACCTTGCCGCATGCTAACGTGCAGTTCACAACTGCCTGGCATAGTATGCAATAAAATCACACATTAAAAGATTTCAGGTAACGTTGCCAAAACCATCACAGTAACATGAGATATTAAATTCCCCTTCAGCGCTTGGACTTTCAGTAACACGTACATTTCTTAACAAACCTATGAACAAATGGAGACCAGCCTTCACAGACCAGGATCCTTCAACTCGGGCATCCCTGTAACAGCACCTCGCTTCCAACAAGGACCCTGCGGAAACCAATGGGCTCCGGCGACAGAGACTTCACCTTCTGTCAGCTTTCAAACTGTGCAAAATCAGTCTAGGACCCCTGACACCTGTGCAAGGGTTGTGAGCGGTGCCTGTGACAGTGTTGTACACCCAAGGTCCCGCTCTTCTGCGGGAGGAGAGACCTCGGCTGGGGCACAGCTGCCGGCAGCAGCAGGGCAGGACCTGCTCCATCCCGCCGCTCCTTCGGAGCCTGACACACCTCTTACAAACTCAACGGGCCAAAACCCCATCCCTGACGTATTCCTGACACACTGTATTGGTCAAACAAGACACCACGTCCCCAGTAGCGGGTAACAGGCAGTGATGTATTTCCATTGTTCCCAGCCGCGTGGTCCCCAGTTGGACGCTCCTCTGTTCCACGCTGCTTTCAATAGGATTAACGATGTCTCCTTTTTGTTGGCTTGCCAGCTCTTTTTGTAACGGATTTGTCCAGGGCTAACACAACTCCGTATTCCTCAAAGGAACAAGCATTTCAGCCATTTTTCATCTGGTTTTCTATACTGCAATAAGTACTTTAACACTAAGACATTAAAATGCTTATTTTTTCCCCACCTTTACTACGTTCCATTAGCTGTGTGCACAGACTCTATGAGTTTTTCTGTTCTGTGCTTGTGAAAGATTTTTGTTCAGAAGTCCAGTGCTCCCTGTGCTCTGAGGTTCTCAGCGAGTTGCGTCTTTGGTCGATGCCGTGTTTGCCCTGCTGCTTTGCTTAAATAACAATTATATTTTGTTCATTTCAAAGTGTCTCAATAGACTAAACACTGATGTGACTTTTCATGTAGCGCCAGCAAAGTAATAACATGAAAATAACATGAAATTTTACAGTGGCTGAAAAAGTAAACTCTCTCTCTATTAAAAGATTTAAAGATAGCTTCTTAAAGAGACACTCTGCCTGTAACGAGTGCGGTGCATGCACGGACTAACCAACAGTTACTTTTGCCTCCTGCAACCCCAGTTTGTCTTTAAAAGTTCAATGCACTTTGCTACCATACCCAAGCATAAGCATCAGCTGGTGTGTTTTTATGTTTTTATTAAAACTATGGAGTTTTGGGGTCCTTCAAGCAACTCTCATTTACACTGTTATGCTCCCAGAGCACATGCAACTTTTTCCAGATTCAACTCCATTCCCAAAGGTAAGAACTATGATTTATCTGAGCATTAAACTCTTTTTAAGCTATTTTCTTCCATTTTTGTAACTAGTTCTCAGTACAGGCCTGTTCAAAACTGTTTCACCTTCTGAAATTTCCTTTCTAGAAAAAAAAAGACAAAAAGAAGAAAAAAAAGAAGCTAGGAAACAGCCATCTTCACTAATTAGATATTTTACAGGAAGAGAGCAACGGTGGCAGCTAGGAGAGGAAAGGCACAAGATCTTGAAAACCCAAACCTCTCTGCTTCCCTCCCTCTCCACCTTATTTGGACGATGCTACTAATTATTTTAGGGGCAGTGGGGTAGAAGCAGAGATAAGTTTGTCTGTGCCAGCAGGCATTAATGGCACTGAATGAACGTCAATAAAAGCAGTTAGATGGTTTGCAAGGAGGGGAACATAAACGTGTGGAAACTGCAGTTGGGCATGGATGCTGGAAAATATGCAAGAGGGCCCAATTAGGATATACACGTGCAAACTGCACTTGTCCACAGGTACCGGACTGTGCAGCAATGTAACAGCAGACAGCACAGAAACAGCTATTTTTTCTTTTAGCTATTCTTACAAAACTATTTAAAACTGGAATTCAAACTTGCACATTATGGAAAGACAAACTAAAAATGCTACTGCAGTGTTCATTAGCACAGGTATGGCTCTTCATAGACGATCTTTCTCCTCAGAATTTTGAAAATGCTCCCATAATAGGATCTCACATATATAACAATAATAAAATTGTTAACGAGAGACATATTGGGTATAGCTTCTTTGGCAGAAAAAAGAAAAAAGCACAATCCCCCCAACCCTTTACCCGGCCAGCCACAGGTATGTAAAGTTTCTGCAGGAACTAGGGAGTACACGGAGCACTTACGGGATGCACAGCCACCTGTTCTCCCCCACCCTGGCTTTCCATTCATTAGAAGTGACATATTAACATCAATACCCCTTAGACATAAGTACTGTAATATAAATAGCTCTAAGTATGTGCCTTAAATCATTTCATTTCTCCAGAAAAGAGAACTAAATACGACTGGTCCCACTTGAATATATACTGCATATGCATCATTTACCTTAATTTCCTCAAAACAGGTTATTAAAGGAAGTACTGAGCAAAAATTTTTGCTAAGTAGTATGTTTCCCCCCTAGCAATATCATGCTTTCAGTCATCTAAAACACATTAATGCATTCAAGCAGTACGTTCCAAATAGTTCCCAAATTTTTATTTAATGCCTTGATTAATCACGACTGCAGTATCACAGCATAAACACCTTGAGCCCTTTTACCCAGACTGGGGGAGATCCACATCCAATTCCCTATTCTGTAAAAAGGAATACGAAGCCATGTTTATGGTTTCCAGTAAGAAAGAAATAACGCGGCACTTACAGAGGCAGGGCCCTACATCCAGCTGTCCCCAGTATAAGAAAGAACATCCTCTCTTCTAGAGTAGCTTGAATCAGGGTCTTCTCGTTCCCTGGCACTGGAGCTGTTCCACTTGAAAATCACCAAGAAGCGGAAGAGCATCTCTTCCAGCGTCCAGACATTCACTTGGAAATGTCTTCTCTGGCGTCCACTGTCTTTTCTTTAACGCCAAAGAATTAATCTGGTACAGAGGAACACACTGGCTCTGCAGCTCAGTCCTCACATCATTCTCCCATACCAGTCCCCACACTCAAGTCTTTATCTCCTATCATCCGAGATCTTATTTCCCTAAGTTTTCCACAAGTTAAAAACACCAAGTCCACAAGCAGATCCTGTAAAATTTAAGAAAGTTCTAAGAAAAAGAATCAGGCATTTAGCTGTGTTTTTAGGCATAACAGGAACGCATTTTCTTGAGGAATATGCAAAGCAAGGATTCTTGTGATGTAGCTCAGTGTAGGGGTACTACCAAAAAAGCAGGAAAGAAGCGGGTCTAGAAGAAGTGGGTCTAGATCCTCTAGAAGAGGCTCTAACACGCTTTCCTGGGAGAGTTGTCTGAACTCTCGCGGGTTCTGAGGAGAGCCGCGGAAGGTGAGGAACAGCCAAGTGTAAGGAGCAAGATGTAGTCAGACCTTTATTTCAGGGTTCTCTATAGCTCTGACCCTGATAAATCCAGCACTAGATGGGGTCTAAACAGCTTGCTTAGCTTGGCAGGATGAAAATGGATAAACAAGGACTCAAGCAAAAAATTGCTACATAGCAGAGGTTTATCAGCTGGATCCTACAGAGGAAGCAGCGGGTTTGGGCCTGTCTCACACAGAGGGAATGACAAACTGACGGGGATTGCTAAACCATACGAGAATAAGAATACCATCAAATGGGCAAAGAAATCCACAGCAGCTCCGCATCCTAAAGTGAGCAAGTTCCCAGAGAAGTGTCAGCAGAACGTGTATGACTCAGCACGAAAACAGCCAATTACGATTTCAAACCATCCATCTAAACAGAAATACGGAACCATAATAAAAATAGAACGAGGATTACGTGAGATGACCACGCGAGCAGCTGAAAGACTCCTGGAAGGAAGGCGTCCGTTTTCCTAAGACCCTATTTTCTGGAGCTCAGCTGTAATACCTGAATGAAACCTCCCACATGCTGTGAGACTTGTAACACAAGGCCTTTGTCTAAATAGAAATCTTTATTTAGCAATTTTGGCAGCAGTCTGCTCACGCATTTTAGCAGCTTAAGAATATAAAATAAAATGCTAAATTGTTTCAGTTACCCTTCACTTGTAACACTAATAAACTTAAAAAGGAATGTTTTGAAAATGAGTATGGAAGAACATGCAATTGTTTCTACCTCGCTTTTGAAACAGACTGGAGCAAAAACATACACATGAAGCGTGAAAGTCTAACAATAACTAGAAAATGAATGAAAACCACCAACAGCCTACTCAGATTGGAGCTAGAATAAACTGCAGAAGCATTCAAAGGAACTTTAAACTTCTGTAATAACATCATTGAGATTTTCTGAAGTGAGGTAACAGTCAAACTATGTAACAAAAAAAGCTTTTTTTTAAGCTTGTATTTTCCTACATCCTGCTTCACGCTCCTTTCAGACTCTCTTCAGTAACGAGACATGTGCCACTGTGAGCGGGCTCATTCCGTGATGCAGCTTCTGTTTCCTCCGAGTCCGAGAACCCTCCTGACCCTTTACTGGTCTTCACTAGACACTAATTTACCTATTAACCAGGGGTCTTTTCTGGTTGTTTGATTGCAGCCATTAGTTAGCACGGCGAGTCCGTTAAATTGGTCTCAATAAAAGTTGCCATTTACTGGTACTGCAGGGGAACTGGGGACTGGAAATGGATGCTGAGAACAGAACCAGCCCAGCAAAGCCTGGCGAGATGACAACCGACTGAAGGAAAGCAAGCAACAGAAAAGCAGTAAGAGATACAGACACTAGTCTAAAATCATCTCAAGCCTCCTTATTCGTTCATTTTGATTAGCAGTTGTTCGCAGGGCATACGTTACGCACCGATGTCATGACAGGCCGTAATCACTTTCCCCAGTTATTTGCACATAGCTCTTCTGTTAAACCTTTTGATTCCAGGCAGAAATCAATATTGGGGCACAATCTAGATTTTCAACAGGTTTCATACAAACAAGTGAGCATAACCGAGCATCGAATATATAACTTCACGCAGCTGACAAAACATTAGTCATGCAATGATGTTCCTCAGACAAAACTGACGTGCCAATAATTCAGTGTGTATCTCCACTGCCTTCTGCCACGCTACCTACACCACACTAAATCACTGCTGAAACACACGCAATTCACTCAGTGGGTAGAATCTGCTTCACATTTTTATCTCGTTAGTTCTAAATGCATGAGCCCATTGCTGATCAAGAAAATGGGTAATCAGAACGACAGAAGGAAGTTTTCATTGGATTATACCTTCCCACAAGACCCATTTATTATTTTCTGTAAGCAGCACATGAAGTTAGTTTACATTATCAGTGCCGCTCTCACGTTCATGTAATCCAGGCCTTTTGTTAAAGCAGAAGAGGAGTCGCCTCCTTTAAAAAATTACTCATTATTGGGGAAAGAAAAAAAATATGTGTAAAACCCAGAAAAGCACTGTTCACAAAATATTTATGAAATGTTATTCAGTAGGTTGGCATTACGCCATGTTCTCCCCACATGAACAGTTAAAGTCATATAGGATAAAATGTTCTTAACAGAGCTGAGCTGAATTAAAGTGTTTTATTACGCAAGAAATATGAAAAATTAGGAATTAAACAGATGATTCAAATGTCAAAATATTTCACTTTTTAAAGGCCATTCGAACATTAAAACATCTCTCTGCTAGAGGGCAGTTCTAGTCCCACAGCCCGGAGTTATTTCGTGTGCCAGCCTGGCTACCAAGGGGAACTGCTCCAGGGAGAACCGGCAGCAGAGATACCAGGAGCCAGAAGGAAAAGGTTTCCAAACCAGCCCCCTCTCCACGCTGTCACAGGTTCAAAAGCTAGGAGCCAGACTATCTTAACTCATGCTGACGGAGGACGTAGCCGACTGCCTCTGACGGCAACCCAGCCGGCACCTGCCTCCGCCTGGCCAACTGCACGGTGCTGCGGGCCCGTGCCCCGCGGCGGGGGGAGCCCAGCCCTACCCGAGCATCTCTGGCACTGCTGCAAAACACACAGCAGCAACAAGGGGCAGGCAGGGAAATGGAGCCCCGCAGCTGAGGAAGCGCTGTGGCTGAATTTTCAGCATTCCTACAATCTAAGTTTCTCAAGAAAACCCACTGTATCCATCAGGGTTTTCCTCCAGAGGTAGTATCGTGCGGACCTGAAGAATACAAAAAATTCCAAACAATAATCCTGATTCCCTAAGGCAGTAATCCAGGACCACAGAATGCACACAAAAAAATTAACGCGTTCTTGATTGCATTCTTTCATTCCTGTGAGTGCAAAATCAGGAGGGTAGAGTTTACTGTGTCAACGGTAAATGTTCTGTTTAAATATTAAAAAAATCCTAGTAGTTAAACTAATATTGAAAAACACACTGAAAACTGGAACCCCTATTGCCTGTTTCACAAAGAAGCTTACATTTTAGCAGTACAAGCTCTGCCAACATTAAGTTCTAAAAGTTTTTAATTACAACCAGCATTTCAAGTACATTTCACAGTTCATGTATTATTAGAGGAGCTTTTGCCAAGTGAATTATTAAATCGCTGTGCTGAGCAGAATGTGTACATGGCTATTTTCAGTTCATTATTTCAATATTGCATATTACAATAATGTAAAGTACACTACAAACTAATTAAAGTAATAAATTAGTTCTTTCACTCTAACATCTGAATAGTAATAATGTATTTACCATGTATTTAATGCTACAGATACATCTCTCTTAATGACAAAACAATTTTGGGGGGACTTTCCTCGGGAATTCCCATTAAACTAGCACACAGCAGCCCAGCACCACGTCAGGTTTTCTCTCTAAGCAACGCTGACTTACGCTATATACAGATCCTGAAGCTGCCTGCGGTGATGGGACGCGTTGGCACCGAGCCGCTCCAGCGGCTGCACCGCACAGCAGGTCAATGGCAGACGGGCCAACGGGCGGGTGTGGAGACGGGCTGCACGGGGAACTCGCGCAAGGACTGAAACCCGTCCTTGGGAACTGAGGCAAGAACATGCTACCGACCAACAGGACATCAAGTGACCAGGAGGAACGGTGTCACTAAATGACTACAGAGGGCTCCAGGTCAGTATCCCCCCAGGCTACGCTGTGCTACACACATACAATAAGCTGCTAGAATTCGAATTCTAAGCAAGAATTCCCGATAATCGTGTGATAAAGTCAGCACTGTTTGTCATAACCAAAGGCATAAAAAGAAAGTCCTCTGACATCCCCACCCCGAGTCTCTCTAACTTACTCTTCCAACCGTATAAAATGACCCGATCCCAATACACTTTCCAAATCTCTCAGAGCTTTATTAATCTCTGAAACATTTCTGCACGCCTTTCTGTATTTTTGTTATGGTTTGCAGTTGTTTTTTTTTTTTTCTTCAAACTGTTCACAGCTGATTCTAAGAACGTCTGGGAAAAATTTTAGAGGCTCCCTTCAAGAAAAATAACTTCACAAATGAAGATGTTACAT
Organism: Sterna hirundo; assembly: GCA_009819605.1. Taxonomy (NCBI): domain Eukaryota; kingdom Metazoa; phylum Chordata; class Aves; order Charadriiformes; family Laridae; genus Sterna; species Sterna hirundo. The sequence continues at coordinate 84,998,021 of CM020440.1, forward strand.
AGCAAAAGAAGCACTGCAAAGCCGGCATGGGTAAGCGGAGGAAGCCAAGAGCAGAATGCCATTCCAGCACCGGGGAAGTGCCAGCATTTTCACGGTAGTGTCACCATGCAACTGAAAGCTACAGCGGCTGCAGCAGCCAGGGCTGCATGATCAGAAATGTGATCACAGGATGACTAGAGATTCAAATACTATTTGAAGGAGTTCAGTGTTAAAAAAAAAAAAAAAAAAAAAAAAAAAAAATCCTAAGCACAAACCAAGGACTCACGGAACGCATCTACATACATTTGTCCCACAGTTCTTACTGGTTGTCCCGCAAAGTGGGTAGGAATTCCTGACAAGTAATACACATGAAGCGTTAATTCATGTTGGGACAGCACAGACCACCTGGGCTTGGTGGTGTGTGGCACACGTCATCTGCACCAAAAATTGGTATAAGTAGCAGTAAAATTCCTATTGTTTGGCAAAGCTCCATGTTAGGCTACTAAAGGTACCCTTGGAAACAGAGAACAAGTTCAGCAGCTTTTTGGCTTGTCCTGATAGAGCCCAAATAGTCATTCGGAACCACAAAATCAGCTCTGGAAAGGACGAGTGCCAGATTGCATGGGAACCCGCCTCTGCTCCCTTTCCACGGGATGATTCAGGCTGGAGTCCTCCAGGTCGTCTAAGGCTTTCCTACAGCTACGTACGCTGCGCTCGTATGAAGCGCAGAAGAAAGGGGAAGCTTGGTATGAACAGAGTCGAAACGCACCGCAAGAGATGTCCACAACTCAGATAACCAGACTGATCTACTTCTACTGCCAGGACCACCAGCTCCTCTCCTTTCTTGCCCTCTTTCCCAACTTCATTGTATCATCATCATCTTCTCTGCCCAGCTCTTCCGCCCTGTTTCTTGCTGAATAGGGAATCGAGTTATCACATTTATGGTAAGTCAGAGATACCTCTTCATTTTCCAGATGGAAGCCACAAGGCACAGAGGGGAAAAAAATGCCTCTTAACTGCAAGTTTGGATTCAAACCACATCAACCATGACATGTTTCCTTTACGTTTTTAAGACAAGAACAAGTACAAGTTTGTGACCTGAGGAATCCTGTTTACAGAGAAAAGGCCATTTTAGAGCTATGCATTTCTAGTGTGTCCTGGAAAACAGAATTAAGCAAGACAGACGTAAAAGGTGATTAAGTGATAAGAAGTTATGGGCTAAAGGAGTTACAGGATTGCAACATCAGGTCTTCAGTAAGGATATTCAGTTCAGTTCCTAATGGACGCATCATCCAATCAATGAAGATGATTTAATAAATTTGGCAAACTTCTTATTTCCCCACACAAGAGAAGGTCATTACTTTTTATCTACTATAGAACTGGCCAAAGAGCACAGACAAACCGAGATCACTAGAAGATTAACATGGAAAACTCATTAAAAGGTGACTTCCATTACCAGCAGTGTAGCCTTTTCATTTGCAATATAGCAAACCAGGACACTCGGTCATTAATACTTCAGATAAAAGTAGTGCATGTTGATCTATGCCTCGTGCCTGAGCAACTTCCTGCCATTCTAAGGTGGAAAAAAAGAAAAGGTTTTTAATAAAAGGGGGAAGGAAATGTAGAGGAAAATAAAAAATTAAAGACCTAGCCTCCCATAGAAGAAGGAGGATTCACCCAGATAATGTCTATTAAGGTTAACAGAAGTTAAACATATAAATTCCACTTGGGTTAAGGGTAAATCCCTTAGACTTAAATACTTTATAAATGGAACGGGTCAACAGAAGTCTGTGTTACAAAACTAAGAAATTTTTTAAGTCACTAGTTATACAGAAATGTCTATTCAATGACCACTAAAAAGTAGTGGATTTCATTTAAAAAAAAAAAAAAAAAGAAGTGTTTTCAAACTTACTTGCATTCACCCACAATTTCTCATTACACTGCTCAAACTTTTGAGGCTTTCTTGCTAGGTACTGGGCAGAAGGAAATGAATGCGCGTTGTAAAACACTTGCATCTCCAGGACAGAATTGCCACGGCTTTTCCCAGCCAAACACGCCGGTGTGCACAGCACCTGCAGAGCGACCCCGCCGCTCCAGGACGCAGGGGCTGCATACGCCCTTCACGGGTGGTTTGGCCATGCATGAGAACTGTGGCATTTAGGAAACGCCGGACCTAGTGGTAACACGTGCCGATTTGCATTAGTTTCAACAATTCTCAGACGCGCAGAACTCACAGCACAGGTACTGGAGAGCAGATGTAGGCTTGCGCAGTGGGCATCTCATGGACTTCTACATCTCCAGTTAACGACTTGTTTGCCAAGACTTTCGAAGTCACAGTCAAATTTTGCCCCAACAAAGCTGACATCTCCAAGGAAACTGGGATGTATGGTAGACCTGCTACTGATGTATAATTGCATCAACAGAAAATAAAAATAAATAAAATTCCACTAATCAAACCCAGCACACATTGACATATAAAATAACAGTAGTGTTATTCTTGGAAATCAAATAAGAATAGAAAGTGTATGCATATATTCCTAAATGGAAAGATAATGAGACAGGTGCCTCAGGGTGTGAATACTAGAGCTTATAAAAGGGAAAAAATTAAAATGTATATTAAGAACAGATCCCTGGAGTCTAAAACATTACAGGGCAGGATGGAATTTGTCAAAACAATGTGAAAAAGCCATCATTTTAAAATTTAGGAAGTCCTAGAAAGTCCTTTTTGGTAAACGTCATAAATATTGTTTTCCTTTTCTTGCACGTCAGCAACCTGATGAACTGACACGGACGTTTAAAATAGCAAATGTGTCAATTACTAGTTTACTGTGGAAGGAAGTTCAGATTTACAAGGGGGGGGCTCCATGTTAAATACCACAATCAAGTAGAAATATTTAGCAAGGATCGTTGCTGTTTAGGGGTTTTGGTTCGTATGCTGGTGGCAGCAGCCCAGAGAGCTGCAGTAAAGAGTTCCTGTCTCCTGCCAGCAGGTAAAGCAACACACCGCTCAGACATCCCGCGCTCTGGGCCCCGGGACACAGCGCTTCACATCCTGCTGGCCCTTACCGTCACCACGGACACCAAGCATTCAAAATCCACGCTAACACCTAATCCTGAATACGAACACCCCACGACAGAGGTTATAGGGCAGCAAACACTCTGAACTCGGGTCACTCGGCAGGCCAGCCGTCAGAATGATGCTCCCTGTCCCTGGGGAGAAGACTTGAGCTCAACTCTTGTGGCAAAGAACTTGTCTGGATTTTACGGAGTGCAGCAGCCCCTGAGACCGTGCAGGTACTTACGCCATCAACAGGTACATCACAACATGAACTACCGTGGTACTAACAGATAGCAGTGTGAAGTCTGCCATGAGTCTCAACTCTAAACCCCTGTTCCTTCTTCTCTAGACTGGGGATTCTGCTGCCTTGAAAACTTCGGAGCAGCACCTGGAATCGCGTCCAGGCTCCAGAGGGTCTCAAATGAAAAACAGCAAATGGAACCAGCCACCAGTTTCCTGCTGCTGACTGACTTCCACAGGCCTGTGAGAAGTCCAGTATTGGAGCATTTGGCAATGGGATAATTAAGAAATAATACACTTGCAAGTTTGTTTGTTAATCTCAGAAGATAACCTCATTCTGACTGTGATTAGAAAACCAATCGAAGTTCACATCCCCAGCAGGTGTTTGGCTGGTGCTCTAGAGCAGCTTGTGCTTTGCAGGCTACCTCTAAGAGGTCCGCAAGAAATAACGGAGAAAAGCAAGGCTACTGACGCCAGGATTAATTTTGTTACGTAACAGAAAAATACCCATATCCACCTGAGAAAAATTTTAATTTGAAAATCAGAAAGTGGTCAAAAGTAACTGTTTTGATCATTAACAGAACTGTAGACATTTTCTGCAGCTCTGAGAGTGTTTAAATCTGAAAAAGGGATGCGAGAGAAAAGCATTTGAGCATAACCCTCAGGCATAACCTGAAGAATAAAAAGATCCACTGCTTTCAGCTGCGAAACTGAGTCCCAAGGGCTGGGATTGGCACCGACAAAACTTGTGATCCAATGTAGGAGGGGTTTTAGTTCCCTGGCACCGAAAGCACATCACAACAGCTTTGCTCGAGTCAGTGTGTGAACAGTTTACTTTTCACAGCTTGTCCTTGGATTTCCTCTCTCATCAGTCACCATTATTCAGAACATCTTTCTGTTCTTGACAACGGGAGCGTCAACATTTTATTAACATGTTTAAATATTACGTAGGGTTAAATATTCACACATGCATAACCTTAAGCAAGCCACACTTCTATTTACAAGTACTTAGCTAAATTTGCTGTCTTTCATATGCACTACTATCTCTTCTAGTTCCTTCTGCAGTTGGATGAAGAGCTCCTTTGATTCTTTCCTACTTTTGCAAAATTTTAATGCAAATTATTTTGCTTGCCTGAGGTGTCACTTTCCTAGCTGGAGAAAGAAGATAATTCTCCTAAGAAAATAAGGTTAGCATGAGCTGTCTGCGTGTCCGGCTATCCATCCTCAAGTAATTTTGGGGATCATTGGACAATTTCAACTAAATTTGACAGGTAAGTGCGCGTCTCAAGCACACTTCACCTACAAGCTTCGGTAAACCTAGCAGGCAGGAAAATGAGCAAGGCAGGTCCCAGGCTGGGGCCCCACGCACTCCCCTCTGACTGGCTGAAGTTTTGGGGCACAATGAGTTGTTTAAATGGATCTCAGAGCTGACAAGCCAGTCCACAGTCTCCTCTCATGCAGGGTGCCCTTGCAGCCCCATCACCAAATCCCTGCAATTTATACCCAGTACATAAGATGAAGCCTGCAGTCACGATAGCGTCCTCAGAAGAATAACACGAATCACACGTAATGGAGTTGCCACAGTTTAACAAACTGCCTCCTGGAACTTCACCGGGGCGTGTGGCTCTGCGCGTGCTCCTACTCCTTCCCAAACCTATCACAGCGAAATAATGAAGAAAGCATTTTCAAATTTGTATGTTGTCTCATATAGCATAAATTCTAACTATAATGCTGGAGCAAACCATGAAGGCAGTTTAAATGGCTGCTCTTTCCACACCAGTGGCGTAGCGCAGGGCTCTGCTGCGCTTCTCACATCCAACAAACGAATGGGTCAACTCAGGGGCGAACAGACAATGGTTCTGAAAAACAAAACTCCTACTTCAAATATTACACTATTTAAATATTTATTCTTACAGAGTTCCCTGCAAAGTGATCAGATGATAGTCAAAGTACTAGATTTGATACCTATCCAGACTTTTTTTTTGTTACATTCAGTTGTAATACTTCAACGTTGATCTCTTACGGCAATCAAACCAGTCCAATCAGGGACTTGACTATATGCTGGATAGGGAGATACAACCTTTTTTCCCTGAGTTTACTGACACATCTTTTCTTCTTATTACACAGAAAGGGAGCAGGAGGGCGATCTGCAACATGCTTTATATCGTTGGCAATATCCCAGTTAATTCCACCTAACTCTCTTCTTTTTGAAATTTGTTTATCTGAGTTTCTGCCAGGATAAGGAATGCAAGAGCTGCTCTCCAAAAATTCTCAATGTGTTACAAGAGATTTTAGCACTGGAGTGGGGATTAATGCTGGAACACAAAAAGAGAAAGAAAAGATTTAAAGGCAGGCAGCTTCATGCTAAGGAAGAAAAAGCCCACCCTGTGCATCACACACAGGAGATTCACTGACCTTTTGTCTACTGTTGTAGGTCTTCCTCCAGCGTCCTTTCAAATTTGTTTTATATGAAGATGGAAAGTACTGGATTATAAATATTTTAAGATAAATTCAATGTAAAAATAATGTTTTGAATGCATGCAGATACCTTGACTGAATTTCTGAATGTATCACAGCAAGGACTTCAATCCTTCAAACACCAACTGTGAAGCAGCACCCTACTAACCCTCTTAAAAGATCACGCTCTCTCTCACTTGTGACACAGCAGAATTTGCCTCTCTATGTTGCTTAGAAAGAGGAATTTTACTCAGAATTTTTTTTTACTCGGCATCTGCTACAGAACCCTGAAAGCGGTTACATGCACCCAGCACAAAGCATACCAAACCTGAGGGATTCTCGACCTCTCACTTAAAGTGTGACTCCCCCCATGTTTTTGGTTTGCTTGTTTTCCCACGGCAAACAGGGCTGTTAAAGATATGTACCAAAAATGTTTCTTCTTGAAGAACGTACAGTATATCTTCAGTACCGTTATCCATTTCTCCCTTTATTTCATTCAGATTACCATATGGCCCTGGTGATTTATTTCACCTGAGCTTCTTGAGTTGTTTCAAAATTCCTCCTTAGAGACTCTGATTTCTGCTAAGGACACCCATTGATCTTCTGTGAGATGGAACATGGAATAAGAATTTGAAGGTCCTTTCCCCAAGTAAAAACTGCTATAAACATTAATTTAACTTCTCTGCTGCTTTACTTCTTAATTGTTATCCCCTCTTGTCGGTCACAAGGCCTAGAATGTCACTGATGGCATAGTTGCTTCTAGTGCATTTAAAACAGTTTTAAATAAATTCTTTAGTCTGTTTGCTATGCCTTTGGTTTGTTGTTAACAGATGAACTATATAAAAGTTAGGTGATATCATGCGGTTATTGTAGCTATAAGAAAAATGCATAGCCTGTCACATATAAATATTTTCTTTCTCTTTTGCATTGCTCAATCTGTACTACAATTAAGAACAAACTGATTTTCACACACAGAGAAAGAAAAACTCTTTTGAAAAACCCCGCAAACTCAAAGAAGTACAGAGATTTACAGAAAGGTATCCCTTTTAAATCAAGTAAAGCAGGCTAAATGGTTTACTGACTGGAAGTTAAATGAAAGGTGTCATATGCAGAGTTTAGTCTTCTCCCACTCTATCGTTAACAGCTGCTTAAACATCCCATTTTGATTTTAATGTATTTCTGCATATTCTGCCTGCAAAATGGATCTAATGATCCTTTGCATTTCTAAAGCTGCTTACATGTCTTACAGCGTGTGTGTGTCATAACTTCATTTTACAGCTCGTGTAAATGGGCATGTCACTGCTGCGACTTTCTCTGCAACCTGCTGGTGTAACAAAGGAGGTCTGTGTCTCTCGCATGCAGGATACAAACCCTTCCCAAGCATACCTAAAGTTTACTGTACACCTACATCATTATAGCAACTACATTTTCCCTCTGGCAAAGTGATACAAGTAAGATTTCCTTACGCTAAACTTAATGAAATACAAAACTTCAGTCACTTAATGGCCAAAAAGCGGGACAACAGCCCTGACCCCTGATTTCCAGCTCTACACTCATTCCCTTGGAGACAGATCCACGTTTTACCCCATCGTATGGATCCTCGTGAGGATGGTTTTTTAGCCGTGTAAATTAACTCACTAGACTGCTTTTTACCCGGCAGTTGCCAACAGCCGCTTTTCACAGTATGACAGCCTGTGCTTGCCCACTGCAGAAGTGTAGAAAGAGAAGTTGTAAAATGAACTAAGCCTGGGTAAAGTATGAGTTTTCAAATGCATATGCCCATCAAATCCAGAGAAAAGCCATGGATACGTTCAGAATAATTTCTCTGAAAGCCAGCTAGCTCCTTGCCCAATTTCAACTTCCGTCCTCCAGCCCTTTCAGCCGCGGAGCTGATCAAAACAAGGTCACAATGATATCCTTCTTTAATGAAAAAAAACATGTACCTTTTTCACTCCTCTTTTCTGGGAAACAGGTGAATTGTTATTGATCAAATGTTCAACATTTTAACAAAGCCACCTTTGAAAGCAACCCTTGAAAAGTGTAGGCCTAATAGCTTTAAGTTTCAAACAGTTCCAGGTTACTGGAAACAGGAGGTCAGAATCCAAAAAACTTTCAGCCAACGTTCAATGCATCAGTGAGAATCTTAAGCTACACAGAGACAACACAAATACTCCAAACACTTGCTCGTTACCTTTTGAGGGGAAGAAAAAAAAAAAAGAAAAAAAGGAAAAGAAAAAAAAAAAAAGACTGACTCGTAAATTCACAGTTCTGGAATAAATGGTCCTTCCACCTCTAATTGTGCAGATGAGACACACAGCAATTCCACAAAGGGGGGCCTGGGTGGGGGGGGGGGGGGGGGGGGAGAAAAAAAGAAACAAACCCCAAACCCCGCACCAACTCCGGAGAACCGCTCCTTACCCGACTTGGCTGCAGGGAAGCCTGCCACGGGAGTCGAAACGGAGCTCTCCCCACTGCGTCAAGCCCAGGCAGTTTCTAACCCTAAAGTGTTTAGATTCAAACCTTCCTATGACAGACGGCTCCAGGAACAGGAGACAACAGGGCTTTTTTGTAGTATTACTATAGTGAAAAAATAGCATCAACATCAAAAACGTTAATCACAATAGAAGTTTTACTGTGTTTTTCTACTTGTAGAAAACCAAAATCAAGTGTTCAGTATTTTGCTGAAAAGTAAGGGTTCAACAGAAATGATGCTGGTAGAGAACACTACACCATGTCTGCTTTCAGATGTTAATTTCTGTGCAAGTGAAAAATCAGAGAGCAGTTTAAACAAATCTTAACATGCCTTTCTTGCCCAGAAATGCGATTCCCCTTACACATGCCTTAGGCATCAACATCATAACACTCTCCTCCTGCATCCAGTCTCCTCCCATTTTATTCTATTCTCTTCCCAACACCCCCCCCACCCCCCCCGGTATTTTTATCTTTTTTCACCTCTTAACACAGTAAATCACCTTTCAGAATATTGCGAAACCTCCTTAACAAGGCCAAACAAGTTATGGGATCCATTTTTTCAGGTCTTAGAAAGCATTCTTAAAAATAAACAGAAGGGAAGACAGATATTCATTATTTCTCTGAAAACAGACCAGCATTAATCTAAAAAACTGGTGGTAGTGATGATGAATGGAACATTTAGAATCCTCAGAAGTGGAAGCAAATGTTAAAAGCAATTGTGAAGTAAGCCTCAGACAGTATAAATATCTCCTCTGCCATGGGAACAGGCTGAGTGAAGGAATTAGGGCTGCCCAGCCTGGAGAAGAGAAGGCTCCGGGAAGACCTTCCAGCCCCTTCCAGGCCCTCAAGGGGCTCCAGGAAAGCTGGGGAGGGACTCTGGATCAGGGAGGGGAGCCATGGGACAAGGGGGAAGAGTTTTACACTGCAAGAGGGGAGACTGAGATGAGATGTGAGGAAGAAATTGTTTGCTGTGAGGGCGGTGAGCCCCTGGCCCAGGTTGCCCAGAGAAGCTGTGGCTGCCCCATCCCTGGAGGGGTTCAAGGCCAGGTTGGACGGGGCTTGGAGCAACCTGGGCTGGTGGGAGGTGTCCCTGCCCAGGGCAGGGGGTGGCACTGGGTGGGCTTTAGGGTCCCTTCCAACCCAAACCATTCTGTGATTCTATGATACCAATCCAACTTTGTTGAGGAAGAAGCAGAAACACACAAATATTTTGTGATTTGCCAAGGTTAGAAAGAAACCCAAGGAATATGATGCCAGACCTTTACTCCTGTAGCTTGCTTACAGTCTCTCATACGGTAAACTACAGAACAATTCTTGTTCTTCTAATATGGAAATACAGTTCAAACTCTTGAGCACTCAATGGTGCTCAAAATCCATCAAAATAAACACAATCGCAGTCTATACAGAGATTATACCCGCAGTATGAAACTCATAGTAACGCCTAAAGTGTGCTAGGTAATCAAATTCTTAACCAAAAAAAGACAAACTAAGTTCAAGAGCTGGTTGAAACACTAACAAGGATCCTCATTGGTAATGAAACAGAGCATCTTCAAAAGCATTTACAAATCAAGCTTCACAAACATACTGATCTCTGCCATCAGATTATAGTTTGCTTTTTGTCCCCTAACTGCACAAAACAATTCAAGCAGGCCAGTAAAAACCGGATTATGACAACTAGCTTCAGTTAGGTTTTCTTCACTTAAACACTGTAACTTCATTTTGAATTTACCAGCAAAAAACAGATTTGCATGTGTTAGATTTATAACTGAACCTACCTTCGCTTTCAGATCAGCACAAAGCTCCTGTTGTTTTTGTCTGGTATCAGCCAACACTACTTCTGCCTCGTGAGCAGCGGAGGCTTCCGCAACAGTCGTCGCTGCCTTAAGTAAAAAGGCTTTCCTAGCTTGAGCCCAGTTTAATATCAAGACTCTGCGCTGATTCCTAATGAAATGGTAACGATCCCAAGCTTTCTCGTGAACAACCTAAAAAAGTGAAGAATTTCAGAAAGGTTTAAAAACTATGCATTAATAAAATAAAATAATTCTAGACATTTTTGCAAACCTTGAATATGATTGGTTTAATTATATCACCAATATTCCTATGGAATCCACAATTCGGGGCCCAGAAGTGTTCTGCCAGGTGCACATCAGTCTCCCAGTGTCGGGAGAGTGACACCACCCCAGTCTTTCCCTGTTCGCCACATGGCACTTCAGTATCCTGACCCCCCACTGCTCTTTTCTGAACTACCTTTTGCAATATGAATGAATTAAATGCAATGGTTCCTTCCTGCCCTAAAGTACATAAATGCAAGTAGGTCCTTTCAATACATCTTCGGAGATATTGAGCACTTTTTGGAAGCAGAGGATCTTTGTAGCAAATTAAGATCTATAGAGAAACAGAACACCAATTAAAGCAATTGTACAAATGCAGTACAGAGGAGAATTAGCTTCACTTTTTCTGTCCTAACAGGAAATCTGGAAATAGGTTTTTAGCTTGCCAAGCAGCATACTGCCACCATCAGTGTCACCACCTAACAAAAATGGCGCGTGTTTGATCTTAAATACACCTTCTTCGGCCCTATTCAGCGAGGTTCCTGAGGATATTCAAGCCTCAAGACTGTGACAGAAGCAGTAACAGGTAAGGCTGCAGGGATTGAGGCAGTAGAGTTTAGGACCTGTCTTATAACCCCAAAAATACAAGTTACAGGGATGAAGGAGATTCTAGAGATGGCTGTCTGCTCACAAGTGTCAAGAGGACCACTCCTGACGCTAATTTCCAGGCTTTTGGCAGGGGACGGGGGGATGCTGACCCACCTGGTGCCTAGCTCACAGAGATTCCCATTAGCTCGTGGCTGGATGACGTAAAGCGGTGCCACTACCTCTGGAGCTTCTCTTTGGTCAAACGCACACAGGCCACCACCTCAGAAGTTCACATTGACTTTGTTGCTGCCACAAACCCAGGTGAGCCTTGCTAGCAAGCACCGCAAGCTGAGAAACCCATGAGCAAGAAATGGGATGGAGAGTCTGCACTTGTAAAACCAGCCCTCTCTGATGAGCTGCTACTGGATCAAGCGCTCCGTGTGTGTCCACTGTTCATTCTTCTTCAGAGGGAAGAAGGCATAGAAGGCTCTAAGTTTAGTATTCTAATGTAACACAAACATTCTAAGAATAGATTCTTAGAACTGTTTTAACGTTTCTGTATTTGTCACACTAATACACATACTAAGAGATAGCAATTCAATGCAGAATTATGATTTTTCATTTAAAATTTAAAAAATATAAATTTAACCTTCAAAGAATTAGGGATACCCATTAATAATGGCTATGCTTAAAATATAGCTACATCGTACAAAGCACGTAATTATTTAGCCTAGTTCTCACAGGCAAAAGTTCTGAAATCCACAAGAACGTTATTTTAGGTGAAACTACGCTAATTATCAGTATCGCTTCACTGTCAATCCTTTGCACCAGGCACTCCTCAAACACAAGGAAGTAGATGGTCTAAAAATACATGCAGAGATAAAAAAAGATTCCTACTTTACTTATGACATCCTGAAGTGTTCTGGCCTTGAAATGGGTTTCTCTATTAGCTGCTATGTGCTTATTCACCGTGGAGTGTAAAAGGAATCAGCAATCAATTTGAAAGGCATTATGCATATAAAAATAGCCTCTCCCTGAGAGCAGGAGGTAACTTTCTGCTCTTCCTGCTATGTATGTGCCACAGACCAATTAAAGTAACTATTCCTAGACAGTGCGACAAAGCTATACATCCTCATAAAAAATAAAAATACCGAGAGAAGCAGAATAGCATGACATAACTATAAAACTGTACAGCAAAAGCAACACTAACAAACTAATTTTCTGAATTTGGCTGTAACAGTATGTGGAACTATAAAATCTCCACAGTGCTCATTCTGAAGAAGTGATAGGTTTTCAAGTTCGTGCATTTTGAAGACAAGGACATCCCTTCTTCACTGTGCGGAACAAAATTCACCATTAAGAAATTTTAAAATAAAAAACTTTGATAAACATTCTTTAATACAAATGTCCACTACAAGATTTATGTAAGAATTTATGGAATTGATCTAATAGTTAAAAGAACACTGACCAGGTCATGCCGAGATTTGTGAGGAAGGTATCTCTGCAGCACATCGAGGTACAAAGTCCTCCTCCTCCGAAGATTGCTTGGATACTGATTGATAACAGTCTGAAAAACCCACTGATCTTCTTCCTTCCAGTCAATGTTCCTATAGAAATGCAAACCAATCAGCCCCAGTATAATTTAACTTTTGAAAAGGAGGAGTTTGGTTCTCGTTTATTTTTAAAGGCCTAACCTTTCTGCGGGCTCACAATCCTGAACCCGTAAACTGGATGTTGGATCAGAGCTGAGAATTTTAGATTTACTTCAAAGAAACAAAGCAAACCTACATTGCTTTTCTAATGTGACCATTTATCGTGACATCATTCAAATTAATTGTTCCTTTCCTAACCTGGCTTTTAACTGGGGAGTGATACCGCGTTTCTTAAACACATTACACTAATGAATAGTCACATCACACGGGAAACACAATGTGAAAAAGGAAGATGATCAGCCTCCACCCCTGAGCACTAAATAAAATTATCAAAATCAAATGAAGTGATAATATCTGTATGTAGCTAAATGCGGAACTAGTTTAAAAACAAACTTCTGACAGCCATAAACTCATCCACAAGGCATAACAGTCACAGCTTTTTAAAACAGGAGGTGTAGCAATAAGTATGCATTCATGCATTTCAGAAAATCAGAGTAGCAAGAAGTAATAGAACTAAAGCAGAGTTCCCCAGGTTTGGATTTAGTAGATCAGATTTTACCCTCAATCTGAACTCTTGGCCTTGAAGGGATTAACATCGGGCTTTTATTGTCAGCATTAAAGGAAGAGCAGCAACACTGAGTCAGACCAAAAGGTCTCTCTATCCCAGTGACCTGTTTCAACAGTGACTAAAAGCCTAGGGAAAATGAAAAGGCAGCGATCGTATGACTCTCCCCCCAGCAAATTCCTGCAGCCTCCAACTGTCTGCAGCTCTCAGACTTCCTGAGCCAGCAGCGGTGTCTTGGTATTTAATAGCATTGCACCTCCAAGATCTTACAACAACTTTATCCTTACACAGGCAGAAATATCAGGTATTTAAAGAAAAAAAAAAGGATTTTTTTTTTTTTGTGAGATGCTCATATGTAATTAATATTAAACTAGGTTTTTCGATACCATCTAGCATTATCTTTAAAGAGAGAACAGTGAACACAAGTATTAGAAAAATTCTATGTAATCCAGTTTAATACAACATTTATTTAAAAAACATTGTACAGTAAAACCACTGTGTATTATCACCATTGTACAACGTCCTGGGACAGTGCAGGACAAAACAAGAAAATATCCCTGTTAGCTTTAAGAAATGGAAAGCTTCACCTATAGACATATCTCAAGAATGCAAAGACACAATATCCCATTTCAACAAACCATTTTTGAAGTAATATCCCATCAGGCAAGGGTACTCAAGCTCTTGATGACATGCTTGTCAGCTTTCTTCCGCTCTCCTGGCACTTCCTGATGTTGCATGCTTCGCGAAGTTGGCATAAATTTGGACAGAGTTCCACTTATCTTCACCTACCTAAAGGCACTCATTTTACAGCTTTCTTCAGGCAGACTAACGGACTTTGTTTTTACCCTTATGGTCTTAAGAGGAATTTAACCTTCACCCATCGTTCTGGAGACAGCCAGCGATCAGAGGTTCTTTCCTCCCCACTTCAATTCTTCACCCTCTGACTTTCATGAAACAAAAATGATTCTTAGCTTACTGTAACATTTTCAGCACAGTCATTATTCCAGGATCAGAATGGTGGCAACTTAACGATAACCAAATATGAGGAAACATTAAAATCACTATTCCCTCATAAAGAACACCTTGTTTCTTGCACTCTGGGTACTTTTTCTTTATTTTGTTTTACTTTGAATACATGTCAGAAGTTACTCTTGTCTTTTACACAGACAGCATCACATTGAAGATGGCCAGGTAAGGAGAAATCACATTCTACCTCCTTCAATAAACTCCAATAACATTATGACGGCCTTTGGTGCTACAAACACATCAAAGCAGCAATTTGCTGTAATAACGTTTGTATTGCATACGGAGCGATTCCAGTCATGAAAGGGTTTTTTGCAGGGAAATATGAAGCACTAACTCTTAGCTGGCACCCTGTGGTAGTGCTTTTGAGTAGCTTATCTGTTATCAATGGAGTAAAGTGAAAGTGACACGTAGAAAATTAACTTTAAAAAAGACTAAAGTGTCCACAGGTAGCAGTACCACGCACATCACAGGACAAAGAGCACACACTGACACTAAAAAGCATCTTTACTTTTCCAGGCAAGAGCAAGGTTCACAACCCGCATTTGTTGACAGCTCTAGAATAATTCACAAAACGTAGTCAATAAAAAACAGAAATCAACAGCAACCTAACTTCTCACAAAAAGAACACCAACCAGCCAACTCTCATCTAGCATTCCCAAGGCGGTGAGCGAGGCATATAGAATAGAATGGTTTGGGTGGGAAGGGACCCTAAAGCCCGGCCGGTGCCACCCCCTGCCCTGGGCAGGGACACCTCCCACCAGCCCAGGTTGCTCCAAGCCCCGTCCAACCTGGCCTTGAACATCCAAGGATGGGGCAGCCACAGCTCCTCTGGGCACTGCTCCCTGATGGAACACCACTAAGTCATACCCTACCTTGCAGCCCATTGACTTCCCCATTTACACAAGACTTGAAGCACTTGCTGTGTGGGGCTGTATCACAGCACAGCAGCGCAAGCTCATACAGAAAAGCTCCCCATCACTTGTGCAGCTACAGATTCAGGACTAGGAAAAGTACAGGAATAATCCCAACTTGCAGACTCAT
The DNA here is from genome assembly GCA_009819605.1 of Sterna hirundo. Classification (NCBI taxonomy): domain Eukaryota; kingdom Metazoa; phylum Chordata; class Aves; order Charadriiformes; family Laridae; genus Sterna; species Sterna hirundo. The sequence continues at coordinate 85,013,150 of CM020440.1, forward strand.
CAGTAGGCAAAAATGAATAAAGTTGTCGAATGAAATAGCTTTCCCTCTACAATCTTATGTGAGCTAGATATCCACTATTCGTATTTTCCACCCATTTTCCTTTCTCTTCTTATAAACTGGGTGAAATATCCGACAAACTAATTTTAGGACCCAGCTGTTTGCTATTAAATCCAGACATCATGAAAAGAAACAGAGGTAGGTGGCTTCAAAACTGGGGAGAGAAGAGATCCAGCTCCTGTAAAAAGTTTATTTGCAGTGACTGACAGCTACCAAGCAAATGTTGGAGACAACATAAAAAGTGAAATTACATTAGCAAAAGCAGAACAGCAATGAAAATGTTTCTTTATAGGCGATTGCTTAAATTTCCCATGACAGACAATGAACATAGATGGCTGAGCTGAGTATTTTTCACATGCTAAGTCTAAAGAAGAAATATTGCCCCGGAAAGTGAAATGGGGCCAAGGAATCCTTCAAAGAGGGAACGGTTGCAGTAATACCTTATAACCTTCAAGCTGCAGGTCTGGAACAGCAGACACAGTTCTCCAAAGACAGGAGTCCCCGAGCTTTGACCCAGAGGCGGGATGGGAAGGTGTGCTATTTCTGCAACATTCACTGCCTCGAAGAAAAATGTCTTGCGATTGATCCTCAGAAATTAACGTTTTAAACTCTTCCCTTTTCTCTACAGGGAGCTCTTCTATGAAATCAGTTCATTTGTTAATTTCAGAATCTCTCTGTCACAACTGGATATTCTGAGGTATAGGCTTTCTGAAGAGTAACTTGAATGAACAAATTAATTATTCTTTGCTATGATTTAAATCTCTTTCACTGCTACTGCTCCTACTGATGCTGAACTAAGTGAGCACAATAATATTTTTCTTAAGATAACACCTAGCATTCTTGTCTTTCGAGACCCGGTATTTTATTTATTTGTTTATTAGAAGAACTACCATAAAACCCTGCTCGCCTTTACTCAGAGGAAGTACCGGCCAGCCTATGAGAGTGTTTACTAGCCTATGGGTTGGATTTTGAACTACCTCTTATAATTTCCGAAAGAAATCAGCAATCCTCTCCTGTGAGTCCTGACACGCCTCAGTATGGTGCCGTTTGACCACGTTATTTTAGTGACAGTAATGAGACAGTTCTAAGAGCTGAGATTCTCTTTTGCAATAATCTGCCTTAGACACTTCTGACCACACAGGTTGGTGAACAAATACATGTCTTCCGTCTACCAGAAGAGTAAGGCAGAGTAAGATCCATCCCGGTCAGGAAACTTTACACCATGAACTTGACAGCAGGGAGAACCCCAGATTCTGTGGTCTGAAGCCAGCCTGGAGATCTGCTCTGCCTCAGCACACAAGGGCAGATGTACCAGCTTCTGCCTCCCACCTCTCACATCTCTCCCAAGGTTCCCTCTGACTCATATATTCCTCTCATGGCCAGCTAAAACGAGATGGAGAAATTAAGGTTTGTGGAAGATACTCTAGGGACAATCGGCTGTAGCTGGAGCCACAAGTAGTTTATTGTAAGTAAGGACAAACTGAGTGCCGATGTCCTGGTTTGCCACCTGTGCCAAAATTTCTCAGCTGCGCTAGATTTTGTCAGCTGCTCATAGACAAATAGACAAAAAAAGAAGAAGAAAAAAAAAAAGCAGCATGATCCAGCCCAGTCTATTCGTAACAATGAAATGCATGGAGAATTTCAAAATATTCTGCCTGATTGAATTCAAGATGTCATCTCACTTAAACTTTTGCAAAATTCCAGAAAGGAAGATATCATCTAAAACGGGTTTGAAAAGTGGCAACACATTTTACATTAATATTTAAGCTAGTATCAGGCTTCTTCAGTGTCAAGATATTGACAAACTTTTACAAGGCTGAATGCATGACCCAAATTTTAAATGTAGTGCTTGCTTTTCTTGTATGCACCATTCTACTCAAAAACAGTACCATCCTTATTTTATTTCAGAACTGAAACACTGCAATTGTCTTATACTCAACAACCCTGAGGCAGCTGCTTCCTTTGAAATAGATTTACCCAGCATTAATCCCGGGCTTTACACATTCTAAAGAATATAAACAACTCGGAAGGGCAGCCACCCTCTCCACCCTGTAATCCCCACACAGCCTTTGCAATAGCAATGTACGCTTGATGCACCGCGCTCTTGTAGAATCTGCAGACAGACGACAACAATACCACCAAGTGAGATGTCAACCTCCCGACCATTAATTATGTCAGTGCCGATTGTTGTACCAGAAACATCTTGTTAATGGGCCTGAAAAGAGGAACCAAATTTACTTGACTTAGTCCTAATATCCCGTCCAGTTGAAAGGATGCTGCAGAGGATACAGTGCTGAACATGCAATACTCCATTCATTCTTCCGTTATTTAAATAATTCAGCCATCCTTGGAAATTGTGGCAAAATATAGTAGTGCTTAGAGAATCACCAGCTATAACAAAAACATCAGTTCAAAGTCCACAATTTGTAGGATAACTCAGGACTTGGGTATTTCCCAAACGCAAAAATTTGTGGTTTAGCAGCAGTAGAAGTAGCGAATTTAGATTATTAAACGTTATAATCCTATATTATGCTTGAAAAAAAACCCAAATTCTTCAGTTTCTAAAAGCAATGAACACTGTAACATGCATTCTAGTTTCAGCACCCACAAACTATTTCAGCAGCAGCAGCAGAAGATTTAAGTGACGCCCTGTAGGTGTACCTAGAAAAAGAGGGGGATTTAGAAGCAGCGTGTGATCGTTTTACCAAAGGCACTGAGGGACTTTCCTGCTCTCCCCAGTTTCTTCTGCCCAGGCTTCAAAACCATCCCACTGACCCTCCTATACTCGATATTAAAACCTGATGCCATCCTAAAGAATATCAGTAGATGGCAAAAAGAAGTCAAGGCTGGCCCAGTATCTGCAACTCAGGATCTCCTGGAGTCAAGCTAGCCTCAGCAGAAAAGCTAAGCTTTATACTATTAATATATAGATACGTAAATTTCTAGATCATTATGAATATTTATGCTCTTTCTAAACTTCTTTGTTTACAGAAAAATCTCTCCTCCTCTCAGTTATTCGCAATCAGAGCTACATACATTTTTTACATTTTTTAGTGATGAGGATTACTGCAGTGATCTGAAATTTATGAAGAGTGGACCTATTGATCTGCTTTATAGATAAGCACGTTCTAAATCTCTCTCAGAAAGACTACTTTTCTGACATAAATTTGCGCATTCTAAATCTCTCTCAGAAAGACTGTACTTTTCTGACATAAATTTGATAGTGTAATTACCACACAGAAAGAATCATTTCTATTCATACAAAAGCACGTGAAGAGGACATTTGATGCACACCAGCTTGTTGGTTCTTTAATCTGCAAAACATTTTGCTTATTATTTCAGATGAGAGCATTTCAAAGGACTGCCTCCATTCCTCCAGCTGTGCAGTTACCGACCGTTTAACCCCAGCGAGCTGGGCACTGCGACACCATTCTCTGCCCTGCGTACAACAGAACCAACTCTAAGGGTAAAGGCAACTGTAGGACCTATACCTTACAAAATACCTGGTAGTTATGTACTTCATACCCAACAAAAGAAATCCAGAAACAGATGTCGTTACCTAGATAAAACTTTTAGCTGGTGATCAATCTCTTGAAGCTTGGACCAGTACCCACTTGCAAGCTTTTGGTATTCATTGATAACCAAGGTCTTCAATTCAGGATAGGGGCATTCCAGAGACAGTAGTGCTGAAGGAACATCAAGGAAAAGTCCATTTTTCTCTTCAAAAGAATGCGCTACCGCCTGTGATGAAAAAAATGCTACTCAGCAGACTACTCTGCATTATACTTTCTCTCAAAAAATATTTGCTAATTAAACATAAAAGGAAAAGCTTACTTTTGTGTTATAGTCTTCAAGCTCTCTTTCCAAAGCCAGACTTTCAAGGATAAGGAATTCCAAAATTGCCTTCTGTTGCTTCTTCACAAGTTCGATCTATTACATGAATTATGTTACTGTTATTTCTTTATCTTGTTGTAATATGGAGCCTGATTTCCAGTTCCACACTGCTATGCTTTTACATATTTTAGCGAAGCAGATCTGCACTACAGCAAGTACAGAGGTTACTGGGTACTCTGAAGGTGAGTTATATTCTCAAAGTATTACATAAAAATAAGTGGAAATGCTAAAAATACAGCGATAATAAATTGTAAAAATAAAGTTAAAATACCAACCTTCTGTAACATCTCAACTGGATTGAACTTAGATTTCAGACAAGATTCTTCTGAGAGGTAACACTGCATTTCAGACAGCCTGAATTTCAAATTCTCTTTTAGTTGCCAGAGAGGAACTACAGTATTTTTTTGGTATGTATCCCGCTCCTTTGATAATTTATGCTCTGGATCCAAATGAAACATAAAGCTTTCTCAAACACACAAAATACTACACAGCACTGTGCTTTCTAAATCTAAAAACTCAAACAAATAAAGATAATTTTGACTATAATAAATAATCAAGAAATGAATAAAAAATTCTTACCCAAGTCCCTCATATCCAAAAAAAAGTTGTGCTTATGGCTTTCTTCGTCAAGAAAAGTCCTTATATCTGCTTCTGCTTTTTGCCTGGAAGGTATGAATATGAGTTTTACAGAAGCTTTTATTTCTAATTCATTAAGTTTTCAAGAACGATAAACCTCCGATACTCTAATAATTAAGTAAAAAGGGAGATTCTCTGTCTGGGAAGGTATGAAGTGCAGGACTTGGACATGAAGGTGATATGGAAGCCACCCTCCTCTGAGCAAAAAAGTTCTCATGGATCTGCTGTGTATAGAATACACAAGCTCACAGACATTATTAATGTTCCCTGTTGTAAGTGGGAACTCAAAATGCGTATCTAGAGACAGACTCTGAAGGAATTAAAAAGTATCTGAAAATGTCTGATACTCCTACAAATCCATGCGCTGCAGATGTTGATAGGTCAACTAACAGCTACGAGGTCTCATGGAGAGGAACATGCAGAACATCTACTCTGTTCCCCCCTCCCTTCACATGTCCTCTTCTCGTCTACGGACCTCTTTCAATGTAGCTCACAAACTCTCATGCCCTGCACAAAAAGTTATCCTCAGTTCAGGTATTTTAATCTCCTCCTAAGTGTCTGGTATGCCACACGGAATCTGTCTGCTGAAGTAGTTCTTTAACAATGGCTAATTAAGATTCCTCAGCTCTTACCTGTTCTCACTCAGTCTTTTATGCTCTTGCCACCATACTCGCTGATGCTGTTTCAGCAGCGTTTGCTCTTTGTTAATTTTTGAAATTTGCTCTGTTTTTTTAATCTGCAGGAAGAATTAAGGCTTGTAAGTATTTTGAATTTGCTCAGTAGTGTTATCAAATGCCTTCCTGTGGAAACTTTTAACTTCAGAATGGCGAACCTAAAAGCTTTTTTCAAAACTATGTTTTTCTGAAGAATAACGGGTTCAAATGTAACCGATCTTCATGAAAAAAAATTATTACATTCAAATCATAATTAAATGAGAGGAGAAAGTGAAAAAATGCAGTCCATTTTCTTCTTTCCCTTCTTCCTTTCTTTCCCATCCCTATTTCCCAGGAGGTGAAGGGAAAGGACGATGAGCAGGAGAAAGAAAAATACACTTTCTTACAGATGGGAAGATGAAAGAGTGAAAGTGTGTCTTTCAAGAAAAAGAATTTCAAAAACTGATTACTAAAAAGAGAGTGCTTTTTCAAAATCTATCCAATTAAAGAGGCTCTGAAACTGTCTGAGGGCTTCACAAAAAAATTGCTTCCAACTTCACATAAAATAGAAATACGTGCTTTTGAGATAGATGGAGTTACCGCTTAAACTAGAGGAAGCGTCATCAGGGAAAGGCTGATGAAGTGGCAGCCAGCCAACTAACAAAGAGCCTGGCCAACTAACAGCGAAGGAAAAAGGTCAGTAAAAGCCTGTGGCTGCCAGAAGCCGCTGAGAGAAGTCGGTCTTCTCCTGTACTCCCGCCACCACGACTGTCTTCTGGCCTCTCAGCAGATACATTTCAGTTCAGAATCGGCTCCTCTCCTTCTCCTTTTGCCACCTAGCCACCACCTTCCTCCCTAACACCAGACCTCATCCCTGCCCCAGCCACCTGCCAGCTGCAAAACCCGCTCTGATTCCAGAGGCTCCCACAATTCAAACACAGCCTGTGTTTTTTTCCTCCCCAGACTTTCCTTCACGCAGATAACAGTATTCTACTGCAGAACGGTAGCAAGGCAAGAGAAAAAAATAAATTGGGAACCCTGTCCCAGTTCAGAACAGGGAGAAATGAATAAAGATCCCACTCCACATCTAGTTCAGGAAAGAAACGACGTTCTGAGTCAGAAGTGGTAGTTTTCCACTTGGCTCACGTGGAGGTAATTTGCCCTGTCACAGCTTTCCTGCTGGCGAAAGCTGGACAACCCACGCGGTGCGCCCTCCGCATTCACGTGCACAAGAACAGGGAGAGCAAACCCCCTCCGGGGGGTTCTGCCCACGCTCCACCGCCCGAGGGGTGCTGCCAAACAGCCTTCTCAAAGAAGGCGCTTGTACAACTTCTCTTTGCAGCACTCCTGCACTCCATCACTTCTCGAACCACAGCCTCATTCACCCACCAACAAAGCTGAAATCTTACTTTAAAACAAAATACCTAAAATTTTGAAGCAAGAAGCATTTACACCTCTCAAACGAATGAGTTTAATATATCTGGTTGAACATATCTGGTTTCTAGACAGTCACACAAGGAAGAACCACAACTAGAATTTGGCGAGTCCACAGTGCTTTTGCAGCAAGCCTGCTGCAGTGGTACGGATGGGCAAGAGGCTGCAGCAGGTGCTACGGCGAGATCCTGTGGCTGAGAAACAAGGTGTTCATAGGAAGCTGCGTATGTGACTGTACTGTAACGGTTTGAAAACACCTGGTTTATTCTTTCTATCAGTATGTTACAGTGCTTTTGAATCAAAGATAATGTCTCCCTATTTTATTGCTTACACATTTTCATATTTAAGAAGTTACTTATTGCTTCCTCTTGACTACCATTAGGTGCTTAAAAACAGACTTCAGCAAACAGAATACTGTATTTAAAGTAATTTGAAAATACATTTTCAAAACTAATGGGAAACAAAAATTGAAGTAGATCTGTACATAAAGTTTAATATGCTCTTGGAATTATTTTATAGCAACAGCAATGATGTTTATCTATAACTGCTGCAATATTAGCATTTTCTGTATGTGCTGTATTTTTCTTTCTTAAATGGTCAACTGACTTACCATTTGCTTATTTGGTTCTACCTCAATAGAGAAGTAACCCAGCACTTGAAAATTTGTGTAGCTTGAATCAGCAACAAAAAAGTAGTAGGTGGGAGCACATTCTATACTCTGTGGAGCTTTCAGCATATATATTACTACCTACTCAGTTGGAAAACACTTGAAAAGGTGAAATACCAAAAGACAGATGACGAAAAATTAGTTTAAAGCTTGAATGAATTCAGCAGAATTTTGTACTGCAAATCCATGAAGAAATATCTGCCAGAACTTTTGATATATTACACCTACATGTATTAAAGGAAGCAACACTAGAAAGAAAGTATGCAATTTTTCTCTCACTCAATATTACCCTTTTCTATTTTAAATACAAAGGAAAGAGCTGCACGAGCTACCCCTTTTTTTGTTGCACGGCCTTCGGGATAGTAGCGTAAACTAGTAAATTATGCTTCTTGATGCTGTACATATTTCATTTACTAAGGTTTAAGAAACAGCATCAGAACAAAAAAAAGTACATGGTTCTGTTGCTAACAAATATATTTCATTTAATAACTTCTGTTAAAAGAACTTCTAAATATGTTTTAGACATGAATTTCAAGGAAATTATCTTTTTTTTTTTTTTTTTTTTTTTTTTTAATAAATTTATCAGACCCCTGTATTCCTTCCGCAAATTTCCCTTTGAACTCTGCCATCCTGTCTGAATGAAGACCCTGAATTATACTTTATACGTGCCAGAGACATCATCTGATCTGGACCCTTAGTCATCCACACAAGGAACTTTAGTCACTGCATTTTGCACAGTTTCTATAGTCTCCACAGAGCCTTTCATTACAACGGCCATCCACAAAATTGCAGCTGTTCAGAGGAATGGGCAAAGACTGGAGAGATGCTAAATTGCCATGTTAGCACAGTCTAAGCATACAGAACTGTGTCATCCTTGCACTGGACTTGCAGTTTCCTGAAAAAGCATCCAAATAACATTATGCTGAGGGGTCTGTTTCAAATTGATAATTTCTTTCCTATTCTATTTTGTTTCTCAGCCTAAAGGAACTATTTCAGCTGAATGTGTATCAGTGTCAATTTCTTCAGAAATCACTTCTTTCTGTGAATTTGATTTTTGTTTTCTTCTAAAGATACAACACTCATCAGGGAAACAGTTATACGCTAAAAGCAGTTCCACTCTTACAAGGAGTTATCCCTCCACAGTGTTTCTGGATCAATATTTTACACTATTTCCACACAACTGAAAAGGAAAACATACAGAGGCAGAAACACGTGCTCCAGAGAGGCTGGAGACTTCTTGGGCATCTGCATTTCTGGCAGCTTGGCATATACTCTCCTTCAAGAAAAAGCAAAATTTTTTAAAGGGAAGTTCTTAAAAATACAAATCCAAAGAATGTTTCTGGACATCCACAGCTAAAACCAAAATCTATTTATTCCTAACCACCTTCACCCTCCAACCCTGCTCCAGCTACTTGCAATACACAAGTACTTACGCACAATCCCGCATAAAGAACATCCATGTCCTGGCTGTCCCATTAAAAACAAGAAATGCAACACTTCAAATTCTGTTGTGGCTTAATAGCTACAGCCTCGTGATAAACTGCATGGAAAACACCTAAACTCATAAATAGGTTTTCAAAGAATTTTTTTTCTTAAGACAAACTTGTTGAGATTAAAATATGTTATTTTCTGCCCACTGCAATATCGTGAACAAACTATTTAGCGTACAGCTGGATGAGAGCTAAGATGAACCACAGTCTTCTCGTACATTTGGGTTTGCCGCCTAAGGAGCTTGTTCACAAATATATTCCATGTTTTCCCTGTTGGTCTGTATGTAATGTTGGAAGCAATCAGAAGGACCCCCTCAGAATGGCACGATATTTAAAGAAAAATAAATAAAATTCATCAGCTCTCCAGTGTTGTATGTAACCAAGACTGACAAGCCAGGCGATACATATTCATAGAAGACACACTGGGAAGCAAGATCCAAAGGCACTCAAGCATGTCATCTTTTAAAAGCTACCTCAGTTTAACCGGACTGGCTCTACCCAGTGAGGCCTGGCTGCTCTCAAAGCTGCTCTGTGATTTCCCCAGTACTGCAGTCTCAGAACTCACACTACCTGAATCTGATGGTTAATTGCATGGTGTCACCCAGCAGCTGGTCCATCTTCCTGCAACCTGCAACACAAGCATCAGCAGCCACCTCAGGTCCACAAGTGCTGAGATCATCCCAGTTCCAGAAGCGTGCCACGAAGGCACCTGAACGGCTCCATGCCAAGGTCCAACAGGACCTAAGGGTTTAGTCGTCATGTCACGTGAAAGCTGATTCTCAAGCAGATGTACCTCTGGAGGCAGAAAAGCTGCGTGCGTGCAGCACTGAACCCAAGCTAATAAACCAGGCTAAATACAAATCTGCTGGCTACATTAACGACAAAGGTAAACTGCATTCCAGATAAACGAGGCACCCGAGAGTTGACATAACGTAACATAGGTCTGATACAACAGTTCTGCTTTGGGATATGACCCAAAGAAGAGACACCTTGACCAGCAGGCTAGCATCCTGTGCGTTTAAAGAAAATCTTCCTTGATACTGTGGAAAAAGCACATTTTCATTCCTGCAAGCATAAAGCCAATAAAGCTTTGTAAGAATAGAATGTCCTTTTTACAAAGCCTCTTTTCAAAGCAGGGATATACATCATCAATTTTAGTATTCTGTTAAAATAAAGATGGAGAAATTTTTAAAAGACAAGAATAAGAAAGAGAATACAATGATGCTGCGAAGTCCCACTTAGGTTCTTGGCAGAAGAAAAGGACAAAAGTCAATCTGTATCCTTGCATTTGCTTGACTAAAGGTAGTGTAAAGCTAAGCAAATTAGAGCAGATCATGTATGAATCTGAATGAGATAAGCCACTCATATGAAGTGGTTTATCTGCAGTTAGTTCTAGTATCAAGTTGTCAAATTTCATTTACCTATGTTACATAGACTTGTATTAACATCTGTAAGTATAATCAATACCGTACTCAAAATACTTGAAAATGTTTAACTCCTTTAGGTTTTCTTATGAAAAATAAAAAAAATAGTTCATTATTTTCCCTTTATTATTTGGGGGGATGGGGGGGTGTACTATAACGATGAAGGTCATATGCAGTATTCTAGAGTTAGCTACGTCTGAGCTATATCTTAATCTTTCTGGTTCTCTCTCTATATTTTCTCTAATATTTGGTCCTTCTTCTACAAAGGTAAAACTCTGTCATAACTTTTGGCATATGCCTAGTGTAAAGGATGCAGGGAGGCTGCCTGGAGAGCTACCAGTGTCCACCCCTGTCCTCTCCCATATTTAGAGACTGGTTTCCACTTTCCATTTTCTTTCTTGGGTTTACAAATTCTTCTCTTCACATTGTACTCTAATTGCACATCATTGAAGACGTTGGGTGCATCATGGCCAAAAATCTTCCAAAATTGTATCTCCTTTCTTAAGATACTATATTGCTTTGCTATTTTCAATTCATATGGTACCACCCACTGTTGCATGGATTTATTAAACGTCTCTAAGATCAGACTTACAGAGAATATGAGTATGTACAAACTTTCCCTGTCTTTTTGGGAAGCAGAATCCACGCATATTTTGCACCTCTGATTCAAAGGAATTCCATGCTCTGGCATTAACGTGTCCAAATCACAGTAACCCTAACTGTGATAAACTCTCATCTTTTGCCCCCTTTTGCTGAACAATGTAACAGCGATTTGTTATCCCTATTCATTCTCAGATTCCTTGGGGTAGCAAAAAGAAATGCGATCATAGAATTTTAAAATCATTCACATTACAAATAATGTAAAAATCATACCTTTAACTGAATTTTTGCAGATGCCATTTTTTCTACTGCAGCAAGTTCATAGAGATGTTTGTAGTCAACAGGTTTATATTTCTGGCTGCAAAGACCATTCCTCATAGGAATCACCAGATTTTCTAGTTATCACATAAAACACATCTAGTCATTTCAGATTCTGGAGAAATATTTTAAGAGTGAGTCATAAAATGAAACCATTATAGATAGAAATTAGAAAAAGTCTATTTTAACCATTAAAGGTTTCCATAACAAAGAGATTTTTAGTTAGTGAATAAGAATCTGAAACAAACGTAAGATAGTATAAATTATATAAGAAACATTAACCATTTGTCTGTTTACAATGACTTCATTTAAAAAGGGGGTTTTTATATGTGAACTTAAGGAATAATTCACTTTAAGGTGGGTTTACTGGAATTTTAGTAAGTTCTGATACAGAAATACCCAAATTTCAATATATGCATTCTTATTTCACAAATTGGAAAACTACCTCAATATTTATTGTAACCTATGGATTGAGCAATAGTAGTAATTTTCTTCTAAAAGGTACATAATGACTAATTATATGTAAACAGTGAGTTGCAGTTACATTTTCCATTGCATCTCTAGCCATAAGAACAGTGTAATTTCTCTATTAAACTTCTGCAGGCCCCTGGGAAAACGATGTACTTCCTTAAAAAAGAAAGGCACTAAATTTCAAGGAAAACATCATACTTGGTTTCTGCTGCATGCAGAATGGATTAGAACATCCTCTTTCTGCAGTCCTATCAACAGTATTTGAAAGTCCATGACAGTATTGAAAGACCATTGTCCAAAAAAACCCAGAGGAAGTAGTTTTGCTGAAAAAACATTTGTAGTCAAGGAAGACTTAACCAAGCTGGTCTTTCACCACACAGTGAAGATATCTTACCACAATCCCTTTAAGAAGTTTCATTGAGGGGTTGCCATATTCCCCAAACAAGTGTCACCTCAAGTTTACCATGGAGTCCCCCTTTGAGCTTACATTCACGTTCCTAAGGTCCACTACCTTTATTTCTCTTCCCCCTCGTCAGCTTCCGAAGAATGATGACTTCCACCAATTCATGGCCACTTTAACCCTAGGCATATTATGTATACACCTAAAACTGGGTGAGCCAAGGCCTGAGAAGACCAGCAGCTATATCAGAACAAATCCAGAAAACCAAGGCTGCAAATCCCATCTGAACAAGATTTGTTAACAGAAAGCAGCACGCTCACGGTAACCTTAGATACACAGCTGCCTGATATTAATCGACAGATTCTCCTGGGTCATCGGCTTATGTCAGACTCCCATGCAAACAGAACTGCGTCTTTCTTCCCCTCTAGTCATCACCTACAGTTTCCATAGGCAATCCCTTTGCAGTTTCCACTCTCTGAACTTGCAAGGAGACACCACCTACACAGAGGAAGGCTTCCTTCTCTCCTCCTGCTTGTCAGTCCTGCTTTCTTCGCCACTAATCTTCTCAACATGCAAATTAATTCCGCCAAATCAGTGTTATGCTAACCGGGTTATAGCTTTGATTTTGTATTATGACTACTTTTTTATTCTCTATATACCTTACACAAAAAACATTCAGTAGTTTGATCCCCTAATTTCTTCCATTCTATCCCTCCAATGAGCTTAGTATGAATAATCTTCTTTCTCCCAGATTTTAGGCCTTTAGGTAGCTTTGTTCATCTGTGGGCTTTTATTCCCCATAAATCCAAGTTTAAAGTTCTCATCCTTAAATCAGGAAGGTTTTATGTGAAGATTTTTTTGCCTTCCTTCTGAGATTGCTTACAACATTGTCCAACAGAGATCATGGAACATCATTCCACGTTCAAAGTAAAAGTTCTGTCGCCAAACCCTCTGAAAAGCCACTCATTCAGTTCCTCCTCCTAAGCCTATTGCTCCTTCACTACTGCTCCCGAAGGCTAACACTCAGTTCTAGTCTGCTAGGAGTCATTTCGGGCAGTAACACCAGCATCCACAGCCACGAGCAGCAGGGTATGGCAGGAGCTTCAGAGCAATTCCACAACATTTCTGCTTCAGGCTGCCTGCAGGCAAATGCCTGGGAGCACCTGGGAGGTAAGTCAGGAGATGATCCTGTCACATTCATTAGAAAAGGAGCAGTAACTGTTACTTGTACTACTCAGCGACAGTAACTACTGCTACAAGTCATTAAGTACAGCTCCTTGGTATGGTGCTTCTGAATCTCATGATCTTTGAAAAGCATGATAATGTGATGTGCCAGCATTAGGGATCCTCAGTTAATTGCAAGAGAGCATGCTCTGATGCGGCTAAGTGTCAGAACAAAGGTGGGACAGCAGGTAAGGGTCAGAACAAAGGTGGGACACTGTATCTTCCAGAGGAGATAAAGATCTAAATCTCTCCCTGCAGCAGCACCTCTTGCAGCCGCAGCAGAGACCTCTGTAAGCACCAAGCGTCGGTGTGTTTGGAAGTGTTGTACGTGCATCCTACACACACGTCAATGCACACATTGACAAAGTCCTCCTGCTACAGTCAGCTTTTAGCCTTGCCACTCTAACTTCTCATTCCTGATCTGAAGGAGCTCCTAAATGGTTTCACTAGCAGAGGTCTCTCACCGCTGGTTCTGAACTGTGGTACAGACATCCAGGGGTAGGAACCCTATCTGAGTACAGCACTCGAACCTGCAATCTCCTGACCCGTTTTCTTTGGTCTACGTCAGCATCGTCATCTCCGTAAACTACTCGATGGAATGACAGTTTGCTGTCCCTGTTTGACAGCTCTCACTCCCCGCTGGCTCTTGAAACCCTGCTTTCTCTATGCCAGCCTTATTCCTCGATACAGGGTAGTAAGAATAAGAGACGTGATCAAAAAACATCCCTGTAATCTTTTTTGCAGCCTTTCTTTCTCACAATATAAAATGAGAGAAGAGGGCTGACAACAAAAAGCATGGAAAAACAGGATGAAAAATGTAAAAGTGTACACTACTGTACAGGAAGCAATAACAAATACAGTGCAGAAAACAACTGGGAAGGGAGAATGAACCATCCCACTGAATGAACAGATAGAACAAGGAATGCTATAAAATAACAGGGAGAAGCACTGTTTTTCTTCGGCTAGCTTGTCTTAAACTGTTCTAACCGCAGAAAAATGTATTGGAGAACAGTGAATAAGCAGAGAGAATCCATTTACTTAAAAAGATTAAACTTGGTGGTACCTAAAGGAAAAAAAACAACACTGTTACTATGTTTGGTTTCTAAACAAAAAAAGCTTGCGGCAACGTTTGGCAGCCTTAGAGCTGTAGCTGAAAATCCCAAATTTAATTTAGCAACATAATCTGATATACATAATCTGACATACATATCTGATAATCTGATATATTAATCTGACATACATAGCTACATATAGAACTAATGTTAGAGAAAGTAGGTACCTGAGGTACTTTCTCAGGTAACGCATCTTCACCAACTTAATAATGTCCCTCACGTCTAAGAAAAGAATGAGGAGGAATGAAAGATAAATTCAATTTCCAAACCTCTAACCCCAAATAATTTCATTTTATCTTTGGTTTTAATATGCTTTTTCCTTTACCTATATATCTGAACCTTATGAATCTCCACTTCTAATCTTCATCTGTTTCTTCTTCTACTGAGGACTTTATTCTGAGGAATTTTCAGAAGTCAATGGGGTCTATCCATTTGAGATTAACTCCAAAATCAGGGTCTTGGCATACAGGGTGCAAACTTTGTATTTAATAGGTAATATATTGGATATGTCTTAAATTTTACAAAGAAAATAATTTTTATATATATATGTGTACACCCACAAATGTATACACGTACAAATAAAAATATAAAATATTAAACTTTTAGCTTTTAAAATGGCTTTTCACAATTTTCTAGAACAACTGTTTGCCAAAGGCTGAGATACAATTATAATGGTAAATGAAAATACTTGAACTTTTGCCCCGGTACTGTAAAGCTTTAGCGCACAGATCCTCAGTAACTTTACATAAGCTAGGAAGCTTATAGGGATAAGGAATAGGTCTTTTCTTTCCAACCTCTTTTTTAGGTTCCTTTAGTAGTGAAACTTGCCACTAGGTATCATTAGAAAGATTTTTTTTGCATTCACTATTAAAAGCATAGTGGCTGGAAGCGCTATGTCTGACATACAGTTTTGCAGAGGGGTCCTGTATAAAATGTTAAGGTAAATCCTGCAAAGCTATCCCACCATCCTCCTTCAAGTCTCCCTGAAGGATTTTCCTCTGCCACACACCTACAGAAAGTTTGACAACATGACTCCAGAAGATGCCTCATTGTGGAAAGATTTTTTTCAAGTCAAACACGAGGGCAGTCCCCTGTATCACAAAGACTGGGTGTTGAATGGATGGAGAACAGCCCTGCTGAGAAGGACTTGGGAATCCTGGGGGATGAAAAACTGGACATGAGCTGGCAATGTGCGCTGGCAGCCCAGAAACCCCCCGCAGCCTGGGCTGCATCCCCAGCAGCGTGGGCAGGGGGGCGAGGGGGGGATTCTGCCCCTCTGCTCCGCTCTGTGAGACCCCCCTGCAGTGCTGCCTCCAGCGCTGGGGCACCAACAGCAGAAGGACACGGAGCTGTTGGAGCGGGGCCAGAGGAGGCCCCGGAGATGCTGGGAGGGCTGGAGCCCCTCTGCTGGGAGGACAGGCTGAGAGAGCTGGGGGGGTTCAGCCTGGAGAAGAGAAGGCTCTGGGGAGACCTTCCAGCCCCTTCCAGGCCCTCAAGGGGCTCCAGGAAAGCTGGGGAGGGACTCTGGAGCAGGGAGGGGAGCCATGGGACGAGGGGGAAGGGTTTTACGCTGCAAGAGGGGAGACTGAGATGAGATGTGAGGAAGAAATTGTTTGCTGTGAGGGCGGTGAGCCCCTGGCCCAGGTTGCCCAGAGGAGCTGTGGCTGCCCCATCCCTGGAGGGGTTCAAGGCCAGGTTGGACGGGGCTTGGAGCAACCTGGGCTGGTGGGAGGTGTTCCTGCCCAGGGCAGGGGGTGGCACTGAGTGGGCTTTAGGGTCCCTTCCCACCCAAACCATTCTATAATTCTACGATCAAAATGCTATAGTAGTTTCCATACGCAGCTATTAATTGCACAGAGTATTTCATAAGTAGTTCTATTCTAGATTGTGATAAAACAATTAAATTTGAACATGATAGCATACATACCTACATCACCAGCCCTGTGAGTTGAAAAGAATGTTCCATGGTCTGGTTCACTCATTTTTATTTTTTATAGCTGTTGAGAAACAAACAGAAGTTTTGAGAATGTCAACATTGTGGATACAATCTAAAAAACACATTCAAAAAATCCATATAGTTTTCTGAGAGGGGAGGGCGCATCTCACTACAAATGTAATTAGACAGAAATTCCACAATTTCATCTTTCATTTTAAGACAGATTTCATGTGCCTCATATCATTTAGTAGCTAAGAAATCAAAATTTTATTTCCTTAATGAATCTGTAATGCTGTCACATAGACAACCCATTCTTTGCTTTTGCTTTTCAAAATATAACAATCTTATTGACACAAACGTAAGGTAAATTTTTGAGCTGTCCTTTGCTTTTTAGAAATCAAGCCTGAAAAGATCACTCTCTTCTTATATTTAGAGACTGTGGTTTATGTATAGATCCCTGTACATCCCCTTTAAGGGTCTCTGTATTAACGCTTGTCAACCCAAGTCAGCTGTTTCAGCAACAGTGGCTTAGTTCCTGATAAGTAACTATGACAGGCAGCATGTATCAAGCATTGACATCATCTTGGGGATAACCTGACATTTAAGATGCAACAGGGTATACAACATAGTAAAAAACTTTGGTGTCTTAAAAACCTTACTTTCACCTCAATTAAGCATGGTCTTGCATACAAAGAAAAGCAATAGACCAGAACAGGGTGTTTCAGTTGAACTGAATCAATAGATGAATTGTGCCAGAAGGGGCAGCTCACATTCAACCAGCCTCCCCACAAACCCGCTCTCTCGATCCCGGCTCTACTGTACCAAAGTTTCCTACACACAAAATTCCATCCACTTGTCTACACCTTTGACATTTGTCTGGTCCCACAGCAAGTAGCAACACAGTAAACAGCAGATCAGCAAAATCTGTGAATTTGTGTATCATGGAGTTATTTCTCTGCTGAACCAGTTTATCCATACAAATTCCAAGGATGGCACAATGCAACAAGAAGGAGGGAACAAGAGCAGCAGAAGCAATGGAAAGGAAACTACTCTGACAAAGAGCTATTAATTTCAGTCAAATAAAAATGCAATACTTCAACCAAAGATATTTAGCACTTTACTTTCCTGTGAGCTATGTTTCTTCATGACAACATTCTGCATTGCAGAATCCTCAAAAACAGCTAAAGTGTAAAAATCCAACCTAGATGGACAACAGTTGCATGAATGAGCTTCCACTATTACTGCAAACAAATGATAAGTGCTGTTGAAATCACAGCCATGACAGTACACCTACATACACACACACTGCTGTTCCTGTGGCTCAAAGTCAGTTAGATATTAATTCTCTACTTGCAAGTTACAAGGCAAAGAAAATTCATGACCACCAGGCTTTGTACAGTGACTATTCCGTGACCAAACCAAGTAGAAAACAGTGAACACTCATTGATAAAGCATGACATTTCTCCATGCTTCTTCATGCAAATTCTGCAGTGTTATTTAACAATGCTATGAAACTGTCCCTTGCACTAAACCAAAAATATCAAATTCTAAATGTCATCAGTCTTCACCCAAGGGTGACCAGTCATTAACAATAAAGGGACCTTTTCAAATTTGTTCTGAAAGTAATTGACAATATCAGTTGGTCAGAAGCTGCATTGAATGTCATCATCTGATCACAAAGATTGAAATTTAAGATACATGAGAGTAAGAAAATATGACGGTACATGCGGGAGTTCATTCCCCTTTCAAAAGATTAATGTGTATTTTACAATCTAATAGTCACCTGTAGATAAATTCATAGTTCTATCCCAAAGTTTACACACTCCTCAAAAGTCAAGGGAAAAAGAAAGGAAGAAGGTGGTTAGCACATTCATACCGTTGATGCCATTTTTCTCCGCTTAAAGCAATTATTTGGTTTCAACTTGTAACCATGTAACACTGCCAAATTCATCCAGACAAATGAGGTAATTCTCCATATGAGAAGAAACTTTGGCCTATTTGTCATGGTAATGTTTTATCTATACATCAACTTATCTACATATAATTTTTTAACTGTATATATACTTCAGTTGGAACAGATTTTTTAAAAAATCAAATTAATTATATATGTAAAGCCTTAAGGTAGGGATTTACATAACACAGTAAAGCATGGGATTTACCTTACTTATTTCTTCAAGATGCACAAAGACAGTTTAAATGCTGCTTCTTTTCCCACTAAAGACAAAATATATTTTTCTGCTGCTTCTCAGAAAGGTTGCCTATGCACAGTCTTGCCTTTCTCTATTTCTTGGAGGAATCACTGGAAATATAACTGTAACAAGAAAGGCCCAATCACCAACACACAAACTTTTAAGCTATAAGCTGATCAATTTAAAAAGACCTTTAAAGAAAATTCTTTTTATTCGGGTTCTTTACAGGTCTGTAAATTAGGATTCGTTTTGTATCCCTAGTGTCATAATTCCTTAGATTTCCAGCCTCCAAAATCTTCTTCCCAGGCGGAAGGGGAGGTAGACACATCACAAAATCCTGTAATTAAAAAAAGAGGCCAGAGGGGAAATCTTAAAGAAAAAAAATAAATAAAAAGGAAAAAAAGTGAAATGCTGCAAACTAGTGTAATTTCCTGGGGCCTTCTATAATATCCAGCATTATCTGTAAGCTCCAGCAGAATTATGTGACATAATCTTCCACTGAATTTATAGTCTTTAAGGTTGAACAGGAAAACTTAAAACACTAATAATAAAAGCTCAAAAAGTAGAGAAAAAATAGGAAAATTCAAAATATTTGTTTACTACTACTTGACAATTATTTCTTCTTAAGGCTTTCAATGTGAATCACAAAGAAACAAAACCAGGCTTTTTTTTTTTTCTTTGCTGAAGAGTAAAACAACCCTTGAAGAGTAAATCTTCCTTGGAAGAGCACATCAACCACATACCTGAATTTAGAGAAAAGGGAAAGCATTGCAATATATTGAAATTCTTTGTGTTAAAGCTTTTTTGATGGACCAGTGTAACACAGACTTTCATAGGTCTCTTTCTTCGAAAGATCACAAGTCATCACAATTCCTAGCCTCATTCAGGAAGACGTGAATATTCAACTGTGGCTTGGTATTTCTATAACCCTACTGATATTCTTACTAACGTAAGAGTGAAGAATAACAGCACCAAGTCTCTTCTTACACCACCAAATATAACCTATATGTACATAAGGCCAAGAAAGCAAACAAGGGGGAAGAACTAACACAAGGATTCTGAACAAGTACGGCCATCCTCCAGTGGAGCCACGCGAGCTCTACAGATCAGCAGCATGATTTTTAACAGCAGCAAGTTCTCTTGAGGGTGTTTGTGTACTATGCTTATTATTAACGCAGCAACATTGATTTTCCTTAGCAGAGATATCAGCAAGGCTACCATATTCTGAGCTTCTGCAAACAGAAATAAATATACCTGCATTAGACTTGAAGCGGGTTCTCTGCACATGCTTTGTGGAACCACTTGGACTTGTTAGTTTTGTAACAGCCCAGCGACAGCAGCAGCTTTGACCAAGTTGCCAGAATCCCTCAAATTAAAAGCAGGAAAATATATCTATAAAGGAAAACGCAACATGGGATAGCCCCAACTACAGACTGAGACATCAAAGTTCCTTGCAAAGTCAAAATGAGAGATTTGCAACAATGAAAACTGGCTTTTCTTTGCCTGCTAGCACTTGCAATTCTCAGCACTCAACTTCCCCATGCTTAAGTTAAGAGAGGGAATTCAGTGGTATGTTTGAGTACAGTGGTACATAATAAAAAAATTACCTCAAAAGATTCTCTAGCTCTGCTCTTTTCACAAGGTTAGTTCTTAGAAAGGGCCTCCATCATCAGTTTTACATTGGGTATTCATTCATACCAGTCCGACGGCAGAGATGCTTTCTGTTGCTAGGGGCAAACTGCTGTCCCTGTTCTTAGGGCACAGGGTTCCCATCAGGAGTCCCAGGAAATCCCTGCTGATCTCAGTCTCCCCGGGGCAGAGGGAAGAACTGTGATTCAGCAATTCAAAAGAGCATAAAATCTACTTCCATTTTTCATTCTTACAAACATAACCCACGGAAACTCTTACGCAGCAGAATTTTTTTCTACTTCCTCTTGCATTTCTACTCTAGTTCACAGAAAGTCATGCAAATATTTTGGGGGTATTTTAGTTTTTAACAAGAGCCACTGGATTTTGCATCTCAATCCATCTGGCAGTGCTTAAGTGCCTTCATCCTTTTGTTCTTGAAAAGACCATTGGAATTTTTGCATTTTATAACCTTAAAAGAGCAATTTCCACTATGTTAATGCTCTCATTAAATTCTGAGATCTGTTAGTATTTCTCCTAGTTGTGCAGTCGGTACTAGAAGGGGAAAGGAAATAAATTTAGGGTGAGGCTTGGTATATTTACATCATAATGACACTTTCACAAAGATCAAATTATTTGTAGGTTTAAAGATGACAAATTTAATTGATAGCGGTGGGTTAATTCTGGAGGTGCTTGCTCAGCCTCTACCCTGCAAGCCCCCTGTCAGCTTCAATTGAAATGTTGCACAGAATGAATACTACAGCTTACAACCTAGACTTCATATTTCATGATGAAAGTTATTAATTTTTAAAGGTTTGCAGCTGCTTGAACAGAGTTAATGAGCTACAGCTAATAATTTTTTCCCATATACCTATGTGCTTTTGAAGCTAAAATAGAGAAATATCAATTTCAGTAAGAGTTCACTGCCTTTAAAATCTTCACACCTCCACAGATTACAACAGAATAACTTTAATTCGCATACATCTTTTCCAAAGGAAGACTTTTCAGTAAGTAGTACTTGTGGTTACAATGCTTAGGAGACCCTTCAGAAAGGAGACTGGAAACCCATGTCTTCCTCCTTCATGCCCCTTTATCCCCAACCACTGGGATTACAATGTTTTAAGGAAGGGAAGGCCAGGCCCTTTTCTCTTTTATGAATGGTACCCAAATTTCCTTGTGGCTGTATCCTAAAGAGTATTTGAAAAGTTTAAATGCTAAGATGTCAACTTTCTTGAATCTTTTCTTAATACTTGTGGTCATAAATATTAAATGTATTGGCCAAGTTCCTGGATAGTGTGTTTGAGTCAAGCTGCATTTATGGATGTTCATAAATTAATTGCTAAAAAAGCCCACAGAAACAAACCTATTCCCAATGAAAATATACTATGACTACCAGAGCAAGAGAAGTAAAGTTTTTCTTGTTCTAAGGAGTGCTACTGCTCAAAACACAACAGCATGGGATTTAAAAAGAAATTAAAAAAAAAAAAAAAAAAAAAAAAACAAACAAACAGGTCAGAGCCAGAAACTTCAGCTGGAAATAAAGAGAAAGGGGATACCATCTGACAGTTTCACTACTGAATCAAACCATTAGTAGGGTTAAGATTTTATTAGGTTAAACAAAACAAATCAGGCCAAAGACATTTCAAAATTATGAGTAATGTAAAGGCTGGACAAAACATCTGTCTTTAGAAAAATAACTGCACAAGGAGCTAACAATCTAGTCTCTCACAAGCTTAAAAGACATTCTATTCCTCTGCTATAGACAGCCTTCCTCCTGCCTACTTCTTTTTGGTTTCTGACCATCCTCTCACTGCTTCTATTGATAAACTTGGGAAGAGAGTAGTACGCAGTGACTCTCGTCTAAGCCTCTATGAAGGAAAAAATAACTTATTGATGAAAAATTGGGAGAACCTGAAAGCTTTAAGAAGACTGGATGCATTGCACCCAGTTCTCTCTATAAAAGCCTTTTATTACTGTTCCCTGCCCAGCTGCTGTGTTAGCGTCATTCTCCCGTATTACACATTTTGAGAACCATCATCCTAATCCGGGTCCATCTGCCCAGCTTTAAACCACGAGCTTCTTCCAGCACAAGAAACGCTGCCCTTTTTCAAAACAACTACGGATACTAGTAAGATTAGCAGCAGCATAGCTACCCCTCGGGTTTAGTTATTTATTTATCCCTTGGCAAACTTTCAATGTATCTTCTATTGACACATTTCTGCTACAATGTTGGCATTTTAACAAAACTTCACATATTCACCTTAGCTTCATCCCCTTTGAAAAGAAAGCAGGAGAGTACATCTGCATGAACAGAACTGATGCAAAAAAGAACTTACTGGCCATTTTCTGTAATTTTAGGGCTACTGTGTTTGATTAAATAAGGGCTTATTCCCTTCCAGCCTACCCACTTCTCTCTTCTGCAACGATGTCATACATTTGTATTTGATCTCAGCCTTTTAACAGACATTATTTTCTGTTATCACAAATTCAACATTATGACTTCACTAAAATGCTGAAAATTAATGTTCAGATTATTTTGGAAAGGGCAAGATATGTATAAACCTGTATTTTATCTTCAGTAACTAGAAAATGTACCAATCAAAATGACAAAAGCACAGCAAGTTAAATTTTTTTCTGCTTTAACACTGATATATTTAAAAGCCTCTTCAATACTATAAAAGTTCATCTAAGCCTTAATTCAGATACCCTCTTTCAAGGCTTTGTTCAAACTTCAATACAGCCTCTAGGTTGGAAGTCTTGATGCATCTTAGAAAGAAAAAGTAAAAAGGATGAAACAGACACAGAATACAGAAAACTGTTCCCCAAGAACGCTAAATCAGCTATGTCTACAACCAGCCATGACTAAATCTTTTAGTAACAGTAAAAAGCACAAGGTTTACCAATCTTTTGTTTCTCCTCCCCTTGATAATTCAGTGTTTCACTACAATTCAGAACTCTCTTTAGGTAATAGCAAATATGACCTCTTGAAAGATCATGCCTCCAATTCAACTAAACACTTCAATGCGTTCTTAATGTAAACGCTTGCTCCTGCCTGAGGTATATGACTTAAGTATATTCTTAAATATGGGAATACCAAATACTAAGGCAAGGTCCTACTCCCTTTCATTTAAATAGAAATTAAAGTCTAGCAGTGTCAGTCAGCACTTCTGGAGCAAGCAAAGCCTGCACTTTTGCCAGTCACCCCTTGTCACATGTTGCTGCTGATTCACGTCCCAATGCCACAAGCATGAGTACTCCCAGTGAGTTTAACCATTAACTTGAAAGGAGCTGAGATTTCACTGCCTCAATTCAACAAGTCATTCACATACATAAATCTCTGCAGATTTAGGTCATGAGTGTCATTTTTTCCTCTCAGCTAAATTGTTGCTAATCAACAGACAGGCAAAATTACTGGGTGGGGAGGCACAGTGGTTAATGATCTGGACATGTAATTTAAAACAAAACTCTGTGTGCATGTTTTAAATCAGTCAAATTATTAGAGGTAAAATCAATAATATGAAGCCATATCATCTCTATACAAAATACAATTTAACAGCATAATCAATGACAGTTTAATAGCTACTCATATTTGGTGTGAATGAAGGTTGTTTAATTTCACAACAGCAGGTGCTACAGTCCTGTCGGTGGTTCAAGTCCATTACCAGTGGGCATACACAGCTAAAAGCCAGAGATGAACTACTGACTTCATTGAAAACTTTGAATACAACCTCAATGGGAACTTTGGTTATAGATTAGGACAGATGTTTCCTGGAACATCAAAACTCAGGGAAAAAAACCCAAACAAACAAAGAAGTCTCTTATTTTCAGTGCTCTCTTGAGTATCTGGAGATTTCTTAAATATTTTGTGGAAGGTTTTCTTCTAGATTTTAAAGTTTAAAGGAAGTGATAATTGTTTAGCTACTGTATGTTTCCATTCAAAGAAGAGGAATATTAACACCAAGTTGTTGGAACCCTCTGATCCTAATTATCGTTAGGGAAAAGAGGCAGAGAATCACTCCCATTGTATGTCACCGAGTAAAAACAACAAACAAATAACCAGCTTTATCCTTTAATCAGATCCATTCCCTCCTCCTATTTGAACTAACTATCTGAAAATGGCACCCTTCCAGAACGTTTTAATCTTGCAGCAGCCAATCCTTTCCCCTGGAAGAAAATACACAGTATAATACTTTTATCATTCAGTCTCAAAACAGTTGCTAGAGAAGACCTATAGTTTGATTATCATTTAAATTTGCATTCCCTAAAGAAAGAATTATGGATCTGTTTGAAATTAAATCAAGTATCAGAAATCGTACATTCCCAAAAGAGACATAGTCCTTTTTGTCTATGATAATCTTATTACTTTCTCATTAAGTAAAACTTAATCCAAAGTAGGAAGATCAATTTGAGTAACACTTAAAACAATCAGCTTCATGGAATACTTTGTCACGCTGCAAGGGGGGCAGGGAATAGCTCATCTGCTTTCTGAGTGTCTGCACGTTACAAGAAAACTACTATTCCCCCTCTATTCTTTGAATATCTAAGTAGCAAATCCAAGATAAAATAAACTTTTAAAGCATTTCATATAGGAAAAAAAAATTGAAACAAGCAAATAAAAGAAAGGAAGTAACTTTTTTAACAGTTGACAGATTGACATAAAAAGGGTAGGAAATGAAGTCACCCGTGTCCACCATGCAACCTTGACTCAAGTGAGTCACTGGCATTTTGTTATGCTGTTTTGTTTTGAACAAAACATGCACAATCCATTTTCACTGACCAAATGCACCCACTTCAAAGTCAGCCAGCTGCAGACAGCACACCTGGCAATTGCAAAGTTCAACTGAAAGAGAGGATGAAAGGAGAAAATGCTCAGATACTTTCAGTAGTTAGTGATGATAGAATGGTTAAAGCTGGAAGGCACCTTCAAGCCCACCCAGTGCCACCCCCTGCCCTGGGCAGGGACACCTCCCACCAGCCCAGGTTGCTCCAAGCCCCGGCCAACCTGACCTTGAACCCCTCCAGGGATGGGGCAGCCACAGCTCCTCTGGGCAATTCCTGGCATGTGGCTGGACAATCCTGCACAAAATCCTGCTTTGCTGAGCTAAAGGCAAAAATCCTGAGGCATCGTTTACAGACTTTGGGATTTGAACACAAGAAATTTGCAGAGTTTTATTATATACTTTTTTATTAATGTTCCACCTACCTTCCTATTTATTACCTCCATGTATAACAAAAAGTAAGTTACAAATTAAACAATATGCTTCAACATATCCATTTAAAGATTTATTGTAAGATGTGAGTCTGACTTATCCATTATAGCACCCTACAATTTTCTCCATTATTTAAGAAATAACAAAGGTAAAGTTAAATCAACCTTTAACTACCTGACTCGTAAAGCGCATCTGCTTATTCACTAGCCTATGTGGAAAGCAGGGTATTTGCGATAGTGCAGTGAGCAACTTACCACTCTGCTGCTCTGGCATGCGTCAGATAAAATGCTTAAATCTACGTTACTCATTTAGCACAACAGAAGTAAAGATGCTGGAATAGAAAACTGCCAGAGAATCAACGTTCCCTCCGTTACAACAAAGTATCTGGGCTTTGCCTTGACTCTTTTTTTTCCTTTTCTATTAATGAAAAACAAAGCCAAGACAGTAGCTTGAGACTCTATAGAGGGATTGATATTAGTGGAACAAAATATTTGAATTTCATTATCTCTTAAAGCCCGCCAGTTTTAGAACCAAGCATTTCAGCCACCCATATAAAACCGATATACTCTTTTGAAATGAAACAGGTGATTTTAAGTTGTCCTCACCTTTTGCACATGCTCCTGTCTTTGCTCCTCCCTTCTGTATAGTATTTTAAATTAAAGCACGTCCACCTGCCCCATTTTCATGCTAGCTTTGTTACCAATGTTTTTTTTCTTTAAAAAAACCAAATGTGTATGGAAAGGTTCACTGACCCGCTGCTGGAGGCCTCCTCCCCACAGCTCTGCTGAGAGACCGATTTGGGTAAGCATTTCTTAACGAACTTCAGGCAGAAGTCAGCTGGTTTAGTTTATACCGTATGGGGGCACAGGTTTTTTATCAGTGCTTCAAGAACATATTACTCTGAGTAAATCTGATTTCTACTTAAGCTGAGATACCTTTTCCTCTCACACCCTATGAGAAGCTGCGGCTTTCTCAGTTGCAGTGATTTGCATGTTTATGGTTATACTTAAAAGCAACTCTGCATCAGTCCTCTCTGAGTTTAGCAGATTGCTTCACAAACCAAGCTTAAGGTGAAGACACCCAAACAGGGCTAATAGCCGTTAGGAGGGGAAGAGGAACCTGAGGAACCAGGACCCTGTGAGTTAGTGCTGACACCAAAGACTCTATCACCATGCCTTAAGCCAGCCTAACTGATTTTTTGTCTGACAGTACCATAGCTGCAGCCTATGAGAGAGTAAGCAAGAGAGATAGATAATTCATATGATCTAGATGCCGTTGCAGGTTATTTTGTCAAGAGCATCAGTATCACTTTGCACAGCTTTTGCCAGTTCTGCTAGGCCAAATTTGCAGAGTTATATGCAGGGAAGCATTTGGCACACCTTCACTTTAAATTAATGCATAACATTGTCTGATATCCCACTAGAAAAAAACAAAGCATGCTTGTCTTAAGCCTCTCATTTACAACCCTTGGAAACGTACAGTCCATAGGTTTTGCGTATACATTTTCTTTGTTGTCTCCTTTTTCATAAGGATCTCTAGATTTCAGTTTGAAATTCTGTATCCCTAGTCTGGTAAAAAAGATTACAATTTGGTAAATTTCTCAACATTTTTTCCAGGCTTCAAATACGGCCTAGTAAGAATATGGGTAATATTTTGTTCAGCTTGAGAACTGTAGCAGTCAGTAGGAACCGCAAAGGATTTTAGCAGGCCTTCACCTGTCCTTGAGCAGATATAAGTACCTGCAATTCTCCAGAGCTGGTTTGGGTTTTGGGGTTTTCTTGCCTGTGGGGCTTGGGGAGGGTTGTTTTGTGCTTTGAGGGTTTTTTGTTTGTGTGGTTTTTTTGGTTTTTTCTTTAAAGTTTGTTAGTTTCTACAAAAATTACTTACAAGCTTAGGAACTGAAAACCCATAGAACAGAATGACTGCTAATCACCTTTTCTTGGCTTTTCGTCACATCCTCTCACCAAATTGTCCATTTGGCTGCTGCCAAGCTGCCCAGTTTTGTCAGATGCAGTAATACCCAAGAGCAGCCCTGACCTACAGGTGCACACGTGTGACGACGCCTGGTTTCACGGTTAGCTGCCATCAGCAGCAAAGCTCACTTGAGGACTACCCCTAAACAAAATACCAACAAAACCATTCACAGTGCCACGCTGAAGTAATATATTGGTACAGGATTCTTCTGTTTTGCCAAGAAAAGGTTACTTTTCTTAAACCTGGATCGACTTGGCAACTGAGCTTAATCTTGTGGTCCAGCAAGCTGTTGTTCCTCAAACCTCCATTTTGCTGAAACAGATGCCCAGGGCAAAACATTTCACATCGCTGCCAGAAGAGGAGGTCCCCCATTCCCTCTGTGCACAGCTACTTGCAAATATCTTAGTGCAGGCATTAGAGGCAGGAACAGTAAGTTAGATCAAGAAATTGATACAACTGAAAAAATAAGAGAGTGTGTTGCAGGGAGGTTTCTGGGGAAACTGGATCAATTTTGTAATCTATCTCACTGCACAGTTGCACGATGACGTTTGCTGGCACAAGGAGAGCTGGAGAGATACCATGACAGGGCAGCATTGTCCCTTTCCATTGCAGCTGGGCTTGAGCCAGATTAAAGTGGCTGTGTAATCAGAAGCTTGGTGATCATGCTGAGCACTTTGCAGGATCTAGAAACAAATATTCATACCTGATGCTTCAAAGCCATGGGAGAAAAAAAAATTATGAAAATGCAAACAACTTGGCAGTATCTAAATAGTTTTCCTCAATACTTTGTTCTCCCACAGGGAGAGAGAAATATATACCCATGATGGAGCAGTAATTTTGAATGCCAACATCCGAAACTTAAAATTTTTGTAAAAAAAAATAATCTGGCTGAAACAGCAAAATGTCAACCCCCTACTACTTCAGAAATACACCTTCTATTAGGTGCCACACCTCCCCAGTTCAACAATGAAAAAAGCAGGAGAACATTTACTGCTTTCTAAACCAAGTGAAATTACAGTTTCCAAATTACCCAAAGTCAATTGTATCGTGATTGACTGAGTTACTGTGACATCAACACAATGGCTTGCAGTAACTTCTGAAATCAAATTGTACGTTTTAATGAGGGGGAAAAAACCCACACATCTAAATAATTTCCCCTGTGAACGCTAAACAGCTGCTCATTTTTTCAGTTAGCCCTCCATGAACATCACTCCCTCCCCCAGTTATTTTTTTCCAGACCTTTTTAATTTCAGTACCTGTAAGAGACTACAGATAAAACAGGTAGCACTAAATAGTTTCCAGAAGAAAAAAAGAGAAACAAAGGCAACACAGTTTTTTTGACTGATATTTATCTTCATAATCCTGCATTTCCAAGGACCAATCATTCTGTGCCAAAATTCCCACTTTCTAGCCACAGTGCCTGTGTGCTTACATCAAATAAGAAAAACTAGGTAATCTTGCAAATAGGGAAATAATCACCAAAATTAAAGATAGGCATGCCAGAGTTCTGCAAGGACTGTGAATATCTGTGGATATAAAAAAATAGACTCCGATTTGGATTAATTTCAGAATAGACTAAACAAAGCAGAAAAACATATTAATGACTTGAAATACTGAAGGAGCACAACAACAGCAAAACAACCAGGAAATACCCGTTAAGTAAATTGCTCATCTAAAAAGCTGGAAAATGAGCACAATCATTTAAGAGATCAGATTTAAGGCTCATAAGAAACCAAGAAGGTTCAGAAGGAAAATTTGCCATTAGATTTTTATAAGATTTTCAAACATAATGGAATTGGTGCTTTCCAAGTGATGCTGAGAATGAAAAATTCAAGTCACATCCTGAAGAAGGTGAATAAAAAAACCCCCCAGTACTTGCTTGTTGCTGATCCTAATATTGATATAAGAGTTTAAACATGTATTTGACAAAGGCTACTACTATCAGCTAATGGAACGAGAAATCAAAAGAATAGCAACACCATGCAGGTCTCTGTATTGGAAAGTTAAAATGGGGTGCTTTTCCATAACATATTTTGTCCCCATTGGGCTCAGTACAGTGATAAATGGGTGGGAATTGATGGCCTGTGATACGGAGCAGTCAAATTAGATCCTGTATTGGCTGCTCTGGGTGCCAAAATAAATAAAAAAGCTATGACTGTATGACTAATACCAGATAGAGTGAAATAGCTGTTCTTCACTGATAGTCATTCAGTGTATTTGCAAATCTGACAGGACCTCAAAATATTATTTTTAATTCTTTATACTTCCATTGTGCCAAAACAAACTGGCTCAAGATCACTTTCTCCTTCTTGCCATTATTTCTCACCCTTTCCCATCTTACCCCAGCAGCAAACTCTAAAATACAGGGACACGTTGCAATGCATGGCTCTGCAGGGATACAGAGCACTTAGAACGGCCTGTTCCAAATAATGTTGAGGGTTACAGCCGTCCACCTGGAACCACCCAGAATCTGGAAGGCTTGGAGGTGGCATTATGCCACCTTTCATGTCCTGCCAGTAGACTGTGCCTTCCACAGTCACAACAGTAACATTCAGAAATGGTTTAATTTACCAGGAGAGGCAAGTAAGCGTCTTCATTTTCTAAAAGCTGTTATCTGTGGAAGCTAAGCCAATGTAACAATATCCAAATTGCAGGTTAAAACCAGTTGAGACCAATTTGGATTTAATGCAGTGCATCTTTGGTAGAAGCAACCTTGCAACTAATGAAAGTAATTGCTCTCCCAGGTTGTGTGCTTTCTCCTCCCTTTATTCTAGACCTACTTACTCTGATTTCACATTTTATTTTTCCTTTTCTCTTGCTCTCCCACTCTCATTTGACCCTTTCCCCTGTCCTCGGGACTCCTATTTCCTAGAAGGACCCCACCATTCTGGTTTGGTAACATTTTATATCCACTTAACATAGTATGAATCATGAGATTTTCAGGACAGTCAGGAATCAAGACCCCTGTTTACACCTTCCAAGTGTATTCCATTTGGCACGTGATCATATTGTAGGAGTTCCTACTGCATTAATCCATACAAATGGCAATAAATATTACGGAGATTAAAAATTATACCAATAGCTTACATAGTTTCCAGCATAGCTGATTATGTTCCAAGTGGGAAATTATAAGAAGGGACTATATGAATTCTGAGTTTATATGTGATTCTCCATGTTCAACTACGCCTTATTTTTACCTGCTGTTCCTTTCTGAACAGAGGGTAAGGATACAGTTCTATTTGTAGTGCCAGCACCAATTAAACCATGTTAAAGTCATCATGTGTCCTTATGCCGAGAAAAAAATATATCCTATTGCACACTGAACTGGAGAACTAATCTGGATGAACAGAGAGACACCAGTAAAAACACAGGTACCACTTTCACGGTTATTTTTCAACAGGATTCCCACGCAGTCTGCGTCAGCGCAACAGGGGAGGGGGTTGAATAAGACCACCTCTTAAAACAGCAAGGGCTGCTCACTGAATTAAACCCGAAACGCAAGTTTGCCTGTACAGGAGTACATTCTCAGTGCTCTAGACAAGTGTGAGAAACAGATAAAAAGCAAAAGCATAATAGAGTAAAATGAGAAGACGTGCACTTCTGGGAAGATTCACGCAGCAATTTGGTCTTGGCTTCTGTTAGCCATTTACAGTGCCATCATCGCTGAAGCGGCGAGCGCCCTATCACCAGCGTAACAGCGGCAGACGGGGAGCAGAGGAAACGGTACCAGTCAGAAAACCCTGAGAAACACAGGGAGGTTTTGCGTTTGGGACGGTCACGGAACTCAAAAAGACAACCGAGCCTTTAACATGCACCCCAGAAATCTACTTTTAAAGTGTTTTACCATATTTTCATATGTATCAGCTTTTCTTTTCTCCACCTATAATGCTCCGTACCGTAACTAGAGATAGGTCAGTAGGAAAAGCTTCAAAACGCTACAGAAAGCATTTTTCCTGTCTTCCACAAACGCCTCGACTCCATCTGTCAGGGTGTGAGCAGAGCTCGGGGCTGCCGGGACACCCGCGTTACCGACGCCGCGGGTCCCCCGTGCCCGCTTCTTCGCGGAGCGCCCGAGCTGGTGAACCCCCGCCACCGCTCCCGCGGCGGCGACGCCGTCCCCAGCCGCCTCCATATACTCCCCCTCACCCCCGGCAGACCCCCCGGCGGCCGGCCCGCCCGGGAGCGCCCGGCCGGCGGCAAGGGACGAGGACCCATGGCCAGCGGCACGTGCCGGCACCCCCGCCGCGGCCATTTTGCAACCGGTTGCTGCAGCCACCTGCGCCCCGCCCGCTCCCGCGCCGCGCACGGACACTCACCGCGAAGAGGCCGGAGGAGCCTCCCTCCCACCTCAGCGGCCCCGCCCGGCGGGCGCTCCCGCCTGCGGCCGCCCCAGGCGCGCTGAGGGGCCGCCGCGTCCCCCGCACAGCGCTGAGGGGATGGCAGTACCTTCCACCCCACCGCCTCACGGCATCGGTAACCATAGCAACCTCAGCTCACGCCGCCATTGGCGTGTTTAACGCGAGACAGCAGCCAATAGGGCGCCGCCCGGCGCTGCGCCTGGCCAATGGGCGCGGGCGCAGGGCAGGGCGCTGTGCTGACGTCGCGAGCGGGGCGGTGCGGGGCCAGGCGGAGCGGGCGGCGGGGCTCGGCGGCGCCGGCGCCACCACCGCCACCATGGAGACCCCGGGCTAGGGCCCGCCGCGGCCCGCCGCCGCGCTCCGCGGGGCCGGCCGCTCCGCCGCCGCCGCCGCCTCCTTCTTCCTCCTTCCCTCCGCGCGGGTGAGTGGGCGAGCGCCGGGGAGGCCGCGGGCCGGGGCGCCGGGTGGGCGAGGCGGGGCGGTGGAGCCCGCCGGGGGCCTGGGGCAGTGGGGCCGAGGAGCCGTCGGCTCAGGCGGACCCGCGCCTGGCGCGCTGCGCTGCTGCCCGCCTGTCCTCCGCGCGGGCGGATCATGGCGAGCCCTCCGCGCTCCCGCCCGGCCACGCCGCGCGGGCCCTGCGGGCGGAGCTGCGGCCGCCCAGCCCCTGCCCCGGGCTCGGCGCCGGGTACCGGGCGGCGGAGCGCGGCAGCCCGAAAGCGGGCGGGCGCCGCGGGGCAGGTGCGCGGGGCGGGCCGGGCAGGGCAGCCTACAGCGTGGGGCGCGGAGCCCGGGACCGCCGCCTTCAGGCCGGTGTGCCTGTCTCTCTCCCTCCCTGCCGGGCGCGCCGGCTTCCCGCGGCCGCGGGGCGAGCCCGCGGCGGATGCGCAGCCCGCGGCCGCGCCGTGAGGGCGGCGCGCGGCGCTGCGGGCGGCAGCCGAGCCGCAGCGGGCAGGGCCGGAGCGCTGCCGCGCCGTACCCGCAGCGCCGCGCAGCCGGGGGGCGCGGGGTTGGCGGGGGCACGGCCGAAACTTTGGGGCCGGTGGGGCGGGCCGGGCCGGGCCCTGCTCCCGGCCGGGTGGATCGCCGGGCTGGGTACCGCCGGGCTCCGCGCCGGCTGCAGGCGGGGGCGGTGGGACAGGGTGGGGAGCGAACTCTCCCCAAACCGGTGTCTCCACACCGCGATGTCCCCGGCCCCCCGGTGCCGAGGGGGGCTCGTTTCCCCCACAGTTCCGAGGGGGTGGGCTCGTGTCCCCCCCGGCTCCTAGGCGGGGGGCTCCTCTCGTAGTGTTCCCTAAACGTGCTTTAAACCTGTGATTTTATTATTTTTTTCACCTTTGTGTGACCGCTAAACTCGGAGTTGTGTGCCATTAGCCGGGCACCGGGAGCTGGCGGGCGGTGGGAGCACCGCTGCTGGAGTGGTAACTTTTAGCAGGTTTCCCCCCCTCTCTGATCAAAGCCAACGCGAACGAGCAGGAGAGGGGCAGCAGCCGCAGGGTGTGAGCGCGCCCGGGTGAGGTCGTGGCACACTCGGGGGGTGCCGGGTGCTGCCGGGGGCGGGCGGGCTGCGGCGGGCTGAGGGTGCGAGCGCATCTCCAGAGACACTGCCTATGTAGGGCTGGGACAGCTGGGAAATGAAGCCTGGGAAGAACACACACTGACACCGGACGCAGGCTGTTTCAGCAAAAAATTATGTTTATGTGATTGTAGTTTTTGTGGAAGGTAGAAATACCAAATGCCACAGAAAAACGTAGTTTGGGAATTGAGCCCTCTCTGGTCCTTTTCCCCTCCCAGCTAATGCTTCAGAACACATCAATAGCTCACTAAAGGAGAACTGTGTCATTCTAAAGTGCTTCTGTTTGGCCTGTAGACCTTTGTACTTTTTTTTTTTTTTAATAACCTTCAGCTCTGTGTTAATTTTGCATTAGTCATTGCTTCAAGATTTGACTGAAGGAAAAGGTGTGGTTGGGCTTGCAGTAGTAATGTTTCATTAACTAGCTTTTCAGTTTTTTCAGCATTCTCATTTTTTGATAACTTGGAGTTTAGAGATCAGGAGAGGACGACAACAGTAACATTTTCCCCTTTAACTAATAACTGTATTTTTTAGGTAAATGCTAAATAACGTGTTCACTGAGATAAAAATATGGGAACCTAGAAAATGTACTTGTTTAGTTTATGGGCATATACTAATTCGGTCGTGTCCATCACATTTGAAATGGGAGGAGTGTGTTTGGGGGCAAAAGCTTATTGTTGGCACTGATATGCTGTAGTGCCTTGGTTAAATGTTGCAATACTACATGCAAATGGCTGTAACCTGTCTGTGAAAAGACAGATTGAAATAACTTTCTCCTTGTGTTTAAACTGCTTGTAAAGTGCTGTCTTGCTACTGAAATAAGTTGCTATTAATATTTTTAGTTCAGGTAGAACAGCTGATGGGCCTTTTCCAGTAAAAATGGAAATTCATCTTGTTAGATGTTAAGGATAAATAACAGTAATAATAATGGAAATTCTACTATCAAACACAGTTGGAGCAAGTTTGTGAAAGTGTAGTCCTCTATAAGAAGAGAGAATTTGTTCTGATTTTTCTTAAGATGTTGGCAATAGAACACACCTTTTAGTGTTTGGGTTTTTTGATAGTAATGCAAGATCCTTTTACAAAGAACAGATTAATTCAGTTACACAAGGTAAACATGGAAAGAGATATAATATATTTCTTTTTTATAGCAGCCTCATGTACTAGCAAAATAGCATCTATAATGCATTTTGGGGTATTTTTTTAATGTTGAATAATAGCATGTGCTACATAAAAATAATAGTAACCTTAATTAGTAAGCTGTGTCAGGTGTTTAGTATAGGAAATCTGCATGCATTGTGAGAGAAGCCTCAGTGGATTAATAAAACAGGAAACATAAATAAGAACTTTGTGTACTTCTGCCTCACTTTATGTAGATTATTTAAATACAATTATGACAGATGAAAGGCTAAAGCAGTTCCAAAAGATGTGGCTCTGTGAGTCTTTTCTTAATTTTGTTGCTGTTTTTTTCTTAATTGTGATGCTGAAAATGAGCAAGTTCTGCAAGCATTTACCGGCAAGAGAGCACTGACTAGTTGAGGGATATCAGTGAGCTTAACGAAGCTGTTATAAGTGTAATCAAGAATAATTTGGTTTATTACCAGAAGGTAGTTACTTTAATATGGTGTAGAAAATACCTATAAAAAGCAAGCAGAGCTTGTGATACTTGTCTGAGGAACAAAAATACCTGTGAACCTGTTATCAGACATCTTTTGTATTGTTCTCATTGACTTTTGTATTATTTTCAGTCACGTCAGTGACTCTAGGTTAAAGTTGGATTGCTGTGTTTGAGAGGCTGCACCCCTTTTGGGCTATTTTCCACGTAGCTGGCCCCACAAGCAGGGGGGCTTCTAACCAGCAGGGAGGTGTTGGTCGGCAGGGCAGCCCTGGTGGGGACGGGGGGGGCTGTTGTGTGGGGCACTCCTCTCTGCCTGCCCGTCGCGGGCTCAGCTGCCGCTGGTGGGCAGGAACGCGGCGCCAGGGGCTGCCGAGCCATGGGTTTGGAACAGTAACTTCATTTGCAGGGTTTGGTGGGAAACGACTTGTGAGAGTTGCTGCAGAAAGAATGTTGTTTGCCATCGTGTGTAAAAAGTGTGTCTCTATCTCCTGAGTAACTTGTGTTGGTGCGGTTCAAAATTCTGGAATTTTCAGAGTTTTTAGTTAGATATTGGTGGTTGTTTTTTTTCTCTAGTGAAAATAAGAAGCAAATCATTATGAATATGGCATGTATTGTCACTCCAAAAGTAAACCGAACTGGTTCAAACTTTACTAATTAGGGAGGAAAAAGAAAATGGAGCTAGCATAGCTTTGTGTGCAAGTGATTAGAAAGGCAGAGCTGAAACTGGGGTTCAGGGCATGGTTTGTAAATATTGCTTGCCGCTGTTCCTGTGTGATTGCAAACATTGCTGACAGTAGGGCCCTTCAAACCCTGGTGAGGGTGGCAAGTAAATCGGTAGGGACAGCTGAGCCCCCAGGAACAGCCCTTCTTGCTGCGAGCCGCGCTTGGTGCTGGCAGCAGAACTGCCCCGAGGAGCCTGACGGCGGAGCCGGGGGACAGCCACCACAGAGTGGTCCCCCGGCCTCGGGAGGGACGGCCAGCATGGAGGAGCAGTCTGCTGGCATCGGGGGGTACGGCTGGCATGGAACGGTCCTCCCTTGGTAGCTTTTCTGATTCTCAGCTGCTTTTCCTCAGGCCTGTGATGTGTCCTCGTTCATTGGATAACTTTTCACGTTCTCTTTATCCAAACAGAACACTCACTTATTCTGCCCGGGGGAGGTTTGCAGACGGAGGGAGGAGGTGGATGAAGGCAGCCAAAAACTGCCTCTGGTGACCTTCCCAAAGCTTTTGCTTGCATGGAGGAAAATCGCAGCTTCTTGTCAGTTAAATCTCTGTGGCTGGCACTAGCGTTCAGACCTTTGCTCCCTTCCCTCTCTGCCCTGAGGACCTCCCTCGCTCTTCTCCCCAGCAGAGCAGAGACGCCATGTGTTTCAGGAAGGAGGAAGGGCTCCTTCAGCTTCACAGTAGAGTAACTTATTTATTTTCAATAACGAAATCCCCAACTCTGTCATTAAAAGGAGAGGCCTAAGGAGAAATCCCTTTGGATGGTATCTTGCAGAGATTTCACTGCTCTCCAAGCCACCAGAAGGCGGGAGGACGTGCCTTTCCAGTCGGGCCGCGCTCTGAGGTGGAGCGGGTGTGTGTCACAGCGGGAGGTGACTCTGGCATAGGCCTGTCCCGTCAGGGTGGGCTGGGCGAGCCAGCCCTCTGCGGCCCCAGGAGCAGTGTGTGGCCATGGGCTGGAGAGCACGGTCTCACCCCGCTGGGACAGTTCTCTGATGGCCCTGCCGCTCCTCCCGCCAGCCACAGCCCCACGGGGGAGTCACCCCCAGCGAGCTCCTGTGGCCGTCTTTAGCTTTCTAGTCATCTTCATCGCATCCTACTCTCATGGGCAAATGAAGGCAGCATCACTTCGGGGAAAAGTTAGGGAAAAACCATTCTTAGTGTTTCACTACTTCTCAATGTGATGCCTTTTTAACAGAAATTTTTAAGGAAGTTAGATATACTTCTAATATACATGTATTTCCCTGCTATTACTGCAATTTTAATATACTGTGGTTACAAAAGAAAACGAAATAACTGTTTTTCACCGAATTGTCTCCATGGCCATCTCTTGCAGATCTTCCCCACCCCTTTTTTAATTCCCATAGCATTTTGCAAAGTTCTTACCTAGCTCTAAGAATTGAAGACCAGTCAACTTCCTGTTTGTTTAATGGCTCTTCAAAATCATTTTAACTATGCCTTTATTTTAGTGAAGAAAATAAAGCTGTGAGTCATTACTTTATTTGAGAGTGATTGATCCATTCTTCAAGGAATAATTAAAATTAAGACTTCTTCCCCCCCACCCAGTGGGGCCTTTTGCTTATAAAAGACTTGTGATCCAAGTGTTCTAACTGAGATGTAGTGGGGTTTTGTGAACCTTAAATCAAGATTATAGCTAATCTAATATTCTGATTGGTATTGTGATTAATTCATTATTAAAGAGAAAAAAGGAATCTATTGTAAATCCTTTGAAGGTATACGAGCTGAAACTTGCTTTCTGCATCACAGCTCAATGGGGGGATTTTTAATGTATTTACTGTTTATGCAACCGTGGGGTGGTAATTGCGGGCAGTGAATAAAATTACCCTTTAGCTATTGGATCTGCAAAGCAGATGGTTCGTAGATATTGTGTAGGTTGTATAATTAGCTAGCCTTTATTGCTACGTGAATTTGTAAATAGGAGTCTAGAGCGGCGGGTCGCCGTTCCCCTATGAGTGAGGTAGGTCTCAGAGCAGTCGGTGGGATTCGCCCGTCTGGGGAGCACCTGCGCTCGCTAGCAGCGAGCCCTTCGGGTCGGGCCGGTGATGTCCTCAGCTTAGCTGGAGCCGTCTCCAGGGCAGCGGGGCAAGAGGGAGGCTCTCCTGGAAGGGGATGGAGGCAAGAAGAACGGAGGGTTTTCCTGGTGCCAGGCAGGGTGGGAAGTGGCAGAGATGTGGGAGCAGGCGAGGAGAGGGAGGAGCTGGGTGTGTGGTGCCAGACGCTGCCTTCCCTCGGATGAGGTTCAGCTGGAAGGGAATAGGGAAAACACGTCAGAAAAATTCTGGATTTGTGTTTGCGTGGGTGCCAAAAACTTTTCCTCTTGTCACCTTCTTAACAAAACCTCGTTACGGTACATATGTGGTGTGGAAAGCCTTAGGCTATCACCTGTGCTAGACTTTTAACTTGTTTTTATAAAGGTACTCAAAAGCATTTGCATTACACGTATCCAAATAGAAACCATCTAATCTATATCTTAATTTGCTTTAAGTGATTTTACTTACGCCATCTCTGCTAGAAATACAATGTGAAGAGGAGACTTCCTGGTTTGTTGTGGATTTCTGTCCTCTTCCTGCCCAGAAAGGCGGCGGCAGGCAATGCATCCTTAGCGCTCCGAAAGGAAATCTTGAATTCCAAAAACGTATTCTTCATCTTCTTGTTTTGTTATTGTATAACACGTGAATTGAGTATTCGTGCATTCGTTACCATGAAGGTGCATGTGATTGGTGAAAAAAGTCAACTTCAGTTGCTCCCACTGCCTGTTCCTATGGCGTGTGGTGTAGGGACGCTTGTTCCTGGGCCAGGATGTGGTGTGTCTGCAGCTGGGTCAGCCGGCAGCCCCCCCGCTTTCCGTCAGGTGTCCTTTGGAAACTTTTGGTTGATG
Source organism: Sterna hirundo (assembly GCA_009819605.1). Classification (NCBI taxonomy): domain Eukaryota; kingdom Metazoa; phylum Chordata; class Aves; order Charadriiformes; family Laridae; genus Sterna; species Sterna hirundo. The sequence goes on from CM020440.1 coordinate 85,051,633, forward strand.
GAACGGTATAAGCACAGGATACAAATTCCCATATATTTCTCCCTGGATCAATTTGTGCATACAATGCTGGTACTGATATATATTACCATTTAATATGCTGTAATTCAGTCCAATATCTCCACTTAGAATTAACTCTTTTACTTTGTAGTGGCGGGTTTTCTAGTAATTCCAGTTTAAAAACAAAAATTCACTGATATCTGAAACCAATTCAGGCAAATGATAACTCCTTAACTTCCTTGTCAGTGTGACATGCTCAAAAATGAAGCATTTCATATCTTTGACAAAAATAAACCTAAGACAGTGTATGTAATGCAATTGATTTCAAGGGCTTCTGGACAAGCGCAGTGCTGGAGTGTTAATTGGAGAAATTCTGTGTTTGTGTGACACTCTCCACTGATTGTCTTTTGCAGATTCCTACTCGAGTCTTGCATGGTATCCAAAGATAAATAGGGAGACAGATCTTAAAAAGAGTTAATAGTTTCATCTTGGTTTTATTTAAAAACAAAATTACTGGGTTTTGTTATTAAAGAATAAGGCAGCAGTATCAAAAGGATAGCGTATCATGAAAGGAGATTTCATTTGTACTGTAATAGTGCCTAAACTCCAAATTGATGTGCCCTTCTATGAAGCAGGGGGAAATCTGTGCACCATAGAGCTTACAAATAAAAAAGCAAAATTTAAGCAAATAGACAACACAAGTGGAGGAGAAGATCTCAAGAACATGACTTTTTGTAATACATACCTTCATTCAGGGTGCTTGTCATCCAGGAATCACAGAATGGTTTGGGTGGGAAGGGACCCTAAAGCCCACCCAGTGCCACCCCCTGCCCTGGGCAGGGACACCTCCCACCAGCCCAGGTTGCTCCAAGCCCCGTCCAACCTGGCCTTGAACCCCTCCAGGGATGGGGCAGCCACAGCTTCTCTGGGCACCCTGGGCCAGGGGCTCACCGCCCTCACAGCAAACAATTTCTTCCAAATATCTCATCCCGATCTCCTCTCTTGCAGTGTAAAACCCTTCCCCCTCATCCCATGGCTCCCCTCCCTGCTCCAGAGTCCCTCCCCAGCTTTCCCAGAGCCGCTTTAGGGCCTGGAAGGGGCTGGAAGGTCTCCCCGGAGCCTTCTCTTCTCCAGGCTGAACCCCCCCAGCTCTCCCAGCCTGTCCTCCCAGCAGAGGGGCTCCAGCCCCCCCAGCATCTCCGGGGCCTCCTCTGGCCCCGCTCCAACAGCTCCGTGTCCTTCTGCTGTTGGTGCCCCAGCGCTGGAGGCAGCGCTGCAGGGGGGTCTCACAGAGCGGGGCAGAGGGGCAGAATCCCCCCCTCGCCCCCCTGCCCACGCTGCTGGGGATGCAGCCCAGGCTGCGGGGGGGTTCTGGGCTGCCAGCGCACATTGCTGGTGAATGTTGAGCTTCTCACCCACCAGCACCCCCAAGTCCTTCTCCTCAGGGCTGCTCTCCATCCGTTCTCCACCCAGCCTAGATTTATGCTGAGTTGTTGGTCTGTATTATTTGATACAGCCTTAAATCAAAGATACGCCAGCAGAATTTGCAATCTGTTGCTGCTCTGTATCCTTCGTATCAAGCTTTGTCCTCATAACTACTGTAGTGAAAATAACCAGTGCCATATTTTAGCTGAAATAGAAAATATTGGCATGCGAGATGATTGATATGATACATCGCTTGTTTCTGGGAGTGTGTTTATATTTCAAATAAGAGTTGAAAAGGCATTGAACCCAGAAATTTCAGATTGGCTCATAGATCTGCAAGGTCTGCTCTGTGCTATTTGAAATATCCAACAAAAGAAGAAAATTACTACGTTTTCTTAGCTTTGTCATTGTTTCTAAGCATATATCACAGCAACAGTATACACTGAGATTTGTGAGATTTCACTGTAATTAAGTACTTTCTTTCCAGAAGATACTTTTTAAAATCGTTGTTTAGAATTCTTAACAGAATAGAAAGACTGACACAAAACCTTACTGTGTTCAAAGACTTGAAATTTTTTAAGGAAGTTCTGAAGTTCTGATAGAGAAAACTGTCTATTGTGGGATGCTTTTTTGTTCAGGCTGATGTCATCAGTCTTCAATACCGAGAGAGTTTTTTTAATATTATTGTGGAACACGGGTTATTTTTAAGCAGCACAAAAAATTCACCAAGTCACGTAGTGACACTGAAATAAAAAACCCAAAAGCAACAACAAAAAATCCCCAAATAAAGGACAAAAAACCACACCCCAAATATTCATAATGACTAGGGTTTTTTATATCTGTTTTACTGTAACAGGTGTAAAAGAAGATATCTTGCATCACAATGTGTCTGCCTTTAGGAAGCGTGTAGTTCTTCACGTTTAAGAAAGCCTCGCCGTGTTTGAATTTGAGCAAATGCTGTTTTAGTGACATGGTTCGTTCTATTGTTTTATGCTGTATTACTAAATTGACTTGTATTACTAGTATGTGAATTTATTCTATAATATAAATAGTTATTTGTATATTTTAGAAGGACTGAAATTTGAAATAGAAAAGGAAGATACAATTCTTTTTTTGTTTTAGATAGTAAAGATAACTCAAGTTATTGCAATTTTTACAGAGTTTTCCTTTGTTTTCCCTTCATTTTAAAGCATCACAGACATCATAATACAATTGAACAAAAATATTTTTGCTATGGTAATAGTCCAGATAATTTTTGTTATAGAAAGTTGAAATTAATGCTTTCTGTGTGGCATCACAGACTGTGGTGTTATTTTCACATGTTCAAATTTTAACAGTTTGACCATCTGATTAAAAGCTCGTTTATTAGTTACGTGGTCCTATGTGCACATCTTCACAGATTAAAATGGTTGATGGAAAAATACTGGGTTGGTAGACTAGTTAATTTACATGCAACTTCAGTGTCAGGGGGGATCGATACAGATAACAAAAATACTGTCACCAACAGAAACACTTTTGCAGCAGTCTGTAGCAGGTTAAGTTGCTGGGTAGGTTGCTTTAAAGAACACCTGCAAGTCCTTAACTTCTCGGTGTTTGTTGAGGCTTTTTTTCCTGGTGTTTACTGCATAATGTCTTTCTGAATTGATTGTTCTGGAACTTGCAGGTTGTGATGGAGTGTTGTGAAAACAAAGGACCTTGCTGTGCAGACGCTTTCTGCGTTTTGAGGTGTACACGTTATCTTTTCCTTGTGACTGGAAGCTGAGATTGATCATGCTTTATAAGAATGTCACTGTATGAAAGCACCTGCATGTCACTTATGACAGCACCTTCTTCAGTTGCATTTTGTCATCAGAATAGCAGCTCCGAAATACTTCATCTTACTCCAAAACACAACAGCTGAACGGATTCTTTTACTGGTGCAGAATTTTTTTTCTTACACAATCAAGAAGTACTGACGCTAAGTGGGTAACTTCTTCGATATTCCCTGCTTCTCTTGGAGCTGATAATTGGTTCTGTATGATTCTCAGCAAACTTTTTCCCCCCAGGGTCACTGGAACAAGGCTGCAATTGGTAAAAGCATGTTCCTGTTGTCTGCATGGCAAACAGCCACCTGCCTGCTTAGGCTTTTCTCTGGAAATACTCGACGTGTCTGTCTCGCTTCCAAGTCAGTAGATGGGCAAACTTAGACGTGTTGGAGGAAGGGGAGACAGGATATGCCACTGCATGAGCTCCGTTCCTGTCCTTCCCTCCTTGCCCAGGATCCCACCAGGGCTGCCTTGGCTTCGGTATCCCAACTTAAAAAGGGCCTGTAGCTGGCTGAAACCATTTGCCTGTTGCACGGAATGATAGCCAGGGTGGAGATTTTTATCTTGGGTGCAAAAATGCCTTCTAATTCGAGAAATTCAAATGTGGTGTGTCCTTTTCCGCCCAGTGTGAATAAATACTAAGTGTGAAACCTCTGCAGTGTCATTCTGCTAGCATTCATTAACTAATTAACGGCCAACTACAAAACCTCTGCTCTGGCAATTTATAACAGCCTCAAACAGAAGGAGAGCAAAGATGTAGTTGTGATAGCTAAGCAATTTTCTTAACTTCCTTCATTTTTACAGTTTTTATTTTTATTAACCCTCACATCATACCACTGACTTTCGTATTTACGCCTGTTTTGTGTTTTATAATTCTTAAACTAAGTCATCGGGTGAAAATCCTTATGAAAGAGTATAGTCTGTTGAAATTCAAAACTCTTAAGCTTGCTTGGCCTGTATTTCAGAATCAAGTTTTTTGTTCCAGCCAACAGATTAACAACTACTGTTCTTCAGCATCTTTTGTTGCAAGAATCTGGCACTTGTATTTAAAGGTTTTAAAGGAAAATTCTTTACAGAATATGGGGGATTGAAAAAAACCCTGGAAAACAGCTAATATTCTATGTTCCGTCAAAATATTTCTCCTTCATTTTATGCAGCTTTTTTTAAAAGATACTGGAAGTTGGGACTTTTTATCTGCTTTACCATTAAATTCCCATAGTTCACCTGAATCCAGTAATTCAAGATTGGAAGCTGTCTCGCTTGTACAGCTGATCTGTTTCCCTGTGGTGGCTGGGAGAGAAACCCGGGGATACAGAACTGCATACTTCTTTTTTCTTGAGCGTCAGCTCCAGGCCATCGTCAGTCAGGATTATCGTGCCAGATGAGTCTCAAGTCTGATGCAGCATAGCTCTTCTGAAGTTCTTATGGGTATCTGGATTTACTACATGCATTTGATATTTGGACTTTTTCAGTCGCTCTTTGAAAGAGGACAATCTGAGCTGAAGACAATGCTTGTAACTGAGGGTATGCTATTTTTTGAAATATAATGCTTTCTTATTTTGAATGCATTTAGTAATCTCTTACATAGTGCGTGGAGTGAGCAGCTATCTTTATAGTAGTATTGGGGACTTAGTTTGCCTTTCAAAGGACCTTACTGATGGACAGCCTTGTGTGGTCCAAAGTTTGGACTTCTTACCAGTGTATTTCTTTTTACGTGAACGTGAAACAGTTTGGTGTGATGTTGCCTCATGATGTAATGTGTTAAATTTGTAAAACTTATGACTTCATAAGTGTACAAACATAGACTGCGCCTTTTCAGCTTTAAGTGCGCATTAGCTTTCCCCCCAGCTTTTCCTTGAAGGTAGAGCTGGTGTTCAATGTAATTAATCTTGTCCCGTATACTGGAAGTGGACCTACTGACATTGAATGACCTGATGCTAATGCCTGACTATTTCCATTTTGCCTTTTTTATCTCAAAGCATGTATTAGGAGGTGCAGTGGCTGTGCCTCTCACCTGGCCAACGCCAAGATTATTTCTTCATCTAGATGAAAGAATGTGTGGCTGTCAAACTCTCCACAGTATGGGATTTATGTGTAGGTTTGTGTGTTATCTTCAAATAGAATGGTGATTTAGGTGTGCACATTTACTTGGGTAGAGGACATTGGGCATCTCCCCCAGGTAAGTTATCATTTCTCATGACACAGCTGCAACTGTCAGGCTTTCTCCTGTGCTCCTCCTCTTGGATTGGTCAGAGCTGCTCTGGCCTTGGTCACCGTGGCTGGCTCTAAACTCAACAGACAGCATCAGATCCCCATTTAATCCCAAGTGAACTTAAACCAAAATGTCAAGTTTTACCATAAAACCAGCAGATGCAGGTGCAGTGGCTTGGGCTAATTGTTTTCAAAAGGTAATTTGTACCTTTAAACATGGTGGAACCTGAATGTGTGACTCTGAAAATGCTATGGGTGCCCAGATGTACTTGGTGTTGCTGGAGTGCTATGGGTAGATGCTAAATGCAGTAATTGCTTTGATTGTTAAGAAGTTCAGCCACTGTATTTGTGTATATTTTATTCAAGAGCCCTAATTGAAATGGCCCTGCCACAGGAAAGCAAGCAAATCACCTTGATTTGACCTTAACATTTTCCAGTTGCAAAGAAGCCACAGGATATGAATCAAAACAATACTGACTGTAAACACATCCCAGAGGAGCTGGCTGCTTTCTGCTGTTTTGACTGTGTAATTGAAGTAGTTTGATTTTCCTTATGGTAGATCTGATTTTATTTGTATACCAACGTGCCCTTTTGCCATAAGAAAAAATAAATTTGGTATAGCAATATGATAGGAATCCACTCTAAGGCTCCTAAGAGTGCAATTACAACAGTGAAGAAAGTAGCCACCAATAATTCTATTCTCAAGTAATATATTCAGTATATTCTTTTCACTTTTCCAAGATGTTCATTACACTGAGAAATTTCCTAATCTATAGTTATAGACATAAATTTCTTTATTGTAATTTAAGGCCTATTTGGTCTTCTCTCAAATGTCGTCTTATCCTCATTTTTACCCCCAGGTATTCATAGAAAACAATATCTCCTCAGTCTCTGTTTTGTAAGGTTTCTGCCTGTCAAAAAAGAGGGTTTGGTCCCTTTATCATCATGACAGTCTTTGAATTCGGTCAGACCAGCACAACCAGCTGCAAATATGAGAAACAAGACCCATGCCAGGCACTGTGTGAACTTGTATTTCATTATAACAGAAGCAACACTTTGGAATCTCTGCTGGAAGTGTGTTTTTGAGGTACTCTACAATGGCATGTGCCACTACTGTGGCCATCTCACAGAACAGCTAGTGAGTCCATACTCTTCTCAGCAGTCGTTTTGTGGTGACCTTATTGTCTGTTACAGAAACTGTCATTGGTCACCATCTGTGGCTTGGCTAAAGAAGAGCAGCGAGATTAATTCCTCGAGGTCTTTCATAATAACATGCCTGCTTAATGCCCCAAGCCCTTCTTGCCTTCCAAAGCCCCCACAAATTTGGAAGACACGTGAAGGCCAGTTGTTTTGACAGTGTTAAACATCATCAGTCACATGGGACTTCCTAGTGGAGAAACTTCTTTCCAGATGGAGCTTCTCATTAGCACTACTTTTTTGTCTTCCTTCCGCTCGTTCTGTCTTAGGTACCTGGTAGGGTATTACCTGGCCATGTTTTCTATACAGACAAATGTTTTTGTTACTCTTGGAATTTCTTTGCTGCTTTAGCAAGTCTTGCTTGGCTTCATTGTCTGTAACTTTCACATAATTCCATTATTATTTGACTTGGAAAACGACAGTTCTCAAAATTCATGGCTGTGTAGATTTCTCCTCTCCCCTTAGGATGCTCTACTTTTTCACTTGTATCTCTTTTAAAGTAAGCGTGCTTCCCAGATAAGTAATTCTTTGTTGGTTAGATGTACGTTGCATGCTTCTGTGTGTTGTGCCTTCCACCGCTTTGGATAGGCAGGGATTTGTTTCGTAGCACTAGCATCAGACAGCTCTACTGAGCTCAGCTGATTGATTTCACCACCCTGGTTTCTATTTCATAAGATTTGTTCTTCTCAAATTGATTACTTCAGTTACAGGTTTGCCTACTTAAAGGTCCTTCCATTTAAAATTTAAATCAGTCCATAACGATGTGGTCCATGGTTCTTTCGGCAACTGATTTGTTTCTGTTCTCTTTTAGGCTCAACTTTGTTGAGTAAGTAATCTTTTTTTGTTGGTTTAGTTGCTCTTTTGTCACCATATCTGTGAAATAAAAACCTGTGCCTCACCATTATGATGATTATCCGTGCATCAGTCAATGTCTCAAAAAGCTGTGTCTTATAGGACCAAGTTTCCAGTGGTGTTTATTTCTAATAGAGCTTCCACCACAAAGTTTGAGTGGCCACTACTGGCAGCTATCTCTTCTCTGCTGTTGGAGATTCACTAAAAAGCATTAATGGTTTTGCAGTAAACTCTGTCTTTTTTTCAAATGAAGGAACACCAATTACCAAAATGAACAGTCTCCAGAGAGATTATGTCTGTCTGAAATTGAAAGCTGGTAACATGACCATGAAATTTTGCTTTGGTCAGTGTGTGTTACCATTCACCAGTGGATTAAGATTAATAAATTGGAAATAACACAAAAAAAATCTGCTGTGAAGACACTGAATCAGTAGTTTCTTAAGGAAGACTTTTTTTTGTTGTTGTGGAAAGTTTAAAGCATTTAGCATGCTACACTTGGTATAGACACATGTCTTTCCATCTTTTGCAAATAGGTCATCAGTGAGGTTAGGTCATCAGTTCTTCACAGTTCAGTGTGAAACCTGAAGTTCATATCGCCATTCCAGTAAATCAAGTGTTTCATTTTCATGAAGACTCATTTGGTAGTAATGAGGTCTAAAGACTCGACCCAGCCGTGTCAGGTGTTAGTTGGTGACAAGTGTGGAATAAGCAACCATCTTTGGTTGCTCTTCAGAGCTCTTCAAAGCTCTTCAGAGCTTTGTCCTGTGCCAGTTCTACTACATTTTCCTTCATTTAAATGCTTTATATTTCTGATTCCTATTTTGGATAGGAGTAGTGGTGGTGATGACCTTGGTTTTGAAGGGGTTTTAGCCTGGCCTCCTGAGATGTGGGCTGGCTGTGGCATGGGTCTCAGCTGCGGAGACAGGCCCGACGCCTGGAGCACAGGGATGGGGCGCAGAGGTCCCCCCGCTGCCCGGCCTGGGACCGCTGTGGGCAGGATGATCCTCCCGGGAGGAAGCCTCGGTAGCCCTGGGCCGGGTCATCAGCCTGGTTCTGCTGTGGCCGTGTTTCGCTGCAGCAGTCATGACTCGTGCTGTGTTCGTTGGTGGCTGGCCCATGTCCAGTGCCAGCGATGCTGAGATCCCGGTGTGCCACCTTCTGAGGGCAGAAACGCTCTGGAACACCGCCGGCATGTTACTCTTACCAGCTCAGTGGCAAGTAAATGATACCTTTTAAAGTGACCATAAATGACAAGTTAAGGGTCTCTGGCTTATTCCATGTATCTGACAAAATGGTTGGGCGTATCCTTCCGGTGGCTCAACCGGAGGATGCTGACAAGCAGCAACAGCACCAGTACTAAAACCAGATAAAAATGGGATGGGATGGTATGTGAGTGTGTGCGTGTGTGTTACCTTGCTGTATTTGGATGTGTTGATCTGAAGTCTGATTAATGGCCTTGCTGAAGTCTATTTTTAAAACACATAAAAGACAATGTTAACAGTGTTCATCGGAAGGTGTGTTGAGAAGTGTTTGGAGTTAAGCAGCAGCATTACTGTGGAGAAACAAGTTACAAACTGTATTTGCCATTGTAAGGAAGAAGCTTCATTAAAAATGTTATTTGAAGAAATAATTATATGCAGACCATATAACGCAGACACTTTTAACTAAGTTTTTATTGTGCTTTTGTTTGACAAAAGGAGTGTTATAGACTTCCCTTAAACAAGAGAAGTGTGAGGTAATTTCTGTGCCTGTTTCTGCCCCTCCTCTGCTGGCCGCGTTGGCCTCGGCTCTGGCGTTTGCAGCTTTACCTGCCTGCTCACACGGGCACTGAGCTAACAGAGAATGTACTGGAGGAGCTTTAAAAGAAAACGCAAAAAGAGGTTAAACCTTCTGTAGAACATCTTCTTTGCCTTTGCTGAAAAGCTCCGTTTTAAAGTTTTTGGCTTTGAAGCGGTGTCTCTCACACGCAGAAAGGCAAAAGGTGCAGCTAGGCAGGTACGTGTGCTGTTAACATCTGTAATTTGTCCCGCTGTCTGTAATATCGAAAACTTAACTAGCAACGGACTTAGGGCACCTTGCTGAAATGTTTCATTTCAGATAGCGTCAAGGATATGTGTAACAAATATTTTCAATTCCTGTGGTGTAGTAATACGGGTGTTTCTTGTTTCAAATAGGCCTGGTCCTAGCACTGCTTTCTGCCGAAGGGTCTCGGGGCCGTGTTTGGCCTGGGCAGCGTTCCTGCCCGCCCTTCGGCTGCCGCCTCCTCCTCCTCCTGCTCCGCAGCGCTCAGGGCTCAGTGTCAGCTACCTGAAACTGGGCAGGTTTCTGTGAAGCTTAAGTAAGACATTCTAAAAATGGAGAGATGTGCCTCTAACAACAATTACTATTTAAGCGTTACATGAAATAGCAATCTTGCAAGTTCTGGAAGTGCATTCTTTTCCGCTGTTGTCATCCCTGAGTGTATTTCCTGAGTTATTACACTGACGTTTTCCTGGACTTGTACGCTGCAAGCAAGAGCAGGCTTTCTCTGTTTTGAAAGTGGAAATTCCCTAAAACAGTAATTAATTGCTGTGGTTTTTTAAGACTTAAAATTGTGTAATTTTTCGACTACTTCATGTTACTGAGAGGATTTGCCTTTGATAGCGGTGTTTTAAACCCCTCGTTTTGAGCGTTATGTTAAAGCACAGTGAAAATAACTGATCAAGTTCATTACTTTTCTGGTTGTAGAGCTGCTTATTTAAAAAGACTAGTGTTAATTGTCAGGCATATCTGAATCATGACTGAGTATTTAATTTTTTCTGTCAGATGTAGTTATGAAAAGGTCTAAAAAACAAAGTTTGTTTGAATTTGGAAGGGGGGAAGAACACCCCGGTATCTCATTTAGAAGAGACAGTAACATTTAAATAATTAATGTCATTGATGTTGTCTGATACCTGGCAAGAAGACGGCAGTAGCTTTTAAGTATTATCCTTGATTATTGTTTTGTCTTTCCTGCAATGACTTCAATATTTCACCTGTTAGCGCTTTTCCCCAGAGTCTGTTTTGTATCGAAACACAGGTAACTCCTACAGAAAATTCGCGTAGCTTTGGTGGTTCTCTTCTGGCTTTTCAATTGATCTGACTTGAAACTGGGTGCACAAAACTGGATATACTTCTTTAGCTAAGCAGTCTGGGAAGATTGTGCATTTATTTTGGTGCGGTGGGAAAGGGAAGATAAGCACGAGTGATAAGTGAGGTATCTCTATTTTAATTTCCCCCTCCTTTTTCTTTGTCACAAGAAAGTGTGCTTTGATTACAGGCATCCCAGCTTCCTGTTGTTTTCCGCAGAGCTGTTGTCTTGCTGTCTTCTGTCCTGCACGCGTCCCCGCCTCAGTGCAGGACTTCCATTGTCTCCGAAGCCTGGGAGCGCGGGGAGGTAATCCAAAACCAGTGGGTCAGTTCAGGCCATCTTTGTGTGCACGTGAGCTATGAACTGCTGCTGTGGTGACAACTGGCTACCTCTTCGCCCCACAGTATTTTCACCCAGGTTCTCTAGGCTGTTTGTTAGGGGGCCACGTGGCAGTGTCCAAAGCTTTATGTTCAAGATGTGTTTCTTCTAGTGCTCTTGTCACAGACCAAAATTAGGTAGATTTGATATAATCTGCTCTTGATTAATCCACGCTATTTCTTAACGCTTGAAGTTCTAGTGCCTACAGGAGAGCACCCATTACTCGTTTTGTTGTGCTTAATTTTCCCTGCTTAGAAATTAGAATTAGACTAGAATATGGTCCAGTGAGTTAAAGGGTAGAAATAAGAATGATGTTGTTGTGACCAGCATTTGAAATTCCTTTGAAACTTTGGATTTGAGCTTTTAAAATACATGAGTCATATCTTCAGTATTACAGGAACTGAGGAGGGAAAGCTATCTAAATTGTGTCTCCAACTGGTAAACTTTGATGCAAAATATTGCTATCTCATGAAAAAGTTGTATAGCTGTAAGAGATTTTACAGGAAGAAATGTTTTTCACTGAGAGAAGAAAATCATATCTTAGCATTATCGTAGGATCCCCCATAAAGATGCAGCACTTCTACGCGACAGGAAGCCTGTGAGCACAGGTCTGAGAGCTGCTGCTTCTTGTAACTGAGCGTCAGTAAAAAACCTGAACCGTTTGCCGTCATTTAGTATTTATTTCCCTTCTTGACCATTTCCACACTTAATCTTCATTCCTTTGGTATATAGCTTCCTATCCCTCAGAATTTTCTTGTTGCTGTAAACAGAATTGTCTAAATTTTGTTCTGTGGGCGTCTATTTCAGAGTGTGGTTAAAATTGTGGACACTACGTGATGTACCATTGCCCTGACTTTTTTCCCTTATGGCACTGCTGCAAGAAGTCTTCATGCCTAATCTGCATGAAAAGATTTTAAGTGAAGTGTGTCTGACTTTATGCTTCTATCATCCACCCCCTGCTATGGGAAGGCATATGGCTCACTTTGATAGGCATAGTTCATGTAATTGTGTATTTATCAACATTAGCTCATTTACTGTGCTTTATGGGTTTTCTCAAGTTACTCAGTTGTCTTTGATCTCCTCTAATTGCGATATCACTTGTAAATTTTGGTGTTTCACAGCTTTATATCTCTTTATAAACTATTAGTAAAAATACTAAATCCTCTCTAGAGTTATGTGGAATCCTGCTACCAGTACTTACAAGTTTTTAAGGGTAAACAAAGTCAAATATACCTCAGAAAAATAATACCAATGATATATCTTTTTTCAAAGAGCGGAGAGCTGATTGAAAGTATTGGTAGTTTTGGCCTTAAAAGCCAGACGCTTGTCTAATTCATGTAGAGTTTGCTACTACCTGCAACTTCTTTTTTAGCTTCTAGCTTGAAGAACAGAACTAGTTTGCTTAAATTTAGAAGTTTGCATGTAAAGCATTCTTAGCAGCGAACTGACTTTTGCTGTGCGGTTTTGTTTCAGAGTAAACAACAGTTTAGCAATTGATAAAACTTCATTTTAGAAAAACCTTTTGCTAGTCCGTAGCCACGCTTATTAGAGAGCAGTTCCCGGTCTGTCTATATGGTATGCAGGAATCTGACATTCCTGTAGTAATCATTTGAACAGGAGCAACCGTAGCTTGCATTAAAGAACTTACAAATGTATCCCGAGTAAAAGCAGAAGTTTTAACGGCATTGGTTTCTAAATTTTGTAAGGGCACAGTTGGATTTTTCTCCCTGCTAAACCCGATTTAAGCTGCTGCTCGTTGGTCACTCTCTCCTGAACCACAGTTCTCAAAGCAGAGATAGAGACTGCAGAATCAGTAAAAATACACAAGTCTGCGTTCGCTACAAGTGAAATCACACCACTGATCTAGTCTGGCTGTTTTTTAAAGGCAGGATGCAACAGAGGGGGTTGTTGGTGTCTAGTTCCAGAGCATCTCAGGGATACACCTTACACCGCATCCCTCAAAAACTTGTGTTGGCGAAACAGGGGGAGCTGTGGAAGGCTGTAACTCTTCAGCTATCTCTTAAAATTGTGGTTGTAGCTGTTAATTTTATCATTGGGAAAATAGTTTTTATAATAAATTTTTTTCCAATATACTATATGACAAAATTGAGAAGCATACTTTTATAAACGCATATAAATAAACTAAGAATTTATCCTGCTGTGAATGGTTGAGTGAATAATTGATGAATGTCTTTGTCACCTGATGGCCTGCGAGGAGAACCTTGAATCCTTCGGCAACACTACGTATCCCCCCCTCTCTCTGCGCTAGGGTAAGACCGAGCGTTATCCCCTGAGATAAACCTGTGGTTTGGTTGCGGGTCTGCAGAACTCGTTGGAGCACTCTGCTGCGGCGGGGTTGTTCTGAACGGCAGCAGATCTGGAGGTGTCGGTGGGACACAGCAATAGGCTCAGACGGTCCAAAGCAAAGGTTCAGATTTAGGGTCTGTCATTTCTGTTTTCTTTTAGGCACAGAGCCTTCTTGACTTAAACTACTGAAAACTTTATTTATTGCCAATTAGCTTGTGGTACTTCGTGTATTTGTGAAGTGTGAACGCTCTCCAGACACCCTTCAGATGACAAAGATTCTTCTTTCTTTAAGGTGAGCTACAAATGGTGCCTCAGGCCTTGAAGGATACGATCATAAATATGCCTGTATTCAAAATGGTCATGTTCTATACCTGTCTGATCTCTTCTGTTGGATCCTTTGAAAGCTATAAAAATATTAATCTTGTGAGCATGTTACAACTGGATGTTTGCGGATGTAGATTCTTGCCCGCTCACTAGAGCGGAGTTAAAGTATGTAGCCATCGGCCAAAAAAAAGAAAAGGCTGTCTTTTACTAGGGGCTGTAAAAAAAAAATACATTTATCCAAAAGCTAGGGTAATAACTTTGAACATTTTAAAGAGGACATAGCACCAGATGCCTTTTGAACCTGTATGTACTTTGGGGAAAAGAGGGAGAGGAAAAAAATGTATCCTGAAGAGAAAAAGGGATGAGGAAGACAGTAAATGTAGCAGTAAGATAGTTGCACGCGTGTCCCGCGTAGCGTATCAGCTGCAGGTAGTTTTCTCGTGTTGCCGAGGGACTTGGTCTGCACAATTGTGCAGGTGGAGCTTTTTTATCCTGTCGTCACAGAAGTCAGTTTCTTCCATGTTTTCATCAGGTAATATATTTACTTCCCTGGTTCCATCCTTATGTCCATGTGAACAAAACTTCTGCACTACTGATGTCCACAAAGAAAAGTGATATATTAACAGAATGTTTAGCCTATAGTGTGTTGTTTCGGGTATCTTACTGTGTCTGGAAACTTTGAAACCTATTTTTCATGTAAACCTTTGAGCCACCTTTCACGTGATCCATTTTTAATAGCTTGCATCATGATTGCAAGGGGATAAGTTGTCATCTGCCATCTCTTCGTCTGAGCACAGGACTGCAGGCTGGTAGGCATAACGCAGAGTCTGTCCGAGTTCAGTGCTGCGCCGAGCGTGAGAATGTAAATCACTGCCTGGTTTGTAGGCGAGCACCGCTCAGTCCGTGTAGCAGCATGGAGCTAATAGGAGCTACTCACACCTAGAAGTGTACTGACATGTCTGTGAAGTAACTCCAAAAATCAGATAAATTTTAATCATGTCTTCATCTAAAAACTGTAGAAATGTAGTAAGTCTTGGTTTGGTTTTTGCTTTCACATATACTGTAAACAATGAAAAAAACAGAGTCTTTGGCTGAGAGCTGAGGTGTGCTGTGTTGCTTAAGGGTAGGTTTTTAAGAGTAACTTGTATAATAAATAACATGTCAGTGTCCCAGCAAGGTGATTTTAGCTTATTGGAGCTTTTTTCTTCTCTACTAATGAGTATTGCTCTGATGTCCTTGGTGATTTATTCCTGCTGCTTGAGTTAATCTTGTAGCTAGATAAATACGAGGATTTCTAGTGATGGGATGTTGCTCATTGTTTTTCTCATGTGCCCCTCATGAAACAGATAGGGTCTAGCCTATCCTAGTTACAGTGTTCATAAGAATTATATTACCTCTCCAGTGTGAATTACTCCGGTGACTTTTGTTACCAGCTTCGGGTCAGCAATGAGAGGCTCAGGAACAGGCAGCACAGGTAAGGAGAAAATGTGGGAGACTGACCTGCGTAGGGAAGGCGAGAGGAATACGAAGGGAAGTGAATAGGAAGCTGTGGAAAAGCATCGCCTTTGCTGTCATGCAGGGAGCCTGGAAAGGTCTGGGTTCTCTTTGGGCCCGCACTGGGCAGAGGGGGGTTACTTGGTCCTGGCAAAACTGTCTGGTGTCTCTGAAAAAATAACAGGAGGAGCAGTGGAAAGTGGGGAGTAGAGACTAACGACAATGAAGATTAAAGCATGGTTTCCTACACTCAGTTTAGTGATTTCTCGTATTTATTCTCGCCTTCTCAACTGTGTATTCTTGTTCCTTCCTTGCATCACTGATTGTACGCTGCAAGATCAGCTGGTTCAGAAAAACACACCACCCCCACTGCAAAAAAAGCATAGCTTTGTGTCGGATGAACTCACAGAGCCTATTTGCTTTGCAGCTGTTTGACCATTGGATCAGCCACAAAAGAAAGCATTTCCCGCTTTGGCAACCTGCAGCCTCGCTGTGCTCAGAGGAGCGGCGCGAAAGCCGGACTGGCAAGCTGCTCCAGCAAGTGGGTGAATCTGCCCCGGCATCCATGCTGGGGTGCCCAGGAGTCTGCTGCCTTTCTACAAAAGGAGAACATCTGGGAGGTTTTTAGGAGGCGGTGCTTTTGTGTACTAGATATAAACAAGCTAATTGTGTATAGTGGAGGCAATAGGTATTATCTAACGAGACAGTTTAAGCGCTGTTTAAATGTGATTTACTCCCGCGAATCCCTGCCATTGCCTGAAGAGATGGTCTCTGCCCCACGGCGTGGGATTGAAACTAACTCTCTTTCGTGGCCTGGTTTTGCTCTGATCGACTTACGGCGTGATTTGATGAAACCATTTCAGTGAGCCTCCATGGTAGAGAGGATGGCAAAGCCGCTATTTTCAGAATTATTGTAGAGAATTTCAGGCTAGAGGCTTCAAATTGAACAGCTTTACTTTTTTTTCCTTGCACACTTGCATCTAGTTTGAAAACGTTAATGCAGGCCAGCCTAGAGCTAGGTTGTCACTGCTTCTCTTCTTTTGCCTCTTAAGTAGAGAGTTTCAAAATTCAGCATAGGTGTTAAGAATTTTCTCAGGCGTATGCTACAAGGTGAAGCATTTAACAGCTTTTCTGAAAAATTATTGAAATGATTGAAAATACATTATTTTGGTCAGAGACTGAAATCTACAGAAAGTAGTAGCACATCCTTACTGTTCTCCGCAAGTCTGCTATTAATCTCCCCCAAAAGTTTCAAAGGATGTCACATTAGAATTTTGAGCTATACTAGAACCATTTATACCATTCACAAATCTGTAGTTCTGCAGTATCCATCAAAAGGTCATCTCAGAATACTTAATTCTCATGCATTCTTTGCTACAGCAGAGAACTTAAATCTCTAAACTTTTCTCTCGCGTTTAGGAATGTTAAGGAGCTACGTCAATAAGATATGCTGAAATGTATTGCACAAAGCAGCAGAACAGTAGAACGTATTTTCTGAGTTTTCATTATGGCTACATAGATCTCGGTGTCTTTAATGTGCAGGAGCAATGTGAGGATTAAGAGAGATGAATACAAGGAGGCTTCAAGGTGCATTTATAAATGGCACCAGGGTACGTTGTCTGATTCATCCACCTCTAAGGTTTGTGGGAAGCAGCACCCCATCCTTCCTGGCTGCAGCTTCGTAGCTGTGGTACCGCAGTGAGGGGCTGTAGGGGATGAGGATTTGGAGGGACAAGGAAAGATGTAGGACAAAGTCTCCCATTCTGGGTGACATCTAACTGCTGGGTGGTGACACAAGAGGCAGGCAATATAACTATGGACTTTATTGTCTGAGGGATGAAGTCTGGTTGCTTGTTTTCCAATAATGAACCAGTTATCCGTACCCAAAGGAGTGAGTAACACAACTCAGGAAGTATCTTCAGCCAGTAAATCCCAGTCTTGCGTAAGGAAGAAAGAGGTTTTCTTATTAACTCCTCCCGAGTTTGACTCATACCTGATTCTAAGGCTCTCACAAATCCTGCATTTGGTATTTCCTATTCCCATAAGGTGAATATGAGCATCTAAATTGACTTTGTGAGTTCCTTTCCTCAAAGAGCGTGCTTGGACAGAGGTGTGGTGGTGGGGCCAGGGTCCTCTGCAGGGCTGGGCTTCAGAGAGCATCTCCTGGATGGTGCTTTCCTTCCAGTGTCACGGCACCCCAGCTCTCGTGCCTGGCCACTGCCTGGCCGTGCAGGAGGTCGGGGAGAAGGAGCGTACTCGTTTGCGATAGCTTAAGTATGTGCGTAAGTGTTCGTAGGATCAAAACCAACAGTTCTTTAATCTTGAAATCGAGATTAGAAAATCAGTAACTTCGCTAAGAAATGTGTTAATTGAAAGAACACAGCAGTTAAAACAACTGCCTGCATGGAAGGGTATAGCACTCTAATTACACCTCTTAACACTGAGATAGATGTACTTTTAACACTGATATCTTCATTAATAATTAATTTCATTGGTTTTCATCTGAGTGTTGTTATTAGAGACTCAATATTGCCTACACTTTCTGTTCAGAGAAGTTACCATACCTTTCAACGAGTTGAGATGTACGTTTTCTTGACTGGTTACAGAAACTTACCGCAGATAGGTTGAAGGGTTGTTTTCAGTGCCGGGGTGAGAAGAGAGTGACAGATAAAATTATGGAAAAGACAAATTGAGATCATCTCACATCTCTGCTTGTTATATCGTGTTTTTGTAGAGGTTTCTAGTTGGTCCAGTCTTAAGCATTCATTTAGACAGTATACTTTGAAAGTGATCACTTACAAGGAACTGGCACTACATTTTTATAGTACTTTTGTGGCACATCGTAGACAGAAGCATGGAGTGTGTACAGAAACTACATCAGTGCCATCTACTTGCTATTTTCAAAGTATTAAACACACTTCATAGCTATCACACATATTAGTTAATAGTGACTTCTGTAGTTAAACAAATGAATTGCCTTTTTCACACGTACTGGAATCGTTAGTGTGCTGCCTCCGCGATAATGACGTTTGGGATTCTTGAGCGCTAATCCCATCTGTCCTCTCCACGCTATCCATGGCCCAGGGCAATTGGTTTAACTTTAGTGTTTTAATTTACTCTTTTGCAAAAAGAACACCAGACGCATTATTCCCATTAACTTTTTATTACCATAATTAGTCACTTCCATGGTTTGTTCCGAACAGCAAAGCACTCTGCTATTACATGTCATTCTTCTATGCTGAAAACTGCACACGTGGTAAACTCGTACTGATCCTGGGTGTTCTTGATTTGTTCTAGTGCTTTTCACACATCTTGGATTTTGCTACTTTTAGTAACTACAACAAAATAGTATTTTAAAAATAATCTTTAAATGTCATGCTGCCTGGTTGCTTCTGCCTGACCCTCACGCTCTGTATGTAATTCCCATTTCAGTTTGCGAAGGTGAAGCACAGAAATAACAATGTACATCGATACTAATAGTACCGAGTTCTCTGCTAATCTGGTTAAGTTTGGAAAGGTTTTAGAAAAAAGATAAGAGAATTTATAATCCTGAAAACTTGAATTTTCTTAAACATCAGTGGCTCAAAATGTGAACTATTTTGAAATATTGTTATTGCAGGCAAAATGCCAGCCCCTGAGCAGAGCCCAGTGGTGGAGGAGGCGCTGCCGCAGACAACGCAGGAAACTTCCACAGGCCCAGGCATGGAACCGGAGACCACTGCCACTACCATTTTGGCTTCTGTAAAGGAACAGGTACATGCCTTCTTTTCAGCAATTCAGAAGTTCGGTGTGCGTTGTGGAGTTAATATTGTCTTTTATTGCATTGCTGGAAAAAACCATCATTGTTCCTAAAACGTGTTGCCTAGCATTGGTATAGTGTATTTTGTAGGTCAGAATGTTAGTATCTGATTATAAAGGGTTCATTTAATTGCATCGAACAGAAGCATCGTTATGGTATTCTGTATCCTTCGCAATGTATGCACTGTTGTTGTAAATCAGACTTGAAATGCAGGTTTGTTGTTTAAAAAAGGAAAAACAAAAGCTAGCGTAGAATTGATGCAACATTGAGAGCCAGTCCTTTTTGTACATTCTGCAAAGCTTTGTACAGGGTTACAGAAATTTGCACATAAAGGTTTTGGTATGATTAATTGTATTTTGTTAAAGAATGGGTTCCCAACTTTGAGTTTGGTTTCAGTTGTCAGTACCAAGGTAGTAAAATATTTAAAATCTGCCACACGTTTAGGGACATGTGTCTTAGTCTCTACAGGGAAAATAAATCTTAGTCTCTACAGGGAAAATCAAATTGTGTTTCAAATCACGTTCAGCGTTGATTTGTAAAGATCATTCCGGGGAAAAAATTGCAGTTTAACAAAGAAACATTCTAACTGAAGTTTTGGGGTTTGTTTTTTTGTTTTTGTTTTGTTGTTTTTGTTTTTTTTTTTAAACCCACAAAGAGAGAAGTAACAGTTTGGCTTTCATTGTCAGAACTAGAAATAATTATCTATCTTGGCTTAATACATAAATTGTAACATCTGAATTTCAGAATAAATCTGCTTTTCTGTCTCTGTTTCAGAACTTCTTTTAAGATAAATCAGTACTTGATCCAAAGTATTAACTGTGTTTGCAAACACTTGATGTATTAGTTCTCATATGTTGTCCCATATTAATGTTTTTAAAAAAGGTGAGAATTAGATTATATAGTCTTGATATCAATGGATTTTATAACCACAGAACTTTCATTCTTAAATAAAAAATTTCTCCAGGATGATGAAATTTGGATCTTTATTTTCATGCCTGTTTCAAAAGTATTTTAAGATGACAGTAGCAACCCTAATAATTAAACCTTCCAATGTGGAGGATATTAATGCTGGAGACTATTGGGAAGGGAGTAATCACAGTCATCAGGGTTAGAGTGATCTTGAGTCACCTCTCATCCTCTGAGGCAGTAGCTTGCCTTGTGCCGTCTTAGCTTATTGCAAATGTCAGAACTCATTTGCTTCATGTACATTTGTGGTGATTTTAAGTTGGTCCATTTTATTCTGCAGTTCACAAAGAACATGCTGATAATGGTAGCTTCGTTGGTGAGCAGCATTGCAATAAACGACAGTGCTGCGATCGCTAGTGAGCAGCAGCCGGTGATGGTGCCGCTGTGATTAGTCTCCAGACTTGCTTCTGTGCGGTTTTGATGCAGTGGTGATTGCTGGAGCTGAACATACGGTTATGACCACGTTGTCTATGTTGGGTTGGTAAATGATAAAGTACACAGTAAAAAGGCATTTGTTAACATCCCCTTTCCTACCCAAGAAATGTTTTTTATCTTGTTCTTAGAGGAAAAAATGATAACGGAATATTTCTTCATTTTAAAAAGGAGGCTAAAACCTCTTCCCCTTTCCATTCCTAAAAAGACTATTAAATATGTGAACTAATAAGTAACTCAATTCTGATGAAAGGAAAAAATAAAATTGTGTTTAATAGTGAAACACAAACTTCAGAACTGTAGCCTAACTTTAAAATGAATTTAGAATGAATACGAGGGGTGGGAAGATATAAATGGTACTTCACTCTTGAAAATGATAATGTGAAAGAATTAGGAGCCGAACTGTTGCTTTCTGGTGTTTTTTCTGTTGATAATAATTATGGACACTGACACACTCAACACCCTTCCTGTATGGCAGAAAGCCCAGGACAGAATATTTTCCAGTGCAGTTATTTACTTTGTTAAGCTTGGACAGAAACTACTACGCTGTTTGCTGCGGCCCAGCTTCCTTCTCTACGGGAGTCTCTCTTTATCTGTCGTAACTCTGTGTTTGTAAAACAGTGCTGCCGCACCTTAACTTCATTACTCCAGAAACATTTATTACAGTGGAAACACAATTCAGAAAAGATTTCATTGCTGCTTGTCAAAAAAGATTTTACCTTAATAAAAACTTTTAAAATTACTACAGTAGTTCTGAAATAAGTAGATGCACTTTATGGAATGACTCGGTTAAGCTTTCTACAGTAGTGGCATAGATACAATTATATAAAAAGTTGCGCTAATTAGCCCACAAGCCGCTTAAAATAAACTCTCCATTTGTTTCTTTTTCCTATGACCCCAAATCAGTTTAAAGCAACATTTTTACCAAACTGGAGCGTGTCCCCCCAGCAGTCTCTCACTGAGGCCGAACTGGCAGGCAGCGCTGTGCTTGGCTCTTGCTGGTGCCGAGGACAGGAACATCGCAGTTCACTGCCCGTGCTATAAAATAACGTGTGCGGAGCAAGTGTAATCTTTGAAGAAGCTTAGATTTCTACAGCTTTGTAGTACTGCAGGTTCTGTTTCAATGGGAAAACACAGGGCTAGCACCGCCACCCCTGCTGGCTCTGGCGGGGCCGGGGGGGTTCTCCTGCCGGGTTCAGTCTGTCTGTGGGTGCCCTGGTGGGTGCGAGTCAGGGGAAGGACTGACTCTTACTCTGTAAGTTTCATCTCTACTAGAGGAACTCCTTTTCGAGTGCAGGGAGATCCTAACCGTAATGAAGCTGAAACGTATTCTGGCCTTTTCTTTTTTCCCTTCTAGTGGATTTGATGATGGCTTGTTGGGTCATTTTGTGTTGTTTGTTTGGGGAGAGAGTTGTTTTGGTTTCTGTTTTCCAAATGTCTATTTCACCTCTAAAATGTTACAAAGTTCCCCTGCTGTAACAGACCGAAGTATCTTAGGAAATGCTGAAACAAGTCTTAAGTAAAACTAAAGCGTTAAAATATACGTGTCTGTATTTCTGAATCCTGGGAGTATTTGGGTAGAAGTTTAGTTGAGTTCTGTAGGGAGTCTCTCGCCATAGTAAATTAATTTCATACTAAAGTAAAAAGTCGTGAAGCATTGTCGGGACACCATCATAGCAGTAACGGGGGCGGCGAGGTGTGGGGGCAGGTGGCTGCCAGCTACTCCAGGCAGATCCGTGGCATCGCTGCTGCTCCACACGCGCAAGCCGTGTGCTGCTGAATTCGGAACGGATTGCTGCTGAACTGGCAAGATTAAAGGGGATCATTTGGAATTGTGAATTTCCTGCTTAGCATGTTAGTTTTCCTTTTCAGTGATTGGGCTGAGAGAAAAGGTCTCGCAGGAAAAACTACCCATCCATCCCGTTTTCAAAAGTAACACGAATATGTCGGGTTTAATTTCTTTGCTAAGAGAGAAGCACTTGCAGCAGTGGCAGGTTTTGGGGTTTTTTAGTTTCTTTGTTCTTTGGTTCCTTGGTCTAGTTGGTTTTGACACCTAAAGATGGACAACTGTTCACCTTTTCTTTTGTAAATAGGTGACAATAGAGTAAGAATGGTTGGATATGCTTTTGGATGAATAATCATAAATCTCTTGGGTTTTCATAGAAGCGTTCACTGTTGTTCAACGCTTCAGCAAAAACCTTTTCCTTTTGTATAACTGTATTGAACCATATCGTATACTTAGAAAGTGTGCGCTTTACTTTTTGCCCTTCTTTATTGTTTAACTACAAAATTCTTCACATAGTTCTCGAGATGTTTTTATAGGATTTGGGGAGGAGAGGCAAAACCCTGTCTTTCTCAGATGGAAGTGGGGGAAAGAATGCATTCTCCATACAGCAAAGAGTCTATGGTTGCATGATTAAAAACGTCTTTACTAGAATGACAGTATGTTGATACTAAGTTGGGGAGATTTCTTTACCAATTCAGATACGTAGTGCTTTATATCAAGTACTGTGTAAGCCGACTGTGTAGGAATGTCGCTTCAACAAGATACTTGAGAAAAAGACTTACTAAATGCACTTTCAGTAATTAGGCACAAACATTGGACAGTCTAACTCTGAAATTCTGATTTGCATGCATCTAGTGATCGGTAAGTGGATAAATGTGTATCAGTTCTGAAATGAAGGCTGTACTTTTTATTAAATGGACTTCCAGCTTTGTGTGAGTGAAACAAAAATCTTTGCCAACTTTTTCTAAATTACTGGAAGAATTTTTCCAACTCTCTTAATACTGTGTTCAATTGCATAGGTCATTCTTCCCTACCTAATCTCGGAACTTTGAAGTTTACCGTTTCTGCTGTTTGCAAGCATTTCCAGTTTTGGTGAATCAAGTCTGAGAAGTCCACTTCCCAAGGCTCTTATTCTAGGACAAAATATATACCGCTCATGTCTCAGATGAGATGACTAACTCATTTCCTTAATCAAAATTCTAGGTACTCCTTTATTCATGTGAAGGCCTAGAAATTACTTTTTCTTTCTATTATGTACTGTTGGGCTTCTGTGGAGAAACTCCCCTTGAAAAAGAGCCTGCCTAGAACTATGGATAGCCCTGAAATATCCTGGAGTATTTATTTATACCTTTTGTAACACTTACGTTTAGATTACCAGGCTCTCTACTCATCAGCAACTGAACGCGGATGACCAGCTGACAGAGCAGGATCCTTAGCTTTCCGATTTAAAAGCATCGTAACAAACAGTTTCCAAAGAGGGTGCTGCTCAAATGTAGTCAGCGAATACCTCAAGTGGCATTCCTCCTTCCTATCGTTGACTAAGACTAAGCTTTCCATGAATTGCTTAAATTTTGATGCCTCATCAGCTAGAGCAGCACTGAACTGTTTTACCAGACTAATGAACAATGCAGGCATAAAAGTATTAAGGGCTTTAATGGTCTGCTGCTGTTGAATAGAGAGTAAGTGTGATCAGCCAATAATTGTAGCTCTGTCATTTCACGTCCTGTAATCTGTGATTTTCTTTACCCTGTCCAATTTTTCATCTTTTGTCCTATTTTGGAGGATACTGAGATACTGAAAGCATGCAAATGCAGTTGTGTGCGTGAGTAAACTTTATTTTTACAGAAAATGTTGAGTTTCATCTAATATGGTTAGTTAAAAGCACAGGGTATTTTCTCAATAGGTTCTGGTAGAGAATTTAAATATTAGGTCACTACAGTGTGATATTCATATTGGGAACAATACAGTATTCGGTGTGCTTTTAAGTAGTCAATTGCTTGGTCTATCTTAGAATTACAGCACGTGGGAACATGGTGAATGCTGTAGATCAGTGCAGGAGGTTAATGTGAAGAAGGCATAAGTGAACTTCACATTGTTTGTCGTCTTCATTGCACGTTTGTGTCATAGAAATGTCCAACGTGTAATTGCCTTCTTTTAGCACCATTTGAACTTTCAGAGGCAGTGGGAGTTGCATGGCTCTGCTTTGTTTGTTGCAGTTGATCGAGAAACAGTAAATGCAAGGTAGAAGTATTCCTCTCAAACGCTGGCTACGCTTTCTTAGATCAACTTGAACTACTGGAAGAGGCTCGACTGAATTGTTCCACAGGCAACATTTTTATAATTAGGAGAACACTTCATAGTTCAGCTTACAATTGCCTTCTTAATATTTCACGGAGATTGTGACATTTGGCAATTGAAGGAACTTGGCGTATCCCAGCATTACTACAACTTGAAATAACACCCGTCCTAGCCCTGTCTTCTACCGCAGCAGCCACTGAGAACTGGTAGAAGCCAAGAAGCTGCAAGAGATTCATCTCTCTGTCCATGGCATCATCTCTCTCAGATGGCCCAACTTGCCTGATCCTGCTCTGACTAGCCAGGCATGTACTGTTCAAAAAGAGTTTGTAAGTTGTCTTCACTGCTTGTGCTATCGCTGCTGATTCTTGCATAGCTGTCACTAGAAAACCTTCAGTTAGCCAGGTAGACCACAGTTTGTTTAAAGTTTTAATTTACCTGTGTTTTGCCAGAGGTTTTCCAATCACAACAGGGCAGGAAGGAAGTAATTCTAGTTTGTCAGCATAGTGAATGTAGACTCCTCGTTTTCAGCCATGTTACTGAGGGATGCAGATAGAAAGCACAGAATTGCCTCTAAACCTTTTTTATTTTATTTTCCTTTTTTATTTTATTATCCAAAGCCTGCAACAGGAGGATGACGATCTTTATGGTCAGTCATACAAGTTACATCCCGACTACTTACCTGTTTTCAAATATTTGCTGTTGATAACCCAGCATAGTGTTTTGGCAATTGTTTTGACTTGCCAGGGAGCCACGAGCCTGTCAGAGGTACTCAGCTTTCAAGTGAAAAGAGTATGTTGTTTTCAGGATTGGCATAACTTGTCTCATCTGTATCTTGCGGCAGCGAAGATCTTGAAGTGTCTTCTTGAGTGAGATCTCAACATCGTTGCAGGCGAATTCCCACTTGGCGTGCAGAGCTTGCCAAGTAAGAGCTGTTACTGGCCAGCTGGGGTGTACACTTCAACATCCACAGAAACTTCAGCCTCCAAAAGGAAACTATACAGCTCTAAAATTTGATAGCTTTTGGGTTTCACTTATGGAAGCTTGTCTGCCTGCAGCCATTACAATTGCCTTGCCAAAGCAAGTTGCTTTCTTCTCTTTGTTGAACCATGTGCGTGCTTCCTGTTCCTTAAATGGAGCTGTATTTAAAGCTAACGTTTTTTGTAGCTTTGTGTTAAGAAATATGGTCTGTGGTTTTGCAGTGGAATTTAGGTTATGCATATAAAACCTGTAGTTTTATAATGTGATTAAGTAGTTACTGCTGAACAGGTGGGTAGAACTACAGGGAGATTTTTTTTTCCCTCAATGTGTATTGAATAATTTTGGGGAAAAAAAAAAAAGTAGCTCTGGGCCAAGGCATTGTAGTGTGTATGGCTGAGAAGATTTGGTTGGTCCTTTTGATGCAGTATAGCAGCATATTCTGTAATCTACATCTAGAAATTTAGTATGTTCTTGCCCCATAGATGTTCTGCAAATGAAAACAAGCTTATTAGTTGTTTTATTTGACTCTTGTCATGTCGTTTTGTCACAAGCCAGCACTGTAAAAATCAGTGAATTGTGATTTTTGCCTAGGGCAGCAGCTTCTCTGTGTTGCTAGCAGCCAGCATTGTATGGGAGCATCCTGTTCGAGGAGCATGCTCTCCCGCTGCTTGCAGAGAAGCTGGCTAGAGAAACACATTGAGAGAGATTCCTGGAATAGATAGTATACTGTCTGAGAGAGAAACCTCATGGTGGCAGGTCTCCATTCAGAGTGGTATAAAAAGTCATTATAAGGAAGCGTAGACTATGAAGGTGATCAATGCACTTATTTATTCCATCATTTATCAGCAGTTCTGGCTAACTGCGGAGGTCCCAGTTGACTGGCATCTAGCAAATGTGTCGCCCATCCACAAGAAGGGCTGGAAGGAGGACCCAGGGAACTACAGGCCTGTCAGTCCGACCTCGGTGCTGGGGAAGGCCATGGAGCAGATCCTCTTGAGTGCCACTACGTGGCACATGCAGGACAACCAGGTGTCCAGGCCCAGTCAGCATGGGTTCTTGAATGCCACGTCCTGCTTGACTAACCTGATCTGCTGTGACAAGGTGACCCACTTACTGGAAGAGGGAAAGGCTGTGGATGTTGTTTACCTGGACTTTAGTAAAGCTTTTCACACCGTTTCCCATAGCATTCCCCTAGGGAAACTGTCTGCCCATGGCTCAGACAGGGAAACGCTTCGCTGGGTGAAAAACGGGCTGGGTGGCTGGGCCCAGAGAATGGTGGCGAATGGAGCTAAATCCAGTTGGCGGCCGGTCACGAGTGGTGTGCCCCGGCGCTTGGTACTGGCGCCTGTTCTCTGTAATGTCTTTATCAACAACCCGGACGAGGGGATCGAGCACCCCCTCACTCAGTTTGCAGAGGGCACAGAGGTGGTTATTGGAATGGAGCGGACCTCTATTTTCCAGAGGAAGAACTTGAATGTACTCTGAGTTCTCAGGGAGGGCAGGAAAGAAACTGTATACCGATCAATACTGTATAAAGAAAGTACACTACTAAATGAGAAAAACATGGCATAACTTCATCTTTCTATATTTTATCTTGATCCCTTTTCTCTGCTGCAAAAAAATAGTATTTTCTGTAGCTGTTACATTTTTATAGTGTTTTAGAGAAGGCTTTTCTTGTATTGGTCATTCTTTTACTTTCAATGGGGCTTTTTTGTCTTCTAAACCTGTAATTGTTTTACATTTGTAAAATGTAAATCATTACTGATTTTTCTGATGATCCCAATTATCTGGTTCATCTCTTAAACACCTTTAGGACACAAGTGTGTGTGACAAATTAGTTCATAAAGCTGTGACTGTGTAGATGCAAGCTTGGTTGACAAGCCCAAATTTTATTTTCCCTCTGATTTCTGCCATTGTAACTGTTGGAACTGGAGCTTTGTCTTGTTTCCTTTGTTACGTGCTCCTTTTTAATTGATTTACTTTATGTAAAAAGTCTTTCTAGACAATGTCAACCACCTTCTAGGATTTGGTAATTCACTGTAACTTTTTCCTTCTGGAACGCAAAATGGCAAAAGTTACCTAGTGATAATATTTGCCTTATAAAATGCTTTCCTGCAGAAACAGATGTGAGCTGGTGTGAAGGACTGTGTTAGAGTGCAGGAGAAGACAGTACAGGGAGGAGAGGGCCCAGATGAGTATGTATTCACAGCATCTATTCACAGCATTCACAGCATCACAGCATCTATTAAGAGTGTGTTTTCTAGAATAATGTTATTTTCATTAATGCTTCTGCCTGTAACGAAAAGGCAAATTAATAGACTGATTGCATGGAAGCAAATAATGGCTAGCGTATGGGGGCTTTTTTCATTTAATTAAAAGATCAGTAAATAACAATATGCAACCTGAGTCTTGTGTTTGAATTCACAGTTTGTATCAATGACATTGCTATTTAAATATTGATTTAAAAGTAAGGAGCAGGAAACAGCTTTAAACATAGGGTAAACGTTTTATATTATTTCTGCAAACCAGCAGTGCGACACTGTTTATTTTAAAGATTTATGTTTGTTATATGCTATATAATACATCATGCGTTACTTGGGAAAAAGCTTGTCTTGCTGAAATTTGCTTCAAAACTTGCAGAGCTTCAGCATCTGAATGTTTCTTGGAAATCACGGCATTCTCCACTAGCACGTTAATGACTGGCTGGTGAATCAGCTTTTAGGTGGATGTATTACCTGTATTCAGACTTAAAGCTGGAAAATAAATTCTTATTTGTAAATTTGTTTGACTTTTTTTGATTAATACACTTTTTAATATTTTTCTCTCCAAACCACAAACCGTCCAAGTGAGCTGACTGTGGGTACCTCTTTGGTGTAACACGAAGTTGAGTCGTGTCAGGACCTGGTCTCAGGCTGTGACCGCTGGGTCTGCTGCTGGATGCACTTAGGAGCTGTACAAGCCTTCGGGTATTATCCATTCTTTCTGTGCCGTATACAGGCCCGTGAGATTTGCTGTGGTCCGCAGGTTATCATATTCATGAGGTTTTTCATATTGGGTCTCAGAATTAAAAGGATTTAGCTTTAGAATTCTGTCTAGAAGCAGGTTTTAATAAATTCCAAGTTTAGGACATATGTCCTAAAACAACCTTTCAAGTCTGAGCATTGCCCGTGCTAACCTTTTCGAATGCTGAAGCTTGACAGTAAACGCCAACCTACTGGAAGGGGTGGCCAGGGGGAAGTTGAGGATCACATCTCTCTCCCGCTGCTCCCGGGAGAGAACTGTAGAATTTTCTGTTCTGGTGAACTGTTGTTAGCAGAGCAATAGTAGAAAAATGCATGTTCTGTAGATGGCTTTGTCCTGTGGCAGCAGTGGGCGAGTTCCACGTCCTGGCGGCAGTGTCTTGCTGGCCAATATTTAGAGTATGAGGGTGTGTTTATTCAGTTTGGTTAGTGACCTCGGAGACGTGTCTGAAAAGTCCACAATTCCTTATATCATCTGGGAGGGGCAGGAACTTGTGTGGCTTATCTTTACCAGGGCAGTTTGCTGTATGGAGCTTGAATCAGACTTGCAGAAGTAGCTTTCTCTCTTTTTTTTTTTTTTTTTATTTTACTTTATTTTTGTCATCTAATATATACAGTAGTTTTGGCAGTACGGCAGCTGCAGTGTGACTTGTCCCTCAGCTGGCTTCCCAAGGAAGTCAGTGCTAATTAGCCCTCTGTTTGGAAGCTCTTGGAGGTAATCTCATCGTGTAGAAAAAACTTTATCCCTACTTCTGCAAGGTAAATCCTGCTTTTAGAGTAGCTTTTTAGTGCGCTGTTACTCTTGCTGTGCTGAGAAGGCCGCCCGGAGCGGAGCTGTGAGAGGCAGAGGTGCCCGCAGTCTGCCGAGAGCCATGGCTGCGCTGCTGAGCCGTGCTTCACCTCCCTGAAAAGATGTACAAACTGCAAGAAGCAGAGTGCGCTTTCAGGGACCATCAATGACAACGAAATATTTAAGCCTCATTCCATGCAATGTAAGCTGTGAAGGAATAGTTTGCATTAACTATAACTATGAGTGAAGGTGACTTGGCATGCAGGGCATACAGTTGCATGATTTACATTCAGGAAAAAAAAAACCTTATTAGTAGTTTGCACTTTAAAGTTAAAGGAATGCTTCTGTGCTGTATTTGACTTGTATACAAGACTTGCTTCATGAGATTATTAAATATTGGCGTTCGTCTATTTTTAAATAGTATTGAACAGTTTACTTACACTTCATGGGATGTACAGTACCAGTTTGAAAAATGATACAATTGCTCTGATAGAATCCTTTTCTATCATGAACAAAATCAAACTGTGGATGAAAACACAACTAATGTCCCTTGATGACACAGTATAGTTTTCACAGTATCACGTTTATAGAAAATGCTTCCAGAGTTTAATAACATGCAGACATTCTGTGCTGTGCTTGCGTTCCCGTGCCTTCCTCCGAGCATCACCTTCAGCTTCTGAAAGCCTGCTAGAGGGGCTGAGGTTTGGTACCTTTGACCGAGAAATAAAACAAAAGCTGAAATCAGGAACGGTGAAATAGCCCATCTCTACCCTCAGCCCGTTTGAAATAATAAATTTTAAGTTTTTGAAGACCGAAAACAGAACATAGGGTAAGTTAGGATGTGAAGTTTTGCAGTTGGAAGGGTTAGGATACAATGGTTTCTAGTATGCCTCTGTTCTAGATGAAATTGAAGACTGACTTTATAGGCACCGATTTTGTTAGACTGTGGCAAGATAACGAGATAAAAAAATTTTAACTGCAGGAGAAATAAAATCCACAGATGCTAAAACATGTTTTTCCTTTTGTAATAGGTGATAAATCAATATTTGCGTGAATCACTGATTTAAATAAAACCATTACATTCCCACTTTAATCTTCTAATAGTTTATTCCACTAAGGAAGAGTCAAAACAAGAAACATGATTGTGATGAAACAGTGATTGTTTCAGAATTAATCCACGCCCATTTTTTAACATCAAGAATGCTTTTCTTTTTATTTTGAAATTTCAGGAGCTCCAATTTCAAAGACTTACCAGAGAACTGGAAGTGGAAAGGCAAATTGTGGCTAATCAGCTAGAAAGATGTAGGCTTGGAGCAGAATCACCAAGTATCGCCAGCACAAGGTACAAGTCCTGATGACTTTACTTTCCTATGTCCCATAAATTAAAGGGCTTTTTAGTGGTGCTTATGTCCTACATACATATATTTTCACTGATAGTTATTCACCTGTTAATGTGTGAAGTATTAAAAAAAGATGCAAATTTGCTGTAAAGAGTTATGGGACAGTTCAAAGAGGCCTCTCTAATTGTGGATTACATTTTTCAATATAGTGTATGTAAAGCTTTAAATATGTTGAAGTTTGTTTTTACGATTCAGCCGAAGAGAAATACAGTAGAGTTATACATATTTGTATCAAAGTAACAGTGCTACTTAAATGCAGTACTCCAGTTATACTTTTTCCTGAATTAATTATCTAGTTTCATCCATCTTTGCTGAAATACTTTCTGTTGTTACATTTGTTTTCAGGGAATATCTTGCTATAAATGTTTTGTTAGCATATTTAAATAGTGTGAAACATACCAAATATTTTACGTACAATGACAATAACTATAGCAGAGCATTTTGTTAATATTTCAGCTTTAACTAGTATTCTGATTTATTTTTTAATTTTATTTTTTTTATTCTTTAGCAAACTCTTTAACTGTAAATGTCTTTGGGCACTCATTCATCTCAAGCATATTAAATGGTTGGTAGCTCTTGGTTCTGAAAGCCTTGATAACAATGTGTTCTCTTATGAAACATTTGTGCCTGCATTTTGGGTTACAGCGTAATTTCTTGCCTTAAATACTGCCTGTTTCTCTATTCTTTCAGCAATAAACTTGGGTGTCAGTTTGAAATGTTTCCTCCTGCGGCCATAATAAATGTTTCTGCAAGTTAAATGAAAAGTTTTTCCTACAAAAACTTAAGAAACAGGAGGTGATTACTTAAAAGCAAATTTTAAAAATCCAGTGTATCAGCTAACACAGCTGGTTTTTATACATCAAACTACTTGACCTGAGTTGTCATTTGACAATATTGTTACCAGCATGAGAACTTTTGTTTAAGAAACTTTGAAATATTCAAAAATGTTCCTTGGACAAGATGACTATTTTATACCCTTCATGCTTGCCTGTCTTCCCCCTAGATCCACATATTTCTCCAGCTGTTGCTCAGATTTTGTTTTGAAAGCTAAAAAAGTTGATTTCCTATGGAAGAATAAGTAAAAAGCCTGTTATTTTATGCCTTCAGCCACCTTTCATTCAGTATTGAATGTTCATTTTCAGTGAATTTGCCTGAGTAATACAAAGGAAAAGGTATTTCTACATCCCAGGTCCAGAGAATGTCACATACAGAGAACACCAGAGTTAGCTTATCCCACAACTAATACTGCGTAGTTTTTGAAATAACGTACGATTGCAGGTATCTACACAGTAAGTTAGGTCCTATACTTCTATCAAATACTATCATTTACCAAGATGGAAAACACAATTTATAGCATTGTGGAGTAATTTCTTCTTTCGGTTGCTTCCTTATGGCTAGATGATGTTTATTTGTATAAAAAAAGATGATGAAAGTTTAGGTGGAGAAAATACCAGCACATAAATTGGGTTGTAGTTACTTTGGTGCGAGTACGCTTGTGAATCTAAATAAACTCTTCAAGCTCTTGTTTTCTGGGCCATACCTTTTCCATAGTCAGTAATAAAATATTTTACACATTCAAAATTAATGCCTAATTATGTTCTCAGTTCTTACAGACACTTCTGTATCCTGAGTACTGTTCTTGTTTTTCTGAACTTTGTTACCCAGCCGAGCCCGGTGCTGGGCAGATGAGAACGCTGTGCTGCGTTACTTTTGTACCGAGGGACGTGGCATTAAAACTTGGACAGTACGTTTTGAGAGGCGTGTGTCCTTGGTTAATTTTTTGACTTATTCTTTGGTGTGGATATTCCTTTTAAGAGATGTCTGAGAAGCTGGGAAAAAAATAAATCCTGTATTTGAATTAGATGCTTTCATTTCTTCACAGCTAGTTGCTTCCAGTGTAGTTAGAGGAGTCGTTGCAAGAATCGAGGTAGAACAGTCTCTTGGAGCGGTATCGCAGCAGACGCAGATATAGCGGCAAAACTTATAGCCATAAAAAGATACGTGTGTTTCCCCAAAGTAGGTGATGTGAATGTTCTGCTGAGGCTGACAGGACATAAACACGCACGAAGAGGGCGTGGGGAGGAGGCTTGGGAAGGCAGCGCCGTGCCGGGGGGCGAGGAGGGCTGGCAGCCTGCTCCAGGAGCACTGGGAGGCCAGGCCTTGAGGGAGAGGGCATGCTTCTCCTCGCCAGGTGTAAGGGCTGTCCCATACAGCGTCACACTAACAAAATCAAAACCCAAGCAATGACAAAAACTAAACAGGCAAGCGAAACTAAAGCATAAGATGCATACGCCTTTTTATTTTTATCCTTTGCTCAAGTTTTCTTTCCCTGAGGAAATCGGCAGTGCTTTGTTTCAAAGATGGTGCTTTAATGTCCTTTAACAAGATTACGACGTTCCGGAGCGTTTCGTTTCCAAGGTCCCGCTGGAGGTCTGCTGGCCTGAGTGGTGGTAGCAACGCCCCCGCTCTGCCCGCTCCTGAGCTGGGTTCCTGCAAGCCGGCACCGGCGGGAGGTGG
The DNA here is from genome assembly GCA_009819605.1 of Sterna hirundo. Taxonomy (NCBI): domain Eukaryota; kingdom Metazoa; phylum Chordata; class Aves; order Charadriiformes; family Laridae; genus Sterna; species Sterna hirundo. Next base: position 85,084,718 of record CM020440.1, read on the forward strand.
TGATGCTCTGCAGAGCAGGCGCTGCCCTGGAGCCGCGGGCTCCGGGCTGTCCCTGTGTCACTCGGGTCACCCCCCGAGCCAGCACTGCCCCAGGGAGGGAGCGGGAAATGCGACATCAGTACCTGAAACTAGCTTAGGCGTCTCTGCAGCCGGTACCCGCAGCCTCATGGCCCTGAGCCAAGCACTGTGGCAGCCTGGAGCGCAGGGGTGTACACCTGGATGAATCCCTCTGGGGGTGGCCACCGCTGGTCAGACCATCACCTGCCTGAGCGGGCCCGGGAGGGACTCTCGCTTCCAAAGGGTGGTCCGTTCTGTTACTGCTGGTCCTTAAGAAATGCCGTGTTGCTTTGTGCATGTGAAGAAAGCAAAACAAACAGAAGGTACTTGTCCTGTAGGTTTATGAGTCTGTTGCCCCCCTGTTTTACAACTCTACTATGAGTGCAGGCAACAGAGGAGCCGTTGGCTGTTTGGCTCTCAGGAGCAGTATGGGAGATGAGAACAAGGGCAGATCCTAAGTGATTGTAGTGTAACGGGTGGAGAAGGAAGAACTGGATCAGCTGCAGCCCTGGATTCCAGTACGGCTTTTATTTTTGTGTGCCTGTAGGTTACTTGCCTGTTAAAATTATTTCTTCCCATAATTATTTCTTATAAATGGGTATTGTGCTCAGCACTTTTAAGATCTTTCGTGGCATCCTGTAGGCTTTCAAAACTCCTAAGAGCCTGAAATGGTACATGATTAGCGTTACATGTAAGCAGTAAATATTTTTACCCGTGTTATACACTACAAGATCGGAGGTGGTAGACTGGGAAAAACAACGTGAGGTTTCAGTTGTATCTCCTCACTTGTGTTTCGTGCTGTAACACGCAGGGGTTTCTGTGCAGAAGCCACAGGGCTGTCCTGCCTCCCAAGCAACAGGGGCCAGCCTTGCAGCCAGCTCTCCATCTGCGTGGGTTCCGTTCCGCCAGCCGTGGTGCAGTAAGTGCTGATGCAGGCAGATACCGGTGTGTGCCAGGGCCAGCGGTCAGACTCCGTAACACACACTGCCCAACCTCTCGGGTGGGAGCTGGCAAGTGACTCACAGTCAACTGAGTCTTTTTGTGAGTTACCTGTTGTGTGTAACTCCTGAAAACCGAGCGGTGGTGGGAACAAAAAAGGCTCACACTCCTTAATTGTAAAATACTGCACTCGTAATAGCAGCTTGTCACAAGCACTTTAACAAAAGAAAAGTACGTAAATGGCACACTGGACTTCGTCAGAATGCAAGCCCTTTTGGCAGTACAGTAAATAATAAAAAAAAATTTAACACTTCAAATACTGAACAGTCAGTTTGAGTAATAATGCGTCTACCTGAAGTCTTCTGAGTTTTGTAAAATTAAAGGTATTTCATAGTTACTGGGATGGTTTATTTTCTCTGCTTTATGTAGCAGATAATCTTCTTTTCCCAGTGTCCACTGACATACTATGTGCACTTTCCGTAGTAGCAGAAAATATTCCAAAGTAATTCAGTAAAATATTTCACTCTGTGATTAAACACTCTAAACTTTCTGTGAGGTGAACGTGGATTGCTTTTCATGGCCACGCTCTCCCTCCCCCCCAAAAAATGTAAGAATGCTTATAAAGAGAGTAAGCAGAGCAAGTAGTTTTGGTGTGGGGCAGCGCGCCGTGGTGCTGAGCTGTGTGAGTGTGGCTCCACTCGCGCAGCAGAACCCTGTGAGACGCGTCCAGCCCCGCGGCGTCCCCGCAGTGGGCAGCACCAGCGAGTCCTGCAGGGCTGCATGCAGGAGCCGAGCTGGGGGGGATTACCCTCGCAGAAACTAGCCTCCTCCTGTTCATATCATGTGCCAAATACTTCGGCGTTTTCAAAAGGTGCATTTGAAATTGCCTGCATGTGTTGCGATATCTGACGTCACCAACTTTCATGGCAAATCATAAACTCCATAGAAGTTATCTTTAGAATCATATGCACTTTCAGGGCGGGAAGAGGGAAGGAATCACAGTAATTTATTTATTTATTTATTTACTTAATTACACTTACTGAAATTTGAAAAGAAATCAATTAAAGGGCTGCATTAAATTTAAAACTAAATAAGAAAAGATACACTTAATTTTCTTTGCAGAGCTTCAGCATACAATAAAAGCAGGGCTGAAATGTATTTGCCAGAATTTAGCTAAGTAATAGATAATTTTAAATCAAGATCTCCCAGTTGATCATCATAGAGCCGTTGGAAGAATATTTTGGGCACAGATAATAATAGTCCACTTACCCTAACAATGTAGAAGAAATAATGACTAGTTCCGTCATTAGTAGCTAGCTAGGAGCTACTTGCCGCGTGGAAGGAAATAACCGCTCGTCAGGTCACCTGGCAGTTGCTGATGCTGAAACACACCGAGGAGGCACCATCTCTGTTGCAGAATGAACGAACCTCCTCTTCTTGGAAGTTGGTCCGTGCTGAGATTGGTTTAGGCGTTACAGTTCTTACTTCATGTATTATAAATCTTCTTGAGTCCACAGAAATTTAGATACGCTTATTTTTTGCATGTCTACATCGAAAATGGGTGAAACTTGCAAAGTTTCTTGTTACAGCTCCAGTATTTGTATTTTTATTTTCTGTTTACCCAGACCGTAAGCCTTCCTGAAATTCCATCAAAGCTTTTGAATGCCAGTAGAATTGAGGCATTTGGGGTTTTTTATGCAATTTGGTGATGTTCAAATATGAAAAAGGCAGGAAGACACTGCCGCTGGGCGGTGTGCCATTCTGCTGTCGCAGTGTCAGCACTGCACGGTGTCATGCGTCACCTCATTTAGTTAAAATATTTGTGAAAACTTCTGCTAAGCTGTATCAATAAGAAAAGCAAAAATATGAAATCTCGTTACACTGATTTTGATGTCTGCCAGTTGCTTGTAATGAGTACTGCGAGTTTATGGAGTTTAATGTATGCCATTTTATTAGAAAAATCCCCCTATACTAAGAATTTACAGTTACACAAAGCTTTAAGCCTTCACACTGCATATAACTGTAAACGTGTCCTTGACGTAGGTATTTCAAATGGAAGGTGAAGGACAAGTAAAGCAATAGAACAAGACATTCAGTCCTAATGGGCACTGGGGGGTCGGCTGGCAGCCGCGCCTGAGCAGCGGGCGCGGATCCCTGGGGATAACCCCTCTGCTACCGGGTGCCTGACGCACGGAGGTACCCCAGTGCTGGCAGCTTAGCCAAGCAGTAAACGAACACACTGAAGAAATATGTGAGAAGTACATACATTTTCAACAGAATTACCTATTTAGCTTTTTACAGCTTTTCACCATTGTAGAAATATTTACTAAATAATACTTAGTTTTTTACACTGTTGCCTTTTTTTGACGACAATAGCGGTATATTCAAGCAGTTGAGAGGCAATGGAAATTGCTCCTTTTCTCTCAAGTGGTACTGTTTAAATCAGGAATACATTTCATTTTATCAAGTACTTGCTAAGATAATAGGCTTAAACTGTTCCATGTCATATAATCCCTGCAGAAGTTGTGTGTAGCCCTGAGAATTTAAGTTAGCTGTCCAGTCTAGAAACTGAAGGTCGTAGTTGTGTTTACATAATTTTTAAAAAGCAGTGTATTGCTTTAGACATCTTAACAAAAATCTGCAATTTTCTTAAACGTTAGTGTTGTTCCATCAGCCTTGCTATCCCATGGAGAGGTACGGGCTAGGAACGGCGTAGCTCGTGTGCCGCGTTGGCTTAGCCTGTTCTGCGGAGAAAGCTGTGCTGGCCGAAGGGCTGATGGCAGGCGCCATTTACTGCCGTGGCTGCAGCCGGTTCTGCCGCTGCCGTGTGCCGAGGCCCAGCCCAGCGCTGCCCGCCTCTTGGAAATCCAGAGCGGGACAGGGGCTTTGGAGAGCTCTCCTTGAGGGATGGAAAATGGCACTAGTGGTACTTGGTATGGTTTGTCTCTAAGTGACTTCATACGAAACCTTTTCCATGTATCAGATACTTTTTTCCTCCAGATTGGCAGGAAGTTCAACTTTGTGCCTGAGACATCAGCTTTGAACTAAAGCTGTAAGATGGGAAAGGTGTGAAATTAAGAAAGAGGCAAAAAAAACCCCAAACAAACCAAAAAAACCCCAACCCCAAAACAAACAAAAAAATCCAGTACTTAAGAAATAGCAGTGAGAAAAAGAATTCAAAGCATCAAAAAAAAAAGTAGTAAATTGATTGATTTCAGCAGATTTTGTATGCGTGCTCCGTCCTCACTTACCAAATATTTGTGTTACTGGCTTAAAAAATTAGCGTTTTGGTGTATGTATTTTATATGCACTTAGTGTAGAGTTATGTTTTTATTTCACTTATTCTTTGTGCTCCCGCGAAGCAGATTGAGAAGGGAAGAGAAAATTCTTTCCATGTACATGACCATATGTCTGATATTTTATCTACGCTTTCCTTCCTTAGCGTTTAAAAATAGCTTCTCTACTGTAATAATATTTATCTCTAGCTTCTTCAGTTTAAAACTATATGCATTATACCAAACTGTTCTGAAAGAAAAGTATATTTTCTGCATGTCTGCCCTACTAACCTAATTCGTTTTCAAGGCTATTAGTGGGCTGAAGTATTTTGAGAAGTGCAGTGCAGCACATACGGGCTCTTTTTGGGTGTGTTACCTGCTAACGTTGGGAAGAGGCAGCGTAATGACCATTAATGGCAGCGGCTTCTCGTTGGTAGTGCGGGATTTGACCACACTGGTTTTTAAACAGTGGAATATAATGCGTTGGACTGATAAATGCATTTATCAAAGCTGAAGGATTTGGTAACTTCAAAACATTTCATCTGTAAGGTGACAAAATTAGATGATGAAGTCAGTAGGTGGTAGATGTTCAACTTTTGCAAAAATAATAAGAATCAAGTTAATGTCTCAAACAATTTCATTGTTCCTGAAGTAGCTTTCTACCTACGACCCATCGTCAGAGCAACCTCTATCGCTCCTAAGTCCCGTACAGGTAAAGGAGTTCAGTTAGCCAGAGCTGTTGGGTGGAGATACGTTTGGGGTTTGCCTGGTCCCGTGTATGTCAGAGGGAAGGATTTCTGCCTGCTTGGCGCTTTCTGCCTTTGCCAGCACCACAGCGTGATGTCATCTCGTGGTAAGGAATTGCGTTTCCAGAAAGTCTGAGGAATAAAGTAAGAGGTGAAGGGGGTAAAACTTGACATTCAGGTAGCGTGAGAATTCTGGGGCCAGTGTTCACGGTATCTATCAGATCATCTTCGTATTTCTTCATTTCAGCGGAGTAAAGCATTAATGAATAGGGTAACAGTAATTGATTAAAGAACCCATTATATCCAAGTTTACTCGGTGAAGAGTAAAGAATATACGCTCTAAAGAATTCATGTAGATTAACTAATACTCAGAACTCAGCTTTCAATAATTAACATTCATTCAGTTTTATACAAATTCTTTTGAATCCAATACCAGTTTTGGTACAAATTTCCTCATGAATTTTTAACAATAGAAATATTTTTAAAGGTTGCATCAAAATAGTTACAAGGCTCAGTTTGCAAGCAAAAAGCCAGTAAAGGTGCACAGAATTTATGTTGTCGTGTAGTTACAATCCTCAAAATACACCAACAAAACTTTCTGGAGTTAATGCACTAGTTGGATTCAAGGGTAATCTACTAGAAATGAGAAATATTTTTAACTCTTTATTTAAATTGGATGAACTTTAGCCCAAGGCTGTGCAAAAATGGAGGGTTGGTGGTCCCAGCAGTGCTTACTGCTCTGGAATGGCCGGGTGACGATCGAGCGGTTCCTTTCCGCAGAGTTCCAGGGGTCTGGAGGTGCTTTGGTTTCCCAGAGAGCTGGCTAGTTGTGCACCGCGTTCGCTTCGTCTGTTGGAGGAAGCTGTAATAGCTTAAGAAATAACCATCTGTAGCCGCTCAGTGCCGCCTGTTCACTGGAGGCTGTGACTGACTTTCCTGAAACGCCTTAGCAGGTTCTGTCATTGAAAACTGGGTTTGTTTAAATCCCAGTTTAAACTATACCACTAATGATGGTTTAAATGAATCCACCAGGCTTCGCGCTCACGTGGAATGAGAGAACCCGCACGGTCTCAGCAGCCGAGCTTTGGGGAAGGCAGCTGATGGTTGTTGTAGGGCAGGTTCTTCAGCTCCCGCAGTTGTCCCCCAGTAGGATGACATCCAATGGAACTGGTTGCTTATCCAGGTTTGGTATGTAGTTTGATTTTGTTTATGTACTTAATTAGCGCTTCTGACATTGGACTTGTGTTCAAGTACTGCTAAGCGATTTCATCTTTGGCTAAACTTAAGATATTTCTGGGCTTGGACGAGATGGTCCTTCAGGAAAGAGAAAATACCTGTGAAAGCCAAGGCACGCGCCTGCCTTTGGTGGAGCATGTGTGTGAGCACCCATCTCTCCGCGAGCATCTCGGACACACAGTGGTGCACGAAGGGACTTCTGAGGGTCAATCCGTCCAGAGTTCAGCTCTTCACCTGCAGTTCCCATACACCAAATTTCAGTCTGTTTAACTGGCCCTCTGTATGTATGTTCTAAAGAAAAAAATAGCGTAGCGTGCCAAAAGACACTACAATTATAAAGTGAGGGAAAGAACAGCCAATACGTAGTAAAAATTCTGTTACTGTCTAGATATGAAGTTGGCCTTCAGATACTTGAAGCCTACACTTGAATTCTCCGTTTTCTCTGAATTTGATTGTAACTGTAGTTTAGTTTGTACTAGCATGCAAGCTTGGCGCTCTTCTATACACAAATACTTTTGTTTCCAAAAAAGGCTCCTAAATGATTGAGTACATTTTAGAAAATAAGTATCTAGTATTGTTCGTGTTGCTGTGCTGAAGTTTTTTGTAGTTGGTAGCTGTGTTAGAAAGAAGTAAAATAAATAGTACTAATTTAGAAATAGAGACAAAATTTACACAAAATCAGTGTTTGATGCTGATATTTAGACGTCATAAAATCTGATGGACTTGCCTATATTTAAATAGCTTTTGGGTTGGAAAATAGCAGCTTATAATCATTGCAAAAATAATTTAATATTCAAAGTTTGATAATTGGTATGTGGAGTAAGAAAATACTTATTTTTATGGAAAAATGTATCTCATTTTAATAATACGTGGATGAATTTTACATTTGTCTGCAAAGGTAGTTGTGCATCGATACTATACCAACACGTGAAGGAACGTTGACTTGTAGAAGCAGCAACATGGTTCCGGTAGTTTGAAATGAAATAGTTATTGCAAAAATACAAGAGAAGTCGGGGTTTACACTGATACCAAACGCTCGCTTGATCTTGTGAAGCAGCTGTTTCTTAAGGCATCTCTTTAACCTTGGCAATGTAAAATCTGTGGTCTGTTTACACTGAGACGTACATGTTTTGGTATGTCAGATGATTTCACTTCATGTGCAAAGGACTGGAGTTCTCTCTGGATAACTGCAAAATGAAACAACAGTAAAAATTGTAGGTCTGTTTCTGTTCATATATTTCAAACCGCGTTCCCCGCAGAAGCACAGTGCTCTGGAAGTGTGATTCCCACGTCCCCTGTGCTGGAGCCCTGCCCGCGAGGCCACTTGCTCCCTGCCGTTGACAGGCACCGAATGCCCCCTGTGTCACTGTGCCCTCGGTGGGACACACCTGTCCCCCCTCCCCCTGCCCCCGGCCCCTGCCATAGCTTACGCTGCTGGATACTCCGCCATACAGTAAGTTACAGGGAATGCCCAGTGACTAATGCAAAATTAAAATCAATAACCAGTGGTTCAGTTGTCAGCTGTAACGTGCTGACATGGGCTATTGAAACTTGATCTGCTGGGCTTGTTTGTATGATTTTTGTATGCTTTGGTAGAAAAAAAATAAAAAATAAATCCAGACTAGACACGTGGTTCTTTTTTGTGATATTTTTTTTTCTTTCTGCAGCTCTACTGAGAAGTCGTTTCCTTGGAGATCATCAGGTATTACCTTTTATGTGCACATTTTGCTTTAAGCCCCAAAAAACCCTTTATTTCCTTGGCATTCATTGCTTGTTTTGAAGTAAACTGAACATTAGCAGCAATGCTACGTATCTTTTTCAAGTATCTTTTCTCAAGTATGATGTTAATATCCTCTTTCTCAAACATGAAGAGACTTGCGTGTTGCTCTGTTGCTGTAAAAGGTTGTTTTGGCTTAGAGGTAGTTGCAGCTACTTTTCTTGCACCTTTTTTTGCCTTTGAATTTTTGTGTGAGATGCGACCGTAACAGAAGTCTTGTGTATTGGGTCTCCTTTGCAATTAATTCAAGAATCCTTCTACCTTGGCAGGTAAGGATCGTGAAAAAAATATGGTATGTTTTAAGCTTGAAGACTGATTTTCTTTTTACAGATATTCTTACTTAACTGAGAAAATCTCCAGTAAGCGAAGGTTTTTTCTGAGAGTGCTTTTCCTGTTTTTGTATCTCAGGATAGCTTGAACTTTATTTCCCAAACAAGAAACTTTTGTCTTGTAGTACGTCTACATCTACTCCCAAGTATATTGGGTGGGATAGGTAGGACTGTGTATTGAAAGTAACACTTGAGTGTCTGTTGGAACAATCCGGTCTGTCCCTCAGAGTTCAGAGCATTTCACTAGTCATCGTTTCACTTTTGCATCAGTTTAAATACTCACTGTTAAAGAGTCAGTCTCCGAGCAGCTGTCGTCTCGTTAGACGATGAAGTGTATGAGCACAAGCCAACGTGTCCAAACCACGGGGCAGCACCAGAAATGGGACCGCGACTCCCGGCAAATTGCTTTTTGCACTGGGTCGCGTGTCTCTGATTCAATCACGGGCTCTTGACAGAATGTCATAGTGAGCAAAACTGGTGATGTGATCAAAACGCAATTAGAATTTTAGGTAGCTCGTTAGAAGTTTTATTAAGCAAGTTCTGCAAAGTGTTAATATATCTTTATATGAAGATGCATGCAGTCGTAAGAGCTATGCAGTTTCTGCTCTACAAAGAGCAACACATCATAGTTATCCGCTTGTTCACCCGAGCATCTTTGTAATTATGATTAATTGTGACTATTTTAGGTAAATAAGTCTCTCAAGCTATCTGCTTTCCCGTCCCCTTCCTGCTTTTTGTTTTGTTTAGAGACTAAGCTCTGAAACTTCTGTATAATGGTATTACGTGGTTTCAGTTGCCACCATGGTATTGCCTCGCCTGAGGTGAAGCACACGTTAGCTTTTTCCTTTCTTTAAATCTAATATTCCCAACAGCCAACTTGTCTTGGCATTGAAATTTTGCTGGTCGTGGTGATGCTTTTCAAATGTTCTTTTAGCCGTGTTTTTAAACAGAAGTCAAATTTGATTTTTCAGGTAATTGAGAAATTAGTTTTACTTACACTTTCAATGGGAAAACTATTTTTGTGGAGTTTTTTTTAAGAACACATTATTTCCCCTGGATCTGTAATACTCCAGTGACAGTTCACACCGGGTAAAGATACCCTCTGACATATCTCAGTCATTGTTTATCTCATCCAGTTGCATTCCATTTCTTTATTTCCTCCTCAGTTTTTCCTGTAACTTATTCTTTGTCTGTTTTTTTTCTCCTTGAATTTCTACTAGTTCCTCTCCTCCTTTTTTCCATCTCTCCAGCTCCATGGGTTTTTTTATTTAATTTTCTCCTCCCACTTGTGTGTTTCTCTTCTTTTGAAATCTCCTATGCATGCCTCTAAGGAGTCACTTGACACATGGCAAAAAAATGTGTTTCTATTTAAATATTCTATGCATTAGTATAAATCTAGATGTATATTTCCACATCTCTGTGTATCTAAAGTAAGGCTTTTCTGGAGTAATTGCTCGTAAGCGAGCATGTTTGAAAAAATATTTTTTTTGCTTAGAATTTTCTGATATACGTTTCATTTAATGTTTACATTTATGTTGTGATTACAGCATGATTGTAGCTTTTACTTACAGACTCGCTCTTGAGCTTTATTTTAAAGAAGTGTCAGTAGGTGATGCTTTACCAACTGCAGTCTGAAAAACACAGACGTTAGAGATGAATGAAAACACTCCCTTAAATCACCTTTTTTCCTGACTGCAGATAGTAGTTTATATCAAAGAACATCAGCGGATGATGCGATAAGATGTGACCGTAGCTGAAAGTGCTTTATGCATCGGTAGAATTATACAGAATTTTTAACAGAAGTATAAAATGATGTTGTTTTGCAGATGCTTATAAATAGAATATTAGATCAGCAGCCATTTATAAAAAGACTATTATTTTATTCAGGGCACTCTCCTCCTGATTTATAGGAGCAGAGAAAGATAGAAAGACAACAATTCATTTTATTGTGCATTCTTGCCTTTGTTAGGGAGCCGAAACAATCTTTATTTTCTCTCATTGTGAAAGCGTTTGCGAGTGAGGTTGTGGCTCAGACCCCTGGCTTAGGAACATCTGTAGGCACTGCACAATTGGACCTTATCTGCGTGTGTGCTGCTCCCAAAAGTGATTATTTGTCAGCCTGACATTGATTTAGTATCATGTAATATCAAGTAACTAAAATAACAGGGCCTTGTATTATTTGTACAAAAAAGATTGAAGATTAAAATATTGAAGTTGAATATAATTATAGAGTAATTTAAATGTCCCATTCCCTACAAGTCTTTTATTCTAAAGAACATATAATACCCACTGCTGTCTGTTGTGATCTGTCACTGAGTTAGCGTAACAGGAGCTCTGAAAGTGAGTTATTTCAGTGTTGGTTCTCTGTATCATTCCTAGGGATAATGATGTATAAGTTTATGGAAATGTAATAACACTGCGTATTAAATTTGGTCATAATACTCGTATTATAGCAGGCCAATCAGCATCAAATTTTACGTGTTGGTTTTGACCTAAGAATGTACTACCAGTAAATAACTGTGCTGACTGTCTGTAATTTCTAGGATATCTTGATTTTTTTACTTTTTTTTTTTCTTTTTTAAATCTGGTATTTGAGTAGTGTTCAAACATTTGTCATAATAGCAATTAATGAACAACGTTTTCAGAGCGAGTGTTCCATTGTGGCTCCTTCTACAAATAGTGAGACGCCAGCATTTTGTGTACAGAGCGTTTCTTTACAGCTTGATGGGCACAAGTACTCTATGGTTTTGATTTCTCTTTTGAAGTATACTGTAATAACAGCTGTTATAAAGAATTTCCAATAGCTCCTCTGTTAGCAGGCGGGTTTTTGTTTCATGTTTTGTTGATTTTGTGGGGTATTTTTTTTCCATCAGTTGGAGAGAGTTTTTATTAGCTATTGCGTAGAATTTATTTCAGACGTTTTTTCCGTCTTACTCCTAAGTCGCTAGCATCAAATTTCTGCAAACTCCTAACGGTTTTGCCCCCTTCTGTAGCTTGCTGTTGCATTCATTTTCAAAGAGCACTTAGCAGGCTTCGCTGTCCACAACTCGCGGTTTTTGATGTGAAGCGGTCGCAGGAGTTATTACCAGACTGTTCCTTCCTAGCACATTTCTTCTGGTTTCCACTCTAGGCTCATTCGTACATTTCTTCAGCCAGAATTTACGTATCTGCTGTTACCTTTAATGAAACCCGCATTTCTAACTGCATCTCTGACGCCTGTTCTTCATCCATGTGTAATGTGTTGGCAATTGAATGCTTAATATTTCTGTCAAAATAATTTTGATTCAGTTTTTCTTGCTGTTTCCTGTCCTCATCTTTGTCTTTTTTTTTTTCCAGACTACGTTTAGCTTTTTCCTTTCTTCATAGTCATACTGTGATGTCTCTTTTGCTTTCTCTTATGTATGATGATGCTATCCTTTGCTGTCTGTAAAGTTCAGATAATATTCTTAGAACTGAAGTTAGCTCAAGAGCTCTTAAAAAATAAACGTTTGGATAGTAGTATATGCAGTAAAAAATGTATAAAATTTGCAGTGAGTTCTGTTGATGTTACACAAACAGGGATGAAATTCAACTCAGCCTTTTACCTAGGAAGCTCTTGAGATAACAGGACCTCACGACAAACGGTGGCTGCCCTCAGTGCACCACAGCACAGTTGCACTCTGCAAAGTATACTTACTAGGGAATCAGTTACATTCTTCGTTAAAATAGCTTGGAATGTACATTTGAAAAATTGGAATTGTAGAACTACATCAAAACTACAGGAAACAAGATTCTCAGCTGTTAGCATTAACGTTCTTTTCATTTAGTTTGGTCGATGATACCTGTCTATCGGTAGACTCTCTTCATGATGGAATTAAGTTCTTCGTTAGTGCGTGTGAGAAAATTACTGAGTTTTCAGGAAACTTACATGGGAAGCATTGGATTTATCTGATTTGTTCTTTCAGATCCTCCGACCGCCGGTGTAAACAAAGCCCGAGTGTCAGAGAGCGTTCACACCAATGCTTATGACGTTAGGACAGAACCAGAGCAAGGGAACCTCTACTCACCAGAACAGACATCTCTCCATGAAAGTGAGGGTCTGTTGTGTGCATTTTAAATATTAGAATATATTTCTGCATTGACTGTATAAAAATGTAATACAATTATTAATGCAAGAAATAACAAAGCTATATAATATTTTATTTTTGTGAAGTTGTCCAATACTTTTATTCTTATGGTGGCTTCATATCTGCAGGGTCTGTAGGTAACTCAAGAAGTTCAACACAAATGAATTCTTATTCTGACAGTGGTTACCAGGAAGTAAGCAGTTTCCATAACAGCCAAAACTTGAGCAAATCAGAAAACAGGCAGCAGCATTCCCTTATTGGAACCACTAATAACCATTTGGTGAGGAGCTCGCGAGCTGAAGGGCAGACATCAGTCCAGGTATGCTCAAAATAGCACACTTTGTCGGTCTGTGCACTGTCTGTAACGCAGGCTTGAAAGACAATAATTGTATAGCTGGACCTACCTTTGTATAGGCTGCAACTAATGGTATAAATTACACTTTTATTTAACACCTTCACTGGTTAAAAAGCAGAAATGGCTTGCGGCAGACGTAGGCTTGTTTGCTGAAATCAGCATGCACGTGATCTGCTTCATTCTGCAGCTGAAATCAAGTAAAACTTCTGCGGACTCCTGACTGCAGCGTATGCTGCTAATAGAATATCAAGAAAGTACCACTTGCTTAAAATTCAGTTGTGGTATTGGGAAAAACCTCCTAGAATTTAGCCTGTATGTAGCATAGTGCTTAAAGGAAGATGGTATTTGTGTTCCTGTACCTTCTCCTGTTTCTGGCCTTTTCCCCCTCCTTTTTCATTAATTGGAATGACAGTAAGGTTGTAATTGGCAAAACTTTATTAGCTTATACTTGAACTCTTTGCGTTACTGTTCCTGAATTTCCAAATTGGTAGAGTAGTGAGGAAAGAAAGCGTAGGTGCATGTTAACACAGAAAGCCAAATAAGAATGAGGAACAATTGGTTTTTTAATGTTAAATTGCCATTTTATACATTAAGAAATACTGGTTAGGAAAAAAGTTATTTTATAGGAAAACTTGAAGTAATTGCGCTTAGGGTAAGAGCTACTCTTCAGCTGCTTTTATATATTGTTAAATTAGGTGCTTTTCTTGTTGACTTCTCTGTCTTAGGGGAGGAAAGTATCTACTACATGCCCTGAATGGTAAAATTAATAAAAGTTTTTGGTTTTAAACAGCCTGTTTCTACCAATCGAGTCATGAGGCGCGTCAGTTCAGTCCCATCCAGAGCACAGTCCCCCTCGTACGTGGTCGGCACCGGTGTTTCCCCCTCGAGGGGGTCGCTGCGAGCGTCTCTGGGCAGCGGGTACGGTTCTCCATCGGTTACTGAGCAAAGATCCCTTCCTTCTCACGCCTATTCATCCACCACCCTGCCAGTCCAGCGGGCAGCGTCCCCATATGCTGCCCAGAGACCTGCCTCCCCGACGGCAGTGCGGCGCATCGGCTCCGTTACCTCCAGGCAGACGGCAAATCCCAGTGGCGGGACTCCCCAGTACCAAACATCCGTCAGAGTTGGCTCTCCTCTCGCCCTTGCTGATGTACAGACCAGAGTCGCTTCTCCATCCCAGACTCAGCTGGGATCTTCTTCCCCGAAGCATTCTGGCATGACTGCGGTTCCACAGCATTTGGGAACAACGCTGCAAAGAACAATTCACGACATTGAACAATACGGACAGCAGTATGATATCTATGAGAGAATGGTCCCTCCACGGCCAGATAGCCTTACAGGTTAGTAAAAAGGTAAAGACGCAGCTTAAAACTTGGTACAAACCTACAACTGTGAAAAAGCAGTAATGCCGTAGTCATGTTATGGATGAAACACCACTTGGTTGTAGCACTAGGACATAATTGTGGTGGATGTATCAAATGAGTTGTAAATAATGATGTCAAACGCTGTGTATCCATCGTACCGTGAGTTCACAGTGAATACTGTCTCTTTAATTACTAGACTGCTAGCCATGCATTAAATTAAATCATATGTTTTAAGTAGCTAAGTGAAATTCTGAGTCTTACTTTTAAATGTAAGTCCAGGTTATACACAAAGTAGAAGATGCTAGGCTGGAACTAGTCTAGTTCTTTCTTAAAATATGTAACTTAGTACCACTGAATTTCTGTCTTTTTTTCCCTACAATTTCTAGGCTATCTCAACGTATTTCAGCTTAAATGTAGGGTATCCATTGTAATACTAGCTTGAAATAAAGCCCTAAAAGGTAGAATTTACTCGTCTGAGGGGCAGTTCTTATTAAGATGCAGTTACTTTACATTTTAAGTTCTGTGTGCGTTACTGGTTTTATTCTGGCCTTCATCTAAATGACCACAGACAAGATGGTTTTGCAGTTAGACCGTATGCTCTTCTGAACAGACTGCAGTGTTGGTTTTGTCTTTTAAACTATTATGCTGCAGGAAATCCCAGAATATTCCCCATCGAAACTGTAAGGTGTCTTCTTCCTCCTCTCTGTTTGCGAGACACAGTACTCTACCAGTTTGACAATGCGGGGGGGTGGAAAATCAGTTTGACACAAAAGGCGGTTCAGTAGTTGAAATGATCGCAGTCCAGTGGGCTGCGTACTTCGTGATGTAACAGCGATAGTGTACTCTTACAGTGTTATTAAGGTGCTGTAAAAATACCACTGCCTGAGAATATCACCTTGTCTGAACAGGTGAACTGATACATCTTTAGAAAAAGGGAGTTACTGGGGTAGTAAACCAGTAACTCAGAAACAGGTGCTTTAAATTTAATGCTTTTAGTGTTAAGGAAGTAATTAGCAACTGTGGTAGTCAAGCTTAGAGAGCATCTGGCTTTATAGCCACGTCCGCTATAATCTTTCCAGGAAATTGGAAATGGTCTGACTTTCCTGCACTCTATGTTACAAACTATCAGTAAGCATCTCTCAGTATTATAAAAAACTCCTACTTTTTCTGGTATAATTTAGCTTCCCTAGCAAACACCGTGGTAGAGCAGGTCTGTGAATTTAGGGGGGGAAATGCTCAAATGCAGGATACGCTTGGTTACACATCACTGCTAAAGCTAAAGGTATGGTGCCTGCAATGGTAATGCCAAAGTGGACAAAACTATTAATTTTATAAAGTAGTTTTAAAAATATTTTTTAAAACCAAAAATTATGCTGGTTTCCTGCCCCACTGAACGTGGAGTGGGTGATGACCCCGTGGCAGGGCGAATCTCAGGGCTGAAGGAGCAGTACAACGCCAAGACCAGGAAGCAAAGTACCTCCAAAGCGTGCGTTTAGATAATCAGTGGGAGGGGTGGTCCAGCATGGCAAAAAGTGTTCAAGGGCTGAAAAAGAAGAAATACAGGATTAAGACTGTACCACCAGCCTCCTCATCAGGATGGCAACAGTGAACTTAATAGGAGATTGGTTGCTAATTCAGTTAGCAAAATAGTAAAGGGCAAGATACCTCAGTGCCGGTTACGGAAATACAGTAACAGACGGGGATGCATGGAAAGAAATTCAAGGCGACATGAATGATGGCTGGACTCGATGATCTTAAAGGTCTTTTGCAACTGAGACAATACTGTGATTCTATGGTTCTAAATGAAACAGAGAGAAATTAAAAGGAACTTGAGGGAGAGCTGAAAGGCAAGGTGAAAAAGGAGATTCTCATACAGCTGCAGCATAGCAATATATATATATGTACATACACGCATCATGGGCTATTTAAACCTTTTCCCCACATGCTTAAATCTCTGCTGCCACTACCAGGAAGACTTTTGCTCTCACTGCTACACATTGTTCCATTTTCAAGAGCGTGACCCCGCTTTAGGCTGTGCTGTTTCACAGCTGGGTTTCTGTCAGGTTCATAACTTGCC
This sequence comes from Sterna hirundo, assembly GCA_009819605.1. Classification (NCBI taxonomy): domain Eukaryota; kingdom Metazoa; phylum Chordata; class Aves; order Charadriiformes; family Laridae; genus Sterna; species Sterna hirundo. Next base: position 85,100,979 of record CM020440.1, read on the forward strand.
TTGTCATTGCTGCGTCTGTGAACTGCGCACGCCGACTTGGCTTTTGCTCTCTATGTTTTAGACTTTCAACTATGAATGCTGCTAAAAAAATTGAGTTGGAAAACTTAATGTTGTCAGTGTATGGACAAAACTTTTCACTGAAGAAATGCTGCTTTGTCAATCAGTCTTTCAGTATGGATCATTTAATAATGGAAAGAACTTTAATGAATAAATCTTCCTAACTGTAGATATGCCTAACGCTTTTTCTTGCCTAAAGGAAGTAAGATTCAAGCATGAGAGCTTTATTTTTTTTAATTGCTGTGGGCTATGTACATCTTTCCTCCTCCTTGTTTTCAGGCCTGAGGAGTTCCTACGCGAGCCAGCACAGTCAGCTAGGACCAGAATTGCGATCAGCCGTATCTCCGGACTTGCACATCACCCCTATCTATGAAGGCAGAACTTACTACAGTCCAGTCTACCGTAGTCCGAACCACGGAACCATCGAGCTCCACCAGGGATCCCAGACAGCGCTGTATCGAACGGGGTCAGGTGGGTGAAGGGCTTCCAAACGCTCCCGTGGGCTGTGTCCCAGAGTCACGCTGCATTCGCCTCCTGGAGTTTTGCGGGACCTAGGGCATAGAGGAGAACATACGTGAGATACGTAGTGCCAGCTTAAAAGGAAAAACTGGACGTTATAAATTAATGGAGGTAGAAATTAGGTTTGAAGGACTTAAAATAACCAGCAGGAGTTAAAAAGCTTTTGTGATGTTTGCAGAAAGTACTTGGGGCTGTTCATCAGAGTCAGCTTAGGTCAGAACGCTTTCTGTTTGATACCACACACTCGGGTACACCCGAGCAACGTGTATTTCGTGACACAAAAAATTTGTTGCTTCCTCTTGCGTTCTCTGTGCATCATTCTCTTACGAATTGAGTTTGGTTTTTTTTTTTTTTTTATTCATCAATACAGTAAAATGATAGCTTGCACACTTAAATTGCCTACCCATCTTTCACAGTAAAAATACTGGGTTTACGCAACTTCTCAGCAAAGGACAATGTTAAAATACTGTATGTGAAGATTGTATATTGAAACTGAAATATTTCTATAGTATTTCATAGAATTGCTACTTGTATATTATGAAGTGCAAAGGCATTAGATTAGCATTAGAACTGATTTTCTGTAAAGAGAAATCATTTTTATAGTGGAGTAATTTTCAAAAACTCTCAAAATATTAGAGTGATTTAACCAAGTAATTCTCTAGAAATATTTATAGAGAAGTGTCTGATTCTTATGTCATGTTTTCACACATTTGAAAATTGCTTTTTGATGTTTTTTTATGTAACTGAAATACTAAGAGTATGGAATGTTGAAGGAGGCAACTGTTTCTGCAGTTCTCCTGTCCTCTGCAACCTAGAGTAAACAAGTTCGTCAGGATGTGCTGTTGAGGAAATAGAGCTAGAAACTGGGATTCTCTATTTACTTGTCTACCTAATATCACTTACCTTGGAAGAGCAAAAGCTACCACAACAGCTCTGCTAATTCAGAAAGATACACGTTCCCGGCTTTGAAACGGTCGGCTTAATCTTAGAAATTATCCTTTTGTTAGTTTTTTGTACGAGAAAATGCACGTGTACTTGGGAAAAGGAAAATATCATCTAAACTACGTAAATTTTGTTTACATATTTTTCCTTTTTCTTTTTAGTACAATTGGGAAATTGACGTTAATGTTAGTAATTGAATTTTATTATAAATCTTGAAAACATTTTGCATCCTGATTTCTGCTTACTGGCACAAGATGCGTTTCTTACTTCAAATACTTTTTGAGGCAAGCTGAGGCAAAAACCTGATTGCACCAAACCTGTAGTTCTGTAGCTAACCTCTCGATCTTCCCTGGGACATTGAGTGACCGCTCCCTTAAATCTGGCGAGAGCTTTCAATATTGAGTGCTGTACCCGTTTTTAAGACTGATTTTTTTTTTTTTTTTTTTTTTGCTTACACTTTTAACTACGTATTGCCTCTTCTCTTCAATAGGCATTTGTTACCTAGTTTGTTTTAATACTGATTTTATACTAGGAGTCGGAAATCTGCAAAGATCATCCAGTCAGCGTAGCACACTCACATACCAAAGAAATAATTATGCCCTGAACACAACAGCTACCTATGCGGAACCCTACAGGTCAATGCAGTATCGACTGGCAGAGTCCAGCTACAGCAGGCTGCAGCACGCGGCGCCCGCCGACGAGGGCACCACGCGATCTCCGTCCATAGACAGCATCCAGAAGGACCCCAGGCAAGTCCTCTTGTGCGCTAGAGAGCGATACGTACTTGCCGCAATGAGGTTTTTAATACATTCCTCGAATATATGTGGCACTTTGCGCGTATTCCAGTCTCCAGTCTTACATTGTTTAAACAATCGTGACTAATTTAGGTATTAAGAGCTATACCTTTATAGCCAAAGTAATAAATGCAGTCTACTTGTTACAGTAAGAAAGAGCAACTTTTATGCATTTAGTTATTATTGCATTTTTCTTCCATGTAGAAGTTGTTACAGGAAATACTTACAAATTTAATGAGAATTGACTGCATTATTCCAAATATTTTTGAGTAACTCTACAGATCAACCTGTAATACTGTAATAAGTTTTCTCTTCATGGGAATGGGCATCGGGATTTGAACATTAGAAAGCTCATGCCTAATTTATTTGAATGAATTTTTTGCGAGCAGCCGGCTTAAGTTTCTGAACAACGTAAGTTTAAAAATGGTGTATAAATATACCATTTTGAAAGCGAATACACATTTGTATTTTTAAAACAGTTACTAGTTTGATGCTACAAGTGTATGTACACAGTGTGGGCATGTGACAAGTGTAATGTTATCACTACAATTTAGTGGAGACACCATTCATTAACACCCCGTATCTTAAAATGGGAATATCAAAACCCAGTCCAAGCAGAGCCTGGAGGGATTCCTGGTACTGCCTGTCTCCAGCGTGGTGTGTGACTGCTGGAAACTCCAGCCCCTCTCCGAGCGCCAGTCCATCGGGGCAGCGTCTGGAGGCTCCGTGTGCCGACAGCGCGTGGCCGGGTTAGAGACCCCCGGGGCAGAGCACCTCGCGCTGCTGGGGACAGGCCCCAGGGGCTCATCTGGGAACATCGGGGCGCCGAGTACACTTTGAAAGAGGGGAGCCAACAGCTATGGCAGACCAGAGCCTGACACCGAAATCCTTGGGGCCTCCTGCGTTCCAACGGCTCAGCACGGTTCAGGTGTTCTCTAGTTTGGCCCTGCCCTTTGGTCTCGAAAATAAAAGCACTGTCTTTAATAGGTCTGCTCAGTAGTGGAAATTAATGTATCTTTTTTTTTAAGTAGATATGGAGAGACTGGATTAATTTCATTTAACTGAGGGGCACAGTCATCTAAATGATGTTAGTTGGATAATCTTACCTCTGAGTAACGCTTGCCAGCTGCGTGCTACCGCTGGCCTAATCTGGTGGGGTTTACAAGAGAAGTAACTTATAATAGGGATGCTTCTCGTTCATAACAAGGAACTTCAAAGAAATTCTGGCTCAGTTTTCATTGCTGATGCACCTTCTTATCTTGCAATTTCACAGTGGAATAGTTTTACCTTACGTTTTAATCTGTTCCACTTTGCACTTTGCAGATGGCGCCGTGGCCGGGGTTGGGTTAGTGTGTTACCAGAGCCACGGCAGCTGTTCGAGCACGTTGCTCTACAGTAACAGCGAGGGAGCACTCGGAAAGCTGCTGGTTTTATTAGAAAGGCAGTTTTCCCTACGTTCTTCCTGTCATTAGTATGGAGAAATAAACCTCTAAGTTGTTGAGCAGTTCGAAGCAGGCACATAACTGAGCTATCCCTTGTTGGTGACTGTAGGAACGGGGGGAGACCCGACTGGCCGGGCTAGCGTTAGCCTTTGAATGGCTCCCAAAATGCTAGTCTTGGAACATCCTTTTTTTTTTTTTTTTTTTTTTTTTTTTTTTTTTTTTTTTTTTTTTTAATTTACTTGGGTTTTTGAGCATGGGAAAACTTAGATACTACTTTTTTTGTCCCCCTCAATCTTCCTTTACAGAAGGAAAACAGCCCAGCAAATATTAATGGGTATATTTCTAAATCTGTGAATTTGGCATGGATACGTTTAATGACTTTTCCAGGATTTGTCTGCAGAAAATAATTTTGTTTAATGAAGGAGATATGATTTCAATGATTTTAAGTTTATAATTGCCAAATAGCTCAAATTATGCAAACTTCCTACATCTGTTCATGATGCTGAAATTTCAGGCTGTGCAGATTTGTTGAAGTATAATTGACTTCCGACTAGAAAGGACATTGAGCACTGAGAAAAAAAACATGATGTCCCCGAGCGGCATTGTTAAGTGGCTATTTGTTGTATTACATATTTAAGTTTTGGGAGATTTGTGTGGTTTTGAGTGTTTGGGTTGGTATAACTTTAGTGTATATATATATTTGTGTGATCAACAACCACGCTAACCGGAGAACACAGGATATAAAGCGTCCTTTTCCAATCGGAAGACTAAAAGGTGATGTGGCTCGCAGTTATTCTGACGTACCTGGTTTTCCTCCTAGCCCTGATATTCCAGAACAAAACCAGAATTGCTGAAAAACTCTTAGGAGGCTCTAGTAATTCTGCTTAGAAATAAACACCCATTTGTAACTAATGCTCTCTCTTGAACGTGTTCGTCTCCTGAAGGGAGTTTGCTTGGCGAGATCCAGAGCTGCCTGAAGTCATTCACATGCTGCAGCACCAGTTCCCCTCGGTGCAGGCGAACGCGGCCGCCTACCTCCAGCACCTCTGCTTCGGAGACAACAAAGTGAAAACCGAGGTACCGTGCCCAGTGCCTTTCTCTTCCTGGGGAAAACCGTGAAAGAAAAACTAGAGCTCTCACCTCCTCGGGGTTTTGTCATCCTAACACAGTGTTTTGGACCCTTCTGGGTTTATGTTTGTACCAGATGTATGATAATATTGAGGTACCTAGGTGTGTGTAATTACACACACGCACAGATCTTTCTGTCATAAGAGTCTGCATGGAAATTATATGAAAATATTTTAGGTTCACATTGCGTAATGTAGCAGAACTGTAAAGTATGTTTATCAGAGCCTGTTTCTGTGCAACCTGCTGATGACTGGAGACTAAGGAAAACGGGACTTCTGGAAGGCTTTCCGCTGGTTTTGATCAAGGTATTTTAAGGCATCGTAGGGAATGAGTGAACTGCCAAGCAAAGGAAAGAAATCCAACCCTAGAAATATAGAGAGGGTGGTATTTATGTCAATATGATGTGCAGGAAGGATGTGTCTGAGTGAAAATTCAGATTATTGTTGACATTTCTAGAATTGTTTGCATTTGAAGAGCTGCTCTTTTTGCAGAGCAGCTATGAGCTATTGATCTGAAGGAATTTGCTTTTTCATTCGTATCATATGTGTATGTTATCTGTTATTTTCAGTATAAATGTTATTTATGTTCATAAAATGTTGGTGCAACTTTTATAAAAGATAGCCCAACATAATTCACTGCTGCTGGAAGGCAAATGATCACAGATTTATAGGTAGTCTTGCTATTTTATAAGGGCCCTGACAGCTTATTTAGGAATTGTTGGGATATTATTTGTCTGCAAATGTTCATCTGCCAGGAGATCTTACGTTTCTTCACCGCTTCGACTTTCATTGTTACAGAATTTGTTTTAGAAATTATGGAATGTCTGCTTTAATTTTTTTCAAAAGGACACAAACTAAAAGAAATGTGCCAAAGTTTAAGCAGAAGTTGAACATGGCTCTAACATTTATGTCATGTATGAAGTGGTGTCTCAACTGTTTATCATTAGAATAAATGATAGAATTAGAATTAGAACTGTTTAGCATTAGAATTATTTGGTATGTTTTAAAATCGGTTCAGGTAGTAAAGAATTATAGACATATTATACCATATAATCAAGCTCATAAAACCCCATTCAAAGACAAAGGTCATCTTTTGATTTAGAAGACGAGTTGCGGTAGCCAGAGAGACAACTGTAAACGCAGACCGCCTTCCACTCAGTGCGTGGAATTTTGGAACAGAAAACTTCTCCTTTTCAAACAGGGAAGATTTATGTGCTGGCACAGTTATTTCTTTTGAATGGGAATAATCGGCTGTTATAAATTCTTAGAATACTGTGACAGAAAGAATGTCTGGCTTCTAGGAGAGGAGAATATTGCTGGGCTTCTGGGACAGCGAGCCTTATGCCAGTGTCTCTTCCGAAGCAGCTGTCCCCTGGGTTTGGGAACCGCGATGGGATCGTGGCAGCAGGGAAGCTGCAGCGCGTGTGCCCTTCGGAGCAGAGGCCAGCACAAGGAACTAGCTGGAATGGGAAAGGATCGTAATTATTTTAGTGACTAATTTGGTAAAAACTCTGTGAGGACTTCCTTTCTGTTCTCATTCATTATTTACATTTATTATTTTATTGCTTTGGTAAAGACCAGGTTAATTTGCTAGAGTATTAAGGATAGTAAAAGCCTCGCAAAATGAACTCGAATACTTGCATTGCTAAAACCTGAAGGTAAGCATAAGAAACTACTTGGGGGTGTGGCAATCTTTACCATTTAAATTAGCTATGAAACTACACAGACTGAATAAATTACACTTCCATGTAATGAACATCCGTATGTAAATACATATGATATTGATAAATTAGTTCATGAATGTATCATTTTACAAGAATTCTGATTTTTTTCAATTTAGAAATTGAAGTGTCTGTTCAAACTTGCAGCAGCTGCTACATCTTAAAATAGTTAATGACTCTGCAAAATACAAATCTTAAGAATGGATTTCTAGTCCAGTTTTATTTTGAATTGTATACACAAAAACTGTACCTCACCAAGTGTTGAGTACAGACTGAAAAAATGATAAAGCTATTTTTTCGTTCGTAACTTGTATGTCTATTATGGATGTGTAGTGTGGATGTCGTGTTTGATGTGTTGTATTGACATAGGAGAGGGAGATTTAACTGAGAAGTCTGAATAGTTACTTGTTGCTTCATTATTTAGTAACAGAAATAAGAATGATTTGCCTTGAAAAAAAACCAGCTCTTTACATTTATTTTTTTTGATAGCATCCTGCAGTGTATGCATTCAATGTATTCTGTATCAAATAAATAATCTGTAAGGTAATATTCATCCCTAGCTACAGAAATCTTGCCAGGTGAATAACTTGGAGCTTGAAGTCGACTGAATGCCATTAGGTACAGACTCCTGCTGGCTTTTGGCATAGCAGCGCTGTGTCTCACTCATCACCGCTGAACTCTATCCCCATGACGTGTAACTTACGTGGTAGATATATCTAGGTGTGTAAATATAGGTTTCCTTTTGAAAAATATACATTTTAAAGAGAGGCCTAAAAAATTTCCAAGTCACCAGTCTTTCATTTTATTTCTTTTCTTCTACTTCAGAGGTGACAGGTAAAAATCACATACAGTGTTGCTCAAAGACCTTGCATTTCAATTGTTTTTTTCCAAGCCTCTTCAATTTGGCTCTTTTAAGGTGTGCATAAAGATATTAACTGTTTTGCTACCCAGTGCAATTTTCAAGAATGTAACAGAGAGAAGGTTTATTTTGTAAATATTACAGAATCCTAAAATACTTGAATCTTTTATCATTTCTGTAAGTTATTTTGAACAAGGAAAAGTACTACACGGAACGGAGATCTCAAAACACAACTTTAACGTTTTTTAAAAAAATACATAATGACAACGAAATGCAACTAACCTGCTTTAAAGCAAACAATATAAAAATTTCTTTTTGTTTTATGAAGTTTCTGCAGAGTAGATCTTCCTTTTAAAAAGAACTTCAGATATGCCGATAGGACTGGATATATGCTAATTTGAACTGATTTGTGTGTGTGTAGTTAGGTGTAACAGTTTGCATTTAAATATTTGCAACTTCTTAATTCTCATATTCTCTACAAAGATGTTCCGAGGTATAGGAAATTACTTTTAAAACCGCATTACTGGGAAGCAAAGCTTCAGCAGTAACAATTCTTCTCTGAACGCAGCCAACGGCTGAAAGTGTCCATCAGCCTTTCCAGCAAGGATGTGAGTGCTTCACGGGAATTTTCAGTACAGTGAAAAAATCGAGTTACTAAGACTTACCAACAATATTTCTTCTTGAAGTAGCACGGAATGTACTGTTTTTGTAAAGATATAAAGCCTTTTAGATCTGTAGAGTGACATGGGTGGATCTCTGGGTGCTGATGTTCCCGACATTCCATGTTCTAGGTGTGTAGGCTGGGAGGAATCAAGCACCTGGTTGATCTCCTGGATCACAGAGTCCTGGAAGTTCAGAAGAATGCGTGCGGCGCGCTCAGAAACCTGGTTTATGGCAAGTCTACTGATGAAAACAAAATAGCAATGAAGAACGTTGGTGGGATACCCGCCCTTCTACGATTGTTGAGAAAATCCGTTGATGCTGAAATCAAAGAGCTTGTAACGGGTAAGTTGTGAATAGAAACAGGCAGAGAACTATAACACAGGTTATTTTTCTGAAGCGGACGAGGCTGGAGTAACAGGTAAGTGACTGGAATTGAGTATATTGACCGGATTTTTACTTGTGCACTGGTATTTTTTGTGAATAGAACATCGCTTATTTTGATTACTGACAGTTAAAGTATTAGAATAAAGGTATAGATTTGCTGGGAGAAGTGAATCTCGAGCTCCACTGAGGGTAAATTTTCCCCTGGTGTGGTTCTCCTACGTACACAGCCAGGTGTCAGACAGATATTTCTTTATTGACTCCTAATCCTTGTTTTGTTCCAGGCTTTTTTTTATCATCTGATGACAATAGTTTTAAGTAAGATCTTGCAGAATTTATAAGATGTACCCAGACTATGTAAATGTATGTTGAAGTACAGTCAGAAAATTGCAAGTATGGAAATTATAGGAGCACCTCAGTGCGCAGACTGTTAGCAGAGTGACTGTGTGCGCTCCCAGCATCACGAGTGGGAGGCAGCAGGTTTAGCTTATAACCCGTGAACCCGCGTGGCACTTGGTGCAGACAGAAAGTGCAGAAATAATAAATGATTTGCACTTGTAACACATGAAGGAACTTTATTTCCATCAAAACAAGGTGGAATTGTTTGGTACTGCGTACAGCTGCTATCTCCTCCTCTTACTATGGGAGTGATTTGTCTGTGAAGGTTTTAGCGGATTGAAAAATACGAGAGGATAGAAAAAAGTGGTTTTCACTGTCTTTAAATAGTTCCTCTTTCAAGTTTTAATAGCTCCCTCGTTTGATTTTGTTAAGCTCCAAAGCTTAACTACTTACTGCTAAACAAAGCCGCCCAACAGGGCTGGAACCAGACGGGAGAGAGGTGTCATCCCGGGAGCCTTTCCAAGTTCTCTTTAGAAAAGCTATTAAGTAGAGAGAGGACTCTGAACAGAAGGTATCCAAAGCCTTTAAGTTCATATGCAGGCTGTTTTCCTTAAGTATTTTCCACATAAGCAAGCATTAAGACTACCTGCAGCTTTCATGTTCTCTCGAGAAACATACAGTTTTTCCGTAAGAAGTTACGTAAATGGAATACTGAAAGCTAGAATTACACATTAGCTGTCTTGTCTGCTCTACAGAATTCATGTTTGTGTATCTAAAATACTTGTGCTTTTAAGATGTTAGGGGTGGTTCCACAGACTAAGCCAAAGTCAAATGCTTAAATAAGAAGGTATTTAGTTGCTACTAAAAAAACCCAAAACTCTACTCTGTTGTCTTTCAAAAAAGATATAGCGCATCATCTGTAAGTATAAAGTTTTTTCAAATAAATATGGTATTTAATTTGAATTATAAATAAAGATTACTACTTCAGAAAAAGTGACTCTTACTTTTTAACACACAGATTTTAATTTTTTTTTAACCAGCTACACCAAAATGGAAAGTTTTGGCCTAATTGTCTTCTGGCTAGGTCAGTGGCATTGACTTCTGTTAGAGTTCGACCAATTAAGAAGAATCCACTGCAGACTTTTGGGGAGCTTAGGGATTTTTAAATGCTTCTATAAATGGCAATATAAAGAAAAGAAGTGGGAAAGATCCAATGATTATTTGTTCAATAATTAAAAAACTCCACCTATGTCAGAACTAAAACTAGCAAACCCACCCAGTTTACTTTGTGCTCCCAGATTAAAATAATGTAGATACAGATAAATTAGTATCAATCTGCACCACTAGAAACACTAAATGTCTGATGTCTAGTTTAAAATTAGCACTATTCATTACTGCAGTTGTTTGTTTATAATTTTTCATATAAAGTGGATTTTCCAGTGTAACATTTGTGGATGAAGTACAATGCTTCTCTTTTTGCTGAGGATGGTCTTTCTTCCTCACTCAGCGAGTTCTCCTGTCACTGTTAGCAGTATCGATTGCCTTTGACAAACAACAGGTCTATCTGCTGTCATCCCAAGTGAAATTCATCCAGTTTACGTTAATATGCAGTTAGGTAGATGAAAACTTTATCCCGCGTAAGTGAAATTAGAATAACAGACTTCTTGCAATCTGTATAGATGTTTTTCACATTAATTCATTTGTATAAAATTTTGTGAGGAGTTATTTAGTCAAAAGCAATCTTTTAACCTCAGAAATTATTTGGGAGCGTGCCCTAAGGGTTAACTCTGCTACGTTTGAAAAGCTGGCATATTGGGGGAGGGCTTAATGGCACAAATATGTTTTAGAGGAGTTAGAAAGCAGTAGGAATACGGGGGTCTATATTTAATTAACAGTAGCTGAAATGACAAGATTGAAATGCAGAGAGATAAAGAAGTGGAAATTGAATAGAAAGTTACATTAAAAAACATAGAGAGCTTAATTGCAAACCCCCAGGAATGTTTTAAGAGGGAAGCGAGTCATCTTTTTAATGGTTGTAGATTATTCAGAAAATAAAATGTGCTACATTGCTTTTCATAATCGTTATATGAAAATGAAGTAATACTTTTTTTTTTAGAAGTCTTTAAAAGTTGTGCTCTGGAGTGCATTGGATCACTCTTTGCCGAGCTCGCCCCAGCCGCCCGCAGTTGCGTTGCCCCCGCAGTCTGGGTGCCCTCAGAAGGGAAACCGCTCGCTTGGGTAACTCCGACAGCGCGCGCAGCGCGGTCATCTGAGAGCTGCAAGGGTCAGAGCTTCAGGAACAAGAGGGCAGGCAGTCCCTGATCAAAAAAAGAAAACAAAAAGACCTGCTTTTCATTGGAACTGCAGAAGCTTTCTCGTACAGCGTTTTGAACTCTCCTCCAAAGCTCACTTCCCACCCCCCCCCCCCACCCCCCCCCGGTGCTGTTACTGCTGATTTCCTCCCTCCATTAAGAATTATCCGTGCTTGGTAACGCTGATACCTTTTCAACTTTAGCCTTCTCTTCTCGGGTTTTCCTCACCTCTAGGCAACGTCAGGCACTAATAGTGGTTTGTGATTTTTCTGCTGTATTTTATAGTACGTTCACAGACTAAGCAAGAAACACGAGGCCAGCTGGAGCCATCAGTTGCATCTTACACAGAGTACGGTGTAACACGCGTAGGAAGCAGAAGCTCCTCTCCTTGACACCCGGGCGTGCTGGGGACAGTAGGGATCTGCCGGGGTGGGTGCATGGACTCAGCGCTTCTTGCTGCACAGAGCTGTTGGAACGGGATGTCCACCAGTCTTCCGAAACGAGGGGAATTGCAGCTAATAGCTGCAAAATTGAAAAATAAATTCAGAGGATATTCATCCTCTGCCTACGGTTTCAAACTGTCTGTTTGGACTTTGGCAGATGATTCTGTAACAGTTAAATACTTGTTTTTAAGTGTGCCTCCACAACAACGAGGAATAAAAAGGCAGCTGTTACTTAAATGGCATACAAAATTATACTGTAATCCCAGAAGTCTCTTATACCTTAACACGGCATTGTACTGGCTCCTACCACCATTTTCCTTATCTTTCAGTGGAAACTTCACAAATTATAACTGCCTTTGCCTCCAGCGTTTATTTCCAAGAAGCTTTAAATTTGGTCCCAATTGTCTTAAAATAAGCACTGTGCAAATAATGAGATTGTATTCTCATTTTTTAACATGGAGACTAAAAGGCTGTGTAATACACAGTTTTACTTTGTAAAATAAAGAGCTGAAGACTTCTCCCAAATTAAAAAATAGAATGTCCCGGTGAGAGCATTTGCCTTCACGTAATAACCGCAGGGGTGATAAATCATTAATCATTTAATCAAGCTACCTCCTTGAGAGTCCAGCTTCCGGGCACGTTTTGACGTAGTTCCTCAGGGAACTCCAGCGGTTTGCCGTTGGAACATTCCCAGGCTGATCCGCAGGGCAGGTCGATATGGCCAAAGCGTCATGGGCCTCTTGGAGGGCTCGAGCCTGGGGGGCCCTGCGGCTGGTCTCTTCTGCGCCATCGTGCCCCCACCTGAGAAGCGGTGCTGCTGGCTGCTCTCGTCTGGTTTCTCCGCAAGGCCCTGCGGTGGCATTGCTCTGGAACGGGGCAGGGGGTGCCACGTCCCTGTGGGTGGAGCGAGGGTGGCCATGGCCAACTGCACGGGTGCCGCAGTGCCCAGGCACGGGGTGTCCCGGCTTCTGCTGCCTCCGCGCTTCAGCCAGCGCCCGCGGCCCCGGCTCTGCCGCCAGCTGCGGGCCAGGCGGCGTTTAGAGGCAGCTGGTGCCGTAAGGCTGGGGGCTTTGCCTCCACGTGAGTAACAGACACGGAGACTTTCAAAGCTGGGCACAGAGTCCAGCACGCTGTTTCCCTCTCTGCGTTAGGTAACTAATAGTCTGAGACTCGAAATAGAATTTTTCTCTTGCATAACTTGCTTTAACAACAAATGTTTGGGGGGCGGGGAGGAGGTTTAGGTGAGATCTCATTTCTAGTTTGCATCACAAATTGCATGAAATAAGGTTTCAAAAACTTAAAGCTTTAGGCCAGTGGAGCATTTATATTTCTCAGTTAGTTACCCATGAAGTACCCTTCTGCGGCTGTAAGCTGTAAAGAAGAGATTTATGGCATGAAATTGGATATGGATTTGAAATAGCTTGGTTTATGTAATCAAACTACTAAACCTGAGGAATAAGTAAACTTCAGCTTATTTTGAGTGTGTAGATGTGGTGCGACACAAAGTTTGGTGAAGCCATAAACAGCTTTTGAGAATCACTCGAAACTTTTATGAAAAAAAACCCTACACAACAACTTCAGAGAGTACTTTTTTAAAAAACCATTTTTTTTATTTCCCAGTTTGTAATCAAGTCTCTTTTGTTATTGGAAGTCTTGCTGTCCAGGAGCCGGAGTCAAAAGTCATAAATAATACTTTTAACGTGGCTCTAAAATGGGTCTGTGATGGCATTAAAAGTATCAGTAATCTCTGAACGCTTTAACACGTGACGTATCCATTGCTGTAGATTTTTCATCTTCAGTTCCTCAGGGTTATCAGACCGCCAAGGAGGTAGTTTGCTGTTTACAAATTAATTTATTCTTTTGTTCTGTGTCAAAGTATTGGAAGGAAATGTATGGTTTTCACAGAAGTAATGTTTCTGTGAAATAGCTGGTGATTTTAAAAGTAACCAGACAGCGGGTACGAGGAAGCAGTCGGGTTGTTCAGCAGGTGATCTGTCGCGCAGGAGGTCCCTGGGTGAACGGGAGAGGTGCGGTGTCGGGAAAAGGAAGGTTGTGCGGGCAGAGGGTCTGCGCCGTGCTGCGGCGGAGCCCTGGCTCTGTGCTCCTCGCGTCAGAATCTCTGTGAACCACTGTGCGACACACTCAGTACCGGGCTGCCGGTGTCACGACTGGAAATCGGGACACTCAGGAACCTCCTCGCGTGTCTATCCCCCCTAGGTTCTTTTACTGAAGAGAAAAAGGATCTTTCATGCAGAGATTTTTCTTTCTTATCTTTGTATGGCTGTTAAGTTAAAAGCAAAAGTTAAAAACTTTTGCTGTCTTTAAAAACTTTTAGTTTTGTAAACTCTTGTCTTGTGCCCCTGTAACTTATTTCTAAGGAAACCGAACGTTCAAGGTCTTGTCAAACTGAAAACCGTATGGTTTATAGTAACAATTTTACTGGGCTATTGTGGAAGTGCTGTTTAATGTGTTCTGCTGAGTGTACGCAGCTGTACTACCTTACAGTTAGTTAAATACTGCATGTGAGGAAAATGTTGAGAGTAAGATGAGTACCTGGTGAGCGTTCAGATGCAGGTCAAGCTGTGTTTCATAGTGAAAAAGATGTCTGAATGCCATATGTAGCATATTACTTGTATATACAGTTCTGCTCATAATTTCTGTCAGATCTCATACTTCTGCGTCTGAATGTCTTGTAAGAAGACAGTGAAGCAGGGGAGGGAACTACAGAATTCTGCCTGAGGATAAGAGATCGGTAGCAGTTTCACGTGACTAAAAGGTGAACAGAAAACACTCTCCACTTCTTGCTGTAGTCTCCGTGCAGAGAGTTTCTGTAGGATTTTTACGTGAGCTCTTGTATGTTCAGCTCTGCACTTAAGTATCTGATATCCCAGGCATACAATGCAAGAACGCAGTAATGTCACCGGAGGCCATTCTTCCCATGTTTATCATTCGAAAACCCAAACCATTTCCCCCCTCCGTTGTTCATCTTGCATTCCTCCTTTTTGGATACTGGCTTTCCAGGTTCCACCTGATCTAGAATCATATCGCATCACACACTGAGGACCTTTGCTGAAAACTCTTGAATGGCTACCACCCATCTGCCAATCTTCCTTCTTTGTCATTTTTCTCAGAAAATACTCCACAAGATCTCCCGTTTGCAAAACGCTGGTGATCTTTCAGCTGCGGTGTCCATAGATTTGGGTTCTTCTCCATTCGTTTTTGCTGTTATATACTAACAACCTTTCTTTTAGCTGTTAACTTCTGCCTGCGAAGTTGTAGAGATTTCCCATGTAAACAATCTCTCTCTTAGGAATATTGCCAAATCTCTTCCATGTTCCTTTTTAATAAGTAGTTAATAACTTTAATCTCCAAGCTTCATACAAATCAGGATAATGGTCTGTTTCTTCCCTCTCCCAAACCTCTTTCTTACAGGGTTGTTGAAGACTCACCCTTTGTCAGTCAGATGTTCGTGCCTTTTTTTGAATAGGACAAAGAGCTCAGAAAAATGCCTTATCGCTCGTGGTAAACGTGCCTTCTCATCTCGGCTGCCGACGGGGCAGCAGATGAACATACGGCTGGGGATCAGTTAGGCTCACAGAGGGCACGCGTTTTCAGCGGGTCCTGGTGTTGAGCTGTAGCTGCCCTTCCAGGGGAGGCTGTGCCGCTGGCTGCAGCACAACACGCGACACGTGTCCCCCCCAGCGCCGTGACAGCTCCAGTGGTGACCTCCCCCACAGCACCTCTGCAAGTCCAGGGCTTGCTGCTGGCGGTCGCCCCTACCTGTCATGTCCACGTCAACAGTTATGGAAGGAGGTTACCAGCAGACGCTTTCTTCGGAGATATTTTTTCTGTTCATGTAAATATTCACGCGTTTCCTTCTACGCTGGAGTTCTGTGGGAGAGGAACCAGCTAGTGGTGCAGGGTGCCCCTGCTGCCGGGCAGACTCGGGGAGCAGGGTCACACCTATGGATGTGCCTATAGATGGCAGACATCAACAAACTCTAGTGAATAGTAAATGACTAAACTACTTCCATTTTTTGTTTTATGTGAAGTTTTGTGCTGAATTAATCTGGCAAATCCATTTAGGAGCAGGAGTGTCTGCTGTGGCAGGTTTATACCAGCTTGGCATGTTGCCTGGGTGCTACAGAAAGAGATTTTTCTTCCCATTGCAGGCAGTCAGCGTGGGACTGGTCTTCAGATACCTAAGACACTGGCATTAGAGAGATACAGTGAGCTCGAGGCACATACGATTCGGAAAGACAGGAAGGTGTTGTGCAGTTGAGATGAGTTTGTGGCCTTGCGGGGAATGTTCTCAGGGCTCCTGCAGTGCAGCGGCGGCTTCTCGGGTACCACCATGGCAGCACCTCAGGAGAGAAAGGAGGGACCGTCCCCTGTCAGTCAGCATGTGTTCTGCTCAGGATTTGTCCGTGAGAAGAGTGTTTACTCACGGATGTGCCTGTTTTCCTTCCCAGTGGTGTGGGAAGCCGAGCTGCTGCTCTGTTAGGGTTTTTCCGATTATCATCTCGTGTTCCGACTCGTCCATCAAAGAGCTGCCAGGCAGCCAGACAGCTGGAGTTGACGGCTGCTGAACACCTTGTCATCTGGAGTTGAGAAATATTGATTTCAGTCTGTAAAGTGAATCTTTTAATGGCAGCTTTGCTGACTACTTATCAACCGATAATGTTGGAATAATATTAAAGTTACAATGCAGAATAATTATATTTCTTTTGGTTTTGCATAGGTAAATTACCTTTCTCCTGTTTTAAGTGATGTCTCTTAAGTTGTTAGTGTTGCTTTGTACTTGTTTGACAAGGCTTTTCTGACTTTACTGCAATGGAAATCTTTTCTTAAGGGGTTCTCTGGAACTTGTCTTCGTGCGATGCGGTGAAGATGACAATCATTAGAGATGCTCTGTCGACACTAACGAACACTGTGATAGTGCCACATTCCGGATGGAACAGTTCTTCCTTTGATGATGATCATAAAATTAAATTTCAGACCTCCCTGGTTCTGCGCAATACCACAGGATGCCTGAGGTAATCTGCTGTTCTGGAAGGCTCCCTCTGACAGAGTAATCCTGTTATCCAACGGGTCCTTTGCGTACTGTAATTCCGAAGCAAAAGAGTTGCTGCATTCCAAAAAGTACATATATTTCTATAATTTAGGCAGCTTTTGCGTTTGGGATTTTTTCCCGTATTAGGAAAATATGAAAAGTACAAAATTAGTTGCTAAGATGCTAACTATAATGGCGAGTGGTTAAACTTTGGTGGCTTTTTTTATAAATTATGACCATTGCACTTTTCCCCTATTAAATACTGCAATTTTTGTGTTGTGTGTAGGGCTTATGAATATTATTTAGGGGAAAAAATGTACATTTGGTGATTCTTTATTGCTGTATACATTTAATTATGTTTGTATATGCATATAGATCAGTGAAGAAGTGTTTGACTATTTGATTTGTGGATTTCTGAAACAGCAGTAAGAAGTGGAAAACGTATTCAGAATAATAAAAGGCAAAACTAAAACATCTGAAAAGAGAATTCAAGGGCCGGGGTGGTATATGAGCTATTTCTGTTCATTTGTAGGTTTGTTTGTAATTTTAATTTATTAGATTTCAAATCGTGTTCCATTAAACAGCAGAGTAAGGCCGTTGTGTTTAAACAGAACTGGAATTGCTTTTTATTCGCTGGTAACCCTTCTAAACTCCAGGATATTTTCATAAACTGCTTCTTTGTTGTTGTCCACGGGTGGTGTTTAAGATGAGGCGCTTCGCGCTGCTTTGGCGGTGGGGTTGTGCGAGCGTGGCGAGGGGAAGCACGTCGCTGGGCCGGCGGCGGCGCGGCCGTAGCAGCAGCACTGTGTTCGGTGCGTGTCCGGCCACAGCCTCACCGCCGGTTGGCAGCGCGCGGGCCTCGAAGGCAAACGTTTTCTGCATCTACATCCTTTGCTAACGAGGCCGCGCCACAGAACGGATCGCTGGCGGGTCCCCGTTGGAAAAGGGGCACTGGAGGGTGTTCCTAGCAGCGGCCGGCTCAGCCGACAGCCGCAGCGCCTGCAAACCAGGGATGTGGGCTTGTACGGCCCAGGGCTTGGGACGGAGAAGGCCGTGGGGAAGGGGTTCTGCTGGTGGCCGGTTTTGGCAGGGAGACAGCGTTGTCTTGAAATTGCAGTTCGAATCATTTATCTTTTATAAAAATTGGGGGTGGGTTGCTGCACAAAAGGGTATGTTTGCTTTTAACTTCTCAATCAGCTGCATGAAAGACTTCTAGAGCGGTTGTATGTCTGCCTGCCAACACGGTGCTTCTTCGTCGCTTCACCCCGTAGGAACCTGAGCTCGGCGGGGGAAGAGGCTCGGAAGCAGATGAGGTCTTGCGACGGGCTGGTTGACTCTCTGCTGTACGTGATCCACACGTGCGTCAACACCTCCGATTACGACAGCAAGGTGTGTGCACCTCTCTCCTAAGGGATTTTTAGTGCTAAACTACGTGTCTGGTAGGATGCGTTGGGGTTTGTACGGTCTAATTTAGCACTGCGATGGGTTAGCTCAACTGGTCTTCTCTCCCAGCCCCAGCTTACTGACACACAATCAAATTCTGCTGCATAAATTCATCAGTGTTGGAGTATTCATTCTCCAATAAAGTAATAATAAGCTCTTGTCTTGTTCATTTTCAGAATACTAAAAAATAAGCCACTGTAGTAGAGATTACTGTTATAAATAATTTCATATTTGAGTGTATCAGGAGAGAGATTGCATTTTTCCCAGAAAAGCAGACAAAGCAATGCCCAAGGCCCGGAATTAGAATTTAGTGCTTGTGCTGTGAATGCCTTTTCACCTCTACTTAATTTGTTTGACCTCTACCTAATTCACTAGGTTTTCTTTATCACTGCGTAAGAAAGTAACTAATTACATGACATCTTTGTGGTTTGGCTTCAGACAGTGGAAAACTGCGTGTGTACCTTGAGGAACCTTTCTTACCGCTTGGAACTGGAGGTCCCTCAGGCACGTCTGCTGGGAATCAACGAATTGGATGACTTGCTCGGAAAAGAATCGCCTAGCAAAGATTCAGAGCCAAGCTGCTGGGGGAAAAAAAAGAAGAAGAAAAAAAAAACTTCACAGGAGGATCAGGTTTGCCGTTTTCCTTGTATCACAAGTATATCAACTGCAGTTCAGCTAATGGTTGGGGGGAGTACGCAGCTTGAAGGAAAGCTATCATATGTTGAGTGAAAATGTAGAGTTTCACGTAGTTGCCAATCTGTGTTCGTTCCCCAGTGGGATGGAGTTGGCCCCATCCCTGGGTTTTCCAAGTCCCCGAAAGGGGTGGAAATGCTGTGGCACCCGTCAGTGGTAAAGCCATACCTGACGCTCCTGGCAGAAAGCTCCAATCCGGCTACGCTGGAGGGCTCCGCGGGATCGCTCCAGAACCTGTCTGCCGGCAACTGGAAGGTGCGTCAAGTCCTACTCTTCCTCCTGTCGCTGTACTTTCACTGTTTTTTTTAATAAGATACCGGAACGTGTTTGGAAGGAATATGTAATTTTCTAGTGTGTGCCGGAGCCTTCCTCTCCCGCGTCTCTCACTCGGGCTGCAGTGATGTTGTTTCCACAGTGAAAAGCAATGACACAGATGGTAGACAGGAAAAGCAATATGGAAATTGGCCTTGGAATTGGTACCTTTACTTTAAATAAACAGAAAAAGCTTTCTTCTGGTGCATATTAGGTCAAAATAATCTTCTGGCATCTTCCACCTGTGAGTTCCGGTGGGAAGGTACTGTCAAAATAAGACCAGCATAAATAAATTGTTTGTATTTGCTTTATTATTTGTATTATTTATTTCCAGACATTCTTGCCTGTGGCCCTTACATACTATACGTTAAGAAGCACCACATGAGAACACTTGATTAATGTTATGTATTTGTCATGGAGAGATAAAAACAGAAATGTTAATGGCTTCCTTTGCTTGTAGAAAAACAGCTAAGACTTTTTCATTTTATGACCATTATAAAAAAAAAAAAAAAACCAACAACAAAAACAAACCACAACACCAACAGTGTTTCCTTTTCAGTAATTTGTCATCTATTAAGGTATTTTGTCTGTTAGACCACTTTTTTCAACATCGCTTTGTAAGAGGAATGAGTGAAAACAACGAAGAGACAACCCTTTGGAATAAAAGAAAAGATACACGTTTAATGTCCTGGTTTGAGGTGAACAGGACCAACTTTCTGTTCAGTAATTTTACTTCTAACATGGCATCTTTTCTTTGGAAAATATCCCCTAATATACTTTAAAACTACAATCTAGTGAGAGATCATTTCAGCTGCTGTAGATCTGTGAGTAACTAGTTTTACTGTAGTTCGCAGCGTACATCCGAGCTGCCGTAAGGAAGGAGAAGGGGCTGCCCATCCTTGTGGAGCTGCTGAGGATGGACAACGACCGAGTTGTTTCCTCCGTGGCCACGGCCTTAAGGAACATGGCGTTGGACGTGCGTAACAAGGAGCTCATCGGTGAGTACAGCCTGCGCTGAAGAGCGCGCCGTTACCCGCGTGTCAGACCTTGTGCTGAAAAGGCACCAGGGGGAGATTCCACCAGTAGAAACGTGTGGGGGATCGCACTAATCATGTCAGTCGTGTCACAGGAATTCATCTGTTTGGCAGCAGTATCTTCTCAGAGTAACAGTGATGTTGTAGTTTGTCTTTAGCGTCGTGCATGGCAATCTCTTTACCGTGGGTGGAAGTCACCTCAGCTAGACTGCTCTGGACAGGAAACTGCCACTGCAAAATCTGGTGGAAAACACAACTACTGCCTTGGAGCTAAATGGCGACCTCCTCGGAGGGTCTCAGTGCCCCTCACGTATCCTCAGAGGACAGGACAGCTCTGCCGCCAGCGCACCAGTAAATACTTTATTTAACAGCATTGGAGAGGAAGAGAGGGAAGAAATCCTCTCCTCGTAACATATTTACACAAAAGCCCAGATACAGAGCAGTATATACGTGTCTTTGCTGAATTAATTAATCAACAAGAATGCTTGCTAGAAAAACTTACGGTTTCCCTTTTGGCAATTTTAATATTTAATACTTTAAGCATTCATCTGTGCCTTTCCCATCGAGCATTTTTTAAAAACCCAAACAAGGTATTTTCCGCCTTGATCAGGAATCCCAGTCTGTTACGGCAAGTGTTGAACGTGCCTCGCCCTTGGCTCCAGACCGCTGGGGCCTGAGTGAACCCTCCTAAGACAGGTCATGATCTAAAAAGTTTCATTTTTGTTATAGAAGCATTTTGTGTTGTAGACTAGTGGGGTAAGTACGTAATAACTATTTATACAGATGAGAGTATCACCGCTCTCAAAAAGATAAGCGCAGGTGAACAGAATTTTGTTATATATTTCTGAAGCTTCTCCGTCTTTGATGTTCAGAACTTGGTTTCTTGCAGGGTAGGGGTCGCATGTGTAAGAAATCAGTAAAAAGCAAATTCTGTTCTGTAGCACCAGCCCTATACAGGTCATACTCAGGTGATACTCTCTTTTCAGGATTTTTTTTTTTCCCTTCCTGGCAAAACTTTTCAGTTCAGGAATTTACCTCCATGTGTTCCCTCTCCCTGCCAAAACCTTTACTATGAAAGGGTTGTTGGCTTTCCAGGTACTCTCTGAAAATAATCTTTGTATAAAATATTTTGAGACACAAAGCGTGTCGTAAATTACCCCATGCTACTAATCTATTTTATGCAACTTCACTGCCGTTGGTAGGGGCAGGGATTAGTGGGTTTACATGGTCTCAACTCTGAAGAAAATAAGAGATTGGGGAGTGCAACAAATACCAATAGAAATGGGTATATGCAAGCATGTGTTGAGGAGCCGGCTGCAGGACGCGCAGCGGCAGGTACTGCTGCACGCAGCGCTGGGGCGGCGTTTCCCAGCGTGTTGGAGAAGTTGTTCCTTTAGTTTGCAGAATTTCTGTTTGGATTTTTTTTTTCCCCTCAGGCACATTACGCAAATAGATAGTTAATGGCTTTGTGTAAAGTTTATTCGTTAGGCACAGTGATGTATAAATACACATCTTCAATAAAATCAATTTATCATTCAATTAACAGCACAGCCTAAACAGGAAAAACACAATACCTTGGCTTTAGTTCATTTCCCTTGTCTGCAGTGTGATGGTTCCCGCGCATCGGTAACTGAAATCTGAAGGAGTGAGATCTGATCTCCTGTCAGTAACAAATAAGGTGAACAGAGTGTCTGAAAGAAAAAACAATTCCAGTTGCTGTAAGGGTTTCTTTAACTTTCCCGTAAATGAAGCCTAGGAACGTGCAGCCCTCCTTCAATCCCAATCATACTGTAACACTTTTCCTGGAATGATTCTGCTTTCCCCAAATAATTCCTGTTTACAAACATTCCTGTTATAATGCAAAAATGCAACTTCTCACAGCTTTTAAGCTAAAAGGAACAAAAATAATTCAAAACCTGATCTCTAGTCCCTCTTGACTCTGTGTAAAATGTGAATTCTTGGAAGGTTTCCGTGGTTTGATCCTGTGTATCTTATTTCTTTCAGATGCAGTTTTGTGATGAATTCTATGATTTCAAATCTTAACTACCAAAATGTATTTTTTTCACTTGGTCCCGTTGGTGGGTTTTTATAGGTAAATATGCTATGCGAGATCTGGTTAATCGCCTGCCAGGAGGCAATGGTCCAAGCATCCTGTCTGATGAGACGGTGGCAGCGATCTGCTGTGCTCTGCACGAGGTCACCAGTAAGAACATGGAAAACGCCAAAGCCCTCGCTGATACGGGAGGAATAGAAAAGCTGGTGAACATAACGAAAGGAAGAGGTGACAGGCAAGTAGGCAACACAGTTCACGCCTAAACTGTTTCTCTATTCCATTTAAAATGCTTAAGGATGTGGGAAATGTTTTTTTGAGTAAAACAGGGATCTGCTTTTGCGATCCTGATCTGAGTAGGTAACGATGTCTAAATGGCGCTGGGAAGGAAAGGAGGGGGCAGTCGGTACCAGCATGTTCTACCTGTTCTCTGGCTACAGCTTTTGGAGGCTTTTACAGGTACAAGCAGTAATCGCGTTGATGGGGCCTGTGCAGGTTAAATGCAGGACATGGACCTGTTGGAATGGGTCCAGCGGCAGGCTCCAGAGATGCTGGGAGGGCTGGAGCCCCTCTGCTGGGAGGACAGGCTGAGAGAGCTGGGGGGGTTCAGCCTGGAGAAGAGAAGGCTCCGGGGAGACCTTCCAGCCCCTTCCAGGCCCTCAAGGGGCTCCAGGAAAGCTGGGGAGGGACTCTGGAGCAGGGAGGGGAGCCATGGGACGAGGGGGAAGGGCTTTACGCTGCAAGAGGGGAGACTGAGATGAGATGTGAGGAAGAAATTGTTTGCTGTGAGGGCGGTGAGCCCCTGGCCCAGGGTGCCCAGAGAAGCTGTGGCTGCCCCATCCCTGGAGGGGTTCAAGGCCAGGTTGGCCGGGGCTTGGAGCAACCTGGGCTGGTGGGAGGTGTCCCTGCCCAGGGCAGGGGGTGGAATGAGATGATCTTTAAGGTCCCTTCCAACCCAAACCATTCCGTGATTCTGTAAATGGTATTAAAAAAAAATTGTCCTTTCTTAAACACCTACACGATTAATAGAATATTTAGAGCTTTTCAAGGTCGGAATATGTTGGCACCTTTGTCGGGATGTATCGCAATAGCTATTAATGGTACCTAGCGTGGCTGTTCGGTGGGTTGTAGGGGAAACTTGCCCCACCGAGCAGTTTTCCCAGCCGGTGGGATCTTCTGGAGCAGAGCTGCAAAGCAACTGGTGACGGAGAGCCCTGGCTCTCTGCAGACTTACTGGGGTCTGGCTGTGCTGGCCTTGTGCCGGGGCTTTGTTAGCCCAGCTCGGGGCTGGGCTTGCCCAGGTGTTGTGCTCAGTGGTACAAAACTGCTCAGAACTGGGCAGCTGGGCACCAAGGAGCAGGAACGTGCAACAGCTCCCCAGCGGTGCAGGCACATGGAGCCTGTGGTTTTGTCGGCATCGCTGCTCCTTAGCGACACGGCGGCTGCGAACTGTGTCAGCGGGACTTGCATAAACCAGGGTATCGCAGGTATGCATTAAAAAGAATGTTTCTTTTTATGATTTTTAATTCTTGCAGAAAATTACAGTAGCTATTTCAGCCCTTCTGTCCCCATCCCTCACCTGGGTGACCTGAGGAGAAAAAGCCTCGGCTGCCGAGGGAAATGGTTGTGGGCCTGAATGGGGCTCTGCCCCGGCCCTTTGCTGCGGCTGCTGGCCCAGCTCTGTCGCACTGGGGCAGCGCAGGAATGGGTTACTGGGTCCTGGGGAGGGCACCTGGCGTGCTCCACAGCGTCAAGGTTTAGGCTACTGTGGAGGTCTGGAATGTTGTTCTTTTTAAGTGGGATTAAGTGGTTTTCTAATAATGTAATATTCTTTACTGCCTTAGGTCGTCACTGAAAGTTGTCAAGGCAGCTGCCCAGGTACTCAATACGTTATGGCAATACCGAGATCTCCGTAGCATTTACAAAAAGGTAAATTACAAAATAGGCCTACACTGGAAAGCAGTTCTACAAAAACTCCTAATTTAATGAAAAACAATTTATTTTGATGGTTTTTTTTTTTCTTTTTGCCACAGGATGGATGGAATCAAAGCCACTTTATTACCCCGGTATCAACACTAGAGAGAGAGAGATTCAAATCACATCCTTCTTTATCAACAACAAATCAACAGATGTCACCTGTCATACAGTCAGGTCAGTCAAGAAATGTAGAGATTTACTGAAGGGGTACCTGCCATCCCAGTTTTTTAACTCAGCTTCTCAGCTTGCTACCAATTCTATCTAAAATTCGGCGTGACTTGCTGTCGTAGCTGTAGCCTCACAGAACGGGGGCACTTGAGAGAAAGCAGCAGACCGATAGCAGGGAACCTATTTTCATTCCCAATGATGTAATGTCCCATTAGGATGAGCAAGACAAATACAAAAATCTTCCTTTTTGGACTAGTTTGTTTCTCGCTGTTGTTCCTTTAACACCTTCAGTGCCAGGATTTAGATCTTCATGAGGAAGCTGATACAAAAGCTACCTGAAGCCTTGTATGTTGTCTTCATTTAGCGTTTTATTTTCCCGATTTACTCTTCTTTTTTATGTGAATAGACCTCTGTTAATACCAAGAAATATCTATCTACCATGACTGCTAAAATAAGAGACCAGTTCCTACAATACTCTTTTTTAATTATTTCTTTACATGAAGGCAACGACGCTCACGCATTTCTTCATGACATGGTTGACTTGAAAAACAGGGACTCGAGCAGGGGTTTGGTTTCCTACGAGAAGTGTACCTGGTGTGTCAGGAGAAGGGAAAGCAAGCCTGTACTTCGTGCCCAGAGTTCGTCTCAGCCACCACAGCACAACACGCAGGGCTGAGTCCTTTGTCCAGTGCCATACAACGTTCTATTTAAGCATAATGTCATAAACCCATAAACATTAGCAGCAGTATCATCATCTAAATGCAAACAAATCACGTCACGTGCAAACAGAAGTGGGTCTGGTCCCTTGTTTCAGTCGTAGGCGCTATAGGGCAGTGCTTCACCACCGAAGTATCGCATTGTAATCCCGTGGTACGTCGGTGAAAGCTTTTTCCGCTGGGGTTCTTCATGCAGGAAGAAGCCTGTATGTACCAGTTCCGTCCATTACCCACATCTCCCTCATGTTGATCCTTGCGGAGGAAGGGGAGAGGACAAAGAGGAGGTCGGGGTGGGAAAGGCTGACTGACAGTCTCTCTTGTTTCTTCAGTTGGCAGCACATCCTCATCACCGGCTTTGTTAGGAATTAGAGAACCCCGCTCTGAATATGATCGAACGCAACCTTCTATGCAGTATTATAATAACCAAGGCGATGTCATTACACATAAAGACATATATACTGGTAAGTTATCAGTTAGATGGACTTTCAACTGGAATATGTAAATATTCCTTGTATGAGGAGTTCATACAGTCCTAATATGGCCAGTTGCATCAGCAGCTTTGTTGCTACTTAATGTTGTTTTGCATTTTTATTCATTATATTCATTGCATGTGGAACAGAGCAGGTTTTTCATCTGTCTCTGCTATTTTCTTCAAAATTGCACACATTACCAGAATAAGAGAAGATCTGTTTCTGTATTGGGAGGTGAAAGGTGTTTGGAATTTTTATTTAAAATCATATTACACAAAATTGTTTTATTACGCACATTACATATTATTATTATATTATGTTATAAATAATAACAGGTGCTTGTATATTATAATAATATAATAATATGATATTATTAAATTATACCAAGATTTCATCTTTTCCCTGATCTCCCTTTTCCGTCTTACTATTTGACACCAGTTGCAAAACAATAGAGGTGGCGGTGACTAAACAGAAGGAAATTCCTTGTTTTAAAGGTTATTCATCTGTAAAACAAAAAACACAACACAAAAAAGGCTTTTTGTTTCAATTTAACTACTGCTGAGGGACAAAACTTGCCTTTATTGTGTTATATTATATTACTGGTAGATACTAAAATCTGCAGACTTGTTTGGGTGCTATATGATTTCTTCTAGGTAAAATAGAAGCAAACAAACATAGATCAAAGAATAAAGACTGAAGTTTATGTCATAAACTGTTTCCTCACAGGTTCCAGCAAACCGTCACCAATTTACATCAGTTCCTATTCCTCACCAGCAAGAGAACAAAATAGACGACTACAGGTGACTCCAAAATTTTGTTTTGAAACGACATTGATAACTCGACATAGACGGTGTTTAATGGAACCTGAGGGAGCCTGAGTGTACTCCGTAACGTCAGCGCGCTTTTCTGTAGAGTGGAGCTCCAGCGTAGTCACTTACGGGCTTTAGTGGCCGTGAACTGACAGTTGCTTGTGTACTTCTATTACCTTTGGGCTTTCTATAGTTGCATATTTTAGCGTGTTCTTCTTATGGTGGGATCTGAGACCACTTTTCTGACCTGACTCTTTTTTTTTTTGGTAGGTGTGGTCAGGTTTCATACTTTCTACTTATGCTCTAAAAGTACTAGTTTTGGAGAGTTACTAGCTTCGCTGTGAGTGCAGAAGGAGACGCGTGGGCAGGCGTAGAGGTTTTTCCATTTAGTTTAATTTAAAAACATTTCATGGAGGTTTGAAACAAAATGTTACTATCATCATTGGTAGAGCTACGCCCTGTAGGGAAAGGTTCTGTATAATGGGTGTAAGTTTGAGAAACAAGTGTTATCTCTGCTGATTCTATTTTGAAAGCTTATTTTTCTATCATTTTGTCAACAGCATCAGCAACTGTACTACAGTCAAGAAGACACCAACAGAAAAAACTATGACGCATACAGATTGTACCTGCAGTCCCCACATAGCTATGAAGACCCGTATTTTGACGACCGAGTTCACTTTCCTGCTACTTCAGATTACACAACACAATATGGACTGAAATCAACCACAAATTATGTAGACTTTTATTCCACCAGACGATCTTCTTATAGAGCAGAACAGTACCCGGGTTCACCCGACTCCTGGGTGTAGCATCAAAGAGGAAAAACAACAGTGTACTTCTCGTCTTGCTTGGGAAGAAATGGAATGGCCTCGTTTGCTGTTTTGGTTATGAAACGTGAAAGTGAAATGAAAGAAGGAACAAGGAAGATTTTATTATTTTTTTTAATTTTTTTTTTTTGAGTAAGGAATTGTCAGGAATTAAAACTGGAAGGGATGGTTTTTTGCTCTGTTTAGATGTTAGGTATAGTTACTTGTAGCTCCTGTAGTCTGGTGAGGGTGTGGGCGATGTGATGAAAGGTTTGAGAATTGAGTAAAATGAATTTGGAAAGCGTGTAGGTCAGAGCAAATTAAAGCTGATTTTTTTTTTATGTGAATAAAAGTCTTGTTCTGATAGTTTGTACAGAAAAAATAAAATGGATGCCCTTGTTTTATTGCTATTACTAAATGTCAAGATTGTACGCTATTCCGTCTTGTAAATTTCTTTCGTTGGTGTAAATATGGAAATGCCACATTGGTTTAAAGTGCCATCCATTTGTAACGCAGTGTGTCATTTTAAAAGGAATTTGAAACATTGTGCACAAAAAAAAATTCCAAGAAAATGTTATCAATTTTAAAAGGAAAAAAAAAAAGACTACTTTTAAAAATTACTAGTGTAATTTTGAAGCACAAAGTCCAGTCCAGTATATCTCCACCTCTCCCATTCCCTGCCTATTTCATAAGAAACTTCACTGCCATTTTCTATGCACATGGAATAACAATAAATATGGAAGTCTCATCCATGGAAAGCCGTTCCCTGTTCATTGTTTTTTATTTTCTGTGTGTGATATTCGAAACAAATGCCATGAATATGAAGCCTAATTGCATGTTTTTAAGGAGGTTTAAATATATTTGGGCCATTTTCCCAGCTTTCTTCAGTGCATACATTCTGAGTTTGTCAGACTGGCAGACCAAAGTGCGAAATTATGCACTTTCCTCCTGTTACTCCTTAGACTAGTATTTTTACTTGTGATACGGGCAGTCCAACATACTTCAGAACTCTGTCCTGTTTTCTTCCCATCACTCCTCTACTCTGCCCCTTGCTCTCCCCAAGAAAATTAAGATGATCTTGCTTTCATAGACATTATAGTCTCCATTTTGACTACATTCTCCTTGGTTTTGTTTACAATAGAAATCTTTGATTATTTTAAGTAACTATAAATCCCATACTTTGCTCATGCCGTAGAGTCTGTTAACTTTATACTGTCTGTAATCATAATTATTGTTCCCCATCGTTGCAATTTTCTTTTGTTTTCAGTGTTTCCGAGTATCCCAACTGCATCAGTGACATGAGAACAGGTAAGCAGAACTGCTCCAAGTCTAGATTATAAGGCAAGTTCACTTTCCTTAATTGGTTGGGCTGCTTCCACCCCCTGACTGTAAAAGGGAAAAGAAACGAAGGGGTGAATGGGGCGGTGAAAGCACTGAGTTCTGATAGCTCTGGTCCGCAGCCCTGCGGGTGGGCGGGTGGCGCCTTCTCTTTCCTAGAAGGTGGTGTTTTTCCTTTTAAGATAGACAATAGTTTCCATTTGCTTGACTTTAAGTTTGTTTCTTGTAACAATAATTTTGCCACTGATCTTTCCTCATTGTTCTAGCTTCCTTCAGAGTCCCGAGCAGGCTTTGGTACGCAGAGGAACGTGGAGTCCCCGGGGTGCCTGTCACCTACCGACGGTGGTGAGCTCTGAGCCAAATACACTTACCGGGCATTCCAGGAAGGGTTCAATTGGCTTCCGATAACAAAATAATAGACTTGAAAGGGGCATAGTCTGTTATTGCTTCTTTGACCCTGCTAGTAACTCTCCAAAAAAGAGGGAGGTAGTCATTTCAAGGAAGCAACTACGGGATGGAATGACTTTTGCTTCTCATCTGAGGCAGTTCCCTCAAGATCAAAACCAGCTCTCCAAGCACATGACATCGGTGGGAGAAGTCACAGTCCGCGAAGGAAGCCAGAAATCGGCAGCAAGGTTCTTCATTTGCTCACAATTAGCACCAAAGTGGTATTTTGTAAGTTCCTTTATCCAAAGATATCATTACCTTATTTGAGATTCTAAATATTTCATATTTAGATGCATACCACTCGCAGGGCATTCATCAGTTTAAAATGCACGTATTTTCAAAAAATACGGAGTTTTCTTTTTGCTCTTTTTAGTTTTTTCAGGCTATCAAATTCTTTAATATTTACTTAGCTTTCTTTATGGCATTTTAATTAACAGTAGAGTTGATAATTACATCATAATTAGCCATGCTAGTGTAATCATCCTAGATGTGCTATTTTCATAAAACCTAATCAGGTACGCCTGAAATGTGTAAACGGAATATTCTAGAGGAATTTTAGATTAACCCCAGAAAAAAGTTCTGATTGGGTTTTGTGAACCTGGTGTAGGACAATCAAATCCACCATCAGCTATAGAGCTTTCCACACCAGCCATCTATTCTGAAACCGTATTGCTAAAAACAAACAAAAAAACCCCGACAAATAAATAAAACTGAAGTAGCATCACACAAACTTAGAGCGTGTACCAACTACTCAACTACTGCACTGGCAGTTGGCTTCATCGAGCCCCTCCTCAAGTCCTTGTGGGACGGTGTTTGTGTCTCCACAAACAAGGTACAAGTTTCAGTAGAATATCTGGAATAGATTATTTCTCTGAGTAGACGTTAGCTGTCCAAAGCCTGTGTTCTCAATTTTAAGAAGAAAACATGGAGACTTGTGTACTTTAATGTTAATCTGCCATGAGCACAATTTCATTTATGGCAGCATTTTAAAATGGGGAGTGCCAAAACAAAGAAACAAACCACCCACAGCGCTACAGCTCAAAGTCTCTCTATTTCAGCAGCTAGAGCATATATGGTAGGCAAAAAGCAATAGCATGCATTTTTCCAATGAAAGAAGCCGGATCTTTTAAGTCTGTAGAAAGTAAACTACCTACAGATCAAGAGCTGAAATATAGAAAACCAGTCATACTTTATTTTTCCCTTAGCCTTGCATGTTGTCAAGGAGGGTGTTTGAAGGGAAAGGATCCATTACATTTGTCTAAGTTCTGCATGTTTAATAAGTTTACTCAAAAAGTAACTTAATGCTTTGTGAGATTTTAGCATAATTTCATTTTACCCCCTCTTATGGAACAGTTACATTCTCTGTATAACTTTCTGGTGAAAAGAGAGGAAAAAAAAAAAAAACAATGGGAAAAGTATATTTTTTCATTCTTCCAAGGCTTAGAGCAGACTGAATGCTTGCATTTCCCACGCAATGACTGACATCTGGACTGAGACCAAATGCAGAGTTCCATACGGACGCATCACTTTCTAAAAAAATAATGGACATAAGAAATGTGTACTATATCAGCAAACTCAACTAGAATGCATTACTTATTCTATAAAAA
Source organism: Sterna hirundo (assembly GCA_009819605.1). Taxonomy (NCBI): domain Eukaryota; kingdom Metazoa; phylum Chordata; class Aves; order Charadriiformes; family Laridae; genus Sterna; species Sterna hirundo. Next base: position 85,131,501 of record CM020440.1, read on the forward strand.
GCATTGGCTGATATCAATCAGTCTCATATAAGAGTGAGGTGCCTCCTACTTTAAATTGACTTACAACTTCTGCACTAAAGCCTCTGCTTAAAGGCAGATTCTGCAATAGAGTTTATGATAGAAAATAAGCCTCGTGTGCTGTTGATATCAAGTTCTAATATCAATTGTTTTGCTGTTAAAATGAAGGTTAGGAAAGGTATATTCAGAATAATATACCATCCATCCTACACACACAAAGGTACATCACGTAGACAATGGACTATATATCCAGATATCCCTCTAGATAGAGAACAGCAGGCTCTGCTGAACCAAGTTCACATAAAACTATATTTAAATAAATGAAGTAAAGAAATAAAAGCTACGAAAGAAGTTCCTGTATGACACATCCTCCAACCTAGCACAACCCATTTAGAATTTGTCTACGTTTCTTGTTGTTGGACAATATTGGGCATCATTTATACTAGTTATCCTTCAAAAGCAAAAAGATGAAAATAACTGAAGTATAAATGCTGGAAAGTAAGCTGGACTCAGAAACATAATGTGCAAGACTGAGGATCTGTGCCTGAGAAACAAAACACTGTTCTAATGAGAGCAAGTCAAAAGACTTACTGTGATGCAGCCTTCATGACCTGTTACTGCTTTGGCACTCTGCTCTGCTCCACCGCGTCACCTACACGTGGGACTGCCCACCAGAGAGGAACGTGCAGGAGGAAGAGCTGACTTGTTTCTTGACAAAGGCCAAGACTTGACAGAGCTCAGTGAAGAACTGCAGAATGGGGAAATTACTTGTATATTCCACACAGGAGAATAATTACACTTGATGAGAGAAGGAAAAAGCGTATCAAACAACAACATTCAGTTCAGACTAACCCTGAATTTCCACTGATTTCATTTCTCTAACGACATTAGTAGGTTTCACCTTTCACTCAGGAAAGTAATCGTCTGGCCAGAGGAGCTTATAGAATACAAGGGCGATTTAAAAACAACAGACTGATAACGCAGTTACGTTGGATAGTTGTATGTGTGTCTTACACTAAGGGAAGGAGCAGGAAAATGGGTTACAGTTACGTGTTGGTACCTTGTATTGCTTGTCAGTCTGTCTCTTCGTATATGTAACTGGAAACACTGTCATGACAATACGCTTTGTTAAAACACTTAATACGAGTGCAATAACCTCAAAGGCCCAGGTGGCACAGTTTGGGAACTAAAGCTTAGGTCTACTTCGATTTTTGTTAAATATGTATCTTCAATAATGTGGAACTCAGTGGAGGCTGCAAAATCTACCCAAGAAGCTGGGTAAATACTCAAGTTGTTGATTGAGCTTCTTGTTATTCCTAGATGTGCTTACACTCAAAAATTTCAAGGCAACTTCTGTATATCCTTGATAGGACATATATGTCCTCAGACTACAACAGGCATTTAATACAAAACTTCATACAGATGTTAGAAAACAATTAAAAAGTAATATCAAGCACAAAAAGATAAACATTTTTTATCCCTATTTCTATTTAAACGAGTAAAGTCTGTTGCTGTAAGTATTTTAAAACAGGCTCCTTCCCCATAGCAAAAGGATTTAGTAATTCAAAGAATGATGATGATGATCTGTGCTAAAATACTTTGCCAATGAGAATACTATGAATCTGCACGTTGAATCTTCAGTGACGTGCTGGCTTATGCAAGGAATTGTTATTCAGACAACAGTTTCCCTTGTCAGTACCACCAAGTGAGCTTAAAAAAAAAAGGTGAAATTGAAAAAGAAAATTGAGGAATCAATCACATCTGTAGGCAAGCTCTAGAGGGGGATGTGAGGACAAGAAAAAGTATCTGAACAGGAGTACTTTATGGAGTTTTAAAAAGACAATGCAACAGCTTCTTCTGAGATACCACAGAATCATAGAATGGTTCAGATTGGAAGGGACCTTAAAGATCATCTAGTTCTAACGCCCCTGCCATGGGCAGGGACACCTCCCGCTAGACCAGGTTACCATCATTGTTAACTGCCCATTCCATTGCTAAACACAGGCATTCATACATAATATTAAGGTTTTGGTCCTCTTTATATGTTCAAAGCATTTCTTTCTGCTCAAACTGCATGAAAAGTTGATTCAACTCCTACGCTTTATTTAAAGATATGGGGAGTGCTACCACAGAGCGAGGGCAGACCAGTTAACATGGACAGATGAAATTCCAGGTGTTGATCACACTCCTTTTGAACACAGGCCAAGAAAAGTACACAGTAAGGCAGTGTTCACTGGCGAGCTATGCTATTACATTGCAAAAATAGAAAGTTCTTGCCTCTGTGGTTAGTCTAGGGAATAAAAGTGGTTATAAAAGAATTTAATGGGTGTGCAGCAGCTAATAACAAGGAAGGTCACGAGAGCCATCTGGTTCAACTGCCTGCAGGCAGCTTGCGCAAAGTGCACTATCCTGCCACAGGAAGAAACAAAGTTCAACTTTTTTTTTTTGTCATGCTTATAGAGATTGATAGTGCTGTAAGAAGCAAAGCAGGTATTCCCTTTGGGAGACTACAGCAGCAGCATTTCCACTGACACAAAGGGCTGGGTCAGCTTGTGAGGGTTCACTGACCTTAGCCATGAAGTTGTCCAGCCGGAGTCGTAGGGCAGGCCAATCATCTCAGGCACTGCATCTCCTTACTGCTTCAGGGCACCCTAAATATTAGTAAATATCTTTATGCATACCATTTTTTATACTAAATATCACCTTGTAGTCTGTTCTACTTTATATGAATTATGCGTAAAAGAATAACACAAGCAGCAGGGTACTTAATGGGGTAATTTCCAGCTAGTTCGTAAAGTAATATGTGGGTTCATTTTTCTTGACTAGGAGGAGCATGAAATGAATTATCTACCTGTCCATCGGCACAAATTAAGCACACACTATGAGAAGAGATTGATCTCCATTAGGACTAAATACAAAAGACCTCCAGCTCATTACCGAAGTCTTATAATCAAGTCACTGCATCGTAGCACAGTTCATTTAACTATGTCCTGAAATTATTCAAATAGTTAAGTAAAGCCAGAATCTGCCAGTGCATCCCCAGAATGGCCAGAGACACACAGGAAACTGAGATCACCATTATCACATGAAATGCTGAATTACTACTATTGACAATCTCCCCTCTGCCCAAAAGTCAATCCTTGTATATGACTGCTTAATAAGAGAGCAAAATATACATTCCTTCAGTTTGGATGTAAATTCTTCAGCACTCCTATAGATCCACATCCTCTTTAAAGCTGTCGCTCACCCACTATGTTGTTTTAGAAGAGGATTTATCTAATTTCAAATACTGCACAGGGTTATAAGCCCATACAATGAAACAGGGATAAGGCCATTCATCAATTTTGAGAAAGGCATTCGCTTTGAATTTGTCTAGCTTGCTGATACTCATAGGTTGGTTTGGGTTGGAACGGACCTTAAAGCCCACCCAGTGCCACCCCCTGCCCTGGGCAGGGACACCTCCCACCAGCCCAGGTTGCTCCAAGCCCCGGCCAACCTGGCCTTGAACACCTTGAAACATTATTAAATATTCAAACATTGGAAATAAAAAAAAAAAAAAAAATCTTTTAAATTTTGTAGGTATGTTATCCCTGCTCATGCCTGACATACCAAGGGCTACAAAGGAAATTCTGTTATAACCCTGATGTTATAACATGTGACTGTAACTCTCTGCAACATCCATCCTGTTCAACTGGCTACCATTACAAATTTTGACAATGAAGCTTGTAAAAGACTAAGCAAACCCACTCTCAGCGGTTTTTTTAAACTTTTCCCATATAACACAAGTAAATTTCCAAGTCGATTTGTTTGAACAAGGTTGAAATTATTTGAAACCACACTTGAAACCTAAGTATCTAGTCTTCAACAGAGTCTACTGACTTAACAAATTGCACAAAGAAGCCAGTCACTTTGAAAATGCTCACTAGGTGTCTCAATATATTTTTTTGCAGATCTAGCTGCCTTGCACTTTTTTTTGCCTCAGTGATTGTCTTCCCTAATCTAAGTGGTTTTCAAATAACGTGCTAGATGTGGCGGCAGTTAACAAGCAAGAGCATAAAGCCTGTTTGCTCCAATGGCGCAGGTGGTGGTGTGCAGGTAGGACTGTCCTGCTATAATGCTACAGCGACAAACTGGTTGGAAATTATAGGGCTATAGGGACGAACTCCCTATAGCACTATAGCTGCTATCCTGCTATGGGGACAAACATACTAAGATGATTTCAACTAGCATGACACTACCCTAGTGATGCACAGGGCTATCAGTTTTGTAGTTTACAAAGCCTGTGTGTTGAGATTGGAAGGGTTGAGAAAGCTCATTCCAGCTTGCCAGCTCTGTTGGTCCTACAAGTGCTAAAATCCTCTGCTTCCTGACCACCACCTAGCGGCAGTTGATCTGTACAGTTACGTTTATGAGAGTATGAAATAGTTTTTGTTTCCTTGCCAAAGCAGTACAGACAAATCACTTCCTGCACCTTCCAAGCAGCACGTAAAAAAGATCACAAGGAGGACATGCTTCCCCAAGACTTCTGTTTCCACAGCCTGCAACACATATTATTTATATACCATAATATGTATTACTGCCCCATCCATGCTGATCCTACTCTGTAGTCTGATGGGGGAAAGAGAGGAATCCTTGTGTCTGTCTCCTCTTCGTTTTCTTCTGAGTGACTGGCAGCTCACAAGGCAGAAGGACTAACCTTCTGCCAGAAGGACATCGCCTCTGGAAAAGCCGATCGAGTAGCAACTAGAGAGGAGACCTGCAGTTCACTTATCCTCAACCTTGACCTGTACATTCAAACAAGGAAAGACTGCAATCCAGCTCGCAAGATGAACCTCACCGTAACTATTGTAACAACATAAACAGAAGAAAAATGGGTATACTAAAACTGATTATTCAGTTTTAGCACCTTTGTATCATTTTAATGACATTCTGCAAAGAGTATCACGACATTTTCCTCTTGTTTAGCTTTCATTTTTATTCCTCTAGGTAAACAGAGCAATTACATTTTAGCCCTATTACTACTACAATGTTATCCCAGCCCAGCTATAAATGATAACGAGCCAAACAAGAGCAGGGGCAATTCTCTCCCTCCATTTTTCAGCTTCTTGATGTGCTTCCAAGGGGCTACTGCTTCAGAAAGCTGCTATTCCAATGGCAGTTACTGGAGACTATGAATCACTTTCTACCCACCATGAAAAAGGTAAATTTCTTGTTTACAACCGGGTCCGGCATGAAATTATGTATGGTAAAAGATTACCATTAAATTACTGAATATCACATGCCCTCTGGTGGCTAGTCACTCTAATACAAAAAGCTACTTTTGTATACTTGGTCAGAAAAATAGATAGGCTGACAAGCAGTTTGCATTTGACTAGCTGCAAGGAGTTCAATATCACGTGGCATGTAAAACCTGCAAGATACTAACAAATATTTTGCTTTCCACCTTTAAGCTGTTTTCTGAGGGTGAAGATCCAAACCCATGATCAACAGCCACAAAATACGGTGAATTCTCATGTTTAACCTTTGAAGAAACAAGTGTTGCTGTTATGATAGGACAGAAATAGCGAAATCTGTGTAAGGGCTTCCATACAGCTCAGTGTGTTGCAATTTTATTCTTTAGAATTGATTCACTTATTCCACTACTCAGTAATTATTTTTTTTTAACAAGGACACTTAGGTGGATAAAACACATGATGACAAAGGGATATCCTTCTAGTCATTCTGTCAAAAAAGTTTGATTCTATAACCAAAAATTAGCCAGTATGGTATATCTTCGCCTTAATGGTATTCCCCTTTACCTTCCAGCACTACCATACAGTGCTCGGATGCTTCTTTTTCTCTGGCATCCAGAACAGAACCAGGACTTGAACTTCTCAGGTTTCCCGGAATAAAGAGCTTTACAGATGTGAAGGCAGGCTTCCTACAGATTTTGTCAGATGCATAATATATGCTCTAGTGAACAATCATATCAATATAAAAATCACTGAACATATGGCTACCTTCACTAATTGGTCTTCTCCACACTTCAAATACTTAAAAAGAACGTTCTTTGCAACATTATTAACTTTATGCTGAACTAAAAACCCAGGACATAGGGAAAAAAAATTTTAAAGCATGGATTAATAAAAAATAAGTCATATACCTGCACCAGAGTATTTGTCGTCTCCATCATGCTCCTGCAGCATTTAAAAATAGCTATATTAACTCAGTTGAAAAATATATTTCCTATTTGTAACTGAGCTCTAGAAAACAGCAATAGTATTTCACATTCAATTACCAAGTGTAAAAACAGTATTGGTTTATATCAGTAGCCACAAATTACTAATTCTGATATTTGGAAATGAGCAATAATGGAGATAAGGTGGATAAGGGAAAATACTGCAGTCTCATGAGCAACAGGTTTAACAACACAGATATATGAATTAAAACATGATACATGAGGAAGATATTCCATATGCCTGTGTGCTGAAGTGCTTGTTTCAGATGTGGACTATGCATGATGTATAATTATGCTAACAACTATTAGCTAGATCAGATCGAGTAATCAGACAGTCTGCTCGGAAACATGTTGATTCTTGTTTCTGCTAAGTGACTTTTCAAACTTTGCAATCAGGTAGTAACTTGCCTGTAGAATGTAGATTCTAAAGGAGGAATTCTCACCAAAGGTGAAAGCATTCCAGAGCAGTACGAGCACTGCTCAAAAAAATTTCCTATGACTAGTCTCTTTATCACTGTTAAAATTCTGTGTCTGCCCCCAGACCGCCCCTCTGTGCTTTATTTATTTTAATTTTCTCACTCTCGCTTTTTTTTAGATCTATTTCTTCCTTATCCTGCTAGCAGATTCAGCAGCATCTCCGAGATGTCTCCTTTTCCTATGTGAATTCTAGGTCCACTCCCAAAAAAGTTAAGTAGGCTGTGTCAGCACATTAAAATAACAGCTATTTACAAAAAGTATCCACTGGGGAGGGTTCTGTCTGATCTGAGTAGGTAAGTTCTAGTGGGGCCTTAAATCTGAAATGAAAGCGCCATGGATGGGAATCACCACCACAACTTTCCAAAACATGTCAACAATGAAATACGTAAACTCACAGCTCTTATACATTGTCTGCCTGAGAACTACGCTGCTGCTGGGAGAAGGAATGATATAAGGATTTAATAGGTTTGCTATTGCATGCTTCAACTTCTAGGACTGAAACCTGGAGACAATACCTAATAGTGACTAGCATGCAAATAAAAAAAAGAAAATTTCTGATACCTAACCAGTGTAAAGAGATACTGACTTTGGTTAATTTGTCATTGCTATTAGCAGATGGAGAGAAAATAAATGTTGTATTAAGGAAAAGCTCCTGAATCATTCAGCTCTGTTATGAGGAGGTTAGCATACCCAAGTTCATATAAATAAACTGAAAAAATCAATATTTCTCTGCTGATAAGAAATATTTCTCTGTAACACTAATATGAAAAACCCTTACTACTGAACAAAAACTTCAGAAAAAGTTTCTTTTCTTATCTCTCCTTCATATCATTTTATCAGAAAGAATTTCTTTCCCCAATCCAAATAGTTGTCATCCATTTGAGGCTAAAATACTTATTGGCAGAGACATGCAGTACTATTGACTTTAATATTTGCAAAGTAAGTTGCTTTTCTAGGGAGGAAATTGCTGCATTTCAAAGCTATTTCCTGCCTCGTACATACAGAACTAAAAAATCAAATTGATCTGGTTTGGACTGGATGCCTTGGGTTAGACTTTTTCTGCTCTAAAAATCCCAGCCAACAGTAGTCATCCATAAAAGAGCTGTTGTGCTCTAAATCCCTACTGGTTCCTTACACCATGTTCTCTTCTACTTTTTCTACTTCATTTCCGATTCTTCTGATTCCACTTAATCACATCCTATTTTTACATTCTCTGTCTCCTTTTTTGGTTTTAATTGTTGAGAACCAAGAATAAGAAAATCCCAAATAAAGCATGAGACTAACGATTTTTTTCTTTCACGTTTTGCTTTCAGAATCTCTAAAAGAGCGAATTTTTGTGATTAAATGCTTTGGCACAGCAAAGCAGAACATGTTTACAGCATTCTAGAAAAATCTCTTTGGCATTATGTGTTATGGTTTCAGCAACTGCTTGCAGATAAAATTCACAGAGTCTCATCACAATATATGCAGATTTTGCTCTCTGACTCAGGCAGGGGTTGTTTTTGCATGAGTCAGGGAACTGTGAGCAATGCTTTCACAGCTGTCTTTTTAAGCCACCAAGTATTGCAACACAATAAAATAGCAAGTGTTGGTAGTACTCTGATATTGCTTTCTGTTCTCCCTCCCAGCACACATGCATATGTAGGCGCACAAATGCACACGCACAGACACACCCCCCTTTTTTTGCCTTGTCTGGTTAGGGACAGAGTAGGAATGGAGTGGGAACTACCTTCTACTCTACCTGCCCACCGTCATACATAATGCCTGGGGACCTGAAGGTACCATTATTGTAACATAAAAGATTATAATCACTGACAGATTCACGGAAATGCCAAATTTTACGATTTCTTCTACTGTATATTACTGAAACAGAATCTAGCAATACTGTAAGCTTAACATTAGAAATACTTGTACTTTCAGCCAACCTCCCACAATGCACGTGTGCCAACACCTGTATCTTCAAATCTTCAGCGTTTCCTGACAAAGGAATGCATTTTACTTTGTCTCCACAGTGTTTCCCCAATGGCATGTGCCTTTTTGTCTTTCACTACTAAGTGTGCTGGTTTTGGCTGGGGTAGAGTTAATTTTCTTCACAGTAGCTGCTATGGAGCTATGTTTTGGATTTGTGCTGAAAACAGTGTTGATAACACAGAGATGTTTTCGTCATTGATGAGCAGCACTTGCACAGAGTCACAGCCTTTCCTGCTCCTCATCCCTCTCCGGCGATGGGCTGGGGGGCACAGGGAGCTGCGAGGGGACCAAGGGATGTCCCAGACCATACAGCATTGTGCTTGGTAATAAAAGCTGGGGGAAGGAGCTGTCAAATGTGGCCGAGAGCACCTGGGGGGTTCTCAGTTCTCAGTCACATGAAGTAATACATCCAAACACACGAGCTGAATGTGTAACCTTAGATCCTGTAGGAAACCCAGCTAAAAGAAAATTAAGGAAAAAAAATCAACAAAAGCAATGATGGAATTCCAAAAAGACCAATAAAAAACTTGAGACACATACAAGTGAGAAAAATCCTAAGCAAAATACCACAAAGGAAACTTTGGGCCTAGAGCAGTAATTTAAAAAGTCTATGATGAACAACCATGACAAAACAAAGAAAAAGGAATAAAGACAGGGCGACCTGGATGCGGTCGGACTGAGGTGACGGCGGTTTGCACCAGAGCGAGATGGGACAGCAGTCAATCTAATACCAACCCCTCAGAGCGTTCATTTTCTTCCTTTACTCCCTTCCCCTTGCCCGCACGGTGCCCTCACGCCGCGGCGCCGCCTTCTCGGCCGGGAGCCGCAAGGACACGGCAGCCGGAGCGCCGCTCCCGCCCGGCACCACAGGGCGCCGCCCGCACCCCGGCCGGGCCCCGCCACAGGCCGCGCCCGCCCGCCCCTCTGCACCGCCCCTCACCATCGCCCCTCACGGCTCCTGCCCGCCCCTCGCCACCGCCCCTCACGGCTCCTGCCCGCCCCTCACGGCTCCTGCCCGCCCCTCGCCACCGCCCCTCACGGCTCCTGCCCGCCCCTCACAGCTCCTGCCCGCCCCTCACAGCTCCTGCCCGCCCCTCGCCACCGCCCCTCACGGCTCCTGCCCGCCCCTCACAGCTCCTGCCCGCCCCTCGCCACCGCCCCTCACGGCTCCTGCCCGCCCCTCACGGCTCCCGCCCGCCCCTCGCCATCGCCCCTCACGGCTCCCGCCCGCCCCTCGCCGCCTCTCCCGGCTCCAAATCGCCCCTCCCGCCCGCGCTGCTCGCCCCAGCCCTACCGCGCGCACCTCGCGCTCAGGTGCCGTCCTCTCGCCGCAGACGGCATCGCTCTCCGGCTCCGCCATGGTGCGGCGAAGGCGCGTCTCGCCGTTCTCGCCGCTGGGCGGGCGCCCTCCTGCAGGTAGGGGCCGGGGCCGCGGCCGCCCGGGCTCCCTGCGCGGGAAGCGGTGCGGGAGACGTTCCCGCTCCGCGGCGGCCGCTCCTCGGCGCGGGCGGGCGCCCCCCGGGCCGAGAGAAGCGGCTGCCCCCTGAGGAGCGAGGGCCGCCGGGCAGCGACGGCCCCGCGGCAGCGTGGCGGGGCTCTGAGGGGGCGCGGCCGCCGAAATCAACCGTCCCTCACACAGGCGGCACCGGGTAGCGCCGGCCGCCGCGGAGCCGCCGGGCCAGGCCGCGCTGCCCCGCCGCAGCCGGCGCTCCCCCCTTCTGCGGGCTCCTGTCCTGCCCCGATCGAGGCGGCGGAGCCGAGAGGACGGGCCGGTCCCTGTGCGGGGGCAGCGCCGCCAGCCGGGCGCAGGGCGGGGGCTGCTGCGTGGCGGTCGGTCCGGCGGACGTTCCCTCCTCAGCCCGCCGCGCCGGACCCGCGCCTACGGCCTGGGTTGCTTCCCCTCGGGTCTGGCGGCGCCGGGCTCTGCCGCTCGCTGCCAGGAATGCGCTGTCGGGTAACGGGGACAGAAACAGGTATCGATGTTCTAGTGAGATGGGGTTTTTTTATGCGTTCTGGTCTTATTCCTCGCCTCTTAACGGAACGTGAAAATTATTTTCTTTCCCTCTCCACCTCCCCCCGGCGTTCTTGACCCGGGCAGAACGGGGCCTTGCAGCGCCGGGGGGCGAGCCTCAGCGCGGAGCTCCCGCCGCAGCTCCGCAACGGTCGGGTGGTTGGTCCCTGGGGTTGTTGGGGGCGTGTAGGTGCGTGCAGGCGGCCGGCAGCTGCGGCCGTCGCTCCGCGACTTCTGTGGAGCGGGGTCTCAAAGCGCAGAGTTTCGGTCACCTCCCGCGGGGGCCGGGTACACACGGAGCTTCTGCAGCTTTGGCCCGCGCAGCTCCTGCGAAGCCTCTGCTTGCTCTGAGGTAATTAGGGCGCGTGTGTCCCCGGTTTATTAGGAGCAGTGACTGCCTTAAGAGCACTTGTGCGTCTCACCGCACCCCTAAAATCTGTTGGCACCTAATTCTTGAATCTTAGATTACATGGCTTTCAGGGCACTTAAAAAAAATCAAAAAATTGAACTCTATATTAAAACTTTGACATCTCTCTTAATTGCTTTGAAAAAAAAAAAACGAAACAAATTACAAAACAGATTTCTGGTGCATTCCAGAAGCATCTGTATTTAACGATTCCGCTGCCATGGGTGTGTATGAGCAGGTTTGACAGCTGCTACTAGCAGCTATTTTCAAGTCAGTGAAAAGACTGAAATGAGTCCTGCATTATTTCTAATCATTATAAATAACTTTCTTCTGTGGGCTTGTTGGTAGTAACACAATTCCTGATTGGCCACGTAGTGTTTAAATATCTTTTCCCATTTTGTCTCTCTCTCTCTCCTTCCCGCCCACATCCCAGCTCACCCGTATGCTTTTTGTAAAGATTCATCATGTTAAAATGTCTTTGCCTCCCTGTGTGTCTGCATCTCTTCACCTTGCTAAATTAAAACTATAAAAAATGCCCATATTAAGAAATCACCAATCCTGTACCTGTGTGGTTAGTGATGGTCCTAAACCAAAAGTCATGGATCTAGGTTCATTTGCAGTTTTTTATCTACTTCCAAAATTTTAGTTGGGTTCCCATTTGCAGTTTAACTCCTTCCAAAAAGTCAAAAAAATCTAAGCACCTAATAAGCTGTGGAAGAATACTTGGGATAATTTGCACTGGTGTTCTGGATGAACTTGTTACAAAGGGAACATGATGTCAAGATGACATTGGTCTAAGATCTTGAAATATTCTGGGGTGCTTTGGGTTGTTTGTTTGGTTTGGTTAGTTTTTTAAATCCTTTGTCGTTGTTTAAAGATGCCTCTCATGTTATCTCCTGCTGACAAAGACAGGTTTCACACCTTGTGAGCTGAGGGTATTTAGAATATTGGGTCTCTTTGCTGGTAGATAGTTGGCAATGGTTGACACTTCCATTTCCGAGGAGACTTTCCATTTTGCAGTTAGACTCCCAAAAGAATTTGGTTCAGCCTAGATCTCTAGTGTATTTGCAGCTGTAAGATGGCTAGGCGATTCATTTTCTGCTTATACAGCAGTATAATTAACTGTATGTATGTAATTTTAAAAAGAAAAGAAAAGCCACATCTAGATATTGCAGAACTCCAGCACCGTAAGGCTGCTTTGTACGCAACTAAAGGAGAATTCTGGTTTCTAAAGCTAAACTTGCAACCAGGAAATATAAGGTGAGTAGTCATGGTTGATTAAAAAAGATAGACACGCGTGCTGCCCCAGAAATGGCCAAATACATTTCTCATGCTATTTAGCTGAGTAATTCTTGAAACTTTCTTCCATTTCTTATTCACTCCCACCCCCAAATGCTTGAGTTTGAAAACTCTAGTCTTGACTATTCATTATAAGAATAGGAACCTTGCTGTAAGATGAAGCAACTTCTTCAAAATAATGAGAAATGCATACTAAGTTCTTTCTTACTCTCGCAGTTTTAAAATTTAAAATACACTCATGAACAGGGAGAAAGCATTTCTTTCAACAAGATGCTTTAGATAACTTGACATGTTCTTTGTTCAGAATTGAATTTTCTGATATGCCTCAGAACTTAAATTGTTATTGTTAGGTCATCTGTAGCTTAATTAGTGCTAATTGGTTTTGTGATTGGCAGATATCTTAATAAAATATAACTAAACATGTTAGAACACAAGTACAAGATAAGTATGCAGCTGGTTCTTACCTGCATTATTAGCTTTATTCTAGAATAGCTTGAGCAAATCATGAAACCTTTATTGCTGTTAGTGAGACTGAAAACCTGACGGTGTTTAGAGGTTTGTTTGTTTTGCTTATTAAAATTTATAATGGAAGCTGTTACATCTGAGATTTATGGGGGAAGAACACACATTACCATAATAAGGTGTTAAGATTTAATATAGTTAGCAATGACCAAAACCCCTCTGACTTCTTGGTTATAGTATTTGGAAGTTGATTTGAGTATGCGGTGACACAGAAATTTAAACTTTTTGTTGGATCTCTTTGGCATATTTCTGTGTATGTATGTGTTCAAAAGTGAAGCATAGTGTTAAATATTGTAAGATGATTTCTTGTTAAAAATTATCTGGGGTATAAACATTTTCTTCTTCTCTAGGTGTATGTGATGTAGTATATAATTCTGTAGGTATTTTTACATTAACTGTATTTTCTTCTTGCAGTCAAAGCTGGAGGTATGAGAGTGTCTCAAAAGCAAGAACATGGACCTGTTGAGAAAAATGCTAAACCTCCAGGAAAAGAAAAAACAAGGTATTGCACCGCAGGGCCTGTTCCCCCCCATCGTTAAAAGTTCATAGGCAGTGGGATGAAGGTTGGAAACAAAGACAGCTCTTAATCTCCGAAGAGTTTAATTCTTAAATTAACTTGTGGAATTCATAGATAAAAGGCAACTTTGAGGTAATCATTGACATTTAAAAAAAAAAAAAACCAACCCCCCAAAAAACCCCCAGCTTCAAAACCTAAGGAGGGTGCCTTGCGATGAAAGGCAAAGGATGAATCTCTATCGTCATGTGTTACAGAACAGAAATTAAAAACACGTGTTGCCTACATGTACCTAATAAAGTAATGGTCAAACGGTTTCCAGTGAAGTAAGAATGAACTTTAGGCTGTCCTCATTCTGAAGGAAGTGAAACCCACATCTCCCACCCCCTCCAAAGAGTTTGCTGTCTCCTGTATAGGCTGTATCTCCTATTTCAATCTGAATTCTACTTAGGCTTTTTCTGTTTTCTACTTTATAAGGTTGCTCAAGCTATTTTGCCCCAAAATGAAGGCATGCTTCTACTTTTGAATAAGGTGGCAGTAAGTGGTCATCGAAACATTTTCTTGCAGCTTTTTCAAATGAAGACTGAATGTTTTTCTAATATATGCAATTTTCTTAAATAGCACTTAATAAAAAGTGAAGTTGACCAATATAAGGATAAGAGGGTAAAATTTTAATGACTTCTGGTGTTTCTGAAATTCTGTTAGAGTCCAAATCTTAAATGGAACACAGTGTCTAAACAGGATTTAGACACTGAGGTTTTTGCTTCTATTGCAATTTAGACTTTCTCAGTAGCCACCCAGTTTGGATACTCCTTATTTCACCACATACCTTCTTTTTTGCACAAGCTCCCTTTAAGAGCCTGCAGTTCTTTTGGGGCATATCTAGAACTGCATAGTTATTGCAGAGTACTTAGCATCCCTCATAATTGCTGTGATGTTCAGAAACCAGTCACTGTGGCACTAAGTTTTTGTTTAAAGGACCCTGATCCAGTGATTTGCTCTTGGAACAAACCTGTGTCCTGATAGCTATGACCTTGCTGTGCAAGGAGGTGGTGTACATATCCTCCTCCACATGATGATTAGGATACTTGTGAGTGTTAAGGAAGTTTCTTTGCCCTGGGTTTCCCGTAGCAGAGTCTCAGGCAACAATCCAAAGCGGGGGGGGGGGGGCGGGGCGGGAAAATCTATTCAAGTGGTACAGCAGCACGGACAGTTCGAGCTGGGTGAATCTGGAGAGGGACCCAGAACCAAGAAAATCCTGGGCATTACAGCCTTGCAAGATGATGGAGAGCGGCCCAGCAATGACTTCCGCCAGCTCCCTCAGCACTCTCGGGTGCATCCCATCAGGGCCCATGGACTTGTGAATATCTAATTGACCTAATTGATCCCTCACTCGATCCTCCTCAACCCAGGGGAAGTCTTCCTCTTTCCCCGTTACTTTCCCCAATGCCTGGGACTCCTGAGGGCTGGGCCAAGCAGTAAAGACCGAAGCAAAGAAGGCATTCAGTAACTCCACCTTCTCCGCATCCTCCATCACCATGGCTCCTGTCTCATTCAACAGTGGGCCCACAACTTCTCTGGTCTTCCTTTTGCCTGCAATATACTTGTAGAAGCCCTTCCTGTTGAGCTTGACATCCCTAGCCAGGTTTAATTCCAAGGTGGCCTTGGCTTTCCTCGTTCCATCCCTGCATGCTCTGGTGGCATTCTTGTAATCCTCCCAAGGGGTCAGTCCATTCTTCCACTTACTGTAGACTTCCTTCTTCCACTTGAGCTTTTTCAGAAGCTCCCTGCTCAACCATGCAGGTCTCCTGCGTCCCTTGGACAATTTCTTGCTCTTAGGGATGCACCGATCCTGAGCTTGGACGAAGTGGTCTTTGAATACCAACCAGCTCTATTGAGCTGTGGATTACTCCTTCCACTGCTGTGGATTTACAGACATCAGTTACTTTTTACCTACAAGAAAGGAGCCCCCTGTACAATGGAGTTTCTATAATACCCAGATAACCATTTAAAAAGCCCGAGTTAGACAGGAGAGGTAAATTGGCCATGTGACTTTGTTCTGAATCCCACTTTTTTTTCCACACCAAGATTTAAGTTGCCTGTATTACTTCTGATAAACAGGTTTACCTCTGATGCTTCTGAGTAGCTGCTGTCAAGAAGGCTTCCTTTTTAGTTGAATGTCTGTGTGTACGTTGCAATCATAGTGTGTCTGACAGTCACTACAAAGTACTGTAATCTAGTAATGTCGCTGTGAAATAGATTATTTTGCCAGGAGTTAAAAGGGAACCTTGTGACTAGACTGACAGCTGAACTTAGTTTTTGGACCAAGATATGATTTTATTTTTTTTTCCTCTAAAATGTTGTAATCAGCTGCATAACTTTTAAATTAACTGGGTTCAGCCATATTTAACACTACTATATTGACAATATTTCTTGGCAGACTACAAAAATCACCACTGTAGGTTTTTGTTTGTGTGTTTTTCTCCTTGCTTGCTCGGAGGACACTAACCTAAAATATATTTTTTGGAACAAAGCTGAGCCAGTAACACTGACTTCCTTCCTGTTACTACTTCTCTGCACCAGAATCAATATAGTATACATACCATGTTGAGGTGATGGATTTTGTTGTCAGGTTGCAATCACGGAAGTCACAGAGAACTTTGTAGTTTAGTAGCTTTCATACACAGACTCCTTGCCTCTAAGTTTCTGACTCAGATGAGATTCAGATCAGGGACAGGATGCCATCCAAGGGACCTGGACAAGCTCGAGAAGTGGGTCTGTGTGAACCTCATGGGCTTCAACAAGGCCAAGTGCAGGGTCCTGCATCTGGGTTGGGGCAGCCCCAGGTCTCAGCCCAGGCTGGGGATGGAGGGATGGAGAGCAGCCCTGAGAGAAGGGCTTGGGGGTGCTGTGGGGGAAAAGCTGGCCATGAGCTGGCAACGTGCGCTGGCAGCCCAGAACCCCCCCGTAGCCTGGGCTGCATCCCCAGCAGCGTGGGCAGGGGGGCGAGGGGGGGATTCTGCCCCTCTGCTCCGCTCTGTGAGACCCCCCTGCAGTGCTGCCTCCAGTGCTGGGGCACCAACAGCAGAAGGACACGGAGCTGTTGGAGCGGGGCCAGAGGAGGGCCTGTTGAGACATATTAGTTGTTTAGCTTAAATAAGGAAATTTTAATTAGAATAAATTACTTAGCATTATAATATGGTGTGATTTATGCTGTTTGCCTAGCTTTACTTGCCATGAGTGGCTAGATTTGCTGAAGCCTTTAGGCTGCAATAGAGGTGATTTTCCTAGCAGCTGGTGCAACATGGATTTTGCATTGTTCTATTCTGAGGCAACACACCTTTTTTTAAGGATTTAGCTCCAACACCTAAATTCCTATTACAAAATGTTTTGTATTAAGTCTGTAAAATGAAAGCGACAAGTGTTTCTGTGAGATGGAACTGCTAAATGCTTTTTTTCTTTTGCTTTACAGCGCTATTGCCAGTTTTTCAAAATCTCAGAACATGGGCCTCTTGCTAGCAGAAGTGCTGAGCAAAGTAAGTACAGCTGGAAGAACAAGATATGTGTTTGTAAGGGCTTCTCCATAAAGATAAACATGTTTTAAAAAGAGTGAATTTTCCTTAAATTGCTGTATCTGACATTTGTAGGTTTGTTATCTATCACTAAATATTCTTGAGATGATCTACTGTTTCTGTAGTGGTTGTGTGGCTAAAGTGCTACATGGCTAAAAAGTAGCCAGCCTTCCCTCCTTACTCTGCTATGTTTTATTCCATTCCTGTTTAACACTAAGTAGCCCTAAGGCAGTTATGTATACCTGTTATGGAAAAGTGCAGCAAGATATTAAGGTGTGTCCTTTTTTTGAAGTGGTATTTTGATTTAGATTTATTGAAATGTGGGGAATAATTATCAGTGACATAGGAAGTTTGTGACAGAGCTGGGATTACAACCCAGAACAAAACCTAGTCTTCAGTTCCACTACTGTGGAAGTAGCTTTAATTTCTGTAAGAGTCCACCTTAGAGAAGGAAAAGATGGCTGTTCAAGGGCGGTGGGTAGTCTCGCTGGCGAGTGTGGAGTGGATACCAAGGTGGAAGCTAATGTCAAACTACTGTAAGTGATTCCCAAGAGAACAGGCACAGCGTACCCACTGTTGTTGCACATGCAGCTATTTCACCTGAGCCCTGACATTAGACAGTCAAGCATCTTATTGAATTCTCCCTTGGAAATACAATGAGGTCATTGAAAATTTAGTGTCACAAAGCTGTTGGAAGACCTTCTATTCATTATTATGGTTACAGCTACTGTCCAGTATCTCTTGCTGGGCCATTGATGCAGACTTACACCTACACTTGGCAAGAGCTGATTCAACAAGCATCCTTTTAATTTGCGTGCTCATCTGAAGATCTGACAGTTATCATCTGTTTTTCATACACTTGCAGTCTTTATATTCTGAAGCATGCAAGAGTTCCTCATCCATAGAGCTTGTTAAAACATCAGTTGCGTCACTTCAACAACGAGCCTTTCATCAACAGATGTGATTATAGCTTTAGTATGTAGATCTTGAATTTTTGCTTACACTTGTTAAGGAGAACAGATACAGCTCATCCTTTTTCTCTTCCACTTGTCCCCATCTCCTCTGTTCTCACCTACCACTTCCTTCTCCTGGTGGTTTCCAGAATCTCATACATGAAGCTTCCTCAATAGTTCAGAAAGTGATAATTAGATACTGTAATGATGATGATCTGAATCTGGGAAAATAAGAATTTGAAGCGACTTACTGTTAACTCTGGCGTACTGATGATCTGCTCTGCTGTCCTTATCTTGACAGCTCATTCTATGAACTAATAACAAAGGCAGGGAAAAAAAACGCAATAGCTCACTGAAGGTAGACAGGCTAATATCACTTTGAAAACAGAAATTATAATTAAATGTACAGAGTAAACAGGACTTTTATGTATTGAACACTTGAACTTATTGTGGAGTTAGGCTTTACTACTGTTCTTAACCTACCTTCATATGATGGAATTTAGGAAGAGAATAGCAGAAAAGCTGTATTCTATCACAACTTCTTTTCCCCCTCTCTAATGTTACAGATGAGCCACAAAATTCATGCAGCAGCGTTACAAGTGACTCACCAAAAACCACAGCCTGCCTTGGAGAAGTTCATACTGCCTAAAAGAATTTACATTATTCAACAGCCACGGAAATGTTAAGATACTCATTAAAATACTCATGTTTACTTAAAAGTGAGTTTCTATTCTAAATAGCGCACTGTGGTAAAATGATCAAAAGCTATGTGCCTTGTATCTTACTGTATTTCTGTTACTGCCAATAAAACACTGAAGAGTTGCTAAATGAACTCGGGACTTATTAAAATATCATGGCTCTGTCTCACCTGGTTTTACTAGTGTACGGTGGTTACTCAGTGCTAAGGGGTCCAACGGCTTCACTTACTGTGTGAATTTTGGCTGAAGTGCTCTCAGCCCTCTTTTCGTGTTTTGTTTTTAATTTAATGATCGCAAAGCTGAAGTGAACATGATCCGAAACAAGCAGGTCACAACTGAAAGGCATGTTTCTTGTTTTAGTTTAGGCTGAGGTGTTGCAGGCTGAATGTATGCCTTAGGCTTTTTGCATAGTTAGAAACTTCAGAAAGTCCTGGGAAAGATTTCCGTGCAATGGAAAAAAATTTTTTCTCTTGCATTTCTTTGTGTGAGGAAGTGCATCTGCTCCACAGAGGTTCCTCTGCTGGGCTGCAGCCAGCAGGAAGAGGCAAGTGAGGATGGGAACCCCCTTGTGCTGGGGAGGGGAGCCGGGAAGTGCTGCCCTGGGCTGCAGCTCTGGGAGCGGGCGGATGGGAGGGAGGGCTCCAGTGCAGGGTGCAGTGGTTGAGTAGGGAGGCTAAGGTCGTCGAACGGGGCACAAGGTGGAGAAGCAACGAGACTGAGCACAGACTGTTACTAGTAGGGTCTGGAGGGGTCAGGCTTCATAACGGGGAGGAGCAATTGTAACCCCAAGCACAGGCAGTGCCCTGGCGCCCGGCCTGCTCCTGCTGCCAGTGGCAGAGAACAGAAACATCCGTCCTGCCCAGCACAGGGACGGTACTCACCTCCTGCTGCTGGATGGGTGGGCAGCTCCATGACTTCTCACTCTGAATTTAATTCTGCTGGGACTGCTTTTTTTTAAGG
The DNA here is from genome assembly GCA_009819605.1 of Sterna hirundo. Classification (NCBI taxonomy): domain Eukaryota; kingdom Metazoa; phylum Chordata; class Aves; order Charadriiformes; family Laridae; genus Sterna; species Sterna hirundo. Next base: position 85,151,119 of record CM020440.1, read on the forward strand.
TAGTGATTGCAGATGAATATGCTGCTAAATTTGTAGTCAAGGAGTCCAAATAGACTTAACATGAAAGGTGATGCTCAAAAAATGCTTATGTTGTCAATGATGCTTTTTTATATAGTGTGCTTTCCACATGACTACAGTGGAAATCTATTACAAACAGATGAAACGAACTCTCTCTTCTCCTTCTTATCTAGAGGGATACCAGGTGGGATACCCAGAATTAGTGTTCCCATTGAAGATGAATGTCTGCTTCCTGTCATCCATTCATAAAATGTAATTACTTTGTGTTGATTAAATACTAACTTATGATCACAGGAGGTGGTGATTAGTAGCATGTGCAATAAATAATTTGGTTGCACCTTGAATAAGTAGGAAAAATTAAAATAAAATAGTGCTGCTCCTGTGAAGAAGTATGTCTCTTTTCTCCCATGTTCCTTAACTGACTGGTAGCTACTTGTAAAATATTGTCACTGTTATCCTGGACAACAGCAGCGAAATACTTTATGCATTTTTGAGTTGTAGGTACAGGATTTGGAAAACAGCTATTTCTGCTTTTATATCCTATATAGCACACCTGCCACTCTCCAGGCTGACTGTATAGGAATGAATGTCAGTGAGGAAACGTGACTGGAGTTCAAGCTGTCCATCATGCCTGAAATGATGATTCATGCTATCAAGGCCGAAAATAGCACTTTGTGCTCTAACATGTCAGTGGCTAATATATGCTTCCTGCAGAAGGAATATTTGTAAAATCTTTATAATTCTACTCTTTATCCTTGTTGTTTCTGAAGAAAAGGGCTAGTGAAAAATGCTAGGATCTGATTCTGAGGGCCTTTATGAACGTGACTTTCTGTGAAGGAATCTGCTTCTGAAAACTTACTTATATTCTGGCCAAGGATTTAATGCAAAATGAGACCTTGTAGGAAAAGGATTGTCTTTTCCTGAGTTATGCCCAGCCTTCGCCCAGACGCCAGATTAACTCGACACCCGTTTGTCCTGCCCAATTTGTGCTGAAGGTGCCCCTGCGCGGAGGAGCCATCTAAGCAGCCTTTGCTGGTGCCCGAAGGGACGGAGCATGTCCTGGCACGCACAGGTGAGCCGCACCCTGCTGCGGGGCGCCACCCAAATGCTGTGGGCATGGGGATGCCTGGAGTCCCTGCCGCTCTCCCGCGGCCCCAGCGGGCTGTTACTGGGACCGTCCTGCTGTCCATCACACGGTGGGAACTGCACCTGCTACTGCCCCGCTTCATGGTGGCAGCTGTGTGAGCACCACTAACGTGGCTGCAAGCGACAGCGAACAAACCAAAGGACCTGACTGCCCTTCCCTTAGCTCCTTACTTGATTTTGCGCTTTGGTTGTTGGGGTTTTTTTGATTGTTATTCAAACTGTTTAAAGTAGCTGCTCTAGGAAGTTACTTTTTGTGACATCAGTTGCTTATGGATGTCATAGTTCTGCTTAAAAGGTCCTGTATATTGCTCTGTGCAGTGCACGGTTAGCAAGTTCTATATTATATAGATGAATTAAATATTCATATTTGTATAGAGAACAAACTAAACTCTTCTGTGTAAATACATTTTTTAATTAAGAACATCATAGACTGCTCTATAATTAAGAGCACTCTCTTTGACCAAGTCAGTCTTTTAGTGCAGCTGTCAAAATACAACAGGTCAGTATCAGGTGCGTTATTTTCTCTAATTTATTTCTATTTATTAAGGTGTTCTGCTTATAATAGTATTCTTAATAACAAGAGCTAAACAGGAAACTGAAACAGTATTTTGAATGCATAAATGATAGACAATTTTTCATCCTGTTTGTGCCTTCCATTCTGTGTCATTTTAATTTGTGTTTACAACCATCATCGATGATACTATGATGAATCAGTTGTATCTTCTGTTTTAGGGAGTTTGTTTAAATTGGTTCAAGTCTTAATGTAGTACTTTGCTTTCATTATTTAAATATGAGCTACAGCTAAATTCAGAACATAAGGAACAAATACCGGTGTGCGAGAAAAAACCTTGCAGGAAGCCTATTTTCAGGCTTCTTGAGGATTATTACAAATGATGCAGGCATTCAACAAGAATGGCATAGTTTAGGAAATTATTTCTTTTGTCAATCTTTATCATTTTGACGGATACAGTGTTGGTTAACATGCAATTGCTTTTGCCTGTAGACCTCAAAACACCTTACAGAGATGGGAGCGACTGAAGCCAAGTGGCAATGAAGCCGGTGAAAACAGGTTTCAGCAGATGCGGATCAGTCCCACAGCCTCAGTAACATCACACGTTCTGTTTGATGGCCTAAGACATGCGTTTGCTGGACGTCTCTGCAGGAGTGAATTTCCTCTGGGGCAAGGAAGAGCCTCTGCCTGGACGCTCCCGGGCTGGGTGGTGCCTGACAGCTCTTTGGGAATTTGGCAGCGCACAACTTCCAACTGCTCTGGAGTGAAGGACAGCACATGCTGTGAGCGCACAGACTGGTCTGAAGTGAGACTAGGGGATTTCTGACTCGTGTGTGCAACTGCAGCGGATGAAACGGCACATGGGAAATTTGGGAAGTTACAGTAAAAGAGAACTATAGCAAAAGACTTAATTTTAATAAATAAATATTAACTGTTGTTGAAAGCCTCTATCCCTTCCAAGACGTACTTGTTCAGCCTGTTCCTCCCGACGTAGTGTGCACAGATTTGCACATCGTTTCAAGCACAGCAGCCTCGCCGGGTGTACAAACCCCGCAAGTTCTGGTAACTGGTACGCACGTAAGCCCAAGCGTTTGCTGAGCTCCTCTTTGGTGTCCGTGGTAGATGGGTATATTTCTAGAATGTAAAAAAATCCCTTGGTCTCATTGGTGTCACCTGTGACACTCGTATTGTCACTGTTCCTGTTGTGCATAACTCCCGTACCAGGTTCACAGTAGAGCACCTCTTGGTTTCGGAAACCTCACTGTCCTTGAGGAGCACTGTGCCAGCGTGCTGCTGTTCTTCCTCCTCCCTTCCTGCTGCTCCCAGACTGTCCTCTCCACAGCAGGAGCAGGACAGGTATTTGCAGCTGATTGGTTTAGCTGGAGGAATGTGCATTCCACACTTTTTGGACCACTTGTGAGTTGAATCTTTTTAAAGAGGGTAGGTGTCATGCGATTCTTCGCGGTATTGGGTGCGTGTGGCAAGGGTTTGGTAGTGGGGGACTACAAGGGTGGCTTCTGTGAGAGGCTGCCAGAAGCTTCCCCCATGTCCAACACACCCGATGCCAGCCAGCTCCAAGACGGACCTGCTGCTGGCCAAGGCCGAGCCCATCAGTGACAGTGACAGCACTTCTGTGAGAATATATTTAAGGGGGGGAAAAAAGCCCTGCACAACAGCAGCAGGAGTGAGATACGTGAGAGGAACACCCCTGCAGGCGCCGAGGTCAGTGAAGAAGGAGGGAGAGGAGGTGCTCCAGCCCTGTGGCCTGAGGAGGACCTGGTGTCCAGCCAGGGTCAGCCCACCACACCTGCAGGTACCAGGGTTCCGTTTGTTTTGCCTTCCCAGCCTACAGCGTTGTCTGACTGCTGCGCGTCCTCCCCGCTGCTGCCGTGCCAGCGCCTGCAGGAGGCCACTGAACCCGGCAGGGATTCCAACTCTTCAGTCTTGCTCAGCTGCTGTGAACTCTAAAGGCACTGCCATTTCCATGGTGAGACCATCACAGCTTTCCCTTCATTCAGCCAAACCACGCAGAGAACAATGATTCAACATCTATTATTCTTGTCAAACCTGGGCACGGATTCTACTCCAGGCCATTATTCCACTCTTGCTGGATTTTAATGAAGAGCTCTTAGATAATTGTATTAGCATATAATTGTATTAGCAGAAATTTCAGTCTGGCACTTAATTTATAACAGGCTACCAATGTTTAGTTCATTCTTCAACTGAAGAGCAGGACTGTTCCAATTCTGAAGCCTGAGTATCGCTGACACTCCAACTAACAGAGACTGTCCACCTCTCCAGTTGTTTGCTAACACTTTTTTATAGAGATTTATGACTCATATCAAGAGTAGTTTACGAAATGTCAATAGTTCTTTATTATGTGTATGCTATTTTTGCCACAAGAGGTTGCTCTATGCCTACAGCTTATTCGGGTTCTGCCAGCTGAGCCAGCCTCAGAAAACACAGCTACTTTCCTACAAGGACATATATCTTAGTCTGCTGAAAAAGTTTCAAAGAAAAAATAATACATTAGTTTATGAGAGCATCATTTGTTATTTCACAGAGGACATGGCTCCCGAGAAGTTGTAAAGATACAAAAGGCATAAGATGGTAACAAAAAGCGGTACCTGATTCCTGATCCCTCCTGCATTCCCTGTGTCCGCAGCTGTAGTCAATTACAAAACAGAAGAAGGAATGGAGTAAGGTGCTACTGCATTGGTATCAGGTAAGTTTACATAGTTAATTAAGATTTGCTGGTTTTGTAGATGCTTTCATGTTATGTTTCTAAATGTGGTCACTTCAGAACACATTCATTGCTTCACAAACACTGAAGAGTTGGATACAGCATTTCGTATTCAACAGTTACCTGTAAAGGGATGAAATTCCTCAAACTGACTTCATTTATACACAGTGCTTTTCTCTTGTATTTTTGGTTCACTTCTGGTGATTAATTCAGAAGTTATTTTTATATAAAGGAATTATTAAGGCTTTTCCTAAGCTATTATAAAAAACGTTTTATATAATAGCCATCATTTTAATTGCACGATATGGATTTACTGTATACTGAAACAGAACAGTCACTAAAATGAAGATTTACTTCAAAATTTAAATCCAACCTTCTACTTTCATTGTTCATAACTTTCTTAAATTCCTTCTAGTTTAAATTTTCCATATTTGGTATGTTTTTCAAAGTTAGAGTTGGAACAAACTCTGAGCTATCTTTAAGCTACACAAGCCTGAAATACTTGTTCTTTCTATGTTACTACCAAGAAACATAAAAAACAATGAAAAGCAAGATTATCTATTAAAAAAAACAGCTGCAATTGAAAACTTTCAACTTGGTTCATTCTAGGATCTCAGCCGTAAAAAGTAAAACAAGTCAAAAAGCCAAATTTAGAATGACAGGATTCTGTTGGAGCTGTTGAAGATGCCAGTCCAAGATGGGGAGGCGTATAATTGCTTGTCCGCAGCCTGCGAGCGGTTGAACTCCTCTATACAAAAGTCTCTTGAGGTTTCTAAAGACAGTACTTTAAAATATGTTACAAAGAGCCCTCCAATTATGTTGAAAACTCTAGCTGCTAGTCCTTTACTAGCAGCCTAAAATTGGCCTTGCTGCCTTGAATTGTAATGAACTAAAAAAAAAAAGGCGGGGGGGGGGGGGGGGGGGGGGCGGGCAGGAAGGGGTGGCAGAATGTCCCAAAGCTTTGCAGCCCTTGGCTGTAAGGAATTCAGAAATTTGGCTGGCAAAACTGGATGTACTGCATGCATCTGCTGTTTTAAATGCATATACTGTTCTAAACTAAAGAGCTTACGCTTCATGAATTGAAGAACCTTAAGTTTGAAGCTAGTAGGGATAGTAGAATGATAATGAAGTAATTTTTTTTTTTAAATCCTTTTTTTTCCCTTTCAAAAGGAGCAACAATGCCCACTCACCTCTGGTATTTCCCCCAGCTCCCGTACAACCTTTCAGTAGCCTGGTGTACGCACCGTGCCTTCAAACACTGCCAGTGGGGCACAGTATGGCTCACTGATTAAAAACAAATTCTGATTTTAAAGAACAGTCCCTAATGTTTGTAACAGAAATGTGAAAGAACCCTGTTTTCACTATCTTTGGTTCCAGCTTGATAGGGCAGGAAAATGCCCGTTCCTGAGAAGGACCTCAGTAGTGCTCATCTTTTCAACAGCATGCTAACAGAGCTGAACTGTAATATCCAAATAACTCCATTGGGTCTCTCTTGAGACGGTCTTTCCCAACAGATTCTTCAGAAACATAAGTTAATATATTAGTTTATATTAGTTATTTTGGTAGAGGGGAGGAAAGGGAGGGAACCTAAAGGGCAAAGAAGAAATTCTAGCTTGTCCCAGACTGGCCTCTAGCACGTTACTCGTGTCTTCTCCCTGCTGCCTTCTTTTGCAGCAATTTTGCTTCCACCATTATATTCTATCATCATACTGTATTTTTTTTTTCTTCAAGTGACTCTTTAAAGGCATTGGAATGCTTGAGTGTCAATAGATGATAGATGAATTTTCAAAGAAGCAGACAGACAGGAAAACCTAAGCAGATTAAAAGGTCATAATCACTGGACCCAATTCTTCTTTCAGGTAAGCGTATACAGTTTTTATTTAAATAAGTAGTTTATGTATTTTTATATATATATAGTAATCTAATTTTGGCATACACAATCCATAGGCAGTCTAGGTATCCAAATCATCACTTACTGTTTGAATAGTAATTAAAAATCCGTGTGAATAATGTAAAAGATTCCCTAGTTCAGATCTTTAAATGTTTCAGGTCGTTAGTCCTCACTTCTTTGCATCTAGATATTTTTGTGCATAGGCAATGAGTACCTGCTCACTTACTTTCAATAACTGCCTTTAGAGCTGCTTAAGAGTCTACATGAGAAATTCTGAATGAACAGGAGTTCTCATAAGTGTAGGGATTTGTCTTGTGGTTTCTTGGATTTCAAGCAGGAGGCTACATAAAGCGCACTAAAATTTCCACTAAAATTAACATTTTTCACTAAATTGTACTGCTTTTTGTTGTTGTTGTTTCCTGTAACCAACAGTAATTTTTTTTAATATTCAGTCTGTTATGTTCCCTTAAAAGATTATCCGATGTTAGTTAGTTCTATTGCTGAAAGTGAGATAGAATGTATTATGAATATGATTCCTCTGATTAGTAGCCCTTATCAATATTTCAAGTATCAGGGGCTCCTGAGGAGTTCAGAGGTGTGACCATGCTGCAGATTACCTATAGAAGCAAGGCTTGAATCCAAATTCTGCTTGTTCTGAAAAGACAAGACCTGCTTTTGGCATCATGTAGAATCTTAATTAGCTGCTAACATTACTGGGACCTGCAATACGCTATTCAGCTGTTCTGTTTCTCCTGTAACTCCCTCTCGCTCCGTTCATGACTGTAGACTACTGGCATAAATACACGCTTGAAGAGATGTATCCTAGGTTCTGCTCCTTGTGCTGCGTGTGTGCAGCTGGCTGTCTCAAGCAGTGCTGTACATGTGTTCATGGATCATTACTCCTGCAGGGATTGAATAACGAACGACATTTCTTTTCTTATCCCTGACAAAGTTTACTACCCATCTCTTGCTGTTTTTCTGATTCCCTGGAGCAACAGAAAAGACACAGTCTCGCACACAGCCTCCAAAAAATCATGCAAAATAAATTAATGCTTATCTGCAGATGAAATAGAAAACTTGGGTAACTTAGATCTACTCTTGTAAGACTTTACCTCTGACTGAAAATTGCATTAGCCTTCTGTATTCATTGTCAGACCAGCTTCTGTAGTGAGGTAGTAGATGTACTTATCTCTTTTTTCTTTTCTAAACAGCATCTGGCTTTGTGTAATGAAGCTGTGTGGATTCTGGCTAAAAAGTAATATTTAAAAAGCAAATCATTCAGGTATAATTACATATTCACAGAATAAGTCCCTGCCCTCTTCACTTTTACTTCAGAATAGCAATTCCTATGATAAATGATAAGGATTATTTGTCCTACTTCCCTACATCTTTCCGAAGTGTACTCCTGGCAAAGGGACAAGAAAACAGCACGTGCTAATGCCGAGTTCTCCAGGCTGCTGTCTGCACAACCAAACCTTACACAGAGGTCAGCTGCTGATAATTCTTTTAAAAAGTACATGATAGAAGGAGTTGGGAATAGGGGGACAGAACGGAAGCAATGCATAGAGAAGGACAATAATTGAAACTGAGCTGGAAAACACTGGACAGAAAACAGCATAGGGAACAAATTATTAATGGAAGCAATTGCAATAAATGCAATGGCATTCGGAATATTTTCACTGATTTATCACTGATTATTATTTTTTACTGTTTATCCTATTAACACTTTTACAGAGTAGCATCTACGCCTATGGGAGCTGCTGACAAACAAGCATCGTAAGAGATAAAACACCACAAACAGGGTAAGTTCTGATGTGTTACCAGAGAAATTACTGAGGCTCTGTGCAGAATCTGCTGTGGGCAGCAAACACAAGACCTAAGCTAGTGCATGTAGTGATCATAAAGTAGTTTGACATAGGTGTTGTTTGTAACTCAGTATTAAGCGTCACTCTTGTTTTGCCCTGTAAAGCCAGGAGACCAACTTCTAGCCTGTTTCATAGGGAAAACACGCCTTTGTACGATCCCTGTCTGCATACCGACTTGTTCCCCTTCCTGTCTTTCCCCAATAGCTTTAGAAACAGGTGGTCCATTTAAAGAAAAATAACTGACTGTAATACTTCAATGAAATGAAGTATTCACTGGAGCTTCACCAAGGGCAAGTCCTGCCTGAAGAAGGCCCTGGACAAGGGAAGAGCTACAGACGCCATGTACCTGGACTTCTGTGAGGCCTTTGACACGGTCCCCCCACAGCATCCTTCTCTCTAAATTGGAGAGAGATGGATTTGATGGGTGGACTGTTCGGTGGATGAGGAATTGGTTGGATGGTTGCACTCTAAGAGTTATCTCAGACATCAGATAACTGCATACTGGATAGACATTATGAATGCTACTTTTACAGACTAAAACCATAAATTAGAATTTACACCTTCTTAGACATCTGCAAATCCTACAGTCACAAAGCTATTGAATATAAGGTGGTGTTGATTCTACTAGTTATAGAACAAGTTGTTTTCTTAAAATCAGTAAATCGAGAATTTTCTAACAAATTACTACCAAATCTGACAGAATAAAAGCAGCTACATTGAAAGGAAGCTCCTAAAATTTACAAAATTACCTTCTTTGAAGGAGCCCTCCAAAACCAAGAATTTAAATAGTAGTTTAAGATGAGAAGCCCAAACTAACATGAACAACACTGAAGCTGAGCAGAAAAAGTGAGAAGACTGATTTCTTATTTCCCTAGTGTCCTGGTTTGAGGTAAAACAGAACCAATTTTCTGATTTGTAATTTTACTTTTTAGCTGGGCCTCTTCTAACTGACTAAAGCCTGAAATTAACAGCGTATTGGTCAGACACTGTTCAGTCCCAGGGTGATAAGAGCTGATGACACCAAGGAACGGTGCGCACAGAGGCTCTTGCTTAGACTCAATGCTGTAACAACCAAGGGCAGCTCACTTCGCTGCTTGCCCCGTTAGAGGGTCGGACGCGGAGAAGCGCAGAGGGGTCCCACCCGCAGGGAGGAGCAGACGGGACGGGTGACCCCAAACTGACCAACAGGGTATTCCAGCCTGTCTGCATCATGCTCAGTGTAAAAGCTGAGGGATCAAAGGGGCAAGGGGGCTCTGGCTCGCTCTTTCTTCAATGGCCGACCTCTGAGGAGGACCCTGTCTGTTCGTCTGCCTTTGATCCCGATCCGAGCACTCCTGACTCTAGTTCCGGAATTCAGCTCCTGTCTGGGACTTTCCCTGTGGCTGCTGGTGACATGATCGCCATCCTGGGAGCTGGATACGGTTTTGTATATATACTTTTTTTCTTTAATTTTTATTATTCTATTATTACTTACTATTTCCTTATTTATTATTGTTTTCATTAAAGTAGTTTAGTTCTTTTTCTAAACTTGTAAATCTCCTTATCTCTTCCTCTCCTCTCTGGAGGGGGGGGGCATCTGTCATTCTGATTGGCGAATCTGGCCAAAACCACGACACCTAGTCCCCAGAATTACAGTAAACACTGCTGACATTATATTTCAGTTTGGTCTAAGGTTCTTGTTTTCCAAAAAAAAGGCTTTAAATCTACTAGAAGCTTGCATGTTAAGTGTTGAGACTCTGAGGACAGCTGTAACCTTTGTGAGAAGAAAAAAAAAAAGGAAGAGCTGAAAAAATTCAGTTGCTGGGAATGGACAAATCATCTGAACAAATGAGTGGAAGGAGCAGAGGGCAGAACAGTTAAAGTAGAAAAACAGCTGTGGGCTAAATTCTTCCCAAAAGGAAGCTACTGATGAGAGCAAAAATCTTTATGTTGCTGGTATCAAAAGCATTGCTCTACTGAGACAAATAGGGAAGCACTAAAATCAAGCCCTAGTTAAAAATATTTTGATTCTGAGCTTTCCTGTGGAACCGCAGAACCTAAATCCAATTGACTGTAAATACTATTTGAAAATTTTTGAGTTCATATACAGAGGAAGAGTGAATGAGTCCTGGACCTGATGAGGAAGAGATCCCAGAACAGTGGAGTCATAGCTCAGCTTTTTGTCTCAGGTTTCAGAGACAAGGACAAAATCATAAAAGGCTGCCAGAACTAAGACTTTTCCTCTCAGAGAGAGAAAATGCCCTCCTTTCCAGACATACACCTCGTCACATAGGAGAAATGGAGGGAAGAGAATGTGATAAAGAGGATTCTCTTCTGGAAGAGGGAAAAGCTGCTGGCTGTCACACGCAGCATCCTACCCTTGTTGTGGGACAAGTCTTCAGCTACCCAGATGCCGCAGTCGCAATGCAAGAAGTGCAAGATAACTAATTGCTCTGCTAACTCTGAGGCTTTGTCTCCATGTTCCTCTGCTCCTCTCATTCCGTACAAGGCAATCATGTCAAATGTTCTTGAGAGGATGCTCTGTGTGTAAGCCTGTACCTTGTTCCTGAACACATACATAGATTCTCTTTTGTACCCCTTACAGGCACGTTGACAGCCGCTCTGTGAAATGCACGCATTGCATAGAAAATGTTCTAGAATGCTCTGGCACTGTAATAATTATTTTGCAGTTAAATGCAGATTTAGTTTTTCATGATGAATTACATATGAAAATAAATCATAGCTTGCCCAGCAAACCCTTACTATTATTTATAAATGTATTTTGGATTGTCCCTACATTTTCCTTTTTTGGTGTGAGGAGAATTCATTTTTGTAATTAATTATGTGAAACTGTATTGTTGAAATTACTTGTGGGGAAGCTAAGCACTTTGGCCTTTATGTGGAGAAAAGCTAGAGTATTGGCCATTTGGGGTGGAAAAGGCAAGCAGTTTGAGGTTGGGAGAGAAAAAAACACACAAAATGAGTATTTCTGCTAACATTATCAACTGTTTTGCTCATAATGATGGCATCCAAACCATCACTGCTAAAAATGTCTTAATGCTTAAACACTTAAACACTAAATCCATCAATGTGAGACGGTTATCTAAATGTAAAAAAAAACCAACAAACAAAACAGCTAGAGATGATACTCTGTAGGGGCTACTTTTTTAGCTCATCGGGGTTACCACAGGTAGTGCTGACCTCAGCTAGGTGCACCAAAGTGAAAATACAAGTACCTCATTTTCTTTCTCATAAGCTCCCTTTTGAGCCATCTCTTGGAAGAACTAAATATTTTAACACTTACTGCTAGGCATCATCTTCAGCCTTCAGATCATTTTTGTAGTTCTGTTTGCACCCTCTCTAATTTTTCATCTTGGAAGACATGGATAGAAGGACTGGAAAAGGTGTTCCACTGCTGGTTTTACCGAAGATAGATTCAGAGGTAATACCACCTCTGCACATGCTTGCTATTCCCTTGTTTATACAGGCAAAGAATGCACTGGCTTTTTTTGGTGCAGCAACATTCATAGAATCACAGAATGGTTCGGTTGGGAAGGGACCTTAAAGATTATCTTGTTCCCCCCCTGCCCTGGGCAGGGACACCTCCCACCAGCCCAGGTTGCTCCAAGCCCCGTCCAACCTGGCCTTGAACCCCTCCAGGGATGGGGCAGCCACAGCTCCTCTGGGCAACCTGGGCCAGGGGCTCACCCCCCTCACAGCAAACAATTTCTTCCTCACATCTCATCTCAGTCTCCCCTCCTGCAGTGTAAAACTCTTCCCCCTTGTCCCATGGCTCCCCTCCCTGATCCAGAGTCCCTCCCCAGCTTTCCTGGAGCCCCTTTAGCTACCAGCCCCTGAGGAACGCCACTCATCACTGGTCTCCACTTGGACACTGAGCCGTTGACTGCAACTCTTTGAGCATGGCCATCCGGCCAATTCCTTATCCACCGAGTGGTCCATCTGTCAAATCCACGTCTCTCCAATTCAGAAACCAGGATGTCATGCAGGACAGCGTCAATTTTGCACAGGTCCAAGTAGATGCCAGTTGCTCTTCCCTTACCCACCAACTCTGTAATGCCATCATAGAGGCCACCAGATTTGTGAGGTCTGATTTGCGAGGTCCAATTTGCCTTTAGTGAAGCCACGTTGCCTGTCACAAATCACCTCGTTTTCCATGTGCCTCAGCAGAGTTTACAGGAGGATCTGGTCTGTGATCTTGCTGGGCACCGAGGTGAGACTGTCTGTCATTTTTGTTGCATGGCTTTACCATTACAGCCCCAAATCCTTTCCACCGTGCCACTTCCAAGGATGGAGCATGCCCCTTTCTGTACTGTGGGCAGGGGCCGCATTCGTTGTGTAATTTCCAATCTGGCTGTCTTAAATGCCTTGCGTGGCTCAGTTTAGCAGGTAATTCGGATCACTCTGAGGGACTTTTGTCATTATTGTTTATATTCCACCCATCTTTTTGTCCGTTGCAGCTCTTAAAAGCAGTGACGTAGTTATTTTCAGGTTACTGGTGATGAAGGACGAATTATTAGGACGGGCTCCCCAGGCCTGCTCGGGGTGCGTGGGCCCGGGCCTGCTCGCGGGGCGACGGAGCAGAGCCCGGCACACCCGGCCTGCGGCTCCGCACACGTTAACAGACGCGATCAGGAGATGGCAGCGCGGACAGCCGTGCCGGTGTTCCGAGCGGCACGGAGCTGAACCGGGCGGGTCGGCGGGGCCCGCTCTGCAGAGCCGCGGCAGCTGAGGGGATTTGGGCGCGACTCCGGTCAGTTTTTCTGGTAGTGAAACACTCGCCTTCGGGACGGGCGGCCTTTGCCGGGTGAGCCGCCGCCAGCCCACCCGCGCCCGGGGACGCACCGCCGCCCCTCCGGCCGCGCTGAGGCGCCGCGGCCCCGCCCCGGCCCGGTCCCGCGGAGGCGGCAGCGGGGCGCGCGGGGCGGGGCCGCCGCCCGCTGGCAGGGAGTGAGCTCATCCCGCCGACGCGCCCGGCTGCCGGCGGAGGTGCCCGGCCCGGCCGCGCCGCTGGAGCCCCTGGGCCAGGGGCCGGGCCCGCCGGCGGAGGTGAGCCGTCCTTTCTTCCCCCTCCGCCGCCGGTACGCGCACTTCGTCCTCCTCGCCGGGGGCTGCGCGGGGGCTCGGCGGGAGCGGGGCCGCCGGTGAAACTTTCTGGCCCGGGAGCGTGTACGGGCATGTCGGGCGGGGCCGCGGCGGCCGGTGGGGCTGAGGCGGCGCCGGGGCCGGCGCAGGTTGGGGCCGGGGTAGCGCGGCCCGGGGCGGACGAGGGGCCCAGGGGCGGCGTGACGGGCCCGGCGGCGGCTGAGGGGGCCGGGGCCCGGCGGGGCGGGCGCTGCCCTGTCGCTCCCGCGACGGCGAGGCCTGATCTGTCGGCGCCGCCGGGATTTCCGCCTCCCCGGCACAGACTTCCACGTTTCTGTAACTAGAACAAATGCTTAGGTTCGGCAGAAGAGATTCTGGGAAAAACTATTGCTTTCAGGAAAACTCGATTTCTTTGTGGTTACTTGGATTTTTTTGATAGTGAGATGTGAAGAAGACCCTGCTAAGAACCAGAGACATAGCAGGACCGTCACATTAATTATGTGGCAGCTAATGAACCGGGCAGGGGGAGGGAGGTGTTCGGCTTTTCACCGTTTTAGACCGGAATGGATGGCAGAGGAGAAGGCGTGTACCTGCTGGGAATGACCTTGTTTTAACTGCCGAAGGAGAAGGTCCTGCTCTTGTGGGCATCCGAGTTGGTGCTGTGATCTCAAGAATGAAAAGATAATTTGATTTATCTTTTAACGTGTGGGTTACTAGTGATGTATAGTAACTGTATTTTATAATATACTTTCTAAAAATTTCTGATTTCTCAGTAGTGTTATTTCAGTTGTTTGCCCTAGCCTTATAGTGCATATTTATTGGGCAGAGAGTAAACTGGGTCCTAAATTATTATTTTCAAAAGCAGAATGTAACTGCAGACGTCGTTCTGTGAGGATGAGCCTTGGGGGGAAAAAGGGGGTTTAGGTCTGCGTCAGCGTGAGAGCAGGTCCCCTCCACCCTGCTGTACCCCCCGTTTCCCCCTTGGTGGCAAAGTGGAAGTGGCACTCATTGGGTCTGCCTCAGAGGCGGTGTTTTCTGGTGGATGAAGCGGACGCTGCTTTGCTGTTTGGAAAGCTAACAGTTGGGGTTGTGGGAGGTTTGCTTCGGGCTTCTGTGGCTGCTGGGTGTGAAGCAGCTTGCAAGAGGTGTACTGGTTTAGAGTATGTTAAGTGTTTTACTCGTCCAGGCTGCTTCAGAGTTTTGCAGGATTATTTAGTACATGCAAAAGTCCTGCATTAGCTCCTATTTCTGATAGCTGTTGCTTAAAAATAGCCTGATGCTTATAAAATCAAAAATACCAGGGAATAAAGGAAATAAATCTGATACCTTGGATCCTACAGAATTTCCTGCCCCTGGAGTTTGATATGCAGCTGCCAAAAAAGAACTTTTACCATTTGTTCTGATCTGACAGTTAAGTGCTGGAAAAATAGTATTATCTTATTAAGTAATGCTAGTAAACAAGATAAGCACAAATACAATTTCTTCTTGCTATTGCTAGGGCAATGTATTTAGAGCTGCGTTTACATGGATGCTCTGAAGTGCTGGTTGTCTTGCTTTCTCAGTTTAGCTAACCATTGGAATGTCCAAGTGGTGATGAATTGTGTCTACTTTAGAGCCAAAACATATTTGGTTCACAGCCAAAGTTGCTCAGCTTCCCATAACAGTCAGTAGGAAAAAGACATTTTGTGTGTCTAACCACAGTCCTGAAGTTGATGCCATAGCAACTTTGAGATCTGAGTATATACTTTTGAAGACAGCTAAGCAGTCTTAGCAGAAGTGTTCTGCTTTTCTTTATCTGAACTTCTTGCTGTCATCAAAATTAAACCTTTCTTTGAAGACAAAAGATTACTCAGTAAGTCCTCAAACTCCCGTGCGTGTAAGAACATCAGCCTGATCTGTTGGTTATTTGTAATGACAGCCATAAACATCTGTAAGTTGAAATTTATATTAATGGTTTTAAAATCAAGATTTTTCTGCAGAGGTGCTGTTTTGACTAAAAATTGGTATTTCAAACTCTATCAGCAGATAGATCTTCATGTTTTCCAGAAAAACAGAGAAAGGTCAGCTTTGTGGGTAAAGCTTGAAAAAACTGGGTTAGTTCACGTCTTTTGGTTGCTCTCAGCTCCCAAGAAATAGCATGGAGGTTGGAGAGTTTATTTATCACAAAGCTGTGCCAATGGAAAAAGAAAAAAAGTTTGTGGCCTAGCAAATGTATAAGGTCTTATTTTTTTAAAATATGTTTGTGTATAGGAGACACTGCTGTTGGAAAACTGACTTCTGAATAATAAGTAGGGCATAGTATAATGAAAATATATAATTAAAAAAAACCCAAAGCAAGTACTGAAACAGTCCATGATCCTCACTGCATTTGCTTTTGTATTTTTCAGTTTGAAAAGTGCCTTGTTTTTAAAAAGAAAAAAAAAAGTTTGTTTTGGTGGAGTGTGAAACTCTCTGATCTTGTCCTGAAGGGAAGTAAATAAAGGGATCAGTTGCCCGTTAATGCAAAATACCTATTGTGCGGCCTGATATTAATGTGTTGACTTCCTGTGCTATCTGTAACTACCTTCCCCTTTTAAAATTGATTGTTTAGCATGACTGATTAAATCCACTAGTATTCATTGTATTTAGGAAATTCTGTAAGGATATTTCAGCATGCTGACCTGATTAGATCATTTATCTAAGTACCAAATATACTACTGAGATTGTGAGATGCTCTATCTTGTATTTAGGCTCACTATATGGCTTTCAGAGTGCAGTGCAGGTACCTTTCTCGATAAGCTTGGATGGAGACAACTTTAAGTAGGGAGAGTCTGAACCAGAACCCAGGTTTTCTGCAGTCCAGTTTTGTGCTTCAGCAAACCAGCATGCCTTTGATCTCCTTGTCATAGCTAAAATGTCCTAAAATGTTGTTCTCCCCACCCTGTCCTTCAGCTTCATAAAGAGACTAATCCTGCAGAGTTTGCGTTGTAGTTACTTCAGGTTTCTGTGCTGCATAGGTAATACATCACTGTAGAGACTTCTTTTTCATCCATCCTTGTCACTCCTGCATCTTGAAATATATGCATTGTAGCTCATGTTAATGTAATGACTTGAACTTTTTAAAGTCCTGTTTTTCTTGCCGTGTTTTGGGAGTTCTGTTTTTGTTTCCTCCACTCACTGAAAGGAGCCACATTAAGCCATAGGCTTAATCTGTAAAGGTGCTTTGGTACTGGAATATTAAACTTTGCAATATCTTAACCTCAGTGCTTGGCTTCCCTGTGTAATGTACGGGGATGGTCCTGTGCCTAATATTCGCAAGAGTCTGGAAACAGGCGGCCAGGTAACAAAAAGTGTAGTATTAAGAGTTATTTCTCCATGGCATGACTGAGAGTAGTTGCTGGAATATGTGCTTTATTTTCTGAGGTAGCGCTATCCCCAGTTTAGTATTTAACTTCCCTTCTTTTCTTTTCTTGATCTGAAATAACCAGAAGTTCCCCTGGCCTGTTGGCTGAAACGCCTTGCAGGTCAGCCAGGTTGCCAGATCTGAAGTGGTGTCTTGTCGCGGGGAAGTCAGTTCTGCAGGGTTCGATAGACGATGGAGTGCTTGAGGATCTGCTGGGTCTTAAATGGGGCAGTTCAGGGATATCAGTAAATGACTTCTTTGTGTAGCCATTAGCAGAAATTTAAATGTCTTTGAGGTCAAATCAAGAGCTGCTTTTAGGATCTTGATGTTGTTGAAGTTGGTGGCAATGCTCTATAAATTATTGTACATTTGACCTTTTTCTGTAAATACTCTATGTCAACACATAGGGATTATGGGTTTTTTTAGTGTTTGTGCAGTGACTTATTTGATGACGCACTGCTTTGTGAAGTGCTTTTGCAATGCAGATGACCGAAATGATTTTGGGAATAAGGCTGATCTTGAAGTCATCTACTTCTTCCTCATGGGCCTTGGCGAATTCGGCTATATCTAGATGTGTATGAAATTGGAAAACTAGATGCAAATTAGCGTTCTAGTGATCTGAAATATTGTAACTGCAGAAGGTACAAAGCTACAGATACGTATTTTGAATCTCCCTGTGCGTTTTTTATCAGCTGCCTTAAATTCATGGTGTTACTTTAAAGTTAGAACTTGTGAGTTATCAATAAATGCTTATTTCTGTGTTTTGGATTTCTAAAATACAGGGTGATGTTAAAAGAGAAAAAACTCCATAGCCTACAGTAGAACTGTTCGCAGTCTTATATTGGCCTGCAGTAGAATTTATCTCTTTTTAAAAAGATGTATCACGTTCCAGCACTGTAGGAATTACCATATTGAAGAAAGGTGCTCAAGGAGAACGTGTGACACACGGTGCATCCCGTGGGATGGGAACCCGTGTGGGGATGGGGTGGGGAGGGCCTGGGGGTCTTGGGGAGCTGTGTGGGGTGGTGGGTGATGTGCCAGCTCAGGCCGGAGCCAGCATCTTGAGTGTTGAACCTCCAACACTTCAAGTAATTTCTTACCTTTTCCCTTTTGCCAGCATATTCCCCCGTCTCGCTCAGACAAATCTGTAATTAAAATATTCAAGAATTAGCATGTTTGTAACAAAATCTGAAGACTTTTTAAGGAGTCTTTTTGGCTTAATCCAAGCTACTGCTGTGGTTAGTCCTCTAATTGCGATAGCAAACGCCTTGGCCATGCTGGGGAGCCCCGGCTTCTGGTTGAACTCCCGACTTCCTCTTTCAGGGTCACTCGCTTTTACGTACATTAATTGAATCAGCAGCTGGTATTAATGCTGGTGTTATCTGCACCTAGGAGCATGGAAAGTCCAGTTTCAGAAATGTGTAGGGCGACAGGGTGAGGGGCTGCTACGTGTTTGCTGCATATTTCATATATTTGATACTTAACAGCTTTAAAAACAAAGGTGCCTGTAAAACGTTTGCCGTGTTGCATTGAAGTTGCATTTATGGTGTGGGTTGTTTTTTTGTTTTGTTTTTGGTTTGTTGGTGGAGTTTTTTGTTTGGTTTGTTGGTTTTTGTTTTGGCTCTTTTTTTTTTTTCTTTAATACTGATCTTAGTCTTGGTTAAATTTAGATCCAGCAGGAGAGAAGCTGGAACTTGTCAGCAACACAGGAAACGCCCTGAAAGAAGGTTTTTTGATGTGTATGTTTGTGTGTAAATGTGAACTCTGCAGCTGTGTGGCTGGAGTTGGACTGTGGGGAGCTGTGTTTAGTTCAGAATAGTTTTGCATCTTTAAATATTGTATTAGGTTCTGGTGGAACTCCACTGCCATGTACTTCATATAATTATTAATTATTAAATATCTATGACTTGTTAAAAGCTGGTAGTTTTAAGTCAAATTCAAAGCTATTGCACTTAAAATAGCTGAGGTGCTTAATTGCTGAAAAGACAGAGTCCAGATGAAACTGCTTCAGCTTTGTTTCATCTGGAAAAATATTAGAATTTGAGTAGTCTAAAGATTGTGCTTTTCTTCTTCCAGTCATTTACAATGAAACTAATCCATTTCTTTCTTAACAGATGTCCATTCCTTAGGATTTCTCTATTTCTGACCATGCTTTAACAAGTTAGGATTTGAACAGTATGCAAGTAAGAATAAATAGAAGCAAAATATGATCTTTGTTTTTTGAAACTTAAATGAGATGGAAGTTGCTGGAGAGTTTAATGTGTGGGTTGCTTTTGGCTCGGGCTTGGTTTTTTGCTTTTTTTTTTTGGTGGTGTCTTGTCTTTGTTTTTTTTTTTTTTTTTGTTGGTTTTGAACAAGAATGACAAAACACAAAATATTCTTAAGGTGACAGTTTTGTGTTTCACACCAGAAATGCCTTTGAGTTGAGTTGATTGTTTAGTTAATATCATTCAAGGTCTGTTTTACACTGGGCTAAATTCCCGTTGAGGTCACAAAGGGATTTTTTTGTGTGTTAGTAAGGACTGTGTTCCTGGGTTTTTCTACAATATTTGCCAGAAACTGAAAGTTTGAAGAAAAGAGGGAGGAATATTACTGCTACAAAGCATAGGCATGATTTTGCTATGACAAAGTAAAATTTTCAGCACTTCCAACTACTGATACAGAATCTTTGTGTGTGTGCCAGAATTACTTTGTCTCTTGAGTTCAAGAGACAATGAAAAGACATTAGAGGAAAACTTCAGCTTATCCTCAGATAAATTATACTTGGCAAAGGTAGAATGCATAGCCATAGGAACATTGTGCCTTTTAGCATGATGCGCCAAACTAACATACAGTTTCAGAATTCATTGATGTACTTAAAACTCTGTGAATATAGGGCTAGTGTATATAGAATTTTCGTTTATTCTCTAAGCTGTTTTTGGTGCCACTGTGGTACATTACCTGATGTATTTTCTGTAAGTGTGAGTGATGGGAGCACTTATAAAAGGTTTTACACTCATTCAGAGGTACTAGGCGTATTCTGAGATTTTGGGGAAAAAAAGACCTAACTAATGTTGTTTGGGGTTTTTTTGCCTGACTAAAAGTGCTGCACTTCGTCTTTAAAAAACAATGCGTAAAGGAGGACAAAAGTGACATTAAGTTATTTTGTTCTGATGGAGTTCAAAGCTTTGTAAAAATCTGCACCAGAGGAATATACCAAATGGTTTGTTACAGAGGGCTCTCTTCTTTTTCTTTGCTACCCCTGCCGTGCCTGCACAGAGACTTCTTCCAGGGCTCTTGCATCCTCCACAGCAGCATGTACCACCAGAGTCACGTTTGGATCGCAGTGGGGAAATGGGCTTCTTGAGAGAGCTCATTTTATTAGTGAAGTGTTCCAAGAATCTGGAGAAATGTAACGCTGTCCCTCGATCTGGTAGAAACAAGATTCTTGTTTTCCTATTTTCATCATGGCTGCTAGTAGGAAAAACAAATGCATTTCTCCTTAGTGAGCTTTGCTTGAGCCTTCTTTCTTCAGTTCTTAGTTTTCCTCAGGAGAAAAATTGAATTTTGTTTCTTTTCATTTTTTCATCTCTTCGCAGGACTTTGTGCTAAGTGAGTTCTTGTTGGTGTTACATCTATTCTGTTCATAAATCAGTGAACTTATGTGATTCATGTGGGACTTGCAAGCATCCCATTAACAGGTTAAGGTGAGGCAGTATACACTGTTTTGTCAAACTTATAAAGATTTACACAGACCTAAGATTTTAATGAATAATTGGTTTTTTTGAAGGATACAAGTTTGTATTCTACTACTAGTTAAATTCTGTTTGTCAGGTTTTAAATTTTTTTTTGACACTTGCCTATGGAGGGAATGCATTGTGGCATCTGAATTAGAGGCTTTAGCAGTGCTTGGCTGTTTAATTACTGAAAGCAATAGGACAACCGTAAAATTTTAATAAATATGGGCTTGCCAGGTATTTCATATTTTTGGTAAGAGCATGTAGGATCTTGTCCATACTGGGGAGTTACTGCAGAAAGAGGCAGGGTGTGAATGTAAAGCACTTTTCCCCTTATATAGACAAGCCTTTAATTTTTCTTCAAGAGCAAACTCTGGGATGTTCCACATGTCGTCTTGTCCCTAGTTTGAGCTCTCTGGTGGACTTACGGCTGACAAGGAATTACACCTAAAGCGTCTCTCTAGTTCATGTGAATAATGTCATTGATTTCAGTGGTCTACTTGTGTAAGGAGAGCACACGCCTGCTAGGTCGGGGCACGACTGGAGGGCTTGCTTGTGAGCCTGTTGTGGTAGATACTGCCTGCCCTAACTGTTCAAACAGTGCTTATTTTTAGCACTCTAACGAGGTCTCGTGTACCTTAAAATGAGAAGAGCCTTAAGGGAAAGGAATTAAGAATATGGATGTTAGAGTGTTTCTTTGTAGTTCACACTATAGAAGAATGCCTGAGTCTTGTCCATAAAATAGCGTAGTCAAGTAACTAAAACTGGAAGGTTTACATTTCACAAGAGACAGAAAAAGGTAGCATCCCAGGATTTGAGATGGGAAGTAGGGAGGGTAATGTTTCTGCTTTGCTACAGTTCTGTGCGAGAGATTTGAGGAAGTGGTTGAGCCAATCTAACAGTTTGCTGTGATTCCTCCTGTACCTGCCATGACATCCTGCTCTTCTCCTGTGTCAACTCCGTTGCTCGTCTGACTCCGCACTGCAGTTCAGTAAACACAGAAACCTGTGTCAGCGCTGGCACGATGCAGCAGGAACATGCAGCTGACCCCTTTGGCCACCTTGTGAAGACTTGCCCACTATGACTTTGAGCAAACTGGTTTTTGTTCCTCTTAAGTAACATGGAACTTAGACTGCTACCCTCCCTGCAGGCTGTTATGAGCTGGAATATGTTTTGAGGTGGCTCTGAGGAAGAAGAGGCAGTATATATAGATGCCTAAGATACATTCTGATTCGTGTACCTTCTAGATGATGTACTTAAATGTCTAGTCTCTAGGCAGCCTCAAGAATGTTAATGTTAAATTCCTGAGTTTGCTAATTCATTTGATCCACTTTAGATTACTGCTGTATACCCTTTTTGTGTGCGTGGGGTTGTGCTAATGTGTCCTGGACGACAGTAACAGTCCTGCTATGTTTGACCCTTGTGTTCATGCTTCTGCTTATTTCCATGTTTTAGGGTCACTTAAGAGTTGTGTCTTTTTTTTTTTTTCTTCCTTTTTTTCATGGATGTGTTTGTTAACAGATCCGTGTAGGCAGTTGCATTCTCTGCAGGAAATAACTCTGTCTTTATTGCAATTTAATACAGATTTCCAAGGCTTTCTTGTACAACGTGCCCTACTGGAGCAGGGGGGCTGGACCAGATGACCTCTAGAGGTGCCTTCCGACCTCAGCCATTCTGTGACTCTACCCTAATCAAAGAAGTCTTAATGAGCGTCGTTACTTTTTGTCATCATGGATACTTCAAGCTTTGTTGCACATGTACCACTCTCTACCTATAGTAACTGTGGCTAGAAGATAGATATCTTAATGAAGAAAATACCAACATCAATTTGAAACCAGAGTAATAGATTTTCAAAGTCACGTTAAAACCTCCGAAAGTGCTTGCTTAATAATAGGTATGTTTATCTCTGTTTATAGGCCTGTGAAGCAGGAAGTATGTAATATGTCCTTTGTATACAGAGTTTGCATGGAGCTCTGCATTTGATTTCTGGCAAAAGTGAGTGTCTGTGATTCCCAGCCATTTCAAGATCAGGTAGTTTATGATTAGGGATTATAGAAAACATACTGTCCCAGAATTTTTAAGGATACCTGATGTGGGAAAAAAACCAGACCAGAACATGCACTGTGTTGAACATTGATGTCTAAAATAGAGACCTGTAGTGTTAGGAGAAAATTAGTAATAAAACAGGAGGAGAGGGACCGTTTTTGCTTTCTGAAAGGGAGGAAAATTTTTGAAAGGGAAGAGAATAAAATCCTGAAAATAATCTGGTAGGATGGATGAAGAATACAGGAGGTCTGGAACTAGGTATGATAAAGAAAATAGAAAAAAGCTTTGAGTTTTATCAGCACCATTTTACTGTCATTCAAGGAAATACAGCTGTCTATATTAGTGTAACATTTAAAAAAAAAATATCTCAGACATGCTAGATTCATTGAAAACTTGGAAAAAGTAGCTGTGATAATGAAAAGCCCCCTTTTAAGTGTTCTGGACATATTAGGACGGCTTTGCTTTGTCTGTTGCTAGCTTTATCAAAGGGGTCTCTTGCATTGGCTGGTCAGGGACAGTTTAGCTGCAGGGTGGCACTTCATGTCCCTGCGGAGAGGGGAAGGTGCTGTGCTCATCACAGCTGCCCTGCGAGGGACTGCAGTTACACCATCCAGACTGCAATTATGCCATCCAGAGGGACCTTGACAGGCTGGAGAGGTGGGCCCATGCCACCCTCATGAAGTTCAACAAGACCAAGTGCAAGGTCCTCCATCTGGGTTGGGGCAATTCCAAGCACTGACAGAGGCTGGGGAGCAACTGGCTTGAGAGCAGCCCTGAAGAAAAGGACTTGGGGGTGCTGGTGGACGAGAGGCTCCACGTGAGCCGTCAGTGCGCACTAGCAGCCCAGAAAGCCAATCGTACCCTGGGCTGCATCAGGAGAAGCGTGGCCAGCAGGTGGAGGGAGGTGATTCTGCCCCTCTACTCCACTCTCGTGAGACCCCACCTGGAGTAGTGCGTCCAGTTCTGGAGCCCCTACTACAAGAGAGACATGGACGTGCTGGAACGCGTCCAGAGAAGGGCCACGAGGATGATCAGAGGGCTGGAGCACCTCTCCTATGAGGACAGGCTGAGAGAGTTGGGGTTGTTCAGTCTGGAGAGAAGGCGGCTCCGAGGAGACCTTATAGTGGCCTACCAGGATCTTAAGGGGGCCTCCAAGAAAGCTGGTGAGGGACTTGTTTGGATGCTGGGTAATGGTAGGACTAGAGGGAATGGATCAAAACTAGGGATGGGTCGATTCAGACTGGACGTTAGGAAGAAGTTCTTCACCATGAGGGTGGTGAGACACTGGCCCAGGTTGCCCAGAGAGGGGGTGGAAGCCCCATCCCTGGAAGTTTTTAAGGCCAGGCTGGACGGGGCTCTGAGCAACCTGATCTAGTGGGAGGTGTCCCTGCCCATGGCAGGGGGGTTGGAACTAGGTGATCTTTAAGGTCCCTTCCAACCCTAACGATTCTATGGTTCTGTGATACACCGACAGCCCCGCTTCTTGCCAGTTGGCTTCGCTCACACTTACTGCGATGCTGGTAGGGTTTCCTTAATTCATCGGTAGAAGAATCCAGGAGTGGACCTAGCTTTGGTGTCAGTGTAGGAGTGACAGTTACACAGCTGGCACAGAGGAGAGATGGTGATGTACTGGGCATGGAGAAACCAAAGGGAGCTGTATTGCTGCCTCCTCCACGTGTAGATTCGTTTCAGTGTTTTCACAGTTCAAATTCCTTAGCAGAGTGACTGTCAGCTATCTCAAGATTCTGTTCCTCTTCTGAGACATCTTCTTAGCATCTGTAGTGATCTGCCTTGCTGAATTACCTGCAACCAGAGTCAGGGCTGAAGACTCTGAAAGGAAGAAAACCGTGAGGCAATGACTTTTGTCAGGCAACGTACGGTGCAAGTGTGTGTCAGCACTCTGTAGCTCAGCAGTGTTTCGACTGGCCCCCTTTCCTGTTGTTGCACAGAGAAATTGTCAGAGGAAAATCATCCATGCTTACTGTGTATCTGCTTTTCAGCCGATGAGAGAAATGGTGTAAGAAGCCTTCACTTACAGACGCTAAGTATATATTCTCATACCGTGTTCTACAATATTTTCCATGAATTACATGCATCTGCTAATCAAATACTCCCAGGTTTCACTAGTGCCTGCTTTTGCTTGGTATTAAATGATTTAATTTAGCATTTGGAGGGATTTTTTTTTCCTTTTCTGAAAGGATTGTCAGTCTGTTAAAGTCTTTGGAAGACAGTGATTATTTTTTTTCATGTACTGTCAGACTAGGTACAGTCGATGCAGCAAGCAGCGTTTTTAGGTATACAAAAACATCCC
Organism: Sterna hirundo; assembly: GCA_009819605.1. NCBI lineage: Eukaryota > Metazoa > Chordata > Aves > Charadriiformes > Laridae > Sterna > Sterna hirundo. The sequence goes on from CM020440.1 coordinate 85,175,830, forward strand.
CTTTTAAAAAAAAGTGACTGAAGACAGTCATGCTGCACGTTTATATGTAGCCTGGTGGTAGAATCGCCTCATTTTGAGGTACAGCAAAGTTTCTTCAGATCTGGAGCTGCCTAATTTTTTTTTTCCTTTGTTCTTGTTTTGATTTGCTGGTTTGTTATGTGTAGCTTTGTAGACAAAAGAAATATGGAAATTAACGTGTTTGTTGGACCACATGCTATTTTAATCACGTCCAGAAGAGACCTGTGGTGTTAGATCGCTTTGAAGTTACATTTTTTTGGATATTGCCTAGAGTACTGTTTCCAGAGCTGCCTCAGCTTACCAATGTACTCCATTGACATTCTCAAGACATTACTCATTCTGGTCAGGTTTAATTTTGGAAAGATACTCTGTGATTCTTTTAATTTTTGTGTTGGTTTTGGTTTTTTTCTTCAATATTGTGGCTGATAAGAGCTTAGTTGGTGTTCGTTGGACTGAAAAGGAACAAAAGTGGCTGCTTTGCAAGGTCTGAGTTACAAATACACATCTTAAATCTGAAAACAAAACTCCGTGAAGGCGCATAACTGGGTAGGTTTATGCAGGATTTTTTTATACACAGGATTTCTCATCTGCAGTATTGGGCGAGTTGAAAGTCTTAGGCGAGTTGACGCTTGGGAACTTTATGCCCCCTGCTATTGATTTAGCCTGATGTTTCCTTCTAGTAAAGCATTTTACGATATTTAATCCCTTTACGTGGGATAACTTCCTTTCCTTGAAGTTTTAAGGTCTTTCAAATAAATATTAATTTGTTTGTTTCTCTATGTGAGCTGTAGCCTAAAAGCCGCAATAAACAAGCAGGTGTTGGTTGGCCTGTCTCGGCTGCAGTAGTTCATTTGCAAAGCTTATGGATTTTGGTGATGTTTAGTAAGCCTAGGAAGGTTAAGTCATTAGTATTCAACCTCACTGGATGGACCTTATCATCATTTCAATGGTGACATATGAGAGAAATGAAGCCTTTGGCTACTCACCCATTGTGTGACTGGAGAACTTGTCCGTCCTTTGAGGGGAGTCTGAGTAGAAATGGAGTAAATTAAAGGATACTGAGTTTTGCTTAAACCAGTTCTGACCTGGCTTATGATAGTAGATAAATCTTGTGGATGCTATCTGATGAGGAAGCACTGATTGTCTTAAAAGAATGTCCTGTACCAAAAGTTGATAACCTAAGGATACAACTATGCAGTAAAATAAGACATGATTAATGTGAGCTGGGTCAAGATTTTGGTTAGCATGACTTTTTTGTCTTCATTTTCTTTATACTAGTAAAGCTAAGTGACAGTTACTGACCTAGTTTTCATCTAGTTTTAGGCTCTCGATTTTCTGCTGACATTGTGCAGGGTGTCACTTCTGCCAGCTCAAAAGCGGTGATTTTCCTTGCCTAGTGTTTTGACCCTTTCATAATTGATTTTGAAGTAGGGAGTTTGTCACTTTTTCTGTGTTTAACATGGGAGGATGGAAAGACGTGGGGTGAAAGTGGCCGTTATGACAAAGGCAAGAAAAAAAATAATCTGTGGTTATGTTTCATTCTCCTTTGCTCACTCCTGCCTCAGTGTAGACTCTGTGACACCCACTGGTTCCTAGGGATTGCTGGCTGGGATGCTCATGATGGTGTTTCCTCAGGACTTTTTTTTTTTTTTTAGACCTTGTGACCTTATTTTGTTCCAGAACACCCCTCTCAATAGTGACCTTCCATGCAGAGGAGGGCCAGCTTTCCTTTTTTTTTTTTTTTAACTTTTTTGTTGAGGTGAGGATTATTGCCAAAGACAAGTAGCAAGCAGTCTTCCTCTTACCCACCCTTCATTATTCCACACCGCACCCACCCACCTGCTTCTTGTCCCTGAAGCAAAAACTTTGGGGCATAATCTATGTGCGCTGATGCCTGCCTTGCAAAGCTGGAGGAGAGGAAAGATAATTCATTGCATTCAGAAATGAAAGGCAGTGGAATGATGGAGGATAATTTATTTCTGTGATACCTAAAGATAGAATTGCAGGGAGAAAGCAGCCCTGCTGAGCAAGGAGTTAGGCTAAATGAGGTGAGCCAAGGAGAATGCAGTGGGTCATTTGGTCCTTTGAAAAATTTGATGGTATCTTGTAAATGACAAGAGCTAGAGCGGTGAGGTTCAGAAACAAGCCTAAATAGCAAGGATAAATTTGATAAATTCAGTAGGAATGAGAGGCAAGGGGTTTTTTGGTTGGGATTTTTGGGTTTGTTGTTTTGTTTGTTTATTTTTTGTTTTGGTTTGTGTGTTTTGTAGGTCATAACTGAAGAAAGGGCTAATTCTGTAGAAAATGGTAGAAGGCTATGGTCTTGGCATTTTCTCTGGAGGGACTTGGCAGAATGGGAAGAGAAAGGGAAAAATAAATTTGTCTGCACCTCATCTGTGGTCAGTTATTTTTCATATGAGAAACAGCTGCAAATCTTGAAGATTTTATAGCTTCTCTGTTGACAACTGCTGCTCTTTTTCCCCAATGTAGACAGGCAAATGACTCAACGGATGGTTCTTCATCTGCATCCTTGCTGAATCGTTCAGGTTAATTCAAACAGGTGCTTATGACCTTTAAAGTTTAATGTTTCTGACTTGTGAGTGCTCTTCGTCTGCTTCAGTGCAAGATCAGTTTCTTCAGCACTTCAGGGTAGTAACAAGTGGCTGGAGAACAGTAATCTTTAAAGCTGATAAACAGTCATTTCTGCAAGATCTGGCGCCTGACCGGGACTTTTTGGGCAGCAGTCAAGTGAAGAGACCATCTTTTCCCCAGTGTTGGCAGTCCTTAGGGACACTGGCCAAAATGATCAGCAATAGGGTAAAAGAGTAGCCTAGCAGAAAACTGAGTGTTTGCGGGATAGAACGGGTACATCTGTGACACCTGGGAAGTCAAATCAGACTGGTGGGAAAAAAAACTCCTGCAAAAGTATATTCTAATAGCTAATGTGATAATGAGGTTTTTCTCACGCTTCCTCACCTTTCACCTCTTTAACTGTATTTTAATAGTGCTTCAGGGCATAATTCCACTATTTAGAAGTGAGCAGCAAGTTGGAAACCTCGTTTTTCTTTTGCAGCCTCCTGTTAAATTGATGCATGGCTTCCAGGGGTGTCAGATAAGGGGCCGAGGGGGGAAATGTGGAGTATCTCATAGGTAAGATAAATAATAATCACGTTATTGAGTTAGCAACAAATGAAAAAAATGCAGTATAGCTTGTCAATTTTGTATCTGTATTGATCTTCCTGCATATGAAATATCTACAAAGGGTAAAAAACATAATTGCTTAGGGTATTGTAGAAAAATATTTCGATAATAGCTGTTTAAATTCAGTGAGTTTGTTTAGATATGGCTAAACATGGCCCACTGGAAGCATCGTATATGCCATTTACTTTCTTATTGTGTGAAGTCGGAGACAGACCTCTTCAGTGTCTCTGTTTTATCATTTTCATTTCACGCATTTGAATAATAATAAACCAAATATATCTTATAACAAGTTGTACCTTAAAAAAAAAAGGTAAAAAACATTATTCTCTTGTTTTCAAATGTTTTTGTTCATTCTTGAATTAGGAGTCTCTTAGATCTCTGAATATACCCTCTATTTATTATAAAATGTTAGATATTGATGACTCAAAGTGTAATCATTTGAAAGGATTTTTTACTTACTGTCTTGTCTTGATTTCTGTTACATCAGTAACACCTTGCTGCTTTAAGCGTTGTTGTTGTTTTCCTCTTGTTTGAAAAATGCGGTTATGCTAAAGGAATAGAGAAATGTTGAAACTTCCAGAAAAGAGAAATGTTGAAACTTCTCTATGTGTAAACCATGAAGTTCTTAATGCATTTAAGGGCAGTGAAGGCAGGTGTGACTAAGTGAAGTTTTCTGCAAACCTTAGGACTGAATCTTGGGATGTTTACAAAATACAAAATGCACTTTTCAAAATACATCTCTTTTGAAGTATATGTTTAATAAATCCTACAGGTGGTAAGTCCTGAAGTACTTCTGTGCAAATGGTAGAATGACTAAGATGCTCCACCCTGTATTTCTTTGCAAATGTATGCTAACTGTTTTTCAGGATTTAAATATGGAGAGACTGAGCAACACACCTTTGGGAAGCAGGAAAATGTGGAGTTCAGGGGCATTAGCTCAGGTGGTTACATACCACGCAGGATTAGTTTATTTGACTTCTCTAGAAGATAGGAACTCTTGTGGGTAGATCTTTGAAAATAACCCGCTCTGGTAGGTGAGGAATATAGAACGTGCATGCTGCAAACCTTTAAGGAAAGGGAAGAACAGTTACGAATGCGAACAAAAGCTATGAATCATCTTGTTACTGATGTTATCTGTCAGTAGTAGCTGTACCTGGAAAATATTTTTGTAAGGAAGCTGATGAGTTTTGAGAAACTCACAGACAGAGTGAAAATGTGGAGATTTTTTTTTTTTTCCTGTCTTTGTGCTTTTCAGAGGGGATTCCCTTGGTAGTGAAGTACTTAATTCATAAAGGATTAGTAAAGAAGCTCCCAACTCTCTACATAACCTAGCATTCGTATTTTATAAACCTGATCTTGTTTTGGAGTCCCTCATTTATAAAAAAGCTGATCATACAAATTCTTAAAGCAAGGGACTTTCCACCCCTTCCCTTTGTGCTCTGAGCATGAGGCAGTGGTATGAAATGTCTTGTGTCACTAAAGAATAAGAGTTCAACTGCTCTTAGTTGGAATACATCCTTGAAGAACTGTATGCACAGTAGGGAAGTTGGCCTCAATTCCAAAAAGAGAAAATCTAGGATGGAATTGTCCTTGATTCCTTTTATTTGATCTCTTATTACTCCCTACCTGTATCCTAAAAATAGGAATGACATATACTGTAAAATTTCAGTTCTATATCAAGCCTTTCTCTTCCAGTTAATTGAAAATTTATACTTGTCATGTTCGCAAAAAAAAAAAAAAAGTTAAATGTAATACACAGGTTTTCAGGTGTTCTTTTTTTTTAATTGCCACTCTGTTCTAGCTATGTATGTAGAATATCTCTCTCAGATTCTGAAATTCATTAACAGCTCTAGATTGTACCATTGCATAATGCAGAATTTCTAATATGGCATATGGGTTTGTTGTATGGAAAAGAAAAAAAATTATTTAAAAAGCAGAGTGTAATAAATACAGTGGGACTTTTATTTGATGTCTTAGTTTAGGAGGTTATCTGAGAGAGGGTGTTTGACTATGTATTTAGAAAAAATGTTTAGAGTTCTTTTTCTTTCCTTTTGGTATCTGGCAATTAGAATTTTTAGATCTTGTAGTACTGGGAGGCATATCCCATTTAAAGTAAGATGGAGTGAGTTAGAATGCACTTTCTTCTTCAGTAGAGCTAGCTTCTGTAATGTTTTTATTCGGCTCCGTGCCATGAGGTTTTCTTCAGAGGCAGGAGGTGTCCTCTCTGTAGCCCCTGAGCTGTTATTTACTGCCTCTGCTGGGAGTGTGATCCAAGGTGAGCTCGCTGGAGAAAGGGAACATACTTGAACCAACCTAAGAGGTTTGCAGTTGCATTTCCTGCTCCTCCCGTCACCCTCCCTCAGTATGTTAGATACGTTGCTCTTCTTTTGAGTGTGAGTGGGGGTTGTCCCTTAAAAGCAGTATGTGCAGTATGTTTGCCTGCATGATGGAGAGACCCAAAAGGAATAGTGTACCCTAAATGGCACGGTGTGAGATGCATGCGACATGTGTGATCAGTGGCACGAAGTCTATTTGAACTCCAGTAACTAGTGGTGTACCCCAGGGGCCAATATTGAGTATAATCCTGCTCTACCTCTTCATTAGTCGCAGAGTGGTTGAGGTTGGAAGGGACCTTGGGCAGTCACCTTGTCGAACACCCTGCTCAAGAAGGGTTATCTAGAGCCAGTTGCCTGGGACTGTGTCCACGTGGCTCTTGAATACTTCTAAGGATGGAGACTCCAGAACCTGCCTGGGCAGCCTGTGCCGGTGCTTGGTTGCCCTCACAGTGTTTCCTGTTGTTCAGGGGGAACCTCCCACGTTCCAGTGTTTGCCCATTGCCTCTTGTCCTGTCACTGGGCACTTCTGAAAAGAACCTGACTCCATCCCCTTGTCATCCTCCCTTCAAATAATTATACTGAACTGGGAAGCCCTGACCTGGACTCGGTACTCCAGGGGCAGCCACACCAGTGGCGGATAGAGGGGAAGGGTCTCCTCCTTCGACCTGCTGGCAACGCTCTTCCTAATGCAGCCAAGGATACCGTTAGCCTTCTCTGTGGCAAGGGCACATTGCTGGCTTGTGGTCAGCTCTGCGTCCATCAGGACCCCCAGGCCCTTTTCTGCCACGCTACTTTCTAGCTGGACACCCCCAGCACATAGAGCCTGGGATTGTTCCCCACCAGGTGCAGGACTTTGCACTTCCCCTTCATGAGGTTTCTGTCAGACCATTTCTCCAGCCTGTTGAGGACCCTGTGGTGTATCAGCCATCCTCATTTCATGCTGTCAGAAAAACTGCCGAGGACACGCTCTGCTGTGCCACCCAGATTGTTTCCACGAGCAGCAGCCTGCCCTTGCAGCACGATGGCTGACCGTGTCCTGGGTCGCGCTGGGCAAAGGATTGCCGGGAGGTCAGGGGAGGTCATCCTTCCCCTCTCCTTACCACTGCTGAGGAGCGCAGAGGAATTTTTCTTTCACTAGTTCATATTCAGCCAACCTAAGTCAGAAAATTTAATTCAAAAAGCAACTTGCTGACAGTATACATTAATTTGTAGACAAGCGTACAATGTATTTTCTTGCTGTAAAGTCTTCAACGTCAAACGTCTGTGGATCCAGCAATTCAGTTCTTCTAATGTATAGGGAACAAACTCTACAGACAAACTATATTCTATGTCATATTTTAGAAGGCATGAGTTTGCCCAGGTTAGATAAGAATTTTTATATACACACACAAATATATCGAATTGCTCTGTTTTATATTCAAAATTACTATATATTACTATATATAATTATATATTTCAAAATATTAAATATTTTTGTTTCGGTGTTTCTCTGGTAAGAGGAGCTTCCTATTGTCTATTCACATCACTGTAACTGCCAGTGATCCCTGGTGTTGGAATATTTCAAAATTACTGCTACAGACATAAATCTGTTGTGAGCTCTGTACGGGGCATCAGCTGTAGTATTTGACTCCTCAGCTGACTTAAGGAAATGCCTGCTGTCTCAAGAACAGTGAAACGAATATCACTCACTAGACAAAACGGGTGATCACTAGGCCCCATCAATACAAATACACCTTGTCAAAGGGGGCCTGTTGTCCTTCCTCTGGTGAGGAGTTTGATGCTTTCACATAACTTGGCCATTGCATTCCTCTTTGCACCCGTTATTTTTTCCACTGACTCTTTTTTAAGCTCACATTTCTTCTCTCTTTCAGCTGCTACAGAGGGTTTCTTTTAGCACTGCACCTGCTCAAGAGCCTGTGAAGATTGTGGTTTGTTATTACCTTATTTTTCTTAAGAAAGATCTAGTTCTCCTGCAACAGTGTTATTGTCTTCACTTGCAGTAGGCTTCCACCTCCTGCTGATCAGCTCTGTGAAACCAGACTTTTTCATAAGTACCCTCTTATATGTTTGCTTTACACCACTAAGCTGTATTGCTTTTTTAAAAAAAAAACAAAACAAAAAACAAAACAATGCATCCAGTGGTCTCTAGAGCAGAGCTAGACTAGACATCCCCTGTGAACTTCAGCATGACTTCAGGTAGACTGTTTCTTCCTTGTTCATGTGATGATACCAGCTGAATTTTAATAAAGTCACTATTGTTCTGCAAGACTTGGGAGATTTTAAGAAACTTGTAAGTAAAATTTATCATACAACATACCAACAATTTACAACACTGCATATTTTTAGAGGTACCACTAACTTTTCAAAGCCAGGCAGAAGTTAGGGAATACCAAATTAAGAATGTCTCTGTAGCTCTAATTAGACTCCCTGTTCTTCTACATATGCATTTGTTGCGTGAAAGGGGCAAAGCGGTTTTGGCAGAAGATAAACCCCCTTGCGTTCTAACACTCCTCACCAAGGTGGGAGGCTAGGCACAGCTAGGTTTAAATTCTGAGTGATGCCCAATTCAGCACTATCAGTCCAATCGCGTTTAATATGTATTAAACTATTACGATTTGGATACACTAACAGTGGACTGCACCTTCAGTCTAGTCGTGCTCCTGAACTAGCACGGCCACTCTCGAGTCTTTGGTCGCGTTCAGTGAGAAACCAAAACAACTAGCTACTTAAACAGTGCAGTTTATTTAAACAACAGGTACGTAGGTTCTTAGGATTGCCGGTGACAAATACACTGTCTGCAAAGCACGTGCAAATGAAAGTATTGTTACACATACAAAATGCGCAACAAAGTTATAAACGATACAGCCTGGCTATAACTGTAGGAGAGGGATTCTCTAGAGAAATTTCCAAGTTTCCTGAGAAAGCACTCGGTATAATTGAAGTCTTACCCAAAGGCGTCCCTATGGGGGGGAAGAGAGGCTCAGCCCATCGACTGATCCCAGAAGTCAGTGATGGAGTTCTTCGCGATGGTGTCTTCCCTGGGGAAGCCCCCTCTCTCAGGCTATTTGTATACTATTTGTTATCTATTATAAGGTGGAGTTTGAGTGACTTTAGTCATACATACTTTTATTATGATTGGTGTAAAATTCTCTCGCTTCACAATTAAAGGTATAGTTTACGAGAAATTCGGGGCGCAGACTCAAGAAGGAGTGGTGGCACCGTGGAGGCAGGTAGCCTTCAGGATGGAGATGTGTTTTGGCATTATAATGACATTATAATGAGCAAAGTTCACACAAAGGACAGCATTTCATCAAAATTTGACAAAATGTTGGCTCTGAGCATCGAGTGGGCAGCTAATTGGCAGCTTATCTGTTTCATGGTACCATCCCGTTCCTGTATCTGCATAAGACAAGTTCACAGAATAATTATCTGCTGTCCCATATCTCATGTAGCTTTGCAAGCGTCATACAGAGAACTGCAGATGTTGCATTTTTTCGCATGCCAGCTGCAGCTGTTTTCTACGTCAGAAGCCTCTTGATTTTATACTTTTCCTTAATGTGTGAACAATGCTGTACTTTTGTGGTTTTGGCCAATTTAGTAATTATTCCACAGCATTATGTGTCACCCTTGAATTATATGATGGAACAGTGTTTCCTTCACCAAATGCTCCAACGGAACCTGTGCATGCCTGCTAGTAATGCTGAAAGCTAAAATACCCTCGAGTACAATTCCTTAATTGCGATGTGCTAAAATGAGCTGAGAAAACTTTCATTTTAAGGAACTGTCCAATTACATATAAAAATGGGTTCTAAAGAACATAACACCTTCAAATTGTAATATTAAGTTGGAACTTATATATCTAGGTTTTTACAACAGACGACCAGTGTCTGAACATGAAGCACAAAGTCTGTGTTAGTTCCAAATTCCTACTCGGACCGGGACCTTACTGTCTGAAGTGGCTGGAAGGAGGAATGTGAGATGAGTCACAACAGTTGTTTTCAGAATTTATTTTTTTTTTAAGAGTTTTGTGCTAAAATTAGAAAGATCCTTTCTAAAATGGTGATCAAGAAGATGGAAAAGAACAATGGAGCTGGAGCCTACCGTTTGCCGGAAGAAATGCCAGAGCAGCCTGATACAGGAAATGTGTATCACAGCTGTCCTGCGGCAGTGCGGTACCTGACGCAGCTGTGTGACTGGGGAAGCATCCCAGCAGCTGGGTCGTGGAGCACAAATCACTCACCGCAGCCCTTCTTGTCGTTTTGTACAGGCAAAGTACGTGCAGTGCACACTCAATGTGCCTGTGTTTACAGCCGCTGCAGCCCACGGTATGTGCAAGGAGGAGGCTATTATGAAAGAATATTTAACAAACTTGGGAAGTGAATCGTTCACGTGTCAGGAAAAATATGTTTAAGGTGTTTGAACAGCCTTTTGCCTCCCTGTGTGGCAGTGGCCTGGTGGTAGAGCCAGGCAGAGAACAGGGCGTTCCTGCAGACAAACAAGGTTTTCCTTTGTTTGTGGACATCCTTTGCGCTGCACGAATGGACAGGACGTGCTCATGTAATTAAAAGTTTCTAGCACAATTTTTGCACAAAAGAAATACAAATTTGGATTCCATTGTCCAGCCTTTAAATTTCTAATTTCATAACTTTTTCGTGCTTGCCCTCACAGTTTTGGCATCGTTTATATATGCATAAGCCTTTGTTGTTTGTTCTGCAACAACTTTGTTCTGCAACTTTGTTCTGCTTTGTTCTGTTTGTTCTGCAACTTTGAATCTGGTGCTGTTGTAAGAAGTAGTATTTTTAAATACCTTTTTCCGTACCTAATAAAGGCCAGTATTTTGTAAGGGTAGAGGAAAGTTAGCTGTCTGTAACATTAGAGACTATCTGTAATAATTCAAATAATGCTTTTATACACAATTTTTAATGTAAAGTTACTCTTACCTCATACCTATTTCAAACTATGGAAGATGTTCTTAGGTTCTTGATTTGTTAATGCTGTTTGAAGATGGATTTGATTTCCAAAAATATAGAGCGTTTATGTGACGCTTTCTCAAAAGAAACCCAGGCTCTATTTAATCAAAAAATTATATTCTTCCTCATGCACCCCATTTCTGTAAGAGAAACACTTGTTAAAGAAAGGAAAGCTGCTTAAATCTTAAGACTTTTAACCCTTTCTTTAAAGTATTTTTTTCCTTCTTATCTACAGTTTCATAACTAGCTGTTTGATGAATAGTTACATCTTTCCCATGAGCGGTATTACTCGGTCCACCGAGTGTTGGTATACAGAATCATAGAATCGCCCAGGTTGGAAGGGACTTTTCAGATCATCAAGTCCAACCATCAACCTAAGTGTGACAAAACCCATCACTAAACCATATCTAAGCTCTATGCCTACCCATCTTTTAAATACCTCCAGGGGCAGTGACTCAACTGCTTCCCTGGGCAGCCTGTGCCAATGCTTAATAACCCTTTCAGTGTAAAAATTTTTCCCAATATCCAATCTAAACCTCCTCTGGCACAACTTGAGACCGTTTCCTCTTGTCTTATTGCCTGTTACGTGGGAGATATATAGGATAGCTGTTCTCTTTGGTGTAAAAGTTTTAAAATAAATAACAGGCTAATGTTCTTAGGTCGCTCCTCAAGTCTGCTGTTTAAAATAAACACCCTTTGCAGTCTCTTAAGCAGCAGTGTCCAGACCACCTGTCTCTGCTGGTGTCTTCTCCGTTCCCTCCAGCTGGGCCAGATCTGAATTCTGGTGCCCACAAAGGGACATAGGGTCCTCCAGAGGCCTCTTCAGTACCAGACAGAGTGGAGTGATGACTGTGTTTTAAAGGCAGCGTTGGTCTTCATACAATTTAATAAGTGGTTTGTTTTCTCCTATCAGCAGCTGGGCTGCTTCCAGCTGACCATGTCTGAGTCTCTCAGAACAGTCATTCTTCCTTTTTTTGTAACAATGTCCCTGAGGATATGGCTTGTCCTTTTTCCTTGTCACTGCTTTTTGTGAAAGCTGTTGTGTAAGGGGGAAGCGCTGCTTTTCTTCTTTGGAAAGCCAGAAGGCATAAGTACTGAGAAAGGGGAAGCGAGTGGAGACACACATGATGAGTGAGAGTGGAGAAACAGTGCTTAGCTGTCTTTGTCATTCCCCAATAATTAGCTGCTGGGGAACATGAAGTATATGGTATTTCAAAGGAAGTAACCAGGGCTGCAGGTAAACTTTGGCTCAGGTGTTCCATTTTAAACTTACTTTTCTAGTTGTCAGGGTTGTTTGTTAATCTCGGGAAATTCTTTGCTCTTGTGGATTGTCTCCATATCTACCTCATCCAGACAAGTGAGGACGGGAGAGTGTTCCCTTCTGTTGTGTTTAGTTTTTCCTTCTCATGATGCTGTTGTTGAATTTTAGGAGATATTTTCTTATTTTCAAAAAATTGAGTGTTGTTGGGGGGAGTGTCGTTAACCATGTTCTTTCAGTCCAGCCTTTTCTACATTGCTGGACATACGTGTTGAGAGCCGGCACATAGCCTTTACCTATAGAATGTCATTGATACCGAGTCGCCGATTGTACGAGCACATAGACCGTATGTTTAAAAAACCCCACTTTGCTCTTCCTAATTGGCATTCAACATTCTAGTGTAGTATAGTGAAGCTTGTTCTCAGAAATTTATTTATGGTTTGTATTCCGTTTGCTTCCTTTTAGTTTATTTGATTTCTCAGTTAGATGGTCCAATTTAGGGGAGTTTCTGTGGGCTTTTTCAGTTTTTTAATGCTGAAACTGGAGAGGGATGCTTAGTTTGTATTCTTTGCAAAACACCTGAAAACACTGCAGAACTTGCTTTACTCCTCTGCTTTGCAGAGGGATAGTATTAGCAGAACATCTTTTTTTCTCCAGGTAATCCCTAGCAGGTCCTTCTCCCGAGGTGCGGCGCAGGCAGAGCGGTTGCTGATGCCTGATGTGTGATGCTCCGGCGTGCGGCTCACCGGCACAGCCTGCTGCATGTCTTACACGGGAAATGGACAGATTTTTTGCTTTTCCTGTTGATTTCATGTGGTTTTTATGGCAATCCATTACATTAATGCATAGTCAGATCACCCACCCCCCCTCCTTCTTGTCGCATATTCTGTACTGCAGGTTTTCTAAAATGAGATAGCTTTGGAATTTTTCAGTAAAGAAAACAAATGAAATTAGAATTTATAGATGCTCCAGAAGCTTTTTGAGAAAGAAAGGCTCTCCATGGTTCCTTTCATTCCGTTTTCCTTCCTTTCTAACTGAAGATAGTTATCTGAAACAACTTAACAGTCTTCCAGTTTTACATCCCAGATATGTTTTTCTAATAATTAATGATCCTTTGAAATCTGCAATTACTGCGCTCTTGGCATTGTTGTTACATTTGCAATGTGGCAGACAGGAATGTGGGTGCTTGCTGGGGTGCATGTGTGGGTACGTACGCGTGTACCTGGCAGCAGTGTGGGGAATGTCCAGCTCTCCGTGTGGCCGCAGCGCGTGGCAAGCAGGTGAGGAGCAGCGGGGTGGTGACGCCGTGTCCCCTGTCACCCGCCAGCGGCTGGGTGTCCCCAACCCACGGCCGGTTTCTGCCGTCCCCCAGCCGCACTGATGGACTCCGGACAGGAGTCAGACCTTTATTCTGCTTTATTTTCACCAGAGCGTCTTACAGTAACTCAGACGAGTTTACCCTTATAACCTTAATTATATGTGGAATGTGGAGAATGCTGTATTATTTTTCTGTGTAAGAAGACAGTGAACTCTAATTGCTTAGTGCAAATATTAAAACATTCCTTGTGCTTCAGGACTTTGCTTAACCAAATTGCATTGTAAAAAATAAATGTAACTACCAAAAAGTTTCTTCTCATTATCTCACTGTTTTTGTTGTATTGATCCTGTATTTATTTTGCTTGGACTTGTGTGATTAGACATTATTAATGTTGCATTTATTCTTGTTTCTTTCAGTTATCCTGTAGGAGCAACACTTAAAATGTTAAAGGCAGTTTTAAAAAAGAGCCGAGAGGGTGGAAAAGGGAACAAGAAAGACTCAGGTATGAACGTTAATAACGTATTTCATAACGTAGATGAGCTGTGCGTTATAAATCCAGCGATTAACCGTGTTCTGTTGCAGCAGTGATGCCCCACTGTTGGGGCAACAGTGACTCCTGTTGCTGGCACCAGCTGCGGGGGTCTCTCGACCATGGGCCCCCTCCATTTCGGCCCGACTGGCCGCACATAGGGCACAGGTGGCTAAAAACAGGTAATCTAAAGCTTCCCGGAGGTGTGTTCTGTGCATTCCTTCCCAGGCCGCTGCATGGAAGGGCGGATGAGCCATGTGCTGTTGGTTCTTACCACAGAAGTTCTGTGAGCAGGCTTGGTGCATTGTCCTGCAGCTTAAACACCGCCCCAGGCCAGAGGTGCAGAACCCCAAACTTATATTTTAAGCTACCTATTCAATTATGTTATGAAAAAAAAAACATTTTGTATTATGGGCGATAGAATTTTTATTATTTATGTATTCAGAAAAAAGTTGAAAATAAATTTAGTGAAAGTTTAAGTTGGTTATCAAACTTCTGTCATGTTCTAGTTTTTACTTTAGCTACAGAGATTTTTGAAGGTAAAATTAATCATCGACAAAATTTACTTTAAAAAAAAATAAAGCTTATTTTATTATTAATCACAAATTTAGTAGGCCACTACTTAGTCTGTATTGCCTTTCAGGAAAAAGAGTATCTAAGAACCCTAATTACCTTTTTTGAGGGCAAAGAAGGACGAGCAATGCCCTTTGAAAAGGAGTAATAGTTACAGATGTGCAGGTGGCTGAGAATTAAACCTGCGGCTCTGTGCCGGTCATGCCGAGTCTTTGCTGCAGTGGCTAGAAAGCTACTGGACCTGGGTGACAGTTACTTTCTTCACAGTTACATTTTTAACTTCAAACTATTCATGTAGCCTAATACATCTGATTTTCTGATGAGTTAGATCCTAAATTATCTGTAAAAGTGAATTTATGCCTTTAGGAAACACAAATTTATTGTTCCCAGTTTAAAAAAAAAAATTAAATATTGCTTTAATGTATGAAGTACAGAACGCAGCATGACAACCACGCTCACGTTTGTCAGCACCTTTGAAACAATGCAGTCGTACTTTCTTTGACAGGCAAGTTACATACATGTCTTGCGTTGCAGCTTTTAAAACTACACTGAGTTGCACTGAGTCCTACAAGAAAGGTATTTTAAGTGTACTTTTGCAAAAAGCAGTTCCGTGTTCATCTGGCAGGTAATGTGTTCTTCAGGAAATTCTTGTGGTCTGCTGAAGTTTACACTCCACCACAGCTTCTCTCTGAGTGACTGGAGGATGAGAGCTATCCTGAAAAGAAAAACATTGACACTAGATCAAAGATGCACAGAAGGGCTCACAGAGCCAGAGGAAGGGCATCCCAGTAATTAGTATGTGCCGCTGACTCGGAGTCACCAGCTGGAGTTGTTTAAACATAGTGGGCTAAAGATTCCTGTGGTGAGGCTTTCATTGGTACGTTTTTCTTTAAAATACTAGATGGAAATTGTTTTAAGCTCAAAAGGAAAATCAGGCTGTTTGGAACGAAGCCTTGACCAGGCTTTTATTAAAATCTGAAGCTTGAAAAGCCTTTTTCCTTTAGGTCAGAAAACACATATTTTTTATTTTAGCATCTCATAATATCTGTCTGGATTAATGTGTGCAAAAGAAAGGATTTTCTCCCCTTGTTTTTAGGAATACAGTGCTGCTGTACTTCTGAATATGAAGGGGAGTGTTTCAGTGTGGGAGGTTTTTTGGTTTCATTTTTGGTTTGGGTTTTTTGTTTTGTTTTTTAAGCAAAGCTCTGGAGTGTCATGTTTGAATTGAATGTTACAGAAACCAAGTATTGGGAAAAAATGGTGAATGAATCCTGGCTGGTGAAAGCTGGAGTAAGGAGGAGTGCAGGAGCTGCTTTTTAAAAGAACATAATTAATTTGTACAACGGGTTCCAGAAATTTTGGCTTATTTTGTATTTGAAGGTGTTGTGAAAAGTTTGAAAAGAAACGTGTGCATTCCATTCTGTGTTACATCCATGACCTGTAAAGTTGTGTTCAGTTTAATAGCTTTCTCTTTTGTTCCAAAGACCTTGCAATTCTTCCAGCTGTAAGACATTTTTCAGCATTTAGAAATGTGAATCAAGGCAAAGAACATCGGTCTTTGTAGAGCCTTATTTTTTGCACACTCCTCTCCCTGATCCTAAAACTCCAAACAATGAGAAATGGAAATCTTCTAAATTGTAGTGTTGTCCCATTTCATGGTCCTTCAGGTCCTTAATAACAACAACAGCTCTTAAAATTTATTGCTCTCTAAAGAGCTATGAAGAGGGTGAAAAAGCGTGCTAATGAGAGCCAGTTAGTGTGGAAACATCCATCCTTCTAGCCACCATTTACGAGAGTAAGGCAGTCCTGAATTGAGATGCTTCTCTCAGCTTTGTGGGCACATATGCTTGATTTTTTTGCTGATGAAGTTTTGAAAAAGTTGCCTGATTTTCAGCACTTGAGAATGTAGCAGGAAGTAGACGAGAGCGCACAGCTCCACGGTCCCCCATTGGGAGGGTTTCTGTGGTGTTTTTCAGTACGTACCCAGTTTAGGAGTGATGTTGAACAGCTACAAGGCAGTGGGATCTTAAGCTGCCACAGCCGTTTTGGAGTTGACTGTGAATGTGCTTGCAGAGGGCTGCTAAGGTGGGTGTAAATCTCTTAAATCTCTGGCTTTGCACCCCCGGGGCTGCGGGGCTCGGGACCCGTGACTCCCCACAGCGCTGTCCTGGCCACTGGCATCGTCTGGCTCTGACTGGAGTCAGATTGGAAGAGTTTAGCCTAAACTGCCGTAGATTGTTCCTAAACTGAAGTAACCCCTCTTGTCCCATGGGTTCCCTCGTGAATGAAAGCAACGCCTGGAAGTCTGGGCAGTTCCGAGCCGAGTGGGACGATTCCTGTTGCGCTGAGCACAAGTCCCTGTTTGCGCAGTGCCTGTATCGTAGTGGTTTTATATCTGCGAGCCTGCCGGAACCACTGCAAATAGGAACGGGGTATTTTTTTTTCTCTGGGATTGACGGCACAACTGTAGTATTAAAAAGTCTGTAAAAGGGTTAAAGAACAAAAAGAGATTAGGTCTGGTTTTAAAAGTAGCTTGTGTGGATTTTAATGTTAGAATTTCCTCATTTGCCCTGACATAAGGGCTTAGGAGCTGAAGATGCATATAACATTTTTGAAATCTATCTGCTGAGTATGTTAATTACGATTTTTAATAACTTTTTAAATTCGGGGTTATCCTGAAAAAGAGGGTTGCAAGAATGGACGTTGATACTTTTGGGAGATAGACTGAAATGCTATGGTAAAGACTTGTAGAGGGTCTTTGTATAAACAAGTTCTGCCCTGGTCAGGTGGAAGACTGCCATGTGGGAATCTCACTTTTGGATGGAAAAAGGGCACCTTAGGCTACTCTGGTAGCAGTATGCTAGCGATACACAGTTGGGCTCCGATCCTGCAGTTGCTTCAGTAATAATTCTTTCTTCCGCAGTTGTTTTATTAAAATGAGTTTATTTAGATGTGGCTGGGAGGCATTGATAGGTAGGTGGCTGTTGCAGGATTAAGTAAAGTCTAAATGAATCAAAATTTGTGCATTCAAACGTGCACATGGGTCGTTGACAGCTTGTTGTTTATGCATAGACAATTTTTCAAAACAAAACTTACTGAACTTATTTCTAAATGTGGATTTGAAGACAAGTTAGTTGATACTGTTAGGTAAACTGATGTGCCAAAGGAACAGAACTTGAAACAAATCAATTTTTTGACCCAGGCATCCAGCTTTTTCTGCATCCAGCTTCTTTTCAGGTTTTCTGCAGTATGAAGCAACCTGTCGTTACACCCCTTCAGATACAGTTATCTCTGATGTATGGAAATAAGTATCTGTAAGCTGGTTTTTGTTTTGTCTTGTCCGCTTTCCTTCCATTAAAGTGATGTACGTACTTGGTAAAGGACAGAACTCAAGGAAGGAAAACCCCACAATCTGCACCTGTCACATTAATGTGACTAAAACTGTTTTGTGAATGTTTGGAACCAAGCAGGAAGAGGGCAAACAGGAGCATTGATTTTTGTAGTAATCTGTGGTTTCATACGGTCTCATGTACTCTGGTCTGGAAATGTACAGCAACTGCTGTCTCGGTTTCCCTTTGTTTCTCAAGGTTTTCATTCAGTCTCAGAAACAAAGTAAAAATTTGGTATTTTCTCCTCTTTGTCGGTATTTTCGTAGATGATTGTGATTGTATGTTGTCCGCTTTCTTTCCTTGAGGTTTTTAAGTTTACCTCTGTAGCCACTGGGAGATTCTCTGCCTCTGCTCTCTCTTGGAAGGAGCTGACCTTTTTTATTTTAGTAGCACAGAAACTTCGTATCTTGGTGATGCAATTCAGTAAATCAGAGCCAGAAGACTGTTCTTCGAACTCAGGCTCTAGAGGGTTACCTGCAAGTCTTGTGTGTGTCCAGGATGAGATGACAGTATAAAGAATATACTTCATAAGCTTCAGAATTTAAACAAAAAGTACTTTTTAATTACAATTGTTTTAGTACAACTTCTACTCAGCTACTCATTCTTTAATGCTTTAAAATGCTTCAGAGATAGATTTGTATTCGTATTTCCTGTTGGTTTTATGTGCTGCCAGCCGCTTTGCAGTATGTAATTATGTTTGTTTTCTTTAACTGCCATAAAGCCAGCAACTTGCCTGCATTCTGGGGATGTGCGTCTTTTTTTCTTTACTTAGTAAGCAAAAAGCCATTCAGTATAAAATACTTGTAATGTATTTCAACTTAAAAAGATAATAAAATCCCGTATATTAAATTTCTACAGAACATGCTCAGTTATTTCAGATGGCTCTTCAGTCGCATGAGCATTGTCGTTCTGTTGACCCAATATCAGGCCTGAAGGAACATGAATAATGGAGGTATTGTGCTTAGTTTGCAGTGTTCTTCCTGCACTAAATCCCATCAGAAGTTTACCATCAAATGTAGTACACGGTATGCATGAAAACTTCATTGATTTCAGTAGAAATTCATGTGGTAAGTAGTTGGGACTTCTGTGTTTTCCAGCTTAAAGGCTTGTAGTGCTTAAATAACAGGGGACAAATTGTCAACAAAAAGATAATGTTTCTAATGTAATACTGTAGTGCTTCAAAGGTAGAGAATCTGGAGAAATGAGATCAGTGTTCTTGATTTCTGGATGATGAAATAAAAGGCACTGAAGTGCTTATGTATTCATATGCATCCTACTTTCAGTGATTGTCTTCACACTCGTATTTTTTTAATTTGGGCTACAGAAAATTTCCATGTTAATAAATCTTCCTTTGATCTTGTTTGCTTCTCCTGAAGATCAGACTTAATTTTTTACAATACTCTTTTGAGACTTAGTTTCCTTTGGTTTTCCTCCTTCTTGTATGACAGTATCTTTATATAAAGTATCTTTGACCTAAATATGAGTGGACAAAGTTTTTGAATGTTAGGATAGAACGGATGCTTTTATCTCTGCATTATGTTCTGTTGTAGATTGGCATACTCTTAGTTATTTTGTTTGTATGGCTTGCTTTTTATCAACATTTTAGACTAAACAAGTTGGATGAAATCTGTGAATCTGAAATTTCTTCCTTTTTTTACGTATGATCAGATAAAATTAAGAAATTGAGATTATACTTCGTATCCTTTTTGAAAAATAAAATGGCTTTCAGAGACGTGAGCTGTGATCGCTCGTGTGATGTTCTGTCATTCTTATTTTTCTGTTTCCCGTCCCTATTAGCGCAGGCCGCTGTGACAAGCCTCACGCACAGCAGTAGTGCAGCACTTTGAATGAGAAACATAAATGTGCTTAAATTCACTGACACAGGGTTTTTTTTGCTGAGGACAACTAATTTGGTACTTTAAAATAAAAGTGAAGTTGCTGTGCAAGAAGGCCTAATCTTTTATTAAGACCCACTACTTAATCATTACTTTAAAATTGTTTTGAGTTATTTCACTGTGGCAGTAAAGGTTCAGCTCTCAGATGAACTTGTGTAGTTAAATGCATATTTGAACCCCACCTTTTTTGCATTATGTCTCATTAAACTTTTCTACCTGACTAAGATACTTGTAACCAAGCTGAGACCATCAAGAACTTCAGATACCCTTCTGGCAAACTCAAAGGCTTGGAATCATTAAATAAAATAAGTTTGCATTTTAAAACTAAATATGCAAATTCAGTTGGCTTTTCTGTCCAAACTCACTATGACATTAGGCTTTGAATTTTAAGTGCAAAGGGACTTTGTGGTGCACAAACTACACATGCACGAGCTGGAACGTTGAACTGGTACTGGAATACTTTCAAGCTTCAGTTTGACTTTTTGTTGTCACTCTAAAAATATCTAGCAACAGAAGAAGCATTGTTTCATGCTTAAAATATGGAGCTGTTTTTGATTATTCCGTGTTGCTTTGCCCACTTTCTGTGGCTGTTGACAGTTATTTAAGAGTTTCAACTCCTTTTTTTTTGCTGAGCAGTGAGTATTTAATGTGGTGAATGTCTTTTCTGAGAAGCTAATTCCAGTGATATGTCCCATGCACACATAAATATAAATTAAAAAAAAAAAAAAGAAAAAAAAAGATTCTTCCCTTGAAACACATAAAAAGAACTTACTTCAGTAGTCTTAATAAACGCTGGAGGGAAGGGATGCCATCCAGAGGGACCTTGACAGGCTGGAGAGGTGGGCCCATGCCACCCTCATGAAGTTCAACAAGACCAAGTGCAAGGTCCTCCATCTGGGTTGGGGCAATTCCAAGCACTGACAGAGGCTGGGCAGCAACTGGCTTGAGAGCAGCCCTGAAGAAAAGGACTTGGGGGTGCTGGTGGACGAGAGGCTCCACGTGAGCCGTCAGTGTGCACTAGCAGCCCAGAAAGCCAATCGTACCCTGGGCTGCATCAGGAGAAGCGTGGCCAGCAGGTGGAGGGAGGTGATTCTGCCCCTCTACTCCACTCTCGTGAGACCCCACCTGGAGTAGTGCGTCCAGTTCTGGAGCCCCTACTACAAGAGAGACATGGACGTGCTGGAACGCGTCCAGAGAAGGGCCACGAGGATGATCAGAGGGCTGGAGCACCTCTCCTATGAGGACAGGCTGAGAGAGTTGGGGTTGTTCAGTCTGGAGAGAAGGCGGCTCCGAGGAGACCTTATAGTGGCCTACCAGGACCTTAAGGGGGCCTCCAAGAAAGCTGGTGAGGGACTTGTTTGGATGCTGGGTAATGGTAGGACTAGAGGGAATGGATCAAAACTAGGGATGGGTCGATTCAGACTGGACGTTAGGAAGAAGTTCTTCACCATGAGGGTGGTGAGACACTGGCCCAGGTTGCCCAGAAAGGGGGTGGAAGCCCCATCCCTGGAAGTTTTTAAGGCCAGGCTGGACGGGGCTCTGAGCAACCTGATCTAGTGGGAGGTGTCCCTGCCCATGGCAGGGGGGTTGGAACTAGGTGATCTTTAAGGTCCCTTCCAACCCTAACAATTCTGTGATTCTATTTATCGCTCTGTTTTCTTTAACAATTGGTTGTTTTTTTAAGTAAACACTACAAGAGAACATTAGTATTTTGTATCCTGAAAAAGTAATCCAGAGTTCAGAATTAAATGCCAGAAAGTGAGCAAATACTGTCAAGGATGAGCATAGTTGGCAAAGATTGTCCTTTTGGACCTTTTATTCTAATCTTTACTTAGTTTGTTTTTCACTCAGTGCACTTCACTGGTTCTGTTATTTGGGCTGTGATGAGTTTTCGTCCCGTTCCAGGCTAGTTTCTCCCCTTTTCTGGTCTCTCCAGAGTGTCAAGAGCAAGAGAATTAAATGTTGATCTTCCCTAATGCATGTGTTTTACATGGCGGAAGCCTGTTTCCTTATCCCAGAAGGCTAGCTGGTGAACTACTTCACTTCTTACCATAAATTTTTCTTCAGCTCCTGATGGTTGTTGGCAGTGGTGTGAGTGGTTACCTCATCCTGACTGCAAGGACTGGGTCCCTTGGCTCTTTCTGTCCTCCCAGGTTGCCCTCTCGGGAAGCTGGACTGGCCGTGTATGTACAAGTGCACGCACACATGTAAGCGTTTTCATTTTGAAAGACACAGATCTTTTAAAGGGCAATTATCAGTGTTTTGCAATTAAAATAAAGCACCTTATACACAGTCACTGAACCATGCTACAGAGTTCTGCCTACAGTCGCCTGTCAGTTCTGTTGAAAAATAGGATGGGAATGGAACGTAGAAGAAAACTACTTTTTAAAATATCAAAACTACCGTTTCTGGTAATGTTTAAACTTTTTCTTATTACTTAGACATAGTGATACCTCATTCTGTAGAGTGTGTTCCAGCTGTATGGCTTTCCTCTTCTTCCCATTCAGAATTCCCTTCTGAACTTGTCTGTAAAGTCTCATCTTTTCTTAACCTTTGTTGGGATGAAACATCTTACGAAGCAGAACAGTGTGTAACAAGACCATCAGTAGTAAGGTGTAAGCACACGGGACGCGGGGTGCTCCTGTTTGCAGAGGCAGCCCGTCCCCTCGTCGTGCGGGGGTGTAGATGGGTATGGTTTGCCAGCTGAGTGGTTCCTCAGACCTGGGCAGTTTCCACAGAGGTGTCATGGGGCGGTTGGTGCCAAGCGAGCAGCAGCCTCATGTGAAGCGACTCACAAATAAACCCAGCAAGAGCTACTGTTGTTACACTCTTTTGTACGCTCCCCACATCAATGAGATTTAATTCCATCTCAACTCAGCCCATTATGCTTGCTCTAAAATAGCGAAGGAATAGCATATCTTAAGCTCACTTTTTCAGGTTTTTCTGGTAAAGATCCTCCAAAGAGCTACAACAGTCCCAGCAATGGCTGTGCATGCAGGAGGTATGGCAGACCCGCAGCACCGCAGTTACCCAGGATGGTGTCCAGTCAGCTTTTGAGTCTGCAGGGATGGAGGGAGGATCTACAGCCTCTCTGGGAGCCTCTTCCACGTCTCTACTGCCCCACCGGTTTTAGCAGCAGCAACGCGCTAGAGGCTGACAAAGGCACGATTCCCCTATCCCACTAGGAACCTTGGGGCGGCTGGCAGGCAGAACAGTTATGTGCAGGTTGGGACTTAGCCAGCCACCGGGCTGAGCGCTGGTTGTGTTCCCGCCTGCCAAGAACACCGGCTCATCTTCTACCCCCTGCCTGTCGACGAAAGCCTGCGGTGGCCCTGGCAGACGCATCGCCCTAGACCAGTCCCAAGGGTAGTTAGTGGTACCCAGGCTTTTGCCACCTTCTGGTCTCCTGCCCCAAATGTCTTATAAAAGTGCAAGGTTTTTTTACTGCTGCTTTGCTTCCAGCTCATGTCTGAGTGATCTGAGCAGTTACAGTCCGGCTCTCGTTTGTTTGGGAGGTGTTTGGGAACACCCCATGGTGCTCGTGAGGAACCTGCTAACCTGCTCAGCAGTAGGATCCTGGACTGCTAGCACTTCTTTTTTTTTTTTTTTTTATTATATCTTTTTTTAAACATCTTAAGCACATTGCAGAGTGTAAGATTTCTTCTGCTACAGCACAGTTTTATATCATGTATTTTTTAGGTGGGTTTGGAATCTTTTGTTTCATTTCAGTAGACAGGTTAAGGGAGCAAAAGACAAAATCATCTATCTCCGAAATACACATTGAGAGAAGTCTGGGGACCGTTGTCTGTTCTGCAGTCACCGTCAATATTCAGGCGTAAGGAGTCTCTGCATTTTCATTGTTCCAGCTTTCTTTAGAAGGCTGTGGTCCTAACTCTGTCATGTTTAAATAATGTGAACTCCAAGATCCGCACCAAACTCCAGTTTACACGTGTTTTGGTAAAGTACTTACCATTCTTCTGGTTTCTAAACAACTTTTATTGAATGGAGAATTAGATGTATTTTATTAATACTGACACATACACTGTAAAGGTTTTTCATTTTAGTTATCCTCCCTATTCAATAGAAGGATTAGTTTAATCTTAAAGTTCAAGTTCTCTTTTAGGATATTAGGCTCTACAAAATCATTACTTTAGTCGTCCATCCTTGTATCTTTTTGTATCTTAAGGGGAATAAAAAAGCAGTTTGTTAATCAGATTATGCCTTTCAGTTGCATCCCTAGGTACAACTAAACTGGGATTTGATTTCCATTCTTAAAGCTTTTTGTGTGTGTTTTTTAAAGCTATTAAGTTGTTTCCATGGTTACTTTGACCACTGAGTAAGAACTCTGGTGTTGATTGATGCTTATGAAACTTTTTTGTCTGGACGCTACTTGGCAGTGGAAAACTCAGAGGTTTTAAAAATAAGAAAGTGGGATTTCACAGGACCTTTCCTTATGTTTTAGTTTGACATTATTAAAAAACTTGTGAGAAGTCATCTTCCTCCTATTCCAGAACTGATGTTTGTCTGAATCACATTGGGGTAGAGACCAAAAAATGCAATGTAAATTTAAAGTATTGTTCTGGTAGCTAAAATGTTTGAAATTACTAACCTTTAAGTTGGTTACAAATAATTTTGGTTTTCTTGCACATCAGTGTGTGGCGTCTGGTTGTATTCGGGCATTGTAACAAACTGTATTTTGACAGCTATTACTCATGCATTTTTCTAGTATTGTTTCCCTAATCACAAGTAGTTGTATGGAAAGCATAATTTATTACCTTGTGGATCGCACAGGCTTGTTCATTTTGGGTCTCTCTTGTCATATATGTAGATCCGAGTACCTTATGGGAATTTTGCTGTAGGTTGGATGAAATGTGTAGATTTGTTCATCAGCCCAATTTATACAAAATAGAAGATGCAGGATTAGGATAAATTAAATATACAGGATAGATTTAGAGACTTAGGAAAGGATGATATAAGCATATAAAATGAAGCTCGCCGTCCCACATTATCACGTGTAATTTGACTATAGCCAGCCATAAATAACATTACTTGTGTGGATCTAGAACCTCCCTTCTTGTGGTACTGTGAGAATAATCCATTCTGTAGAACCATGAGGCAGAGGCCAGCTGCCTCTGATTTTGTCCTGTGCCTCTCACTGTGCTGTAGACCCATGAGCCTATTACGAAATTGTGTGTGTCAGCTCTGTTTCTGTCACCTGAGAGGAAAAACCTGGCGCTTTCAGCATGTTTTTCTGCTGTCTTTGAATCGTTACTGTGAGCAATATATTTTTCTGTTGTTTTGAAAATATATTCTTGATTTAGCTGAAATCGCATGTCCTGCACCAGCAAGAAATTTCTCTGTTTTGAGTGTATTTCCCTGTTTTGATGTGCCACTTGGTATCTTGTGAACCAATAGCTTGTTTTTGCTTAGATAAAAACATCACACTGTTGCTGTGAAATTGCACATAAGTGGACTTCTCACTTTTAAAATGGAAAAATAAAGCTTAGACTGGCCGCCTGTGAGTGTACCTACTGGTGATCTAAATTTTAATTGAGTGTAAGGGGTAACCCAACTAATTCCTCCCTTAACTAGTTGAGTAAACGGTACTTTCAGATGGTCTTGACTTTCAGGATATCACAGTGATGCTAAAATACCTTTTCAGTTTTCAGAATTCAGAAGCCAAGGAAACTTCGTTTCGTCTCTAAGGATGAAATCTGAAAACTACTTACTTAGCTGAAAGTGAGGTTTTTTCTTCTGTGTCTACTGCAGTAAAAATCTCACTTCCTTGGGTATTTAAATTTTTCTAGTGGTTGTCTGGATCCTGCAGTGGAGGGTGCATGGTAAGATCAGCAATGCTGAATTGTTGCTGGCAAATACGTTTTCCTATGTTAAATACTTTATTTCAGTGCACTTCTATGCTTTTTATTTTGGTAGAGCACATAACGGATGACAGAATTTTATTTTTAGCAGGTGAGTTGTGCCCGGAGAACGCCGTGCAGGTTGTGGCGACATCTAGCCACAATGCAGATTTTCCCAGTGGCAATCAGCCGGGCTCGGAGGACACTTACAGGATGAACTTGGCTAAAGGAGTCTCAATGTCGCTGCCGTCTTCACCTCTGCTGCCACGCCAGTCCTATTTGATGCAGTCAAGAGCAAACAAGAAGTCTCCAGGTAAAATGAAACTGATGAACATCTAAAATCTTCCTAGCACTTTAACTCAGTTTTTGATACGCTTTTTATAAAAGTAACACAGTAAAATCATATTAATCTTTGCAATAAGAACAAGAGCAGGGAACGCTTTTTGCATGTTCTCAGGGGAAAAAAGGTAATTGGTGACTGAACAGAATATATTATTTCATGTGGCAAAGAATTACTCCAATTGATGTCGCAATGGTTATTTATGATTTGTATATCAGGTAGAAGACAGCTCCAAAAACCTTTGTGGGTGTGTGAGTGGTGGTGTAAGAGTGAATGCTGTTTGTGGCTTTTGCAGTTCGCTTATTTTACACGTATCTACATACATAAACATATTAATAGATAAGTTGCTGCTGAAGTTGTGACGAGAAACTTGTTAATTTTTAGCGGTTGTGCCCTCAGTAATGACCGCATACCTATGTGTGAGCCTTGCTAAATAAGGTGCTCCATCTGGTTCCTTTTATCAGCATTCTGTACATATAAATCATTCCAGCACACTGGCATCACTGGGGTTCGTTGGGGTCAAAGCTTGAGCGTCAAGTGAAATTGTCCATATTCCTCTTACTTGTGGAGACACTCAGGAGTTTTAAGGTTCTTTGTTGGAAAGTTTATATGGTCTAGGAGCAAAGAGTGTTGAAAGTTGGTTTTTGTCAGCACTGAGAAATATCTTGGTTAATGACCCATTTTACATAAAGTCAAAGGAGAAATGTTGCTCATAGAATTGCCACAGGATAGTACATACAATTTGTAAAAAGTATTCTTGGTTTAAGTTGCTTATCGATATTTATTTTTGCCTTTCAGAATTTAAAAATTATAATCTCACTTCATGTTTAAATAATTTGGGGTTGGTTTTGATAGTTCACGTAAAAATTTTGAGCCCTAGAATGGTATTTTGTTGTTTTGTCTCTTACTACAAGTGGTTTGTGTGCTAAAGAACTTTAAAAGATAGGCTGAAGTAATAGAGCAGAGGAAGAGATTGTCCTTTGGCATGTAATGATTTTTTTCTACCTTTGTTTCTGTTCTGTAGCTCTGTACATATCATCTAGGCATGTTGATGGTCATAAATATATAAGGTGATACCATTATATAACTTAGTCCTTGAAATAAAATTCTACTTAGTGTCTGCCAGACTAAAGTGATGTATTGTACGTATATGCAGTGGTAATGATTAAGGAGTATCTTCACTAAATGCTAGCCAGGTTTTAATGAAGAGTTTTTCATAATTTTTTACTGAGCCTGTTTTAGTTAAAAATTTTGGTTAGTAAATTAAAAACAGATTTTCCTTACCATGTTTCAGAGTTATAAATTCAAAAATAAAAATTGTAGTTAACCAGTAGTTATTTGCACTAATGTTAATGAAAACATCTATATTTGAGGGCTTCATACTCGGTACATTGCCACTTCTCTAGCGAATTTATCTGTTCTCTCACATTTATCAAGTCCTGCATCTGTTTTTGCCGATTTGAAAATACCTACTTAATTATGCTTATGTGATCAGCGAATAAAAGTAGTTTTTCCTGGTTAAATGATTTTAAAATGATGCATGGGAGAACATTCAGCAGTAAGAAATTAACTGTAAAATGCTTTATGTTTTTATGTAATTGGTATTGACATTCAGATTCACAGAATTAGACTCTAGTTGGTGATGTCTGGAACAGAAAAGTCTTCAATGTAAATTAATTAAGTGACAAGTGCTCTTACTGCTTTTCCCTTCATTGCCCTTTCTGCATATTTCCAAGGGGGTGTTAATCTGTGGCTTCAGGGGGGTATTTTTGGTTTTGTTTTTTTTCTAGTTTCACCTCTTTGCCTGGCTTCAGTACTGCCCGAGCAGCAATTGTTTCTGTTCCTTGTCATTTCTTTAATATGTGCCAGCGTTTTGAGTAGGACTTGAGCAAACTTTTTCCTTCTGTAATTGCTTCATCCACAGGTGTGGTGACAACTGAACACCGCTGAGAGAGGCACCTGTGTGCAGCGCCTGTGGTCACAGCTGCTCTCTGCCCCTCCGTCTGCAGGGGCGTCAGGCACCAGAGCTCCATGGCACGCGGGCCGGCAGACTCGGGAGAGTGGGCTGAGCTGCCGCCCCGGGACACCGAGGGCTGCTCGGTCTGCCGGGAGGGATGTTGTGTGTTAATTATTGGCGTAGGAGGTGGGGGAGCTTTTTCTTCGTGAGAAGAGGTTGGAAGAGTACCAGTGTTTCTGGCCCCAGTTCAGTCCTCAGCTCTAACTATAAAAGGAGGGAAGAGAGAAACTATATCTTAAGTTACTAAGGAGCCTAAAATTATTGGCAGAACTAAAGCGACCGGTTTATTTGGAGTTGGAAGCTTCCTTAATGGAATAGTTCATTGAGGAGGAGGTGAATAAAACAGCAGAGGCAAACAGAACAGGGAAAAAGTTGTCAGCAGGACAGCTCTGGGAAGGGGAGCAGTAAACGAAAACCTGTCACCGTAAGTTGAGTTTCTTCTAGTATAAAGCTAAGTGAACGTTGCTTGGGTTGGTAATCTTCCAGGTGTGCAACTAAACCAGTATTCATGTTCTTAAAGGGGTAATAGTTGGTTGTACTCTGATTTAGGAGGGTCAACTAAAAGAATGAAAATACTGATTTATAAAGGAGGTTCCAAAAAATTGGTTGTTGGAGTTTCAGGTGTGAATGAAAGATAGCACCGCTGCCCTTGAAGTAATGAATGTTTACTGACTTAAGTTATTGGTACTGTCACGCTCGAACAGGGAAAGGCAATGGCTTTCCTTTTAAAGACGTCAGCAAATGCTAAAGATGACTGATAGACGAGCCTTCCATAAATGTGCGACAGAACTTTTAGTTAGTTTTTAAATTAAACTTTTAATTAATAGACAAATTAATCAGCATACCTGATACTTGAGACTGGGTTAGGCGAGAGAGCTGGTCTCACCTCGGGCAGGGGTTCTGTGCCCGACCTGAACGCGGGGCAGGCGTTGCTCGTGGTGGCAGGGAGCTATGCGGGTGCAGGGCCCCGCGCCCGGCCCCGGCTGTCCCCAGCGTTGGTGCACATACAGGTTCGTTTGGTGCTGACAGGAGGGAAAGCCAGTGCAGAGGAGTAGGAAGGAGGTGCACAATTTACAGTAGTCCTGTGGAAAATAAGCTTTTCTGCAACGAAAAAAAGCATTAAAAATTACTAGGAAGGCAATAGATCATAACCCAAAAAAAAGTATCGTTACGGAATTGTATAAATCTATAGTTCGTGTGCTGCAGGAAGACACTGGTGTAGCTCTGGTGATACCAACTGTAAAAATCTACAACTGAGCGAGGGAAGAGCTGGAGAAGGGCCGCAGGAACGACTAGAGGTGTGGAATGGCTCTGAAAGAGGAATTCTTTAAATAGATTTGGCTGGTATTTTTCTGCCTGGAAGAAGACAATTGGTGGGAAAAGGAGGCAGAATGATTACTATTGCATGCAATGTTGGGTTAACGTGAGGGTGATGCAGATTGCTAAAGAAAGGCTGGGATATGTTTTTGGGAAGAAAATCCATCTACAGCGCTTAAATAGAAAGTGACCACTTCTGTCTTGGGAAACAGTAAGCCACCTAACAAAAATCACGAAAGTCTACCAGGGAAGTGTGTTTTCCCAATTTAGACTGTTCTTTGCCGTTTGCTGCTGATAAAATACTGTCCCAGAGGAACCTTTTGTCAGTCCCCATTGACCCATCTTAGGCTTTTGGAAAAGAGCTTCCACTGTGCAGGTATGGTTCACGTTTAAATGGGTCCTGTTACATCCGTGGATTAATTCAGGTGTCCCATTCTAGATTAGTGCATGAAAATAAAATTACCATGAATTTTGCTAGTTATTGCAATGTTGTGTATCAGATTTGCAAGTATTCTAAGTCACTTCCACATCAGTTTGTGAGGAAGAAAATTCAACAAAGGATCCCCTCCACAATTTAAAGTGTGGGTGTTAAAAATATGTCCTGAAGATACTTCCGTTCTGATCTGTTTTACGTGACTGCTACGTGTTGTTCTGGTTCTTTTGGAGTGGTTGCTTTTTAGTGTTCAACTTTGATACATCTAGTTATGCTTACAAATTACAGATTTGGACTGTCGTCTCCTTAAAGAATGTGAGTTTGTTTCAAAGGAATGTATTTTTAGCTGCTTTCACCGGGGCCGTGCCCCTTGCTTTTGTTATGAAATGGTGTTGGAAGAGCACCCTCTGGTGATAGTTGGTAACTAAGCTGTCTTTTAGTTTCAAAAATGTCATCTCATAGTCCCTAGGTAGAGATAGAAATATATGCCCATGTATCACTTCCATTCCCTGCCCAGTTATTTCTCAGCTAAGATATGAGCTTCTCACCATAGTCCCACGTTCCAGTTTTAGGTGGAATCTGAAGGAACAGGTAGGGCCCACAGTGCCGTGTCTCGGGGCTCTGGTGTGCCCCATCCCCGCCTGGGGCACAGTGTGTCTCAGCCGGGATGCGGCAGTTGGGCACTCTCCATCTCGGTCACCCTGAGCAGCCTGAGGCCAAGATGCAGAGAGTTGCAACTTGTCTTCAAAAGCAGTCATCAACCTTAAAGAACTCATGAAAATCTGCCTCATGCATGTATTTAAAAAATCATTTGGCTGCAGCACGTCGGAGATGTTTTCAAGTGAGGAAGCTTCCTTTCCTGATCTTATGGTGATATTACAGGATAGAGAGAACCTGAGATTGTAGCTCTAATGTACACGAGGTTGCATTTAAATAAGAAGGGAAAATCACTCTCTATTGCCAAAGTTGGGGAAATCCACGGAAACACCTCTGGTTTAGTATTTTGTTACGCCCAGCGACTGACTGTGTTTCTAGGGACTTCGAGCTAATATTTAGGTTCCTCTTAATGAAACTTGCCACACCCCAAGCTCACTAAAACTCTGAAAGTTTCAAGTGGCTTTGTTACACGTATTACAAGAAATTATCTTAATGAAAATTTAGGACAAAACTTTGGGCTTTGGGTTTGAGTTTTCAGTACCACGGTGATGGTGTTTCCATTCCCCATGCCATTTAGGTGTCTTGGCTTGACAGTGTGTGGCTTCGCAAGTTTCCCTGTTGATGCTTTTCCAAAACTCTTAGTGTTGCAAATGCCTTTATTGATATAAAATTCTGTATTTTTCAGGATGTGGATAAATACATGGTGGCGTTTCACTTCTACGATATATTGTGCATCAGCGTAGCACAGTCTACCTGCCAGTGCTATTGGTTGCTGAATTGGGATCAGAATATCACCCTGTGTTTGTGCGATGGTTGTTGATTCAGTAGTGCCAGTATACTTTTTCGGGGGAGCCTTTAGAGGGCAGCATCATTCCCCTTCCGTTAGGCACCTTGAGTCCTTAGCATCTCCTGTGGTTGCTACTAAACCATATTTAGCAAAGAGTAGCATCATAAACAGCCTGAAACCAAAGCATGAAGCTACAGGGAGAGTAAAAGAGTGAGTTTAATTTTTGAAAGGTATGCGTGTGTGTGTGAATACACAATTCTTTTTAATACTGAAGGTGGTATGTTTGAACTTAGTATATATGTGAACTGGGAATGCTGCTGTTTAATGAAACCAGAAACCATTAGTAGCCACTAATGTTTTCTTCTGTTTTTTGAACTCACTGTCACCGTTCCTTATCATGAGGGCATGTGTCGGTGTTCGGAGAAAGTATGCTGTAATACAAAGATTCTTGGGTTTGAATTATTTAGTGTGTCGATGTTGCAGGCTGTCTGCCTGTAGTCTTTTTTCCTAGCTTCAAAGATGCTGATAACAAAATTATCTCCCTGTTATAATGGAAAATAAAACTCTGAATGGAAGAGACCCACTGAAATTTGTCTGAGTTTGAACATGAAAAAGTCACAGGCTTTAGAAATACAGGAAACTTTTTCAGGTTTGTCACAGCAAGCAGATTGGGTTTGTTTTCCAGCAGGCTTTGCATTCCAGAAAGCCCAAAGAAAGTGTTTCTTTCTTACAGGAGTGGAAGTGCAGCAGCTTGCTAGCCTCTACGGTAGCAGCTGTGTGTGTAAGAAATAATTCCGCTACTTTTTTTACATTGCGGAGGGCAGACACTACATATGAAACTTGCGGTCCATCTGGAAAAAATTAGGTACACTCAGCTGATTCCCATTGCAGGTCCGATCAGGAAGCCCAAGTATGTGGAAAGTCCCAGAGTGCCAGGGGAGGCGGCTCTACCACTGAGAAAAGGATCCGAGCAAGGAGAACCCAGTCAAAATGGTAAGAGTCTGTTCAGTGGTGCTTCATTTGGTGGAATAGCTGTTCATTTCAGAGTGATACAGAGGAGCCTGCATAATATGGAAATCTGATTCTTTATATGTAAGAATGTTTTGCAGATTTAACATTCCTATGGTAAGGAGGAGATGCTTGCCATTATACTTACGTGACCTTTATCAGTTCTTGGAGCTGTGCATGTACTACAGGCAAAATGATGTCCAGGTGTTGTTGATTGCTACATATGCCAAAGACCTACTAGAATTTTTCTGAACTTGATTGCAAGTGTGTACCTCTGCACTGGGTACAATACTCCATTTTGGAAATTTTGTGAAAGCTTGCTTAAATAAGAAGGCAGTAACATTAGACTCCTGTGTTGGCAGAGCTGGGAAAAGCTACCTCCTTTAGTTACCTCCTTAGAGTCTATTGGTATTATTGGAAGGTCTTGTGTTCGTTAAATTTGACTATTCTAAGACCTGTCAATTTGCAAAATATTCTGTAATACAAAAACTTTTGCTATTTGCTTTCAAAAGAGGTACCATTTCAGAGATTTCCTCCTTTTGGGATTAAGTGAGAACCAGATTATTACATATTCCAGAGTAAAACCGTAAGTTGCCCACAAAGTTAAGAAATAATGTGCGTTCAAGTAGACGTTGAGCTGGAGTGAAATAAAGAAGAATGTTTGGCTATTAAACTATGCCTGTTTGCAAACTGTGGGGTTTATGTCACTCATAAAATTGAAACGTTGAAGTAATGCTTACCGGTCAAGCTCTTCAGTTAAAATCATTGTTTTCTATGTTTTTATTATAGTCTGCAGCTTGGGGAAAAATGCATTGTTTATTGCAGATGCCACTGAATGTCGGCTGGGCCTCACGTGTTAGAGTGAAGAGTGAACACTGCCCTGGCTCTCATTGGGGTTAGTGAACCCATAGAGGAAAGACCAAAGCAAAAGGGGCAGTTCCGCCTTTTTTTCCCTTTGTTTTTATTTTTGTTCCCTTCCCCTGCTCTGTCCATGGCCTGCAGGAGGGGGTGCTCCCGAGAGGCCTCTCTGTCCTCTCTTAAACTTGCATCCCTCCCTCCCTTCGCCCCTCCTCTGGGGCACTCCTTGTCAACTAGGAACTTTTTGTTGTGTGAAGTCTCCACGTTCTAAGCTGATAAAGCTCTCTGGTGTCCCCGCTGCCTTCCCACTGCCTGGGCGACGTTTCCCCCGCTCTTCCCCGCTCCTCAGGGTGAGACGGCAGCTCTGCGCAGGGAGCACCGGCCGCGAGCGATTGCTCAGAGCTGTTAGAGGATGCTCCTTCACTAATTGGCTATTTATACTGAAGATGGGACAGGCCTACAAATTATTCCTTTTTTAATAGACAAAAGAAATAATGTTGAAGTGCTTCTGCTAGGGAAGAGCATTACAGGTTGGTAGGTGATGCCAAACTGCTGGCCTCAAAGAAGGAAAATGGCAGAAGATACTAGTTTGTGAGATGATTTTAGCCCCCGGTGTTTTCCGGAAGAAGCCTGTGATGGGCTGGTTTCGTTGGAGGTTGCCCCATTTTGAACTTTGTCTCGTTCTATCTGTTGGATGCCAGAAGACATTTTAAAGCACTGTGCCGATAAAATTAAACATTTTTGCAACCAGAAAAGCTATGACATTTAGAACTGGCGTCACATCCTTTGCATAGCAAGCACAACAAAAATGTATGGTATTAGTCGTAGTGTTAACTGTGAGATTACTGTGTTACTAACTTGCTCTTTTCACATTTTTAACATTACAGAAAACTTTATAAAAAATTACTGGGACAGAATTTTGGTTTGACACTGAGCTTTGGTAGCGTTGAGTTTAGTGCTGCTGTTAGGAGAATCATCACGTCGATGATCAGTTCAGTGATGACCTGGTTGCGCTCAGCCATTTCTGTTTTGCCTGGCAGGGTGGGTGTTTTCTCCCCTGGATTTGTGCAGGTACGCAGAGGATCCAAGACCCAGCAGCAACTTAAAGTCTAACGGACAAAAAGTTTAAATGGCATTAGCTTCTCTGTTATATATATTGCTGACAGGAGAACTTGTGTTTACGTTTCGTTATACTTTTTCTACCTCTTGTAAGTTTCCAAATACAAGAGACTAATCTTCACCAACTTTTCTCCCCCTACTCCAAAGCAAAGCCTGATAAGGACTCGAGCTGTTCTCCTGCAGCACAAGAATTGATGACAAGATTGGGTTTTTTGCTGGGAGAAGGGATCCCAACTTCTGCTCATCTAGAAGAGAAAAATGAAGTCATGGTAGGATAATGAAAAATAATATATTTAATGTTCATCCTATTTCTGAGAGGACTAATGTTATTTTTTCTATTTGCAAGTTGTAGTTACTTGATACTTAGTGAAATACAATCCATTTTAATAGACATATGGTAGTAGAATTGTAAATAAGTGTTTGTTTTTGTTTGAAATTGTGAGTTCATCTTGCATTCTTAAAAGAAAAAAGAAAAAAGAATAGACTCCTCGTCATTTCTGGAAGTTTAATCGACTGTGAATGTGAATAACTTCCAGGGTCCCCTCTGCCTCAGAGTAGAAGGGAAAAAAAGTTCCTCCTAAACACTAAAATGTGTTTAGGAGGAACTTTTTTTCCCTTCTACTCTATTCTAGTGATTTATGAGAATGGAAAATGTTGGTGGCTTGTTAAAATAGGAGGATGCTTTTGGGACATGTGTGTTTGTTTTTTCCTGAGAAGTTCACTTCCATTTGACAGTCTTTCTCTGTCATTTGGGGGAAGAGGAACTGGGGAGAACAAGCAGCTACAATCCATATGAAACTCATCTGCTAACCAAAACCGTGCAGTAACTACCGATCTCTCTGTCTTCCCCTTCCTCTCTCTACTTTTAGTCCCAGGACTCATAAATCTTAGTGCATCAGTTTGGGCTTTACTGATGGTGAAATATGAATAAGACTGCGGTTCTAGTGTTTGTAACTCAAAGAATAAATACTGGGGGCGGAGGGGAGGAGTATCCAGTACAATGTTTAATAGAGAAGAGATCTGCCTGACTGCAACTCTTCCACTGAACTGTGAAATTCCCTCTCTTCTTCAGAAGTCACTTTTTAAGTGTAATCTGAAAACATGTCATTAAGTTTTCCAATCAAGATAAAGCTTCTGCTTTTTGAAGATTTTGCTTGAAGAATGGGCTCTTTGCTTCGTTCTTATTCTACTTTACCTTGGTGTTTCTAATTTTCAGCACAGTAGTGCGCCGACTCCCATGCAGTAACTATCGATGTTTCTTCCCATTGCAGTATCCAGTAGCCAGTCAAGGCGTGAGTCCGTGTTCCACCCTCACGAGCAGCACAACATCGCCCAGCACCGACAGTCCCTGCTCAACCCTCAATAGCTCCATCGGCAAAGCGGCAGCCAACAAAGGTAGTCCCTGTGGAACCATCAGCAGCCCCAGCTCCACCCTGGAGAGCAAGGACAGTGGGATTATAGGTAAGCATCTTAATTCGTAACACAATTAAGAGAAATCAATCTTCTCTTAACAATACAAGTCTGAATAGCTGCTTCATGACATTGTGTTCAATTTTATGCTGTCCATGGATCCTGTTTCAAATCCACTGCGCTTGAAAGATTGAAATTATGTTCTTTGGCTATAACAGTTGCCGTCGTTAGGCATGCATTGCTCTTGTTCTTCTGGTGCAGTTCTAATACCTTGTGGACACCCAGGTGGCTGTTTTAATACTATTTTCTGGAAGGTCAGGATAAAATGTAAAAAAACGTATTTTTCATGTTGTTATAAACCATTGTAGGAAGGTTTATTCTTCTTTCTTGCTTTAGTAAATTTTTTTTTTTTTTTAATGCTGACTCATTAACCAGTTGATCCCTTTGAAAATTGGTTTTGTAACAGCTGTTAAGCTTACGGACAAAAATCAAAGCACAGAATGTCCCCTAACCTGATGCTTTCTCAATATACAAAAGTGAGCTTTTGTTTTATATAAGTCTAGCTGATGGACTAAATTTAGGAAGGCTGAAAAAGGGAAGCAATTCTAAATCTTAAATGCCTGGATTTGATATTGTCTCTGTCTCTGACTGTGAAGTTAGTACTTTTTTATTTACAACTTTTGTTTATGGAAGGAACTCCGAGTGAAAGTGTCTCTGCCTGCTGTAAGCAATACCACCATGACGATCATTGGTGTAGGACTTGCCAAGAAGTAGTGATAATACATGTTTTCATAATGCAGTTGATAACACTTTACTCTGACTTTATTTTGTTATAAAGTGAAGTAATTAAGTTATATAGTCATAAGTTACAACATAATGTTATTTTCACTGATCAGTTACCCTAAAAGAGATGTTTATCATGGGCCAAACGACTCATTTGTATAACACTTAAGTACTTCAGTTCCATAGTAGATCGATGACAGCCATTGTCCATGGTCAGTTTTGTGTAAGATCTCATTTCGAGATAGCATTAACGTTTTGATGTAAAGGAAAGAGTGTATCAGAATTCTTGCTTTTGGGTTCACAGGTTTCAGTCATTGCCTAACTTGAGAATAAAGTACATTAGTTGTAGGTTGTGTCAGAATTCAGGGTTTCCTGTTTTGATTACACCGATGCAAGTATAAATCAAACTGAAATGGTTGTACAAGTGAGTATATTGGTGTAAAAATACAGCAATGTATAACCAGAAGAAAGTAACGCCTCTTGCTGTGAAAAATATTTCTGTCAGTATACCTTAGTCATTTCCTTGTTTAAAATGTTTTATAAGGATTTTGCTTTTGTAATAGAGTAGCTTAAATCAGTTATCTGAATGACTTGGGGATCTATGAGAGTTGTGCCATTAAAACAAAAGAGGCTTCCTGGATAGAACATGGCTAAAAGATACTTCTACCTTAATGAGTGCACGTATGCTTAAGCTTTTCCTATCTCTGTCAGCGATGTGTAGACTAACTATTGGGCACTTCTGCATAGCCGTGTTTCTTAAAAATCTGGGACCT
Source organism: Sterna hirundo (assembly GCA_009819605.1). NCBI lineage: Eukaryota > Metazoa > Chordata > Aves > Charadriiformes > Laridae > Sterna > Sterna hirundo. Next base: position 85,212,677 of record CM020440.1, read on the forward strand.
TTGTTAAGGTTCTTTTAAGCGGTGAGTGTTTGCTTTTTATAAAAAGAGGAGTTGTGTTGGTTTGGAATACTTTGTTGTTTGGAGATCTAAACCAGTGTGTTCGTTCATTTGTTTAAAGTGGTACAGCACTGAAAAAGCTTCGTTGACTTTGCAAAAAAGTTTAAGGACTGCACACTGTTTTGCGTGCAACTTTTGCTTATATCAGTGAGAGTAGCATCAATGTGAATATAAAAATTGGCATTACTAATACACTAAACTGCTTCTGTGGTAGGTGATATAGAAGGGGAAAAGGGGATCCTGTTTCTCTGTTCATCACATACTTTCCACCTTACTGAGCTCTTCTGTGAGGTACTGCGGCCCAGAGGAGGGATGCATGCATGTTTTATATATGCAGTGTAATGTCACAGAAGATGTGTTTCTTATGCAGATACTTTATGAAGTCTTGGAATAAATACATTTACAGTATCAGTAACGCATGGTTCATCCAAGACTATGGAAGCAGCTGCTGGTCTTGGTGTGGAGTGGGTTCCTTCTTTCCTTCCAGAAAGGCAGGACAATAGGCTGGAGCTCTGTTCTTTAACCTCCTTTAAAACCTGTTCTTGAGTGAGAGCCTCCCTTCTCTCAAGTGGGCAAATTAAGATAATGATGTGAACCTGCTACCCATGCTTTGCAAGCTTGAAATATTCTAGGAGTATGCCCACATTCTGAATGAGGTCAGAACTAGCCTCAGGTTTGTTTAAAATAGTAAAATTGGCATGACAACTGCATCATCCGTTGTATAACATTCTAAGTACTAACAGTTTTAAGAAAAGATTTTTGAACCCAGTGATAAAAGTTGTTTATTGAATTAATGAAAAGAGTTTCAAAAATAGGAGAAACATGAAAATAAGCCCTTTATTATACAGGGAGAAGACAGGATGGTGGAGTTCAAGCGCGTGTGTGAAAGCTGGCAGGGAAAAACTCTAGAGAAGATACGAGGGTGGGGGGGAACTCCTGTATAGTCCTTCAGTCGAGTATATGAGGTTCATGGTCATGGGGCCGTATGAAAATCATTCTGCTGAGCTGTCATTCGTGTCTCAAATTCAGGGAGAATTTGAACACCCGTTGGCAAGCCATGGCAGCACCCTTACATCTATAAAGGCAGGAAACCAAGAAGGGAAATAAGAGGAACCTCTCTGATAAATGACCATGGGATTTTTTTTAAATACAAAAGTGTCTGTGCATTGAAATTTGTTATTAGTAGTAAATGTGCATTTTAAATTCTGTTTAGCAAGTACATGTTTTCTAGTGTCTTTGACAGAGATAATCCAACCATGAAAATAGCTTGCTCCTTCATGCTACTTATGTGGGCTTCTGTTGTGGTTCTACTCCCGCTGTTTTCTGGGCCAGCAGACTCTGATGGGAAATCTATCTTTTCTTCCTTTTCCTCTTTTTTTACTTATGGTTCAGGTTTCTTTTAGTTTTCTAACGTTTTACTGCTGTAATCAAATTCTTCTTGGCCTCTACTGAGTCTGACATAATAGTAGTGGAGGCAGGTTTTAATCTTCAGCAATGAGCTAAGTGGGAGAAAAGACTGGGCTACTGGCCAAAATATAAGCTTTTCTGGATATTTGCCACTGTTCCAGTATGGAAATTTTGAGCAGCAAGGTTTCCTGATGCTGCATTTCACTCCAGGAGGAATCATATTGTAAAATATTTCATGCTTCAGAAGGAGCTAGATCTTTTGACATGAAAATGAAATAAGTTTGTCATACAGAATTACAATCTAAGCTGTGTGCAGAGGTTAATGGAATGCCTGAAAAGCTTTTTCTTCTGTTGCCTCTAAAATGTGCGTCATATTATTGGTATTTCTTAGAATATGAGCTATTGAATTTAACCATCAGATCTTAAGTTTCTTGTGAATGTGAGACTAAGTTGGAAGAATGCAAAGTTCTACGAGTACCTCATCATCCTGCAGCTGATGCGAAAGAAGAAAAGTTGGTGCTGCTTCTGACCGGCCAAGCCTCCGAGTTCCAAGGAGCAGTCTGTGCATTTTATTAGCGGTCTAATAGGCCAGTATGTTCTACTTGATGATTTCGTGAGTTGAGTGTAGAATCACCACATATATACCTTAATATTTAAAATTTTAGCCTGGGAAGGACCCACAGTTCATATAGATACTATTATTTGAACTGGCATTGATATTTTTTATTTTTTTTAAATCCTGATGTCCTTTCATGCTATTTTGTGTTTTCCTCTGTTGCATACATTCATATATAAACTAGCAGTTATAATGAAATACTTTTTCTTAGAAGCTGGGTCAAGGTAAGAACCCCAGAAGTGTATAACTGGGTAACCTTGAACATTACTTGAAGTTGTTTTCTTTCCTCTCCTCCTGAAAAAATGATACAAAGCAAAAAAATCCCCCCAAATCAAAACAGAAAAAACCTCACCACTACTTTTTTCTGACATACCAAGCTGCTTTTTTTTTTTTTCTTCATGTTTTATTTCCCCTCATCAGTTGATTTATTTGACTTCTAGTCTAGACCTAGCTTTTTTCCAAGGTAGTTTTGAGTGACTGTGTTTTCTGTCTTATAGGTTTGCTGTTCTCATTGATTTAGGTGAACTTTCAAGTGTTCAAAATGCATTGAGTGTTGGCTTAACCTTTAATAAATATTTATTGTTCAGTTATTTTATGGAAGTTTAATGTAAGTATTGAAAACATTTTAAATGAAACAGAGTAATTTCACTATTAAACATAGAAAAAGCAGTATATATTTGCAAAGCGTTCTTATGCACTGTTTTCCTCTGGTGTGTACTTTAGTTGGTATTTTTTCCTCTCTCTTTCAGCGACTATAACAAGTTCATCAGAAAATGATGATCGCAGTGGATCCAGTTTGGAATGGAGCAAGGATGGAAGTCTCAGAGCTGGAAAACAACAAGGGATTAGTCATGATCGAAGAACAGATAATTGTTCACCGGTTGCAGAAGAGGAAGCTGTTGGATCTGCTGAGAATTTGCCAAAAGAAGTACCAACAGGAGAGGGTCCCGTTCCTTATGCTCAAAGTTCTGGCTCTTTAATAATGCCTCGTCCAAACTCTGTTGCAGGTAAAGTCCTGAGGCAGAAAAAAAGGATGTTCTTAATGACAGGAGATTTTTGCTGAATCTTCCTGTTGAAGTTATGTTGTTAGTATGAAAGTACTTTTATAGGACAAAAAGAAAAAAGCATAGGTTCTAAACCGCATAGAAGAGCATTACCTAAGCAGCAACCACTTTCTTTTCACAGATACTGTAGCACTGCGGCATAAATTTGGGAAATTTCACTCTGAACTAAATGGCTTTGTTGCCAAAGAGGACTGCAATAATTGCGCTTTCACTCTTACAGCTGCCTGAAATACAGATCCCCAGTTTTAGCTTTGGCTTCTTTTAGACTTATGAGTGTCTGAGTTTTCTTCAGTGTTAAAAAAGCATAGACTAATTTAGGTTCTAAGAGACCCTGGAGATTTCTGGTCCACCATCTCACTGGAAGCATGCCCAGTTAGAGCAGTTTGGTCAGGGCCTTGTTCAGTTGAGCATTGAGTAACTCCAAGGATCAATATTCCCCCATATCTCCGGGCAGCTTGTTTGGGTATTCTAAGTGTTATTTTTCCTTTATATCTAGTGTGAAGTTCCCACGCTTCAACCTGTGTTTGCCGTTCATTCCATGCCCCTGCCAGAAGTGTCCAATTGTGGCCTCCTGTTAGGTAAAGAATGACCTGCTGCCTTAGCTATCTCTGTTCAGAGCTGAACAAACTCAATTCAAACCTGAGACATCCCTTCCAGTTTTGTGCAAAGGAATTCTGCCCAGCCTCTCATATTTTTAAAGCAACATCCACAGGAGCACTGGCTTTTTTCGTCTCTGGCTCTTTTTCTAGTCTTTAAATGTTTTCGTTTAATGCTTTAGTATTGATCCATTGCATTCAGGATTTCTTTCAGTGCTGTAATTTTAGACTGGACTTTAGTTTTCAGGCTGAACTTCTGCTACTTTAGTACCAAATACCCTGACTCTGAGCATGCCACTGCAAACCCCATTCACATCTTACAACTTGTACCTGTAGTTTTGACTTCCCTGCTTTACCCTAGGAAGAGATGGTATTCTGTTAATGCTCAGAATGTCTTGTACTGGGGAGCCCAGAACTGGACCCTGAACCTACTGGCAACGCTCTTCCTAATGCAGCCCAGGATGCTGTTGGCCGCCTTTGCCGCATGGGTGCATTGCAGTCTATGGTCAGCTGTTTTAACCACCAAGGTCCTTCTCTGCAAGGCTGCTTTCCAGCCTGTCAGCCCCTATTGTATACTGATGCCTGGGGTTACCCCTTCTCAGCTGGAGAACTTTGCATTTCCCTTGGTTGAACTTCATGAGATTCCGCTCAGCTCAGTTCTCCAGCCTGTTGAGGTTCATCAGAATGCCAGCACAATCGTCGGGCGTATCAGCCATTCCTCCTGGTTTTGGATATCTGCAGACTTGGTGAGGTTGCACTCTGTCCCATCGTGTAGGTCATTAATGAAGATGTTAAATAGTTTTGGACCCAGTGTTGATGACTGGAGTACACCACTAGTGAGTTGCCTCCAGCTGGACTGTGTGCCACTGATCACAACCCTCTGGCCCATCCATTGAGCCACTTTTAGGTCCATCTCTCTGTGCACATCCATCACCTGTACTTCATCAGCTTGTCCATGACTCTGTGATAGGAGACAGCATCAGAAGCCTTACTAAAGTCAAGGTAGAGAACATCCACAGCTCTCCCCTCATCCACCAACCCAGTCATCATCTTATAGTGTCACAGTATCACAGAATAGTTTGGATTGAAAGGGAACTTCAAAGATCACCTACTTCCAGCCTCCCGGCTGTGGACAGGGACGTTTTTCACTAGATCAGATTGCTCAAAGCCCCATCCAGCCTGTGTTCAGTTGAGAGCTCCTTGCTATCCATGCAGGTCTCCTGCTGTATTTGCTTTTCTTCCAGCTTGTCAGAATGATTCTTCCTTGAATTTGCAGGATGTTATTCTTGAGTGTCAACCAGCTCTTTTGGATCCTTCTCTCCAGGACTGTGCACCATGGGATTCTTCCAAGTAGAGCTCTGAAGAGTTTAAAGTCCATGCTCCTGAAAGCTGGTGTTGTGCTCCTGCTTTTTGCTCTGTTCTCTCGTGTTAGGATCCTGAACTCCACCATCTCGTGGTCACTGCAGCCAAAACTGCCCCCAGCTGTCACATCTGTGACAAGTTCTTCCCTGTTTGTATCAGGTCCAGCAGAGCATCTTTCCTTTTTGGCTTCCCGGTCGCTTATGTCAGGAGGTTGTTGTCAGTGCACTCCAGAAATCTGAATTGCTTATGCCCTGCTGTGTCGTCCCTCCAACAGATGGAAGATTTTGGATTTGATAGGAATTTGAGACCTGCTTTGTTTAATGTGAATGTTCATTTGGTTTATTTCTGGTGAAAAAGTATATGTCCCTGACATAACTTGGCAAATATGTTCTCTGGATTTTCAGCTCTTCTTTGGCATAGCTATTGTTTTGGCTTAAAAATTGAAGAAAAGAAAAAACGTTATCCAGAATTCTGTGGCATTCAATAGAAAAGGAATGTAAATATTTCCTCACAGTTAGAGTACTAGCAGCTAATAATCTAAACCTCTTCTTAACGCTTCTGACCTCACTGATCTGGTTGTTCTCATAGTCAAAATGGAAACTATTAACATGAGAACTGTTTACCACATGAGGAGGTTAAGGCAGACGTGAAGGCCATCAGAAAGGGGAAGAATCCAACTAAATCTTTAATGAACTTGATTGAAAAGCATTTTATAAATGTTATAACCTGAATGACTTCAACCGCTGTCATTGTCTAGAAAAACTGATCTGTAAGTACTATGTTTAGGAAAGAACTGTAATAATTAATAATGTTCTTTGTAACTAATGCTGAGAGAAAAATAAGCTTCAATCCGTTAATACTGTAGCAACAAGTTCGACCAAACTGGAAGATCTGAGTTACTTGGATGGACAAAGAAATGCTCCTTTACGCACTTCAATTCGCTTACCTTGGCACAACACTGCTGGCGGCAGAGTGCAGCAGGAGAGCAAAGGTAGGTGTTCGCGTCTGCGCCTGCCTCGGCACAGCCCTGCAGCTCTTCGCTGTTTTGTAACGTGGGTGTTCTGAGACCTTGGTAAATGCCCCTCCCCACAGAGTGATATTTTAGAGTGTGTCATTCGACACGCCTGAAAATAAGATGCTTGCTTACGCTTTTTCCTGCAGAATGCTGTGGTTTAGAAGTCGCATCTGTGGCTTTTAATAAAAAATCAGTATACTGTTTATCTGAGTGTGCAGGGCACGGTTTAGAGTTAGAGTTAGAAAAATGTTTACCCCCATTTATATAATTATTAATGCGTTTTTAAGAAAACTTTTGGATTCTGCAACTTACTAACTCAAGTTCAATTGTGAAAAATTACTCAAATTATACTTGTAGTTTCTCTTCTCTAGAATTTAATTCACGTAGAGATGACCTGAACCGAGCAAATAATTTTTTATTGCTTTCATGATGGAAGCTTTAAGAAGTCTGTTTATGAACACTATTAAGAAGGCCACTGACTGGAATGATCTTCTGAAACAATGCCGTTTTATTGCATTTATTGCATGAATTTCTTCTAATAAACTTTTCTCCCTGCCACCTCTTTTCAGCTCGTTTCGTCCCCTATAAGCCTCAAGACATTATGCTGAAGCCACTGTTGTTTGAAGTGCCGAGCATAACCACAGACTCAGTGTTTGTTGGACGAGAATGGTTGTTTCAGGCAATTGAAGAAAAACTGAGGAACACTGATCCAGCAGAGAACAGGGGAGCAGTCATCACTGGAAATGTGGGATTTGGGAAGACTGCAGTTATTTCTCGGCTGGTGGCACTTAGCTGCCATGGAGGTCGCATGAGGCAAATAGCTTCAAATAGCCCTAATTCATCACCCAAAGGTATGTTCCTTTTCTGAGTCACTGTTTGGGGTTTTGTACTGGTAACAAGAGTCAGAATGTTGTTTGCTTTTCTGCCTTAAGGTCCTCGGGGTTCATCAACTCCTTGGGAAACACTTGTTTCCTCCAGTGAAGAAAGGAAACTGTTAAAATTGTATACTTTGACAAATAACTTGCACTTAATACAGCATGGGCTTGGCCCATCAAAAAAGCTGTAAAATGGGGACGCTGTATAAAATCTCTTCCTTCTGCCAGGCAGCGCATACCCTGGAGTCTGCTGGCAGGGTGACTGTATTGGCTTGTTCTCTCCCGTTAGTTTGGAAACAGAGAGGTGACATGTTTCTTCCCCACTGTGTACCACACACTGCTCAGTATGGTGCTTTTTCCATGTAATTTCAGTAGAGGCAAGAATAAAGCTGTGGAAACCCATTCTGTCTTCTACTGGGATCCATCGGATTCTGTCACCACACCAATCCAGTGCCTACGTTAACTGGAGGGATGGTGTGACTTTGTTACTGCTTCTTCCCCTGCTGAGGCTTCAAATAATAATATTAATAATAATCATCATCATAAATTGCTCATATTTCCCAAGAGTTCAGTTATATAATAACTGTTAGTCATTAATGAGTTATCACATACATAATTTTCATAGGGAAGCTGTTCATATCAGCATGGTTTTGCTTTCAATAATTCTATAGTTTTGATCTAAAAGTCAGCTGAATTGTTTTAAAATTGTAAAGTTGCAAGTATGTGCCTGTATTTATCAGACTGGTCGCAGGCTTCTTTTAATGTTGTTCAGTTTTAATTTTTACTCTAGCAGTAAAGATATTCTGTGATGTTTTCCAATAAAACAATCCGCTATCAGCAAATTTGGTCTTTTTTGTATTTGTTCCCTCTCATAAATAGGTGGTGACTCCAGTCTGGAGATCCCCTTAAGTCAGGTAACTCCATCTGCTCCTCCAACAAGTGGTACCAATACAATGAAGACCCTGAATTGTCATGGTAGTCCCGAATACCAAAACCAAACAGGTGATTCCGTGAGACGCCTTGCTTCAAAGGTGAGTTTTCACTTACTGATAGGTTTTCAGTGTATTAGAAAACCTCTAACCTGGGGGAGACGGGAGACTGGGTATCCCAGTCAGCACTGGTGGGAGGACAGGCAGTAACCTTGGACGTGTACATTTCACGGCTGGTGAAACCAGCTACCTGCCTTTCCTGCCTTTCAAGGTATTACTTGAATTCTGCTTGATCTTAGAATTACGTTAAAAATGTCACATCTGTTCTGTGTGTGTATAGGAGGTTGGGATCCTTTACTTGCAAGAGCGGCCATGTGTTCTCTACGGGTAGATGCTCACTGTACCTTCCTAAAGCAAGAAAAAAAAAAAAGATAAAATGTTTGGTCTGTGTATAATCCGTCTATGTTCTGTGGTACAGGTTGAGTCTGAATGTAGTCTTTCTATTTTCCATACTCTTGAGAGTCTGAAGCAAGCAATCAAAAGTTACTTTTGCATTAGATTATTATGATAAGTGTTTTATTTTTTGCCTAGGTAGTAAATATAGTTAATGTCTGAACTGCATACTTTATGAAAATAGTTGTGAGAAAAACATGGGGTTATTGTTGCGGTCTTTAAGGTGATGTGTATTATTTGGAAATAATGTTATGAAAGCCACTGAAGTACAAGCTTTTTATTTACATCATGCTTTCCTTGTGGTTTGATTTTTTCCAGAGAAATAATGCCTATGTTATGTTTTACTTTTAAGTAATACAAACCTTTGCAATAATCAGAATAACGCCAGTTGTCGTCTTTCTCTGTTTGCTATATGAGGATGTCTTTGACAGCTGTTGGTCATTTACTCTTTCCTGATGATGATCAAATTAATCCTTGGGTCATTGCTGTGTGTGACACAGTGTTGTTAATTATAGCTAATAGGTTGCTTAGTCGGAGCCTCATGTTATTTTTCTTGTGCTACTTAGCTACCTAGCTGTTTACCCACTATATCCCAATGGCATGAGCTCAAATGACTCTCTTTCTGCCAGAACCTGGTGTTTTGATTTCTCTTCTTCTTTGCATCCCCTACAGGGTCAAAATTGATTTGTCTTCCTTTCCATGTGTCTGACGCAGGCCATCTGAGACCAGCTGCAGAGCTGGATAATTATTCTAACGCTGGAAAACTTCAGTAAACGCTTTATCATAATTGGACTAGGAAGTAACCACCTTAAATACTGAAGGAGTAACGCTTTTTTTTTAATTCTCCAGGTCGTTGCTTATCACTACTGTCAAGCCGACAACACATATACGTGTCTTGTCCCAGAATTTGTGCACAGTATTGCAGCTCTACTTTGTCGTTCAAGTCAATTAACAGCATACAGAGATCTTCTAATGAAGGAGCCTCACCTACAAAGCATGCTTAGCCTGAGGTCTTGTGTCCAGGATCCAGCAGCAGCTTTTAAAAGGGGAGTGTTGGAACCACTTTCAAACCTCAGGAAAGGTAGGTTAAGCAGGAAATGATGCAGAAACTTAATCTAAACTGCGCAGAAAGTGGAAAAAAAAGTATGTGTTTTAATGCTCTAAGAGAAATAAATAAATCGGAACGTTCCTGGAGAAATTGATTCCTTAATTGTGGTAGTTGTTTGTAACCTATTAAGGTAGGTTTTGAACTGTTGTTTCATGTTTTAAAGTAAAATTCCGTGAAACTTATCAAAGATCATGGAAACTTTACATTCCTTTTTTTGCCAGAAAACTCAAGGATGACTTTGTAGCTTGAAGTTAAGGCTGGCACATTTGCATTACATGATCATATTATCAGATGCTTGTGAGATTTGTCACACTTTTTTGTTTTGTAGTTTTCTGTGCCTAAACACCTGCAAAGTGGATGTGTTGTTTGCTTGCTTTTAAAATACAGCAATTTTCTAAGAAAGCGTATAACAACATGATTTTCATATGAAAAAAAGCCAAAACAACAAAACCCTACCAGCCTGCTCCTTGGAAACAGCTAGCTTCACAGCATGTGCCAGCTTGAGCTGGTACTTGATACGTGGCAAGACAGGGGAGATTTGCCCTTGTGAACAGAGCGTGTGTCATTCCTATGAAATCTGGTTTACAGTTCTTGAATTTTGTTGACTGTCAACAAATTTCTTCAAAATCCATTGGCAAATCTTGTTTACCCCTGGGATTTTCATCCTTAACAAGTGCTCGAAATGAATATTGCTAGTTTCTCAAGCTGTTGCAAAATAAACTTTTCTCCTCAGAACTGAAAGTGTAAACCAGTGCCTTTATGATTTTTGCAAATTGTAAACTTTTTTTTTGTTTGGTAAGTCCAATAAAGGGTAAGCATTAAGTAAGTATTATTAAAAGCAGTGTTAATTAATAGTGTAAACAATCTACATATGCCTTCTTCCCACATCCGTGCATCTCTTCTCTCTTACATGTTAACAGCCTTGTTTAATCTTTTTAATCAGTTGTGAAAGTGGTGGAGTCGCCATCCCTGGAGGTATTTAAAAGCCGGGCAGACGTGGTGCTGAGGGAGATGATTTATTGGTGGACTTGGCAGTGCCGGGTTAACGGTTGGACTCGATGGTCTTAAAGGTCCCTTCCAACCATAACGATTCTGTGATAGATCCATAACAATAGTCCAGTAAAAACCTTATTGTAAGTGATTGCTTCCACTTTTCAGCATTTCAGGGCAATGTTGTTTTATATCTCCTAATGCTTTTTTTAATCTCCTAAATAATGCTTAAATGCCGTAAGGTGTATTGCTGTGCATAGAGATACGTTTTGTTTCTTGATGGTCAAAATTGGGGATAAAAATATGTCACTTAATAGGAGAATTTGTATTCATTCTTTCCTCTGTCATTTTCATGTTTCAGAGCAGAAAATTCCTGAGGAAGACTACATAATTTTGATAGATGGTTTAAATGATGCTGAATTTCATAAACCTGATTACGGTGACACACTTTCTGTATTTCTCACGAACATAATCTGTAAGTTTCCTCCCTGGCTGAAGCTCGTTGTGACTGTAAGAACTAACTTCCAGGTAAAAACAACTTTTAACCTTTGTCTTACCCTTAAAGACTCTTTTGTGTTGGTGCAGCTGTATTATTATGAAATTATGAAAAATACTGGTTTTGGAGGAATTCAGAGTAAAGTCTTCTGGGTTTTTTCCTTTTTTCCTTGTTGTTGCATGTTTCTTTACTGCGCACAAGTATGATATTGGAGGCTTTTTGGGTTTGAATCATTTTTTTGAGTATGCTAGTAGGACTGATAATGTTTTCTGGGCAAATGAATGATTGAAAGCTTAAAAAAAAATAAAATTAGTAGCCCACAGGTGTTTTTCCCTTCAACGTGTACTTGTTGGAGTGTATTTCTACTAGTATTAAGCTCTGGATTTTCACTTTTTAGGAAAGGATAAGCCACAATTCCACTACCTATATTGATGAGATTGTTTTCTGGCCTTATTACCGTTGATCTTTCTGCATCTCTTCATCTGTTTGCTGGCCCTGAAAGAGAACAGCCTCAAAACTTCTGATTAAAGCATTTTGTGAGAATTAAGCAGCTAAGAGATACTTGCAGAAATCCCGAGAGAGTTTAAGTGAGGCCGTGCGGAATTCGTGTTTCTCTGCGCTGGACGGCAATGTTCTGGACAAAGCTCTGGCTTTGTTTCTAGCACTAGTCAGGCTTTTAAGATAGTCGCCTTCAGTTCACTTTAGTTTAAAAGACGAGGTGTGCCCGTTCTAGTCTCTCACTGCTTCTCTGAGGCAGCACGCTGTGTACATCGCGGCAGTGCGACAGACCCAGCTCTCGCCCTCCGTACAGCCACTGGGGCCGGCGTCCCTCCTCAGAGGAGGAGGCTGCAGGAGGACTGCGGCCCGGCTCGGAGGCAGCCGTTCCCTAACGCCACGGAGTGTCCGTGTCTGCAGGGGCGCAGGCCGAAGCTCTGGAGCTGCTGTGTGCACCGAGCTGACAGGCTGCGAGGCAGCGCTGGCGTGGTGCTTCAGGACAACTTCTGAGAGCTGATTTCTCATCTGCCTCCTTGCTGCTCAGTCTCTAAGCATTTCACTGGCTCAACTAAATTTTTATTTTTCACAAGTAGTAGGGACTGTTTCCTCACAGAAGTGCGCATCTGTGATCGAAACATCTCACTACCCTGAAAGTTCAGCTCTTTCAAATCCATGTAACTACTTTAAAGTGGAATACAGATTTCCTTTTTCTGTTGCGAAAGTGTTGAGATGTTTGTTAAACCCTTCTGATGTATGCCTCTATGTAAGAAGTTTTAGGTCTTTTTGATCTTTATTTACATCAAGATAAATGTGCTCTGTGTTACATAAAGATAAGAACGTGTTCAGGTGAAGCTGTTGAAGTGTCTGACTGTGCCACACTCAGGACTTGCCTTAAACTAAACAGGACTGTGCGTGTGTGGGTGGCATCTTTCTGGTGCTGGAGGATGTAATGATGAGGAGATTCTTTTCTCTCTTGTCACTTCTGATGTTTCTTAATAAATCATTCCTTCTACCTCCCCCCTTCCCCTGGCCTGTCTTAGGATCCAATTCTGATAACTGTTTTCTGTTCCCTTAATTCTGAAGTGATCGTTTCTATAGCTCATCCCCTTCAGTTGCCTTGCTGAGCTTGGTCAGTAAAATATTTGAGACCTTCCCGTGAAAAATGATGAAATGTGGAAATATTGTTCTACCTGTTATCAGGGGACGACATTTGCAAAGCCATCGCAGAGATACTGAATTTCTTCTTAATCTGTCTGGTACTCATTACAGAAGAGCAATATAGCAAAGATGCATTGTTGGGTTTTCAGTGCTGGAATACTGTAACACCTGTGTGTTTTGGTTTTTTTCTTTCTTTTTTTTTCCCCTCTCCCCCTCACAGGAAGTAGTAAGTTCACTGCCCTTCATCGCAATATCCCTGGACGATTTTCCAGACAACAAAGAAATTCATGATGACTTGAATGCTTATATTCAGTACAGAATTAATAACAGCCAGGAAATTATAAACAACATATCTTTAAATGGAAAAGCTGATGCAGCTATTATTGGGAAAGTGAGTAACCACCTGATCATGAGAAGCCTGGGATCTTATCTCTATTTGAAACTCACTCTGGATCTTTTCCAAAAAGGTCACTTAGTAATCAAAAGTGCAAGCTACAAGGTTGTTCCAGTGTCTCTATCAGAACTGTACTTACTTCAGTGCAATATGAAGTTCATGACAAACTCTGCCTTTGAGCGAGCCCTGCCAATACTAAATGTGGCGCTGGCGTCCCTCCACCCCATGACGGATGACCAGATTTTCCAGGCTATTAATGCTGGCCACATAAATGGTGAACAGCAATGGGAAGACTTCAGCCAAAGGATGGAAGCCCTTTCGTGTTTTCTGATTAAAAGGCGTGACAAAACACGTATGTTCTGCCATCCTTCCTTCAGGGAATGGCTTGTATGGAGAGCAGATGGTGAAAATACAGACTTCTTATGTGAGCCAAGGTAAATGAAACCTCAAGTAAATAATGTTCAAATAACTGCAGTTATGTTTTATATAATTGGTTGCAACAATTGGTGAGAGGAAAGAGTAATGTTAAAACGCAAGCACACCTAATTTTTTCCACAAATGAAAACTTTTATGTGTGTGGCGGTAGACTTCACCAGAATTATCAGAGGTTACAATGCATAACTGACTTTGTAGAATTTGCAAATTTGCATTTGACTGTGGTACCTTCATGGAGAAATGAGAGTACCATTTACAGTGCAGGATTAGAAAGATCATTTGGGCTCTTTCAAACATAAAAATATTAAGACATTTTGTTCTGTAATTACATCCTCATGGCACACTGTTTCAGTTTGTTCCATCTCACCTTTGACTTAAAGAGCATGAATTAGCTAAATTGGAGACAATAAGCTGTTGTTATACATGCACGTTGTCACAGTCTGCATCTTCCATTTTTTTCAAATTCTTCAGTGTTTTAGGTTTTTTGTTTTTACAAAAGAATAAGTAATGCTGACAGTTAAAATTACCACCAACCCAGGACTTCCCTGTGCTTTCGAGTGTGTCTGCCAGAGCAGCTCAGTGGTTGGATGCCCAGGGCTGCTGCGCTCGGCCCCGGCCGGTGTTGGGGTGGCTGCAGCTCCCTCTGGAACTGGGATGCTGCTGCTCGTAATCGAACCTTCCATTTTGGAAAAGTTCTGTTCAGAAACTTCCAAAGACAGGGCAAGAAGCCCACCCCAACTTCATCTCCCAGATGAATAGTCTGATTACCATATGGTTAATTGTCCGGTTCCAGTATATAGTCTAATTAATATGTAGTATATGATAACCTTATTTTTTCAGGGTTATGCCATTTCCACTGTTTCCTAGAGCACTAACCACCGACTAATGTAGATGTAGAATTACTAAAAACACATTTTGTATCAGATTTCAAGAAGATCCAGGTCTTCTGCTTCTAAAAGGATGGGATTTTGTCTGAGGCAGCTGCAGTTCCTGACTGTGAGGTGAAGGAAGGCCAAAGGGAGCAGTGCGCACCTCGGTGTCCGAAGCTGCCATGGCTCTGGCGGGGGCTCTTGTGAGGTGGCACCAGAGAAACACTAGGAGTTGAAACGCTCAACTTTGAAATTTGCCTTTTTTCTCTTTGCATTGTTTCGTTATGGAAAGAATTTTGTTCAGATGTAATGGTGTGTTTCAATAGTCTGACAAAGAAAGCTGAGCTATGACGACAGGCATACAGATGTGTTAGGATATTTACGGGAAGTATAGTTATAAACAGTTCTCTCTTAATCCTTTTTACTAGGAGCGGACATGCTCTACTGGCTTTCATGTTTTCTCGACAAGAGGGAAAGTTAAACCGCCAACAAACTATGGAACTTGGGCATCATATACTTAAAGCTCACATTTTTAAGGTAAAGCTTACTGCTTAATAGGTTTTATGATCTATTCATATGACTGACTCTTAGAGGTTCTCCTCTGAGTTGCTTTAATAATTTGTTAGAAGCTTATGCAAAATACTTGGTAGTGCTAACAAACAGAATTGTTGCTTCTCTTTATACTGATGAGATATAGATATAAATAGTATTTCTAATCCTATAGCGAGATTTCCTTTTATATCATTTTTGTTAGGGTTTGAGTAAAAGGACTGGAATTTCTTCCAGTCATCTTCAAGCCTTGTGGATCGGTTATAGTACTGATGGACTGTCTGCAGCCCTGGCCTCTCTGAGAAACATCTATACACCCAATGTGAAGGTAAGAAAACGAACATTCGGGTACCATCAGTGCTTCCTCTGCCACTGTTGCTGTAACTCTGTTGGTGAATGTTGAAACTAACGTAACCCTTTAGAAGAAGAAAGCTACCACTATGCATCTGTAACTGAACTTCTTTGTAATGAGTTTTCATGTACTTCTTTAAGTTGTTTGTAAAGTCCAGTTCAGTTTTCCTTGATGGCTTTGATGGCAAGAAGGGTTTCACCCCAATTCCGATGTAGCGGCGCTCTGTAGCGTAGGTGAGCGTGTGGATGCATTTTCAGGGGGTCGGATGTTCTGCCTGATCTGCTGGGCAGACTTCAGACGTGTTTTCTTGTATGGGGAAGTATCCAGGGAACTTTAAGTGGGGAAATACTGTGAAAGGATGTAAAATGCCAGAACTTTGCACTATTACTCGAATCCCTGGATTATGGACGGGGAAATCCAAGTTGATAATTTGCAATTTTAGCTTTTTGGTTGGAAATTTGTTTGTACGTGCACACACACACACACACACGCTCTGGTAATTTTTTGAGAGTGCTTTTTATGCAATCTGGTTTTATGTTGATGGGGTCAGTTACATAAATCTGCAGAGTAGCAAGTCACACAGATGAAATTGTGGTGAGAGTGTAGTGAGTTTCAGGGGGGAAACTCACTAGGAGTGCGTAGTTCAGTAATACAATAATCTATTTGCTAACAGATGATTTTAAACTTTCTGTTGCTGTATATGTTAAAAAGTCAATGTCAGCCAATAAAACCTGCTTCAGAATTAGGAACTAACTTACGAGTACCTGAATCAAGATGTCAACGTCTCTTAATAAATTCAGACAAATATTAAGGAAAAACTGTTTTGTTTAAATTAAATTTTAGGTGAGTCGGCTGCTGATCTTGGCAGGAGCAAATGTGAATTACAGGACTGAAGTACTAAATAACGCTCCAGTGCTGTGTGTTCAGTCACACCTTGGCCATGAAGAAGTGGTCACTCTTTTACTAGAATTTGGAGCTGCTATTGATGGAACTTCAGAAAATGGGATGACAGCACTTAGTTACGCAGCCGCTGCAGGTCACATGAACATCGTTTCACTGCTGTGCAAAAAAGGTGCAAAGGTAAGCTGGGGCACAAAGGTGCAATGTTTGCAGCCGTGAAAATCATGCAAAGGCCTAATAAAAACTGTTGTTGTACACAAGTATATAAATAAGACACACAGACTTGGGGTGGGGCAGCAGGGGAGTCCAGAACATCCACGCAGACTTCCATGAAGCATTTTCCACGTGCCCCTGATCACAACCCTCTGGCCCATCCATTCGGCCGGTTTTGGGTCCACCTCACCGTGCACATCTATCACCTGTACTTCATCAGCTTGTCCATGACTGTGTGATGGCAGTGTCAGAAGCCTTACTGAAGTCGAGGTAGACAACATCCACAGCTCTCCCCTCACCCACCAAACCAGTCGCCTCATTGTAGAAGGCTGTCAGCTTGGTTAAGCATGATTTGTCCTTGGTAAATCCATGCTGACTACTCCTGGTCACCTTCTTGTCCTTCCTGTGTTTGAGAAAGGTTTCCAGGTTTTCCCATTGCCTTCCCAGCAACTAAGGTGAGGCTGTTTGGTCTGTAATTCCCCAGATCTTACTTCTTGCCCTTGTTGAAGATAGGAGTGACGTTTGCTCTCTTGCAGTCCTCATGAGCTTCTCCTCCCCATGGCCTTTCACTAGACTCTTTAACTTTGAATGTTTATTTTTTTCCCAATTCAGGCTGACTATGTAGACAAGAAAGGCCAGTGTGCTTTGGTCCATAGTGCATTGAGAGGGCATTGCGATATCCTTGAATACTTGCTCAGTGTTGCTTGGTTAACTCCTTCCCAAGAACAAAATTCACTAAGAAAAAGCCAGGCGCTGCAACAAGCTTTAACAGCAGCTTCCAGTATGGGACACTGCCAGGTAGGTTGATAGTTCAGATATTTCCAAATCTGTTTGAATTTATCAGAATTGTACAACGGTGCTGGCAGCTATTTTTCAAAGAGGTTTGGGAAACAGAACTATTGAAACTTCTGATATTTAAAGTAGTACGCATTCTTAGCAGCTGTTTTAAACACTGTAGTTAATTATCCAGTGATATTCTTTGCTTCAGGATTTGTTTGTATGTAATCTTCTGTCTACTTTTTCCTCTTTGTTCTTGGAAGTTGTCCTAAATCTCTCATGGTGATGGTGATATTCTGTATCAGTGAATCCACCCTAGTATGTTTCTACTTGAGGTTGAGGGTTTTTTTTTTCATAGTATAACAAAATGTATATTGCACATACTTGCATGTGCTTAACCTTTTAACCTGATGCACATGTCAGGTTATAAAATTCAGCTTACTTCAGCTTGATGTCACTGAAGACAGAAATTTGGGCTTGTATGCATGTATATGATAAAAGAATAGTTTGTAAGCATTACAGTATTATTCAGTAAAAGGAACACTAAAGGTAAACACATAAGAAATGCTAAAAATGCTTTACATCTTTAGGTAATACAACTATGTCTTGTTCATTAGGAAAATAAATCTTAACCTTGCTATAAAAGTAATCATTAGGTAAAGATAATTGAATAAAGATCAAACTAGGCTGATGGAATTTCCTGTGTATGTATTATAAGTGATGTGCCAAAAGTGGAAACATAAAATCTCTTCAGTAAAACCATTTCAATATTTACATCTTTTAAATCTGTTTCTTTAATTGCCATAAGATCAAGAATTCTGATCTTGAAAGTTGTTTACATGATTCAAACATTGAAATGTTTACCTACAGTTAATTTATTCAGTTAATTTATTATATGATATATAAGCCATCATTGTCTCACAGTATAAATTTGAGGATTCTGAACTATGATTAACTTTCCTTCACTCTCATAAAACTTCTTGTTTGCTATCCACTGATTAAATGAAAGCAGTCAGCTCCTGAATATCAGCAAAATAGATCACATTAATCATAATTATACTTTACCCTTTGCTTCTTCCCGTAGCATCCAAACCTTTTGTTAGTGTGATTCTACTCCCCTGCCCACTTGCTGCAGTCTCAGTGAGCATCTCCTCCGTTAGAAAATAGCCATTAGAAGAGGTTTTAATTGAATAATCTTTTACTAGCCTGTGGTTACAAAACATAGATTTCCTTAATAAAATAAAAACACAGCAAAACTTAATTTTTAACTCATCTGAATTATAAAAATTAGCGTTTAACGATGTATGCTTAAAACATTCCATGAAAAAATTTTGAAAAACAGCTAAGATATAAACGATGTAAAAGGAAAAGCATAGGAATTGCCATTTTGCAAGACGCATGCAAATATTCTCTTTTTCCCCCCTTTGTTTTAGGCAGTATGGAATTTGCTCATTAAACTGGGATGCTTTTTTTTTTTTTTTTTTGGGGGGGTGGGGTGGGCATTGTTCGTCTTGATTATTCTGGCATATGTAGGTCACACAGGGGCTCATTAAATCATAATCATGTAAAACCCTGAACCAATTAACAGAAGGGCACTGGGTTTTTTTTAAACTGCTTTTAATAACACTCAGTCGTCTTCGAGTCATACTAAAAATCATACTGAGCTTGCTTGGATGGATTATGAACAATACTAATTTTCTTTGATTCATATGCATCAAGAGAGAAGCAATCCTGCTTTTTAAAGTCTCCTGCCTGTTGCTCTGTCTTGCGAGTGCCAGCTGATGTTTTTATGGCTCCCTACATCTCCACTAACTCTTTCTGACAGGTGGTTTGTTACATCTTGACAATTGAAAAGGACCATGACATAGACATCAATGACACTGATGCCTTGTGGGGAGAAACAGGTATTTCCTTTCTCATGTTTTCCCTAATTAGAGTTGTTCATTTAAGAAGTAAAGAGGTTTTAATTTTGATTTTTTTTCAATTTAATTTTCTGTGATAATAGACACGGGAAAATACCAGTTTTAATAATAAAATGAAGTTTATAGAGTTTTTAACTTATTAAATCTACTTATCTCATGTATTGAAAAGAAGAGTTATTTTATATTAAAATGAATGGAAATTACTGACTTTCTAATTAAATTGGAAAATTGGCTATGGAAATGCAGTGCTGCAAGCTTCAGTGTAGAATTTCGTAGGATTATCTGTTTGAGAACGTCTGTTTTGGTTTTTTTTAAATCCCATTTGTTTGCAGGAAATGCTAGGCCATTGCCTCATTTGTTCTAATTAGGCAAGGGATGAAAAAGACATGCCTTTGTGTGTATGGGAAATGCCAAATACTTTTTTAAAGACAGACTGTAGACTGTGCAGCCTGCAGCTGAAAGTTCTCCTGTTGTACCATATGAGTAGCATCTCTGTTTCACGTAAACAGCTGAGATTGCGCAAGCAGGTGGGAAAACAGTCTCTTAATGATTATCAGTAGCCTCTTCACGTACTGGAGAAGTAAATAATCTTTGTTCCTATATGTATACAAAACTCTTGTTGCAAATCCATTTAATTCAAAAAAACATACATCTGTTTCTAAATTAATTTTCCTTTACTATTTTATTGTCGGCATTTTGTATTGAAATTCTTGCTTAATGTATTGGGAATATTTACTCGTGGAGCGCGTGCTTCCTTGTGCAGTGCTGACTGGTGATGAAGGAGAAGGTCCAGCTCCCTGGGGCACTTCAGTGCTCCCTGAGATAGAGTAGTAACTTTGGGACAAGAAAAACATGTAGAGTGAGTCAAGAGAGCCACAGGACTAGCATTACATCAAATACTGTTCTTTGGTTATTGAATGTAAAAAACGTATGTGGAAAGGATGGTACTTTGTATGCTGCTGGCATCCTCACAGTTTTGGGGGTGTTTGGTGAACTCAGCTGTGCATTGTGCCGCGTGGTTCTTTGCCGTCTGTTTTGTAAACGGGACCGTGATTTGGAGGTGGACGGTGATACAGCTTAGAAGTGCGAGGCAGATGGAGTGAGGAGCGGGGTGTTCGGTGAGTGCCTGTTTTGAAAAGGGAAAATCCATCCTACCTCGAAACAGCATGGAACAACCTGAAAGGTCATTCCTTTTCATACAGAAACATGTTCAGGAGCAGCTTGTTTCTGCTGTTTTGTTCAGGAGCAGCTTGTTTCTGATGTTTTCTACCTGAATCCGAAGTTGGTTCTGCTCGTTGTGGAGGCTGTTTCAGTAGCATTTTATGTTGTGAGTCTTTTAGAGGGAAAGACAGCTAGAGATCATCATTGCCATTCCTACTGTTTTATCACATTAACGTAGCTGAAGGCCATGTCTCTATGAAGTACAGGTTCGAGGCAAGCTGAATAGCAAATTAAAGTGGAGCAGATAAAAAAGCCACATAACACATGTTGGGGTGGGAGACTTTTAAGCCTGTTTGCTGAATTGCCTTAGTTCACCCTTTTCAAAATCCACATTACTGTGTCTCAGTTGGAAAAGACGATCTTAGGTTAAAGACATCTCTGAGATGTTTTTCCAGCCTCACATCTTCTATACAGCTAATTTGGAGCATTACTTAGTGTCTAGTAAAAGTGACAGAAAATAGCATCATTTTGGCTGCTCTCAACTTCTGCAGAGTACCATTAGGCAGGTCAGAGGTGATCCTTTTGAGCAGAATAGTTGGAATTCCTGAGCAGGGTTTAGTCCTGATGTTGTTTAAGATAACAGGAGGACTTGCTTAGTCTTCTTAGAGCTGGATCAGGTATGGGGGGTGTGTGTGTGTGTTATATTGTTATATTGTAATGTTAGTTACACCATGAGCTAAAATGCTGGTACTGAAAGCAGAAAAAATGTGAAGTTTTTGAACAAGGTAGTTTGTTTTGCCTTTAATGTTGGTATCTACAGCAGTTACTTTCCAGTTCAGATCTAAGCAGTTGCTGTAACTGTAACATAACGAGGTATCAGTGAGTGAAGAGTGAACGGGTTAGATGATGTTGTTAAAAACATAATGAATTTCTTACTTCCTGCAGTGCTTGTAATTTCATTTATTTTCAGCATCCATTGACATTTTAAAAAATTCTACTTTATCATGTTTGAAAATGCTTTAAAAAAATGAGTAACAAGAAGTTCACAATTTGACCTGCTTCTTATTGGAAAATAGATGGTATTGGGACTTAGAAAATGGAGGGTCGAGTTTTTTGCTGGTTCCTGCAGAAGTTAGCACGTGAACCCATTTTCTAAACAGTGTTAACGCTACTGGTGACGCTTCAACGCAAACAAGAAAAAAACCTATTTTAATTTCAAGCCCCATTTAAAACACAGTAAGTTGATGTGAGTGAAATGGAAGAGGGGAAAAAATCATGATGGGGAGAATGTTTTATTTTCAAGCTTCAATGAGCACCACAGTGAAAAGCAGGGAGTCAATAAGCTGTAGGAGAAGGTGGCAAGGTGTTTAAGTGTACAGCCTTACAGCAGCGCTTCAGTGTTACGGTACTGAGTCGAGTCACAAAATATTAGTGCCGAAATTACCTGCTTTCTCATAAGCACATATTGTGAACACAGATGCGCAGTATTTAGTATCTTACGGGTGTCTAAAATGAAGATCGTGTCACTGGTGGTCTTGCCACACTCTGCGGACGCGTTGGGGGCCGCTGGGCTGCCCCGTCCCCAGGGATGCAGAGTGTGCGTGGCCGTGGCACACGGGGAAACGGTCACTCTGGTGCTAGTGTCTGTCTGTCTGCCTGCCTGCCTACAAGTTGCAGGGTTACTGCATGTTAGATAGAGGTCAGGACCACTTGCTCTTGAATACATACACTGTCCAGTTCCAAAAAATATGTTTAAGGTGAACTAGAACGCTGATGTCACTTGTGTACTGGGAATGTGCAGCAACCCCCTGAAGTCTGGAGCCAGGGTTAACGGACAGGAATTGGAACTACTGATTGATAACCTGCTATGTTCTTCACGGTGAAAAACAGGGAAAACAATTTTAACTAGTGCAGAATGAAGCTTAATTGTCCAAGATACAGGCTTGCTGCAGAGATCTAAATATCTGATGTTTGGTAACACATCACTGCGAGGGATCGAGTAAACAGAACTTCCTGAAACTTGAGCTAAAGCCCTTTGCTGAATCCCAGAACTGTTCTTGTCTTCACCTTTGGGAAGGGCCTGATGGAAAGAGATCAAGTTTTCTTCTCATCAAAAAACATCGTTAAAGAAAAAGGAACTAGAACTGCCTCAGGCTGGTGGATTTATCAAAAATTTTCATAAAGATTCCTTTTAACTTAAAAGCCATGCACGTGATACAGTTGTTATCTTTGAGAATCTTCCTTTAATTTACCAGAGAATGTCTGTGGCTTATTGACTTAACCTGATTCTGACTAATTCATTTGAGTCTGAAAATAGTTATGAACATCTTATGGAGTGGCTGAGTTGAAAAAAACTGGGGACATGTAATGTGCATGTGTCGAAACGTGGTGAAACAGCAGAGATGATGTTAATGAAAATGCTTTCTTTAGCCCTGACAGCTGCTGCAGGAAGAGGAAAACTGGAAGTCTGTGAGTTGCTTCTTGACCACGGGGCGGCTGTGACGAGGGCGAACAGGAGGGGGATTCCACCGCTCCTGTGTGCTGTGCGGCAGGGGCACTGGCAGGTCTGGCACATCTTCACAAATTCAGTGGGTTCCTTTGGGAAGCAGTCCTTGATTCCTCCCATCTCCAGTCCTCTAATAAATTCCTGTAAATTTTCTAATACACTTTTGCATCAACTTCAAAGGGACGTGTGCAGCAGCCCACTTTTAAAGGTATTTAAAGTGATACAAAGGATTCGAGAGTACATCAGCTGCATGACCACCTTAACTACAGTACACCTGAAAAATAATACATGGGAGTTAAAGCATTTTATTTCCTAGACCAACCAGAGAGGCAATTTCAGATCCTTTATACTGCTTCTGACACTGGTCACTGTGGTCAGGAGAAGGCCCTGAACTGCAAACAGTTAAGGCTTGAGTTGCGCAGGATTTCTCAGTGATCGCTATAAATAACACCTTAATCCCCTCCTTTAAAAGTTCGTGCTATTATGGCTAAAATTTAAATCTGCCCGTTTACTTTTGAATTCCTATTTTCTATTTCAGATTGCTAAACTTCTAGTGGAGCACGGGTCTGATGTGAATTTAAGCGACAAGCAAGGCCGAACTCCACTGATGGTGGCTTCTTGTGAAGGACATTTGAGCACGGTGGAATTTCTGCTTTCTGAAGGTAGAAAATAAATAGTGTTTGAACGCTGCACAGCTGTAGCAGAAACTGCATCTGTGTGAGTTAGGTAATTCTGCTTATTAAACAGAACATCTTCATAACCCAGTTAATTTTCATTTTATAGGTGCAACTATTTCATCTCTGGACAAAGAAGGTCTGACAGCTTTGAGCTGGGCATGTCTGAAAGGCCACAGGGAAGTGGTTCAGTATTTGGTTGAGAAAGGTGCAACAACTGATCAGACAGACAAAAATGGACGGACACCCCTAGACCTGGCAGCTTTTTATGGAGATGCTGATATTGTAAGTGTAACAGTACAGTTCTAACGGTAGAAAAACAAAGCATGTATTCAATTTTCATAATACAAAACAAAGCTTAGAGAAAATACTGCCAACCAAAACAGAAATGAAGTTTGAGGAAGTAGCCAAGATGCTTACACTGCTGGCTTCTTGGCTGCAGTGCAAGTGTTTACTCAGAAAAGTGTTTTCTCCATAAGGTTTTAGTATGCAGGTAGCTGTGATAAAAGTCCAGCGTTATGCTGTTATGTGTTACAGCATGGTCTTGTACTTCAGCGTCAGTGTTTTAAATCTCAATAAAAAGTAGCATTTAAAATGTCTGTGTTGGATGAACGGGAATAAAAAAAATATCCTGGGGGAGATGAAAGGAAAATACCTTTTTTCAGGCTCTGCAAACCTGTTGAGGACCTGGCAGGGTCCCAGTCAGTTGTGTGCCTTGGTGGAGCAGAGACCCCAAGTGAGAGATGTTGGAAGAAGAACAGTATTGCCGGAATAAGTGAAACACAGAAAGATTTTGCTTTTCCATCATAAGGCAGCATTAGTTGTCTTTGACAGGTATCTTACAGGCTTTGCATGACAGGGAGAGAACTGTTAGAAGTCCTTACGCTTTTCATCTTTTGAAGATGGCACTGAGCACATCTCAGTGTTCCTATCCAGTCTGTCAGCGTGGAGATACAAGGCCCGAGGTGCAAATTCTGTTTTTCTCAGTTTGTTCCACAAGTCATTTCAGAAATAGGACAGATGAAGTTCCTTTTTCAGTCCTTTACCTTTCTCACATATTTGCCTTCTTCCTCTGTAATAGATGTTACAATGCAAGAATTTAAGACGTTTTAGGTGAAGGTTTTCTGAATCTGAAATGGACCATGCCTGTAACTGGGATCAAAAGTACATAACAAGTTTAAAGTCTGTGATTCAGAATCCTCTATATCTTTATTTTTGATACATCTGTATTGAGATATATCTGTATAGATTTTTGAAGTGATTGTATATTTTTGTTCTCATGGTTCAAAACCCAGTAATTAAGCACGATTCAGAAGCCTGACCACATAGAACTGTGATTTCCACAAACTGCATGGAAGAATGCTCTGTAAAGAGATCCAAGAGTTCACCAGAAGGAATAGCATGTGCAGCCTCTCAGACTCGCTGGCATCTTTATTTCTAGAGTTTGCATATACAATGTCCTGTTTCAAAACAGCAGTTCTTCGTGTTCCTCGTTACTGCACGTGGGGCTCCTGGCTGCAGTGTCGCAGAGCACGGGGTCTGTGCTGCGACTCTTCATCTGAGCGTGCTGCCCTTACGCCGCGTTGCTGTGCTGCGTACTGGCCTGCAGAATGTGAACAAACCGGGCAACAAGCATAATGTGTTGGTCTTAGTGTTTTTCCGGCACAGCTACATCCAGGAATTTGGGTGGGGATTTGTTTTTTTTTATATTTTTTTTTTTAATTCCTCACCTGCAGTGCTTCGGAGCAGTTTGATAGCATTCCCATGCTCTTTGTCTTCAGTGGATTCAGTTCAATGGATTTCCAGTGGCTTTAGCATACTCTGGAGCATGCGCTCTGTCTACCTCGAGGTAGCTTAGATGTTTGGCTCCTACCAAAAATAACGTCACAAGGCTTGTCTTGTTTCTTTTCGCAGGTGCAGTATTTGGTAGAGAAAGGAGCGATGATCGAGCATGTTGACCACAGCGGCATGCGGCCACTGGACAGAGCTATTGGGTGTCGCAATACGTCAGTAGTGGTTACGCTGCTGAGAAAAGGAGCTAAGCTAGGTGAGTAAAGCTGTCCTGTGCTCAGAGAAACAGCCGAGTATCTGCTCTGCTGGAAGTGCTGTCATTTCTGTAAAGCATGTTAAATAAATAAATCTTGGAACCTGCACACTGGGGTTTTGCAGGTTGTATGGTTTGCAGGTGCCCGCTCGAGAGAAATCCAGTCTCTTAAACACTCAAGACTCACTTCAGAAGTGAGGAAATGCAAGTAATTTTATTCTGTTCTTTTCTTTGATGTATGTTGAGGAGGTCTGGGGGAGTCAGTCTTTACGTGGTATATCATGATAAACAAAAAAATGATGATTACACTCTTAGTGATACTTAATTCTGAGACTATTAACAATTTAGATTACGAAGTTTTACATTAAATAACATTCTTTTAATAAATTATAGAATCATACGTTTTTGCAGAAATATATGTCCAATCAGTAGGCAAGTAGATGGTGCAGATGTGTACGTGATAATTATTGAATCTGTAGTACCTTTAAGTCATCATTTATTATTATTTGGGTGCTAAGTATGATTAAATACAGATTCTTGCTTAGGCCTGAACTTTAACATGACTTTCATGCTGTCCTGTTCTGGCTTTAGGCCGGGGCGAAATGAATTGGACCATTTAATATCTGGCTGTTACCTTCTTGGGGCAGCAGGGATATACGTGTTTTAAATATATGTGCACATGATGATGATAATAATAATAATAATGATAGTGATAATAATAGTAGTTCCATGCAGGTGGAGTATCTACTGAAGGAGAATTAGGCTTTCTCGTGTGAATAGATATCAGAAACACGCTTCCTTCCCTTTTGTCAGACATCCTTAAAATTTAACTTGCAGGAAATGCAGCATGGGCAATGGCCACTTCAAAACCCGATATTCTCCTTATTCTGCTGCAGAAACTGATGGAAGAAGGAAATATACTGTACAAAGTAGGTAGATTTTTATTTTTTCTGATAGCAGAATATTGTAATTGGACTTCTGTCTGAAAAGTCCTTCATACCTCCTTTTCTGTTCAAATAAGATGTGTACTTGCACATCCTTTCACATTGGGAATGAGACCAAGAAATCTGGAGAACCCTGGGAGGGAAAGAATCATGGAAAACTCCTGTGTAAAATAAATAAATAAAAATTTACAGATACATCTCGTTTCTCTTGAGCAAGTCGTTCAGTGATCATTTGGAGCAGTCAGTTGCTCCTTAAGAGCAACTGAGAACATAAGGGGCTCGTTTGAAAGTGCCTTATTGAAATAAGTGACATTTAGGCATATCCTTCAGGATAATGTTCTTTTGTGTGCTATTTAAATATATAATGAGGAAAGTGACAGCTCTTTTGATACACTCTTTTTAGTAGTGGTGATACATTGCGCAGAAGAGAGACTGTTTTTTAAACTGTGTGGTACATCTGTGTTATTTCACCAGCCCAGCACAGTGCCGAACGGTTTATATGAGCATCTTTCGAAGTCTGTTCTAGCTACAAGACTTGTTTTCTAGGGTTTTTTTTATAAGGTGCCTCAAATACCTGCCACCTTATTTCTGATCTTTGTTCTATATCAAATGGCTTTGCACGGTACGGAGGAGAGGCCCTGGAGGCTTTGCCGTCCTGAATCAGGGTGGACCCGCTTAAGTTCTCCCAAATTCTGCGTTGGAATCTCATGAATTTATCAAATTTATTGACCCTGAGACAGGTTTAGAGCTTTACATGCAAGCAGGTCCCTTTGAGGACAGGACACCTTTCGAGCGAGAGGGTAACAGCTGTGACGTGCACAGGCAGCTGTGTCAGCCCGGGAGCCCCTGTGGCCTCACGCTCTCCAGCCCTGTCCGGGGTGGACTCACCCTGGTGCAGTAACTCCTACCTGAGCGTGCTCCTGGTACGCAGTTACCCCTTCTCAGCTCTCCAGCTGAATAAAATAAGATAAACCTTAAATATTTTCCTTGCCAGTTTCAACAGTAAATTTTGACCGCTTTGAGTGCTAAGATGAATTAAATAATAAAAAACCCCAATGTTTATGAAAATAAATTAACTGGTAAGATATCCGTGAAGAGAAGAATTTCTTCATCTGCGAACTAAAATCTTTGCTTTTCTTCTCATACCAGGATTTCAGTGTTTTTACCAAGACTGTCTCAAATCTTCAGTTCATTATGGAGATGTTCTCCAAGCATCTCCTGGAGAGTCTGAGCATTTCCAGTGCAAGGGTGGATCACTCAGGTGGTCCTGAGGGACGGGTCACTCTCGTATTCGACTTGTGTCAGCAGAGGCAGAGTGACCTCTGGCTACTCCAGCCTCACCCGCCCGGTCACCCCACTGCTGGTGGCCGAGACACCGGGCGGCTCGGGGGGGCTGGGCCGTGGGGCTGGGCTGCGAGACCTTCTCCTCTCCGGCCCCCTCGTTGCCAGAGCTTGTGCTGCGGTGTCCCCACCTGGCCTGTGACACACCGCTCCTGACTGAGGAAGTGCTCTGCTGGAAGTGTCCAGGCGTTAGAGTTTTAACCAACGACATCATCAGATATTTGACTGCTCTGCTTTAAAAAAAAAATAAGAAAGAAAGAAATAACGAATTGTGTCGTGCATTAATTGTACATACATGAATTTTTCTGGTACAAGTGGTATGATTAATGCAAATATCCTAGTGAAATAGGTACGAGTTTAGAAACAACATAAACTCCAGTTAACATGCAAGTTCTCTCATTGTGTCTGTGTGTAAGTATAATTCATACTGTATAGATTTATTTTTTAAAAAAAATCTGTCTCTGCGTTTTCCACTTGACCTGTTGGAAGATGTCAAATATAAATGTGCTTTTTTGCAACAGTATTGCAATATTAAGAGTTTGTGAACCTCTTGTTCCCTAAATTTTTAGAAAGGTAAGATGAAGGAAGCAGCACAGCGCTATCAATATGCCTTGAGGAAGTTTCCAAGGGAAGGATTTGGAGAAGAAATGAAAGCATTCAATGAGTTGAGAGTTTCGTTATACCTAAATCTATCACGTTGTCGCCGAAAAACAAACGTAAGCTCTTGCTGTTAATCTGTTGCTTCTCTGACATTGGGAATCTTGGACTTCTGTTCTACTACGTTACTGAGTTTCTACTTGGACATTCCTTTTTCCTGTTTTAGAATCCTTTTCTCTGTATCCTGATTTTGGGCTTTGTTGTGCCAGCAAACGGGGACGGTTCATAAGATGAGGGCGCGTTGCCGTGGGGGATCCATTACAGCTGTTCTTATGTGTTCCAGTTATTTTGCAGTGATGAACTGCTGGATGGTTGTGGTACTTCTAAAAGACTAAATGGAAAATGCCACCGCCACCACCCTTCGTTACCATACAGCATACCCTGCTGCTGCGGCTGCGTTGCGCGTGCTGGTTGTTTCTTTGTACCCTCACCGGTGCATGAAATGGCTGGTAGGAACCTGAATGGCTGGCAGAGCAAAAACTTCGGATTTTCTGAGTGTACTTTACACAGTTCCCTCTTCTCAAACAGTAGCTTCTTAATTCCCTGGTCATCCAGGTTGTTCTTGGCATCTGCTCCAATTTGAAGAACTCCTAAACAGAGGTGTCCAGGACTTTACATGGCACCGCAGAACCAATCCTTCCCTTCCTGTGCCGGAGCTGCTGCTCCTGACGCCTTCCCGGAGGAGACTGGCTTTTTCACTGGCCTCAAACTAACAGCAGCGTGGCTCTGTGACCAGCTGCTGCGTGTGCGTTTCCTGCCATGTCTCACTGATACGCTCGCATGTACATTTTGCCAATCCTGAAGTGCACCACCTTACAGCCAAAGCTCGAGTTCATCATTGCTCTGCTCCTGCACAGTATCTCAGGACAGGTTTTTTGCTGTCAGTACTTCCCAACCTCCTGTATCATCATGCTTGACAGACTTCAGTATCATGGAAACCCTGTGCTGTGCATGGCTGTTATAAAAATTAGATTTGCTTCCGCCTTCATCTTCCCCATAGCCACCCTTGCCCCCATTTCAGTCCTGCTTTGTTCATCCCAGTCTTTGGTTTAACCAACAATTTACTAAACTCTTATTCTGTGTTCTTGTTAAATGAAGATCAAATACGTTATGTCCAGCACAGTTCTCTAAACATTTCACGTACCTTATCAAAGAAAGCACTGGACTAGTCCAGCCCATTCCCTGTTTTTTTTTCTTGTTTTTCTCTAACTTCCTAGCTCTTTAACTAGCCTTTATTCAAAACACTTCGAAAGCCTTGCTCTCTGGCGCGGTTGTTTATCCTGCTAAACCTGCAGGCTCTGCGAGATGAGGTCTGTCTCCAGGCTTTCAGAAAATACCTGCTCTTGCGAATTGATAAAGGTGACTGTCAGTACTGCATAAGCTGTCTGCCCTTTTGGAACAGTACCATGAAGAAAGAGCATGCAGCTTTCTCTTCTTGTCAATGTATAACTAATACATTTGTTTAAATTGTTAGGACTTTGGTATGGCTGAAGAGTTTGCTACCAAAGCATTGGATCTGAAACCCAACTCTTACGAAGCCTATTACGCTAGAGCAAGAGCCAAGAGGAACAGCAGGTACCCTTCCATTCTCTGCATCTGCCTGCACAGATTTTTTTTTTAACTTCCTAACGCTTTCAATAACGTTCTTTCATTTCCGCTAGCTGTGTTTGGAATTTGCAAAGAAAAAGTTATTTTCCATGTGCGCTTTCCGTCTGCATTAGGTCTCTGTATCAGCTAAAGCCAACCAAACCGAAAAAGCAGTATTGAGTACTCATTTAGGTAATTATTAGGCAGTCCAGAAAGTAACAACTTGGTATGAAGAGGGATTATTTTAAGTGCAAGAGTGAATGGGACTGCTGCTCCACATGGCTCGGCAGAATGTTGTCAGCACTGTGCCACCAAACTGCAGCACTGAGTTATTTATTGCCGAGAATGACTGGGTGGGGATAGGACGGGATATGTTGAATCATTAGCAGTCCAAGATAAAACCCAGAGGAGAGAGGAGGAACCATCTTTTTAAGCTGGAAAAATACCAAACTATAGTGGTATAGTTGAAGGTAGGGAGAGGGAGAGGTGTCTTGTCCAAGCAGAACAATAAATGGTCGTGAAGCAGCAATCAGCAAGTTTCCTGCTCTGAAGATAACAGTAAGGGGCTGGAGACAAAGCCTCAGTTCCCAGTGTTATCAGCAGACTTCTGGTGCCTTCCTGAAAAACCTTCCTCAAAAAGCGGAGGAGCTCAGGGCCGGGTCTGCACTTTGACTGTAGGAGAGTATTTCCGGGGTTGGAGAACACCCAATTCTTACGTTGTCACCAGCTGCAGCAGTGGATGATAAATCAGAGAATTTCTTTGAAAGTGGTGGAGGTGGATTAGTAGAAGGCAATGCTGAGACTCAGATTTGCCCCAGGTTTTTAAGTTTACTTTTTTTTTTTTTTCTTTTTCGTAAACAGAAAGCTACTTGCTGCTCTTGCTGACTTACGTGAAGCCACACAATTGTGTCCTGGCAATCAAGAGATAAAACGTCTCCTGTCTCGAGTAGAAGAGGAATGCAAACAGTTCCAGAGAACACAGCAACAGAAGCATCAGTCTCCACAGCTACTACAGCAAATTAACAACTCTGATAATGAGGAGGAGGGCGCTTTACAAGGCGTGAATGATAATTTTAATCTTCAAGACAGGGAGGATGAACTGCCACACCCTGATGAATCTGTTTCCTCTCCACAAAGGCTGCAACATTCCTTACCGGCTTCCTCCCACAGCAGGACCCTTCAAGACGTTCAGCAGAAAGCCAGGTCTGCGTCCCCTCAAAGCAGAGTGGGCAATAAATACCTGAGAGAGCCAGGCTTGATCATGCAGCCAACAAAGCAGGCACAGATTGTAAAAACTAACCAGCACCTGAGCTCCGGCCAGCCCGGATCAAAAATGGGAAGCGGTCAATGTAACACAAAGACACAATCGTCTCTTCAGCATCTTCCCCAAAGTCCCTTGCCAGTCCGGCACTCTAAAATTCAGCATTTGGATGGGACAAGCACATTATCATCTGGAAGCGTTTCCACAGATCCCGGTTCTGAACTGTACAAGGAGAAGTTTTTGTCCAGCCATTGTTCCCATTCGCAGCGTAATGAGACTATCCCTTCTCCTTCTTTTGCAAGCAAGTCTAAAACAGCTGACAGGTTGACAGCCCCTACTCAAATGAATTTCAGTGAAGCATGGCAGCAAAGTCCTGTAAGCGGTGGTGTCTCTTCCAGTTCTCCATCCAGCAGTGTGGTTCTTGCTGGCTCAACCAGCAGTTTAGCTGCAGCCAGTAGTTCGTCAGACGGCGTTAAGGTGCCAGGCCCGGACGTTCGACTCAAGGAGAATAACATTAATCAAGTTCAGGGTACCATCACTGAACATAGACCTCGCAATACCCCGTTTATGGGAATCATGGATAAGACTGCAAGGTTTCAGCAGCAAAATACTCAGTCCAGTCGCACTTGGCACTCTCAGGCATCGGATGGATTATCAGCAAATGTCGCCTCTGGGGGCAGTCAGCCCTCAAATTTTGAGCAGTTCTCAGCCAAACACTACCAAACTAAAATTTCCTCTGCTGGTGCTGACGCAGGAGATAGCAAGGAGAATGGTATGCAGGCTAAAGAACGCGAGGAGTTTAAGTGCCAAATATCTGCCCCCTGTCAAGACAGCAGAGCACCTAAACAAGCTCCGCACTTATACCCAGATGCTGTGTCAAAACTGCAGCCTCACAGCAGTAAGGAAGGCCACCTAAGTCATGTAACATCCGCAAAACCAAAGCGATCATTCATTGAATCAAATGTATAAATACTATTTTCTATATTTACAAGGTTGTAAAGCTTAGCTGATAACACCAGAGGGTATTACTTCTGTACAAAATACCACTTGGCTGGTTGCTTGTGAGTTTGGGTAAGTAGTCGCTGTTGGCCAGTACCTAATGGGATACAACCACTTCAGGCTGTTCCTACCAGCGCAGGACAGTGGCAGTAACTGGAATAGCAAATCTGCGTAGAAAGAGTCAATTAGGATCAGCGATCCACCAAACTAGGACCTCAAGCAGAGAAATCCTTTCCACTACATTTTACCATCAAATAAGACTCTCCTTTTATGTAGGGCTTTAATCGTGGCTTTTGGATCTATTACATCTCACCACTTAGGTAATACTTGTGCCTCTATAATGCTAAGTGCTTACTTCAAAAACAGTGTTAAGACAGACATCATCTGCTGCATAATACTCAGATCTGTATATGTATGCTTTTTTTAAAATCAAAGATAGTATTTTATCACTTTTCTACTGGTATCTAATTTGGGTTGCATGATGTACATTTAGGAAGCATAATTAATTTGTGTATGAGTAAGCTATAAGCGGCCATGTTTTGACATGTAAATATAACTATTTTTAGTAACTAGAAGAAATCAAGTAAAATAAACAGTGACATTTGCATGTGTATTGAAAGGCTTTGACCATATTGGTTATTGCACTGAAGAACACAATATTATGGCATATTAACAATAATCGCACTTTATATAGTTTATCTAATCACCTTTGGGTGCTATCTTAAAGCAAAATGATTTATTGTTTATTCATGAAAAAGGTACAGCAATGAAATGTTTAGGAAGTGGTTTTATGGGAAACCTGAGAAATTGATGGCGTGAAGATGAAAGTTTGAGGAAAAGCGTACGTGCAGTTGCATGGCAAGGTGAAGTTGTGATGTTTTTTTCCAGAGGAAAGAAGTTTTTATATGGGCAAGAACACTCTGAACATGAACAGCTGTAGTGACGCTCCTGTGAGTGCAGTGCGGCTGGAGTGGTCTTTCCGCAGTGAGTCACTTCCCACGTCTTGCTTGTAGACAGTGTTTTCTGTCCATTGCCAACAGCTGTACCCCTTTTTACAAATTCTTTCTGAGTTTGCATTGTTATGCTTTAGCTTATTTATTGTTTACTGTTTCTTTTATATTTTTAAAATTCCTATATTAGTCTTGTCCTGTAGTTCTATTTTTGCACAGCTACTGTATTTTTTCCATACAAAATAAAGATTATTAATATACCTGTGGGATGAGATGCGGTCACTGCTGGTTACGGGAGAAACTCTCTCCCAACTTTTTCAACTACACGTTCAGTAATAGGGAACAGAGAAAGACACATTTTTGTTTTTTTTAATTAGAAAAAGAAATACAGATTATATACTTTGTGGTTTCCTAGCTTCTGAAAGACTAACTTTGGCAAAATCAAGACTCAGAACTCATAAATGTAGTGAAAATTTTAAGAAAACTTTATTTGAAAAATTGCGAATCTTAAACAAATTACCAGTAACTGAAGTTTTTCAGTAATTTTCTGGGAGCATCCAACAGTGCAGACTTTCTTTCTCACAAACATTTAAATGGCAGCCACAGGTAGAACAGAAACATAATGCTTTCCTTCCAATGGTTTCTGATGATACAATTATTTTCTTTAGCTACATGCAATTTCATTTCAATTGATTTTAACAAACACCTTCACAACTAAGTGGTGTAACTGTGTTTCTGCTGCGTCTCCAGCCAGCGACTGATGGCCATTTTTAGTGTCCTGTTTGGTGTAAGCACGAGAGAGGGCAGAGGAAGATTTGTCATGGGACTAGATCGTCTTTTATTGCTGATCCAGTTTTCTATTGCGTCCTTTTCATAGGAATAGCCATCTACAAAAAAAAACATCATCAAAAGCTTATATTTCAGCTGCTTGGGCCCTGTTACACTGTACAGTTTTAGCTATTTACATTTAAAAGGGAATTGGTATTTCCAAACAGGAAATTTGGGATACAGAAAAATTACATGGTCTGTGAAAGCTTTACCATAAACTCATACATACTTGTTTCAGATTACATGGTTTAATGTATTAAAATAAAACTTTATACAGCATTGTTAAGATGAAGATTTTAAATTATACTGTACTCAGAAAACTAACTAGTACAAGTTGTTTCAGAAAGCACTGCAAATGTATCCGTTGGTTACAGCTGCATCAGTTCATTGACGATGATAAAGCGGCGTATTGTTGGAAAAATTCTCGGATTTGTGTCTGTAACCTCCCCCAAGAGCCAGGTGTGGCGTAAGGATGGGCTGGGGAAAAGGGCCCTGCCAAAAGGCTGCCCTTGTGCAGGGGTGTTTTGCCGCTGCAGTGGTTTGGGCTGGGGTGGCAGGAGCAGCAGACACGTGCTAAACCAGCCCCTTCCCACTCAAGGGGTTGGCTCTGATCGGGGCACAGGATTAAGCCGTCTTCGTGCATTAACTTGTGACTAGGGTGCACAAGTGCTAAACAAACAGCCCCAAATTACATAAAGTCTTCCTGTGTCCTTCTTTGTGGTTAAGGAATTCTATCCAGTACAGGTAAAGTTCATTACAAGGCTGTAAATAGCAATCGTCAGCGCTGCTGCCAACGGTGGCTGTGCCTGTGGCCTTCCCTGTCTCAGACAGACAGAAACCCCGAACCAGGGAGGTGACGAGCCAGGACACGGCACTGACAGTTGGCGTTTATAACAACAGTGCTGCTCGGGGCCTTAGAAAACAAGTTCCTTTAAAGGCAATCAGCCGATGCTCATCCCAGTGCCTGCACCTGCAGTTTCTCAGCTCTGGTGGTTGTATTTAGTTCTACGTCCCTCTACAGCCCATGGAGGAGCCTCACCAAGCGCTTGTGGGTCGTACCCGGCCCCTGCCCCAGTACTTAGAGAAATACATGACGCTGCTGGGGTTTGCTAGTTAAGGACAACAGGGGAGGAAAGCCCAAGGGTACTGAACCAGTACAGTACATGAAACAGGGCTGGTAATAAAACCCACATGTTAGTTAAAAAAAAAATAAAAAATGCCTGGGGGGGGGGGGAACTCCTGGCCCCCCCCAAAAAATCAGTATAATAATCAAAGCTGTGCTACACTGAAAATGCATAAAAGGCATATTGCTGTTAAAGTTACTGTACGCTATTGGTTAATAAAACCATTAGATTTTAATCACAATTTAAACAAACATTTCCATTTTGCTGGATCCAAAGATCTTGAGTCACGTTTGAAAAATAATTTTCACTTCAAGAACACTTTATAGTGAAAAAAACACAACAATGAAAGCTGACCATGAGTATAAACAGTTCAGGGTAGTTTCTTGTTTCTATCTCTTGACTGCAAAGTACCGAAATATATTATTCACATGTTAAATAATTGAAGTAAAAGCTGCCTGAGCTCTGGCTCCCACTGCTGCAGGCTGCACCGTGCTCAGGGAAGAATATGCAATCTTAAGTAAGTTTGTAATTATATTTGCAAGGACACATAGAGGAAGGACCATTTTAAAAATCATCTATACAGCCTGATCAGCAGAGCTGACACTAAGGGAATTGCTTAATACAGTATTTTTCTCCATATCAGAGATGTAATTTGGCAAATTAAACATTTGCCACAGTTCTGCTTTGCTGCAACTGCTATTTAGAATAGTTTATCTTTCTACAACTGATAAGATACACCAATTTTTGTGTTCCCATACCCATACCCTTAAGTAATTCATTTCAGTCAACATAATTTAAAGGCACACCTGCTGCAATGACAGGATCCTTCATAAGCTCCCTTGTTATAGGACATAAGAACTCATCAGGGACAGTAACAGGGATCATTTTCATCCTCAGTTCTTCAATCTTCTGGAGGACTTTACTGCGCAGGCCTAGTGACTCTGAAGAATTATCCGTACGTGAAGTGGACAACAAACACAGACATGTAAGGCAAAGAGGTTAGGTCTTGCATTGATTAGCAGTTGTGTTACAGGAGACACAGCTCCATCTCGCCACCCCTACCTGTCACAGAAAAACACGCAGACACCCCTGGCCACGGTTACAAACAGCTCAGCTGCAGCACGTCACGCCTGCTGGCAAATAACAACTTTGGGGAGCAATGCAAACAAAAGAGTAAAACTAACGCAAGGACGTGGCCGCCTGGCAGAACTGTATT
Source organism: Sterna hirundo (assembly GCA_009819605.1). NCBI lineage: Eukaryota > Metazoa > Chordata > Aves > Charadriiformes > Laridae > Sterna > Sterna hirundo. Next base: position 85,249,001 of record CM020440.1, read on the forward strand.
TTAGCCGATGCACAGGAGAATCGCACTCACTGCACGTGCAAAGCTAACGGGAGGTACAGCTGCCACACAGTGGGAGACAGCAGTGTTTCTCCCTTGCAACAGCTACTGAAGTAACAGTGTGAAGGTACACGTGCCATCGTCACCTCCAAACAGAAGACAACCTACCACCAAGGCACCTGAGGACTCCTCACCTCAGACTAGGTTTGCCCTGCAGCTTGGCACAGGGTCACCGTTACGGGCATAAATGCTGCCTTGTTTTCTTTCAGACCGTTTAGCTCAGGGGCACTCGAGTCAACAAAGTGAAGACGCAACCAACGGTAACTTTGCTGTCTTCAAACAATGCATCAACACAACACTAAGGTGTGTTTGTACACTGTGCCTGCAAATTACACTTCATTGTTGTATGTTCTGTTTCATGAAGAGATAAGGTCTTAGACTTCCAGCACATCAATGCTCAGGCAATGCTTGTATCAAAATGGCATTCCTCTGCACAGAAAAGTCCATCACATTTATAATGAGGTGCACTCTCATTCACACATTATCAATAAAACCATAGAACTTCATTTACTCCCAACTGTCCATTCTTAAAAAAAAATAATTAAAAAAACACCGCACTGTAGATGATCTTCTTGGCAAGACTATGATAAACCTTAAAAAAACCTGGGTAAGACGTACCGAATCCCTCACAATACACACAGACCCCGACCTGTTGTTCAGGTCTCATAACCAGAGCTCTGTTATTACAATGCATGAGATTGTTCCCACCGAACACTGCTACTGCTAAACTAATCGCAGAAAACATTAAGTTCTCTTCTAGCAGCTCTAGGGAGCAAAGTAAGAGTATCTTGATGAGTTTCTCAACTCTCTATTTTTTTTTAAGTGTCTGGCACAGAATTAGATACAATAGCAGAAATGCTGCTAACTTACTATTATTAAACGTGCTATATTAAATGACTTACATTTATAATTTCACCATCAAACAAGACAGACCAAGCAGAAAGCAGTGAAAGGACCATGCACTCACTCCATGTAAACAAAAACAATGCATATTTGATTTAACTCTATACAAAACAAAACAAACAGCTGTATCCAACAGAAAACTCATGCTGAAAAAATGCATGCGATTTCTGACCAGAACTGAACACCATCTTACGCGCTGGGGAGTAGAACGACATTTCAGAAGAAATTGTTTTCAGAAAACATGAGTAAAACGGCTGGTAGCCTCGTCATCCTTCCCTTTACACTGACGTACAGCTCCAGTCTAACATATACTTAGTGTTCACAGTTGGTATTTTGTAATTTGATGGTATACGAATATATTATTACAAATGTTCTCAATTGAGATACGTACTATTGCAAGGGAAGGTAGCAGAGCTGGTTCTTTGCAGAAAACAAAATCCCTTAAAAAAAATAAAATCCAGTGGTGGGGATGGCTAGGGGAAGAGGGGCTTGTTCTTGTGAGCAGTAAGAATCTTTGGGTTCGGTAAAGAGTCAACTAATTCATTTCAGTTCAATTAAATACAATCAATCAATCTCTTTTGCCTAAAAATGACCTGTGGTGTCTCAGTGCCCGTATTTTGTCTGAGTCTGTGAAAATTGCATTAGTTTGGGGTTGCTTTTTTATTTTTAAGGAAGAATACTTTGATCTGACATTTGTGGGACTTGAAAGCTCTTCTCTCGACAATGTACATATCATGGTATAAACTCTTTTTCATGATCAGGTAAGGCATCACAAATAACGATTAACACATACTCCCCCATGAAGGGACACAAGTTTATTTAAGTATCCCCAAACTGATTTGAGTACTATTACCTGTTTACTGAGATATACAATAGCTGTGAATCTGAAAAGAAGAGCTGTATCTGTGTTTGAGACAGCAGCCATTCTTTCCAACTTATTTGTGAGTAGAAGAGGAAAAAAGAAATCTGACAACGAGAAAAGTAATGTTATAGTTCTATAAACCATCACACTACAATTTCAACCTGTCAAAATTGGAAATGCATCCCGGATACCAGTAACCTTCATCTTGCAGCAGCATAAAACCTTCTTCCTTTTAAAAATCGCTTTATGTCAAAAAAACCTGCGGGTGTAACGTGTCACAATTTTTTCTTCCCATCTAGTAGTGATAAATACTGGTTCCTACTAGTTGATAGGACAGTCTTCCAACCAACTGCTCTACTCCATCTGCAGACTGGCCTTAACATACCCGTGCTTCCAGCTTGACTGTACAATCCATCATCTGCCTCAAACAACACGTGCAAAGTGATAAAACTCAGTCACACTAATACGCAAGTTGTTTTAATCAGCAAAGACAAAAGATGTCACATTGTAAGAAAAACATATGCAAAAGAAAAAAATTAACCTGTGTTTCCTTAATAAGGACTATATAATGACATATGTAAAGATAAAGACAATGTAAGAATTGGATTACAGTATTGAAATACAATAAAAGTTCATGCTTAGTCTTAGGAAGAGTTTGCATGGCAATTTTGTAAAAATCTACAAGATCTGCTTGGGATCAAGAAAAATTAAGAATGTAACCAAAGGAAAGAAAGGTATAAAAGAAACCAAATAATTCTGTAGTTACAACTGGATTTTGAGGGCATCTTCTACAATCTTCATCACAGGGTCAATTTTTCCTAAATTCCTTTCATGCAAACAGATTAAAGATTATTGCATCCAGTCTGCACATTAGTTAACTACCTCCTGATTAAATCTCTAGTCAGGGATTAAAGAATTATCCATGACACATCATCTTTTGAAAGCTAGCTATAAAAGAATACTTAAAATAGGATTTCGTTGATATAGGCAAAGCCTGTGCAATTTTCTGTTTAATCTTGGAATCACAGACTGGTTTGGGTGGGAAGGGACCCTAAAGCCCACCCAGTGCCACCCCCTGCCCTGGGCAGGGACACCTCCCACCAGCCCAGGTTGCTCCAAGCCCCGTCCAACCTGGCCTTGAACCCCTCCAGGGATGGGGCAGCCACAGCTTCTCTGGGCACCCTGGGCCAGGGGCTCACCGCCCTCACACCAAAGTAATCTATTTTGAGCAATTCCCCCAAAGTTTACTCCCACTTCAGTACACATGTAAGGCACAGTGAATCAAGTGACTCAAATTCTGCTCCAAAATGTTGTTTTCAAGCTCGTTCTCAGACCCAGAGTTTCTTGATAGAGACATGAATCGAGAAAGAACTTACTCATATTATTTGTATGTACCTAGAGTGAAACCTTAAAACCAAAAGAGGAAGACAAAACCCCCCATCTTTGATGATTTCAAAATGCAGCTTATCCACGTTCATCCTTGTTTCACGTTCTATGGACACCCTGCAGTAAGCGAGGAGAGGGCTGAACTGTCTTTAAGACAATCCATCCTCTTTACATACCTAACCCAAATCAGGATTGAGTCAATGAAAAGAAGCGTCCTCAATGTGCTGCAGAAGAAAGGAAAGTATTTGCAATGCCTCCAACTTCTTTACAATTTGTGAAATTACAGTACAAAATACTTTGTACAGCACTAGCCCCTAAACTGAAGGGGTGGCTTTGCAGAAAGTAGACCTACTCTCAGCTCCTGCCCACCCTCTGCAAACAAACTGAAGTCAAGATTCACCTTACGTTAACACATTCAGTAACTCTGGTAGGAAAAAAGAGTATGCAGGCGTGGAACACTATACCCCCATTGTCTATTCTGCATTGGAAGAAGCAGCAGCGTATTCCTTCGGTCAGAGACTGAACCCCGTCACAGAAGTGCAATGAATGTGTCATTGTGGCTGTTGAGAACGAGAAATCCTGAACTCTGTTGAATCTACACGGGCTTTTCAGCTAGAATGTATATAATGGCCACTTTACTTTTGCTCAACATCTTACAGAGTTTAATACAGTGTTATTTATATTATACGACAATTAGGTTGGAAAGAGGCTAGTTCCATTTGCATGGTAATGAAGCATTCTTTCAAAAAGCTGTCAAAAACAAAGAAGCTAATGAAATGTTATGTGAACGACTTGCTGATTGCTTTCTCTTAGATTAAACTCCTTCAAAGGCGTGAGGATACCCTTTTTATTAAATGCAAATCAGAGCTAAAGCAAAGACTAACAGGACAATAAATAAGCAGCTAATAAAAAAGAAAAAGCTCTTATCCTGTCAATCATCAAGTAAAATGGTCTAAAAAAAACCTCAAGAGTTCTTTGGCAAGATCTTATGGAACTGGTAAACGTTGCATTTTTAGAGCAAAGAAAACAGGTTATCAAGGAGAGAAAGAACGTGCTCATTCAAGTATTTGTATAGTGATGGACTCCTAAAATTTAGTTAAACTGGAATTTGAATTACACTGAAAAGCATGTAAGTTTTGGGCAGATAGTATTTTCCTATTTTGTAAATGGCTTGAGCTATGGCAGACAGAGAACAATTCTTCAAGTCAAATATATCAGGCCGTAATTTCTATTCTGTGCCAACTGTAGTTGCAGAATGATATTTAGAAGCAGAATTACAAGCATTTACAGCTTCAGAACTGAATTATTTGAATGATTTTATTTGTCAACTTTGAGTAGTACATAAAATGTTGTTCATATAACCATTGACGTGTAACTCTTTGCTTCACATTGCATATATGCTGGTTCATATTTGTGGAGCAGCTTATGTTTATTAAGATAGTAAGTGATTTCAGTTAGAGCTTTTTTAAAAATTTCTTGCAGCTGCCCAATACCTGTGAAAATCTGACTCGGATTCTATAAGGGGTGTTATGATGGGTGTTAAAGTATCTACCAAAGAACAAGCATTGCAAAAGACCAAAGTCTTGAGAACAGAGACAGAATGACGAGCATTTTACCTGCTAACGGGAAAGAACATACTGAAGCTCTTTCAGCTCATGTGTGCAATCAAGCCTCACTGCATCCTTTTATAGCAAATGAAAGAGCCAGAAAGCAACGGCTTCCCATAATCAGCCTGTATTCTACATGTGCTCTGTTTGCATCTTATAGCCTGCCTTAGAATGGGCTTTTACAACTCAGATTTTATTTTGTTATTTGAGTTTGAAATCGCTCTTGATAGAGGCATTACAAATCTATCAGGCAACATATGCTTTTGTTGATTTTTTTTCCCCATAGAGCATGCTATATTTAGCAGGTCAGTTCTCATCATTGGTCACGCGGCATTCAGGTCTCACCTAACTTTATAGTCAGCACTATTTGATTAGCCTCAGCTGGTGACTGCTGCAACAGAGTCTTAGACTACTCCAAAGTCAAAGAAAATGCATGCAGAAACTGATGAAGCCAAGTGTCTTTCATGGATAACAATTCCTGACAGATTCCCAGCACCTCTCTTGATTTCTAGAATTCAACAAAGCTGATACACAGAGATACTATGGTGTGATACAGACCAATACAACACACACACGAAACAAAAAAGGAAGGGAGCAGTCTTCCTACAATGAAGAATACTAACTTCTAGAAATAAAACTGTACTTTTTAAAAGGTATATTAACTTATTCAGTGTTTTGCTATACTTGATCTCACTTTGGCAAACATACCAGCGCCTAATTTACACCTAAATCTAGCTATCAAAATTAATAGAGAATTTATATTCAGAAAGTTCCAGTGTGGTTCACCATCCTTAAATTTCTCATTTCAGAATTACCGCTTTGAAATCATTACTAATATGGCACTTCCTCGCGATTCCTCCTAAAATGTAATCACAGTTTTGTAATAAAATGACAGGACAATTTATCAACCAGGACACCTGATGAATTTTGAAGTGTCTGAGCCAGGCAAGCTTTGCTTGATCCTTACTAAATGTCAACATCAAATGCTTAATCTCCAAAATAAGTAAAAACTAGAACATACCTTGTGTTTTTCTATTATGGTAACAGTACACTGAAGAATTTCATTGCTAAATTCAAAGTAGTTGACCACATAGTACTATAAACATGGCACTTTTGCAGACTGATAGGAAAAACCATAGAGTACCCTATTTACCAGAGTCAGAATCATTAAGTATACACAAAAGCTGAAATTCCTTTTCCACATCTTAACAACACAAGATCTAAAAAGGAAAACAGAAACAAAAGCGGGTAAGATCACTTAACACGGCATTGTTGGTGGAAGACCATTTTTATGTCTCTAGGTATAGGCAAACACCCCAAAGAAGTAAGTACTGTGGATTATGTGACATGAGGGGTTTTTATCAGCCCTGATAATGAAATAAAAATGCATTTCAGAGGAAAACACATCCATGTATGGAACTCCTAACTCGCTTTCATTCCACCATTTCACATGTACTCTAAAGATTAAAAACTATTTGGATTTCTATACTCTTACCAATTTTTAATTCATTAGCCAGACTTTCTTTAGTAAGATTCAGTAGTTCCTTGCCATCAATGTTATTCCTTTTGAAAAGCCCGACAAAGTCTGCTAAGTCTTGTGCACAAAGCCAGGCTGAAACATCGTCCTCTGACCAGTCCTCAACAGCCACCTTAGATTCATTTTCTACAGTATTTGCTTTGGAAAGGAAAGATAAAAAACATTATTAGACATGACTTCAGTGGGGGGAAATAATTTGGGTTTGTCTTTTACCTATCAATTTTCAAAGTTCGGAGGAATTTTCTCTCTCAGATGCCTACACTTCTGTCAAATTTGAATTGAACTAAAAGACAGAAAAGCATCAGCAGACACTGAAACCAAGTCTCATACCTCCTTAGAAAAGCAGAACAAAATCAAGATTTACTCTTGAGCTTTGAAAAAAGATCTATGAGGTACCTTTGTTGCACATACTTTAGGTGCTGATATATTTTGTAACATTAATTATCCTGGAGTTTTTTTCATATAACAACTGGTAAGCTGTACTTTTTTGCTGACAATTATGCTTGCAATTAGCATATTTTCTGTTTAACTCATTGCCCGTGATACTTGTCCAAAGTCTTTCAGTGCTCTGGGAATATTCATCTCTTAAATGCTGTCCAGAGAGCAAGAAACAGCAAATATCAGAAAAGAAGATGCAGAAATATACTCCTAGTATGTATTTTCTTCAAAAAACCAAAAAGATAATACCTCTGTAGGACACCAACAAGACCAATTCAGAGAGAAGATAAATAACTGCACGTAATCCTTCGGGTACAAACTAACTGTATGTAAGAAAAAGTGGGGTTTTTTGCATCTTCAGAAGGTGTTCACACACTAACCTGCACAGGGTTGCTTAAGGTCAAAGCGCCATATATTCACAGTTTTATCCATCGAACCTGTGGCAAGTAAGGGACTATATGGTGCAAAAGCACAAGTTGTAACATATCTACAAATAAAAACAGATGTGTGAAAATTCACAAGAAAAGGATTTAATTTCTTTAATTTATTAACAGTAAAACAGAACAATCATATTGAATTCTTACCTGGTATGCTGAGACAAAGTATGAAGGGTATTGCCAGCAGTCTGTAAAGGAATATTTGTGATTTTAAATCTTTAAAGAACAACAAGAATACTCATTCATTTGTATACTTTCTTTCAAAATAAGGAATAATATTGCTTCTTGGACGATGACAGAAGTTACGTTCAGAGAAGTTTTACAACCATGCCAAAGCTCATCAGCAGCAGAGTCAGAAATGCAACCTGGATCTCCTGCTTGAAGCACCCTATTCAATTTGCTGGAACACTGCTGTCCTTCAACCACCAGCCAGCATGGAACTTCCAGCACAACAATTCAGAAATACCAACTGAATTAATTACAGCCATATTGGCTGGTTGCTCATGTGGGTAAAAACGTTTCGTCTACAAATCCAGGATTAGAAAATACTAAAAGAGGCAAGTCAAATTCAAATAGACTTCATGCTACAATCCTTCAGTTGGACTAATTACTCACACCTGTATTTCTCCTATTTGGCCACTAGATGCTACTAAAAAACAAAAACCTGAATTTCCACAGTTTTAACTTAGGATTTGAAAGATTTTCCTTCTTATGAAAGATACTATTTCTTTGACAGGTACAGGCAGATTGGAAAGATAAGAGTGAAGTTATTCTGGATCACTAATTGATTGGTCAGCACTCTAGTTTTTTGACCTCTCCATCATGAGGAAAGTGCCCTATTTTAGGTTGAAATCTCTCCCTCCTATGAAGGTCTATTGTCCCCACTTCTCCTCAACAGCTATAAGTTATTGTCCCATTTGGTAAAAACCTAAGGCCAGAAAAGGTGACAAATAGTATTAAGAAATACTTATGCTTTGGTTTTCTGCATGTTTCAATTTTCTGGAGTTCTAAAAATCCAGGGGACTTCTTACATGTCTGTCTAAGCTTCAAACTACTAAAATAATTGTGTCAAAAACTGGGAAGGCATCAAATTAGTAGTTTTGGTGAAAAACTTTAATCCTAACTGAAAAGTTGTATCAGTACAATAGTGTGTGCAAAGCCAGCTGGAAAAGTTTAAAATTTGTTCATCCTTCATTTTCAGCAAAATTATTATTATTTTTAATACTATAAAGTACTAAAGGTAAATACCACTTAGAGATGAACCGCAAAGGATGTAGTAACAGTATTATAGAAAATGCCTAAAAATTTTAAAGAGAACACATTGTATTTAACAGAAAAAAATTTCTTGAATTATGCTTCTATGTTATGCTTATATTTTTATACTCCACTCTAGAGAAGTCAAATAACAAACCCCTCAAAGAAATGTAAATAAAAAGTGACTAAGACTGATCAATTCTCAAGAGATATTTTTCCTCAAATCCCCCTCCCCCTCCCAAATGCACAGTAAATATTTTGGGTTTATAGAGTGGCTAATTTTTAATATTTGTTTGATAAAGCACTGCAGAAGCAGTGCTGATATTTCAAGACAACAAACCAATGGATGATCTTGCACTAGGCTATACTTACAGTTTCATATATTATGACACACTTGTCCACCGACCTTTAAAAAAAACCCCAACACATCAACATTAAAATGATGCAGAGAGGAAAAAGGAAACTATTTTAAATTAAGAACAGGAAGAAAAAAGGCTTTTCCACAAACAGAATAAGAGCCAACATTTCTTAACACACTCTATGAAAAGCTTAGATATCTAAATCCCTTCCACCCATTCCCATCTTAAAACATCACCACTGATTAGCTGTACCTCCATCACGATGTAAAAACAGCAGTTAAATATGAAAACTCTGCAAGTCAGAATTTCTCTGATGCGGAGGACTGGCACAGTGTTTACACAAACTGGCCCCACTCCCAGTGCTCCCCATCATCTGTACCGTATCTACTTTATGTCTTTGCAAGCAGTATCTGTAAAGCAGATGCACAGAATCTGGGTATCCACGATCTGCTCTCAGCACTTCTAGTTATTTTTGAAACCTTGCAGAGCAAGGAAGTAGTGCAATGCCATACATAATATACAGTGGTGCAATGCAATCAATGCATAACATATTTAATGAAATACAAATCGCATGGTTATTTACCATGACAGCAGTGCTTCCTGAAAGACTTTATGGGATAGACATTTCACTTATGACAATATAAGTGAAAACAATAATTCGTACGTCTAATGAAAAATAAAAAACTCCAGATCACAAACATTCATAAGGAACTTCAAATACTGAAAAAGACTCTCTTAAAAAGAATACAAAGCAAAATGCCAAAGTAAGCTATTGTCTCCTGGGGTCCGTATAGTTTTAAGTTTATTTGCTGGCTATTATAATTTTTCTTTTTCCTTTGCAAGACATTAGTTTTTCCGTTTTGGTTTAAAAAGTCTTTGTAAAAAAGACAATTAAAATTTAGAGTTGAATCATTGTATTTGTTATTTCAAATTACTACTTAGACAGTTTAGAAGTGATCAAGCACTGTTCATGGGAAGTGCAGAATAAAAACAGACAGCCATTAATAGTCATAAAAACATAAATCATAATATCTAATTTATTTATAATTTCCTCTTTCAATAGCTGATCCCTGAGGAAAGCCACTAGTAACCAGCTGCCAGTTTATCTTTGTCCTGATGACCACCAACAACCATCTGAGCCTGACAGTCCCACCATTTTTCCACACAACTTACTGCGTCCACTTCTCTGATCTGTATCTCCCCAGTTTGGCTCTAAGACTACATTGGGAGCCCATGTCAAAAGCCTGGCTAAAGCTGAGGTGTAAAGCACACGCTGCTCCCGCCTTGCTCACACACCAGGCCTCTCCTCACAGGTGGCAGCCATGTTGGTCAGGCTCAGTTTGCCCTTGGTCATCTCCTGCTGCTTTCCCCAACACGCTGTGCTTGGGAATTGCTTCCAAACCCACTGCATGGGGGTTTGGATTCGATCCATACCCTTCCCAGAGACTGCCATTACGCTGACTGGCCTGTAGTTCTCTAGATCCTCTACACTGCCCTTCTTAGAGGTGAACTGCATCTTCCTAGTCATCAGGAATCTTCCCATCACCTCCACCCTCCCAGGCCTTTCAGGCATAATACAGTGACCTTGCAATGACACTGGCAACCAACTCCCTTACCACCCTCTAACAAAGACTAATCATAATATTAGTCTCTGACTGATGGTTCATGATTAATTTGGGTCTTGACCATTATTCTGTACAGGGCTGACATCAAAACCACTGGTATACAGTTATCTCAATTGTACTCTTTTTATGGAAAAAAGGCTTATGTTGCCATACTCTGAGCGTGGATCAGTGAAGGCATTTTTAATTTCAACCAAATCTATCTCAGACAAAGATCTCCAGATATTTAACTTTTAAAAAGTTCCTGAAAGTGCATGAGTGAGAAGGAAATCCTAAATGGTGTCCCAAAGAGATGGTAAGATTGCAACGTAGATTTGTATTTTTCATAGATGCTAGAGTATCCGCATGAAAGGCTACATAAATGTCCCAAAACCAGGAAATCATGAATTACAATACTCAAGAGAACAGAGCTTGCAAGGTCCCAAATTTCAAAGTCAATCACCTACAAGACACAGACCTATTGGAAACACATTTCAATAGCTCTGCAGGTCACAGAACTACTCCTTAATTATTGGAAATAATTTTGAAATCTCCAACTCTTTTGAACTTTCTGTTTTACAATACTGAAGCATGAACCTGGACAGCCATCTGCATGAAATTTAAGCAAGTAAAAGATAATGCTTACCCTGAAACTAACATCTGCCCATCATAAGAAAATGCACAAGCCAGAACTGGGGCAGAATGTCCATTCAAGGTGCATTTATATTTCAATTCAACACCTAAAAATACAAAAAGTCAATTATTACATACGTATCTATTTGACAAGGTGTAAGACAAGTTGGATGTAAACTGTCACTAAAGACTTAGGACACTGGAATATGAAAAAAGCATCACTATACACACCTAATAAATCCGCAAACAAAATAAGCCAGAGTTTGATCTGATTGTCTTGACCACAAGAAGCCATCTGGAAGTATGTGAATCCATGTTCACCATCTGATAAAATTCAAATATATTAATGGGAATCAGAAGCACTGAAAATAACAGTATATCAGTAAACTGTATCAGCATCCTTACACTGGAATTTGTTGAATTTCCTTAACCTCAGTACTACTTTTAAAAAGTGTTAATAAAAATAATTGCAGAAGTCCTAAAACCATTTAGAAGTAAGAAATAGGCATCACTATTACACTGTTTCTTGAACAAGCAGATAAAGACCAGAAGTGGCCTCACATTTTAAGTTTTCTTGATGATAAATGTTTGATTTCTCTATCTACTGAGTGCAACAATATAGTCTTTTAACCTCAATTATATGGTTATATCCATTTCTTCTACAGTTCAGTAGTTCTCAAACTCAACCGCATACACATGTACAAAATTTGAGAGTATCTCACAGGCTATTTTCATAATTTTAAATGTTCACTTTTTTTATTTTTATAAACTAAGTAATGTTTCATGACTGCTGTCCAGCCAACCACTCAAGAAATACTGCATTAAAGATGAAATACAACAGTAATAGTTTTATCGCTTTCCCCTCTGTATTCAGTGGATATGAACATTTCTGAATTATCATGTTCCATTCTAAATGTGCTGTTTCAGCCCATGACAAATTATTTTTTATTTATTCTTAAATTCTATGCCAAATTATTTCTGCTCTTCTAGTCCACTGAGCTGCATATCAGCCTGATACAAGTCACCATAACAATCCTTCAGTGGCATTACCTCTGCCAGTACCAAGTCTTAGAATTCCTACAAGAATCACCAGGATTAAGAAATCAGAAAATCGTAACAGACATTTTGAGGGCTCATCTTTCCAGCTCTGTAGTTTACCAGAATTGTCAAAATGTTTACTGTCAAGTGTTTTACAAAATAATCCCAGAGATTTTATCCCCATTTTTCCACTACATAAAGTATATTTTAATATCATATGGTTATCACAATAAAATCCCAGTAGATGTAGACCTGTTTGTTCACAGGAACAGTCAGAGCTACTACAACTGTGGCAGATCTTACGACTTACCTCAAATCTGTTAAACATTAAAGCATCAAAGTGCATCATTTTTGCTAGGATTTTACAGTGTAAGATTTGGGTCTCACAGAGAGATGAGTAACACGCATTAGCTATCATGTTGTAAAAACACGTTTCTTAGTAACTAAGAACACGGTACTTGGAAACTTGGTCTGGATGAGAGTTCTGACATGATGCACAGACTCTGACACTGTTTTACAAGTTACCAAATTGTTAATGGGGTATTAACATGTTGTACACACACAGCATTCTGGGATACCTTGGGAGGAGGACTACACTGTCTTCCACTGAGGTTCACTAGAAAATTTTAGCAATATCTGCCAATTTTTTACCAGTGTTGCTAGGTAATTTCACTGAAGTTTCCTTATTCAGGAGGAGGGCAGCACCAAATTTTTCAGTTGGATGGGAAAGCCCACACAGCATTACAACTGCTCTAGATCCTACGAGCTTCTGTGCAACTGTGACAGAATCCACTTCAAAGGTAGGAGAATCATCTGTTACAAGTAGTCTAAAGCACAAAGAACCAAGCAGAAACTCTGGTTGTAATTTTGCTCTGAATTAAGCAGGTAAAGAGAGTCTTAATGTAAAACCATCTTTAATTGTACTGGATAAACACTACTTGTATGGATTTTATGTACATTGGGACACATCAGATTCTGGGCTCATTGCTCCCCCAAATTCCTCCAACTGAGAAAGTCAGGTGCAGGAAAACAGTCTATCCATTCACATCCCACTGCTCAAGCATTCAGCTTATTAGGTGTACAGTTCTCTGCATTGATTTAATCCAGTCCTGCTCCTTGGGGAACCAACGTATGAAAGAGTAAAGTGGGAATGATAATCAAGCACTGCATCTTCTAACTCCCTTGTGGGCCCCGGGAGGTAGGCTTCACTTACAGACACTGCCCAAACATCTTCCAAACCCCCGACAGGAGTATTAGCTACTGAAAGCTATCATAAGCATGCTAATCCCCTTGTTTGTTGACCAAGTATGTTCCTCATCATCAACCTGACGACAACTTTTACTTAAGAATATTCAGAATATTCTAAAACATCAGCATCAGTATCTTGAGCACTGATGACAAAAAGAATATGAAAACAAGAGCTAGAGAGAAATGACTTAACTGATGAGTCAAGTAACTAACCAGAAATTGGCTGTGAAGAAATATCACAGCAGGTAACGCCAAGATCATGTGCTTTTTCATTACACAGGCATCTCATTTTATCATCCCAAATGGTTAAATCACCACACGATGATCCAGTGACAAAGAAATTTCCATCAGGAGAAAATGCACAGGCCACCAAAGAACCATCTTTAACATTCCCAGATCTGAAAAGCAAGAGTACATGGGATTTGAATTTAGAATAAGTAATGTTCTGAAGAAGTGATTTCTAAAATGCAATCTGATACAATAAGCCAAACTGTTACAAGCTTTGCACTTTGGAACTTGGTAATAGAAAGGAGAGAAACTCACATCAACTGCGGAAAGAGATGTAAAATAAACACAACTGCAGGAACCAGGAGCTACTCTTTGACTGCAGGAGGAAAAATGTGAGATGGCACCCCAAGGCAATAATTTTAACTGAGTGATAAAATAATTTTTAAACTAAAGACAATCTGCATGGACTTACCATTTGAAAGGCACAATGCATTGTTAAAATTCTATGGCTGGATAAATTTTAAAAGTCAAAGACAAATACACAGCCATCATAACACAGATTTACATGTACACAAACAAGGGACAAAACAGAACACCCACTAACCCATGGATAAGCTGTAGCTAAGTAGAACACTTTGTGGTTTATGATACAGGTTTAATTTTGGACAACTCGTACACAAGAGAAAGCAATGTGAAAAAAAAAGATTTCTACATTTTAACTAAGTCAGTCAAAGCACTTTGTAAAACTGATCTTAACAGAAAATTCCTAGCAGATATAGAAGCGTGGTCAATCCTCAGGAAGGAAGTGGAGTCAACCCAACAGCCTTTACGTTAGCTGATAGCAACCTAAAGTCAATTGGAATGAAGCATCTCACTCCTTTTAATGGACACTAAATCTGGCCCAGCATGCGTAGTTGAAATCTTTAAGCGCAGGGAAAAAAATCACAGCCGAAAGTAACAGTCATACAACAAGAAACGTCAGTCTTATTTACTCTGCCATTGTATTTTGTAGAACAGCTTCTCATTCTCTTTTGCTGATAGAAATTTTATTTACTGCCAGAGGTGTCAAACTTAATGACACAGAAGACAAATCAATAAACTTTCCTGAGAGTCTCTCTAATCAGACACAGGACCTTCAAAAAAGCATTGACTCCCTTAATTCTATCATTAAGAATACTATTAAATACACTACAGTGCTTCCCAGTTTTATATGTACAATTCTTTTTCCTTAGTGCAGCTTTTAAAACTTTCCTGCTTTCACACAAAAACCTGCAGATGCTGCTTTGAAAACTAAAAATATAATCAATAGTACTACATATTTTCAGAGTATATATTTAAGTCTTTCAGGCCAGATATCAGCATCGTAACTACTGAATACTTTAAGAAATACACATAAATTAACTTGCTTTCATGTTGTTCACATCCATCATAGAGATGATTTAAATAGCCATCTTACTTCACCATTTGAACAGACAGCCAATTACAACAGCTGAGCTGATAAGAAGTAACTGAATACCTTTGTTGTAATTACCATCCATATATTTAGTCAAGTGACACAACAGTGTGGTAAAAGGTGTTCTGTGTTCTCTTTTTATCAACTGTTACAAAAGAAACAGAGTACCACAGACTGACATTAGATGGTTAACTAAAATCCTCTGACATTTTAAG